>CM062805.1:442384604-443584604 GCA_031772625.1 Pinus tabuliformis
AAAAAAAAGAAATTGTCATTTTTCATAAACAAGTGCAAGGCTTACAACATTCAATTGAATGTCATTTTTGCACTATTGTGGTCCCAAGTGAGTCAAATCACCCCTTAATGAAGATTACAAAAGTTATGGCATAACTCAAAATTTCAGAGGTGGAACTAAATAAAATTCAGGATAGCCTAACGTAGGTAAAGGAACAACTTCATATCAACAAAAGGAACCTAAATACAACAAAATAAAACAATGATTAGTTGACCACCAAGAAAAGGGTAGCGCAAGATGAGATAAAGGAGTTAAAAACCAAATTCAAGGGACATATCTCTCTAATTGAAGCTAGACAAATTGTGTAATATCCCCACTTTGCCCAAGACAGTACTCTGATACCACTTATGATATACCTGGGCTACAAATATATAACAATGCAAAATTTACCCAAAAAAATATCATAATAGATTATAGAACTTTAGATATTTATTAATATCAAACCCTTGAGGTAGGGAAACATCATGCAATCACTCCTTAAGGAAGGAGAACACTCTATAAGCCATATGTTTGTCAATACAATAATCCTTGACATCCCTCAATGGAGAGTCTCTAGACTCTATATATGCTTCATACATACAATACCATGGGTGTCTAAATACCATACATCCAATACCACGTGCTTCTCACTTTATTTCCTAACTACTTGTGGTCCCTTTCATAATGTGGGTTAACCACTTTATTTATTAATTATGGCCCATTTATTTATCGTCCTTACATTATTCATTATATTATTCTCTTGGGTACCTCCCTCTGTACCCAATATTATCCCCCCTAGGTATACTACAAATTTTTTGGGAGAATATCATCCAAGAGGTTCGTCCTAAATGGGAGTCTTCATATAATTTCTCAACAGAAGATTATGATGAATTGGTCTTAATTCAATATTCATGCATGCAAGAAAATTCTACAAAAAGAAATAGTGAAGGCTAAAAATATGATCAAATATTTAAATGGAAAATATTCAACTGAACTAAGGGCATTAGATATTAGAGACAACACTGGAGTAATTATGGAAATCAATCAAATGAATGACAGAAACCTACCTTTTATTCAGGCTGAGAACAAATTAAAGGAGGTTCACAAGTTAGTATCGTTCACAAACCAATATATTTGTTTGATTCCAAATTTGACCAAAGGACTAGATATGGTCCACCTAGTTGTTATGACCAGCAAGGAAATCTTATTCCTTGGGAACTATATGAAAATGAACTAGTGGCTGTTAAAATAAGAGAAGATATAACACATGAAAATAATGCAATTCTAAAGGGAAGTACTATAATTAATTATTTACAAAGGGACTTCCAATTTCTTTGGTTGATGAAGACACTTTTTGTTACAAAACCTTATTATACAAAGATTTAAAATTTGAAAGTTTCGTTCTAGAAAATGATCCAGTGTAAGCTCCTAGATGAAGAGCTTTGGAAGAAGTGTGAAAGGTTGATTACTCCTATTAAAGGATAATTTAAAATGGTAAAACCAAGCACTAATCCTCAAATTAAATGTTCTACTAGTCATCAGAATTCTAAAAAATGAGAAAATTTCATTTTGTAATGTTGCAAAACACTTTGTGGTAATGGACAATTAAGTATTTATAAATTTTTTGACAATTACTTTTGTAATTGATTTTGATTTAATATCTAAAAGAGATGAGAACCATTGGAAAATGGTTCAGAGTTTTGGAATTAAGTACTTGTATAATGGATTGCAGGTTTCTGTGGAGAGGTTTTTGAGAGATTGTATTCGGATAATCCACAGTATTCATCATTTTCTTTTTGTCGACGTTTCGAGCCTAGAGTACTTGTATAATCATTTTGGCTTCCTTAGAGATAATAATAAAAGTCACTAGGTTTATTCTAGTATGTATTGGTAAATTGTAGTATGAATTGTTTCTCTTATGTGTTTTCCATATTCATTTTCTTTCATTTTCTTTCTTTGAAGCACGTGTATGATCATAGCAGATTTATTTGAGAAAATTGCAGATTTATTTTATGTACCTTTAATTTTTCGATGAATACCTATAAGTTTTATTCAAAGACATCTTAATAAGCTTTCCACTTCTTCTGAAATTCCATTATTAATCTAAATCATTCAAACTGTCATCTTAGAGTTTTAATTTGGATTTTGTTAAAGGGCCTAAGATATAAACCCTAGCATCTTATCATTTCTACTTTCCAACAAAATAATAAAAGTATTGTTGACATAAGGCCAATTTCGGCATAAAGATTCATTGTCCAAGATTGAGTTCTATTACACAAGGGAATATATCACCTCTAGGCACATTTTAATTAATTTTTAACAATATTTTAAAAGATTTGAAATAATTATGTGGATGTCCTAGGCACTGGTTTTCAGCCAGGAATTGTCTCTAGGGTGACAACACAAGGTATGGTGGGAAATGTTATGCACCAAAAGTGGGTGACCCCATAAGATAGTTTTTCTCCTGGATTTGTCTTCAGTAAGTAGCCAAAAGCCCATGACAATCACTAGTGTATCCAATGGATTGTTCCATTTTATCTCTACTCCCTGAGCCAGTCGTATGTCCCCTCGCCCATTTGTCAACAGAATGTGTTTGAAGGTGGGCAATCCAATCATAAATTTATGTCTTTCATTGTGCAACTGGGTGCTTATGCTTATTTATCCTTGGGAATTTTGGGCATGGACTTTTGGGTGACTTGGAAGAAGGAATGGTTTTGACTATATTATTGTTCCTTCACCTTAAATAGTGGGTTAATCTTCAATCCTATTCCCATGGGATCTCCCCTAATGGCTTATAGCTTGAGGAAGGGCACACCTTGGAAAACCCTAATTTTGGTAGCATTGTCACGAGACTCCTCCCATTGGTGAAAGCCCATAAAGATAATGGGGGATTTACTAAAACGCTAGTGGGTCATTGTGCCATTATTGTCACCTAGTCTAGTAGTTATCCCTTAGGTTTTCCCTTCCTTAGGGCCTCGCTAGATTTTGTGCTAATAGGAAACATTCCATCGATATGGTGGGAAAAATTCCTTCGATACATTAACCTAGGAGGATGCCATTCATCCTATCATGTTCCAACCATCTTCCAACCAATTTTACAATGAAAATGTACAACATTTTTCATTGGCTAAATATGGAAAACAACGGTATGTTGCCTCTAATTTATGTTGCAAGAAATGAAAATTGACATATAAACAGAGAAATATCCAAATTATTGAAAGTGAACTATTAATACCTCATTCTCCATCCAGATAAAAAATCCAGTCCACTTTTTGTTTTTTAAAATGTCCTTTTCGAATTTTGTTGGATGACAACCATATTTGTCCTCTTGTCAAAATATGGCACATGGACTAGTTAAACTAATTAATATGCAACCATTTACTTTTTCTAAGAAAAAAAAATATCATTTCAGATATTAAATATAATTACAAAGGTACAAAGAAAGGCATGTATACCTTTCTGTCCACTGTGATGTATGGCACTTCATTTTGCAAGCCTAGCCTTGGAGGCCTTGTCTTGAACAAATACTAACTAAATTTAAATATGCACAAATGAAAATATAAAAATCGTTTAAGAAATTTGATATAATCTTATGAGAAAATTCAAATACCTAGATACTCTCCTCATCAGAATTCCTCTGTTCATTCAACTTCTCATATGTTCTTACAAGTTCTTTCCATACTTTTATACTTACGTCAATTGGTATTATTTTGAGCCTTTGCATGGGAAGGATTTTTTTGATCTTATTTGTTTGATTGCACCTAAATCTCTTGCAATTTTGAGACATTTGTAGTTTAACCTTTTTTACATACCAACCTATGCCAAGTTTAGTCTCCATGTCATTAATTACTGATTTCTGCAAGTGCAATGATATCTTTCAGAATGAAAAATGGAGATCATATTTGAACCATTGAAGCCATGAAACCTTCAACCTATTCACAAAAACATACCCAACATTTGATCAATGGATTTAACTTGAAACCATGTCATATTCTATCCTTGTATCATGGATACCAATGCAAGATTCATAATGTGGTGTGGAAGAAGAGATTTGTGTCCCAGGAGTGGATTGGGCATTGGAAGTATCTATTTCATGTTCCAAATTATTAGTGGTTATGCTTAATGATTTCCTCCTTGATATTTTGCTTGATCCAGGAGTGGTTGGGGAATCAATTGATTCCCTTGGAGCTAGTTGACGTGCTTCCAATGTTTCAGTGGTTTTAGTTGATTGTTTTTCTATGTATCTAGAAAGTTTTTTCATGTCCACACTGTCAAGTTTGTTAATTGACTCTATCCCCAATATCAAAGCCAAGGCCTCTTTCTCCTTGTTAGCCTCATGTTCCTAGATAATAAAATAAATTTTTGTTTTTCAATTTTAGAATTAAAAGAAAATAAAACTAAAAATCAAAGTGTTTTTTAAACAATTACATCTTTATAAATTCACAATGACTTACCTCATTATTTACTGTCCGCTCCATTGCCTCTACTTGGAATTTTATTGTTGGGCTAGCAAATCCTATTAAGGGAGAAGAGCCAAGAAAAATAACGTGCAAAGGAGATAAAATAGCATGCAAGGAAGGAAAATAGAGTGCACAAAGGGCGGAAATCGAGCCAAGGTAAGCAATCCAGTCATCACATACACACAATCTGCCTAAATTTTCATCAAACCTGTATGCTAATAAAACCATTCTACACCAATACATGAATAGATATCCTGCAATTTAACCCTAAATCCAACCTCTGTTCATAGAACTGACAATGCTTTACTCTGTAGCTCCAATTTCTGGACCAAAAAGGGAGAAAAATAGAAATTACCTATAAACTCCATCTAAATCCTTAAGATCCTTTAAAATCCATCGAATATCATCAAAATTTGTCAGTTTCTTTTTGCAGTGTTCAAATTGCCACCGTAAATCCAAGCAAAAGAAGGCAATATCAAAACTATCAATTTGCAACAAAACAAGTGGACTTCAAAGCTTCCATATCGAGACCCAAGCAGCGATAGAGGATCCTATTCTTTTCTTTCCTAGTTCAACACCTATCAACATTAAAAAAAAAAATCTAAGAGGAGATAGAAAGAGTGATTTTTTTTTCAATTTCTAGCGTATATTCAATTGTGAAGTTTTATCCCATGGGAATTTTTAAATTTTGGCTCACCCATTGTTCAATATTTTGATTCTCCCAACACTAACTTTAGTGCGGACTCGAGTGAAATAATGTGATCACATTGGGGCATCAAAGTCGAAAAAAATTACGCCTAGTCTAGAGACATCAAGGTATTTTTTTCCATAAAAAATTATACATAGAAATGTTACAAGAATATAACATTATTCTCAAATAAAATCAAAGATTAATATAATACATTTAGTAGAATAAGCATAATTTCAATAATCTACTACATTCACTATAGATTAATTTAATTAGAATTAAAATGATTGCATAAACTAAGTTATAAATGAGGAATGAAACAAAATTAATATACACACTAGTGGTAAAGTGTGTTACATGGGGGAAAATGTTAATCTCAATTAATATTTATGTTGTAAGGACAAATTATACTCTATTCAAAATATATACTATCAATAATTCTTCCTCTACACATATTGTTTTCATCATTGATAATTGGATTTGATTGGCGTACTAAAAATTATTGTCACTATTGTGTATTACAGGATCCAAAGGAATCCATAGACATACGAGATGGATAGTGTAGAACTACTAAATCGAATAGAGGAAAGTGGGTCGAATAAGATATGACAATGGAATTTGCAGATACAATACATGTAAGAATAAAAATAAACCTCAACCAAAGGAGGAAGGTCTTTATGATTTCACAAATACTACAACATAGAGGAGTGAAAGTCGATTGTTTTCCATGAGGCCTTTCATGTCAAACTTATTGGTTGAAAATGCACAAGAATGGTGATTAAATGTGATTATATGATATGGGAAATGTTTGAAAATTAGGGTGGCCATGTAGGGTAGGGATGTTGGATACTTTTCTTGTTAAAATTTTGGCTCAGTGTATATACCTAGGGTCATAAAAGTAATTTTCTTTCTCAAATCCAAATTAACATGATATCTATATGTCAAATATATGACTAAAGTGAAGTTTTGTGTTGGATATCATATTAATTGAATTGATATAATCATTGTACTAAACATTATTGACTATGTTTTGTATTACAAGAGCCAGATGAGGCCATGGAAACAAATTGTGTCATATGAAACAAGGACACAATGAATAAGGCAGGACATCAGGTACTCAAATTTTGACTTAACGTAGGAAAAATTGATATATTGTGATACATCCATCTTTTTTTAGGATGTTATTAAAATTTATAGTGTATTATCCAATCTTTAAAAAAATATTGAGGCACACAAACCCTGCCCTTTACCCTATGATGCCCATGCAATTTAGAATATTCTTGAAGAAAAGAAATATATATATATATATATCTATATATATATATATATATATAGCCCCAAGGGTTAGCTCAACTGGTCGAGTCCTTGTTGTTAAGTGCCTCGCCGATCGGGAGGTCACAGGGTCAATTCTCCTCGATGCCCTTGGGGTTAGGCCCTGATAGTCTCACAAACAGGATTTGATTCCCTTTGGGGTTGATCTACCCAAATTTTCCAATGTGAAAAAAGAAAAAAAAAGAAAGATATATGTGCAAAATTAAAAAGTATTTATTTTTGTCAATGTTACCTATGTGTAAAAAAAAAATCTCCAAGTTGAATCATTCAAATTGGCTTTGAAATGAAGGTTAGGTGCATTTTTAAGAAGCGGGCCAAAGTTTCCTTGCTTCACTAAAATGCATGCTCAATCTTCATTTATTGGCCAATCTAATTGGTTCGAATTGTAGATTGTTTATTTTAATATTATAAACACTTTTACATTGTTATATCTTTACTAACCAATAGAGTATTAACAATGATAATTTTCTTAGGACTATAAGTATTTGTTGTAGATAATTGCGTTTAAAAAAAATTGTAGGTTTTAACCCTCTACATAAATTACCTACAAATGAATTCTTCAAACCGAAAAATAAACAATGACGAGAACAGATAACAAATATACACAGAGATTTTCCCCTATATCCCAAAATCGGGATTACCTATTTGATTTTTCATTATATTCCTTTCAATGTTACAATACATATATATACATGTTGAAGCATTCATAAACCCCAATCCATTAACCCTGTATTATAACATAACAATAGTTCCCTTGAACAAATATACAAAATACCATGGGAAAAAAATCGTCATGCCCAAAACCATGTGCAAAACCCATGCACAAAACCATGGGTAGGTCCGCCCACCATCTTTGGGTCCGCACCCCATCCTTGGGTCTGCCCAACTATTATTGGCTCCACATAAAAAAAATTCTCAAGGTGCTGCCCCAAACCCCATGCAGGGGGGCTACACCCCCCTACAAACCCTCTGACAGGGGGGGGCGTCTTTCGCCCCATATGATGCCCCCACTATGATGGGTGAAACATACAATGAGTGGGACTAATCATGGAAAGAATATAACACACTCCCAATAATTTTCAACACTTTCACATTGCATTCACCCCATATCATCATCAACAATTATTTATAGAAAACATTAGCAATAATAATGCAACAAAATAGTCATAGGTGTGTCATGATATCTTCGTCATAGGTATGTCATGGTATATTTGTCATAGGGTTCATGATATCTCCTTCATATCTCTACCATAATATTTTCTCATATAATAGATAAGAAGGCTAAAAGAAGTCCCTGACATACCCAAGAAATAAGGCACATTAGGGTGTTGTTATACCATAAGACTGAGGTCCATTAGGGTGTTGCTACACCACAAGACTAAGGCCCATAAGGGCGTTGTCACACCACATGATTGAGGCCCATATGGGTGTTTTTATAGTAGAATATTGAGGTACAATTTTGCAGACCCATAGGATGGAATGATAATGATATCACTACCATTAATTATATGTCCCAGTGTGCATTTATTTGAGGCACACAAACCCTACCTTTTACCCTATGAAAACCATGCAATTTGGAGCATTCTTGAACAACATAAGTATAAAGGTGAAAAAAAAAATTGTTTTAATTTTACTTATGAGTAAAAAACACTCTCCAATTTGAATCATTCAATTTGGCCTTGAAATTAGGGTTTGGCATGCATTTATGTGAAGTGGGCCAAAATTGCCTTGCTTCAATAAAATGCACACCCGGGCTTCATTTATTGGCCAATCTAATTGATTCAAATTATAGAGTTTTTATTTTATTATTTTACACACTTTTTCATTGTTATATTTTTACTTTGAGTTTAAATATTTATACTTTAGATTTCATACAACATTCTAAGTTTTGCTTCAACTTACCTTATGTGAAAGTTGTGTATAAGTGGGAAACATAGTTATATAGGATATTTTTCAGACATGATGCAAGATTATACATTAAGGTTAGGTATTGTCCAATCGTGTCCCATTCCAAATTTCATTAATAAGAATGTAATTTTTTTGGCTCGAGAGTGCATATTTCTTTTGACTTGAACATGGGTAGATATGATGAATTTCTACATTGGCATACTTGGATAAAGGAGAGAAAGTCTTTCTTTTTCCATGAGGCCTTTCAGGTCAAACCTATAGGTTGAAAATGAATAGGAATGATGATTAAATGTGATTCTATGATCAAGGGAAATGTTTGAAAATTAGTGTGACCATGTGGGATAGGGATGTTGGATATTTTTCTTGTTGAAATTTTGGCTCAGTGTATGTACCTCGGGTCATAAGAATAATAAAATTTTTCAAATCAAAATTAACATGATATCAATATTTCAAATATATGACTAAAGTAAATTTTTGTGTTGGATAACATATTCCTTAAAATGATATAATTGGTGAAATAAACATCATTTACTACGTTGTGTATTACGGAAGCTAGATGAGGCCATGTCAACAAATCGTATCATATCAAATGAGGAAACAATGGATCATGCAGGACATCAGGTACTCAAATTTTCACTTAGATTAGGAAAAATTGATATAATGGAATTTTGTGATACGTTCATCTTTTTCATGATATTTTTAAAATTTATAGTGTATTATCCATCTTGACATAAATTAATGCATGTTGTTGATTATTTTAGATGGAGATTGGAGAAAATGCAGAATCTGAGCCTTCAACTAGCAAAATAAAAAGATATGTATGTGGATGTGGACCTAAAACTATTAAATCACATAGTAGATAGTGGGTGGAAGAGGATATGACAATGGATCTTGAAGACACAACAAATGATTGCACTAAACAAGAGGTTGGTCAGGACTATAGTACATGAGATGAATACTTTGAGAAAATTATTGTTTGTGAAAATTATTTCATGGAAAGAAACAATTGAAATGAGAGATTGTACAAATAAATTACATAAATGATGAGATTACAATGGGTAGTATGTCTCATACAATCGATTTTAATCAAATAGGAATTATGGTGAGGAATTCTCCAATTTGATTTAAATAATATGTATTCTTCTTTTAAACATTGTTTTAAATTATTTAAATAATTAATTTCTTTCTTAATGATTACTTGCGGGATAAAGTTCTTGCTTTAAATTCTCCTAAAGCATTGAATTCCATCCTAAATATGATGATAATTTATTTTATGAAACATATAACAAAAATATGTGCACATATACTAGCTCAGAAGATGAGGAATTGATGAAAACAAGTAACAAAATAAGAACCAAATTAAAGATGCATAATTTTCTCAAAGACAAGAGGAAGGTGGACTACATACCGTATGAGAATAAATGTGATGGAGATGATGACTTTCCCTTGAGATTCAAATCAATTTACAAAGAGATATTTTATCGTTCATTATATTACGCTTGGCCCACTGATCAAAAAATACCTAGAGTGTATGAGGTGTTTCAATTTTGGGGATACAACTACATGACACGACCTTTCAATATTCATGGAGCAAATATAGGCCTCTTTATTTTCCAAAATGTCCATGTGGGATCTAAACATAGACAATTCACAAAAAACCGCAAGGATATTAATTCCATATTATGGTCCATCATATTATAATGGTGAATGGAGAATGCTAGGAGAATATAAGCATATCATGTCAACATATGGTCTAAATTTGAATATGTATACACATCATCTCCAATTGGAAAGTGAAAAATAAATGAATAGAGGTCATATATTATATATATATGAATGTGAAAATACACAAGCAAAAATATTGCAATATTTATAAATAGTAGTAAGGGAAGGGACCCTACTATAAGATTGAATTGTCAATTTGTTGAGGTTATAAATGATAAAGTTGGAGATATGGAAAGAGAGGTTGATATATTGATAATGGTTAAGGCTATTATGGACCTTACCATTGGGGATGAGTTATTTACTAATTACCCCTTCTTAAAACACACTCGTGCATGAAATAAATGGGAAGAACAAGGTCTCCCTATGGATGTTGTTAAGGGCATAAAACCAAAGAACAATCAATGAGTGTCGACTAACATTTTATAAACTATGTCATAAAAATTGTGTTATATTTTAAATTATTGTATAAAAAATGTTGTCTCTAAAATGACGTTCCAATATTCAATTGTGTGTGTGTGTGTGTGTGTGTGTGTGTATGTTCATTATTGGAGGGAAAATTTCCATAAGGTAAGGGTTGGCAGCCTCAATAGAGTAGAACATTAAAATAAAGAAGAAGCAATCAAGAGAGCATGCCAAACATGTGAATTATTAAATGTGGACTTGGAAAATTATCTAGAGGTTCTACATTTGATGATGTTTCTGTAGTGTCCAAAACCTCTGCTTCCTCCAGAATCGAGCAGACCTACAAATCAATTCAAAGAAGCATATACATGATATATAATTCAATGGGAATACATAAAAGATATGTTAGATCATAATATATAAACATAGAAATTGTTATTCATGAGACAATAACATATTAGGAACAAGGCATAGGTTCTCTATTGATAATCAGTAATAGGTATAGGAAAGGTACAACCTGATCTATGCCAAAGCACTGAAATCCAACTATTCACTCAGCAAACATCAATTGAGGATACAATAGAAATAACTCATTTCCCTAGAGATTGATGCAATTGAAATCAAACTAGAACTAGACAATCAATCTGGGAACGAGGAAGTAATAACCAATGTTCTCTACAGTTGATAGTCCTGCTTTAAAGAAATTAAAAGGAAATAGAAATTGAACTAAAGCTGCCATTGAAAGTAAACTAGGAAAACTCTTTAAAAGCAAGCTATTGCAATTAATCAACAGAAATGAACAACAAAGTAAATGGGCAGCAAACTGTAATTAAAGGAATCGAATAACCAATAGTCTATAGTGAATATCAAGGTCTGGAATGAACAATGAAGCTTTACATTTGAAATGAACAGCATAACAATATACATTGAGAAGGATGATAACCTCTGTCATGATGGAAAAGAACAGCCACATGATTCAATCTCAGCTTGTGCAATAAAACAATTTCATAAAATATTATAACAACTCGCTGCAAAAACATGAAACTGTAAGGAAATACGATTCAAAGAAATAAGAATTAAATCAAACCATCACACGGTGGAAATTGGAAAGATATAATACACAGCAGCAGCATAATCCACCAGTGGCTGGGTCCTTAGCCGCCAACAGATGTTGTTGGGCTACTTCAGATGAGAAGAGTGAACAACAACCCTTTTATTTATTCATCATCTAACTGTGAAATTATTACAACTAAAGCTTTGGGAATTACAATGGCAATGCAACAATCTCCTTTTCCTCCTATTCTATCATATCCCATCATCATTCTTGAATCTCTAATTCTGAATCCTCAATTCTCCATCATTTTTCCATCCCCCTCTCTGATCTATGTTTTCATTTAAATAGAGAGAGATCAAAGAGAAGTTACAACATGATTTCTATTACAAAATTAGATTGTTTCCAACCAATTGATCAACAAGAAGATATATTTCCATCCATCTTTCAACAAGAGCAAGGCGAATTTGGCTTTGCATCTGAGATTTGGAAAACGACCACACAGCGAATCTGAGAAAATTGTGCTCAAAGAACCTTGCGTTTCTCTCAATACAAGTTGAATTTGGGCAAACCATTCTTTTCTAAAGTTAATTTGGTCCGTTCTGGACAAAACTCATGTTCTAGATTTTCTAGATTCATCTTCATTTGCTCAGAATCTCAACAACAAAACTGTCACTTCTTATTCCAGTGCATTTCCGAGTTGGAACTTTTAATGATCAAATCTTCAATCTTGAAATTATCTTAGAGGCTAAAAATGGTGAGTAATGTTATAACCAATTTATTAAACTTTCATTGATAAAATCATGCATAATCATCAATTTATTAGAAATAAAGGGGAATAAATAATATTTTTACATAAGAGCATAAATCATTGTAAAATATAAGTATATGATAAATTATGATAAATGATGTAATGAAGAATTATAGAAATGGGTGGAATAAGCATTCAAAAATGATAATAATAATGGCATATTAATGGCCCAACATACCCCCACACTCAATATGTTGCATGTCCTCATGCAACCCAAAGACAAAACCCACGTGTGAACCAAGCAATAAAAATTTGTTCATCCCAACTCATGAAATGGATAGAACAAATGAATGCTTCCTTAATTAATGAATATTCAAATTTTAGCAATCTTGATGAAGGCATAACAATTTTTAAATTGACGTTCAAGTTATGTGCATATGAAGTTGCAACAAAATATGATATAAGTGACATCAACCCTCATTAACTATTTTCCCAAAACTACAAACCAGCTTTTGTTGAAATGTTGCAAGTAAATTTGTAATATATGAATGCCTCTATAAGCCAAAAATCAGATCGTTTTGATGCACGGATCATGAGATATAAACAAAATGGCTGTAGGTGAGAGTGCATGATTTCCGAAATTTTATGAACCAATATTACTTGAAATTGTCTGGGTTTGTATTAATGATACGTCTGTGTTTTCCAAAAATCACAAGAATTGAGTTCGTAGTTTTAAAAATATTATGGAAATAAATTTCTACACTATGTAAAAATGAAATTGTATGCCTTAAATGAGGAAGAAAGTAGAAAACATCCATCATGCGTAGCAATTCCTCCCCCTCTCTGAAGAATTAGCATGTCCTCATGCAATGCTAGAAGACAAATAGAGGTGGTTGCTACTAGCTGTTGAATTCTATGACTGGTGTAAAACAACATGGAATAAGGGAGGTGTTGAGAAGGAATAAGAATAGCAATGGATGATAAAGAATATGAATGACATGGTCATAAGAAATAAATGAATGAAAGAAACACTTCCCTAAACTGAAAGATGATATGCTGTTGAAAAATGGGAAGTGGTAAAGATGTGGAATGAAAGATGATAAATGATGCTCAAAATGGATGTCATTAAATTCTCCTAAATTCGTAATAAATCAGAAAATTATGCTATTTTACCTCAAGTTTTACCTCCAAAAAGAAAAATGTGAAATGACATATATGTACTGTCATTTGTTGAAGCTGATGTAGGCAGAGTTGGTACTGAAAGTGATGCAAAAGGTGGAATCCAGGCAAGCACATCATGTCTGAAGAATTGTTCACGTTCGCGAGCCTCTTCTATTAAGTGCAATAGTGTGGTCATGCTACGAATAGAATTCTGCCCATACTTGTTGTTTTCCTGTAAACAAAGCACTATTTGGCATACAATGTTCTTGAATCCATAGTGTTAGTTTTGAATAGCAACAGATTAAGATGTATGCAAAAATTTCAATCAGAAAAACTTGTGTATACAGGCAATAGTAATATTTTTTCAAATCAACAAGTTATGGCAGAGTGCAGTAATCATATCACATGCTAGCCCATAATGCATACATTCCCCCCTCCAATTGGAAAATGGATTCCATGACCATACAGCATATGAAAGGTGTTGTGCTGAGAGCAAGGCAAGGGAATGAACAATATTGCAGTAAATAAAGCAAAGTACACATATCAATGATAACGAGAGTTATGGTTATAATGAGAGCAGAGTGTGTAAAGATAGTTATGAATAAAAGATAGGACACTTTGGATTGATGATAAGTTATGTGAAAAATAAAAGAACAACAATATGCCAAAAAGATGCTTTACTTACTGTGTTCTTAGCTGAAAAGGATGTGATTGATCAGAAGAAAAATTTTCATGCGTAAAGGTTCAAAACAAGGAAAATGAAGGAAATAACTTCTCTTGATAAAAAGGAAGAATAAGAAAAGGGTATTATAGTAATAATTGACGATAAGATATAACTTCAATACCATAAGCAGAGCCTTTGCTGCCAGCAGGCGTCCATAGCCTCGGCAGGGTTGCTTTTTAACCCATATGAGCCAGGATCCTCAATTTATAAATGGAGAGTTACAATGTTGTTCTATAGAAGAGATCAGTGTGCTGGCGTGGTAACCAGCCACACTTCCATTTATTGGGATGTAGCAAAAGTGATCAGGTGGCTTGTGATGAAGCCTCCTGTTCCAAGGATAATTTGGCTATCCAATGGATCATAACTCTGGTGTGGTGGCCATAATGGGAATGTCACTTTGTTACAGCCTTATGAACGTGGTAGGCTGGCTCGTAATGATACCCCCTATCCTCCATCTGTGAACAAAATTGTGTTGTTATTACACATTTTTATGATAAAAAGAGGGAGGCTCAATACTCCTTAAGAGCAGGGATGGTGGAAGAAGTTGAACATGTCAATAGAAAAAATATACCCATAATCTCATTTATTACAGACAGAGAAGATTATAACCAGGAAAGGTGGAACCAACATGGTATTAAGATGATCAATCAGTATCATGTACAACAGAAAACAATGCAGTAAAGTAGTATATAAATAATTGTGTCCATTTTGAAAATAAGCTATCATCAAGGAGCTGTCCTGTTAAAGATCATAACGTGAATGATATTAACTCGCTTCAATAGAATCCATAATTCTTGTCCTCATAAAAGTAGTGTACTTCATGCATGAAAGGGAATCAGTAAAATGTGGTTGAGATGAACTAGGAATAATCCCACAAGAGGAAGGAAGGGTTTCTCTCGAAAATACTCCCAAAGTGTTGCTTTTTTTTTGAAGGAAAAACGAAAACACTCAAAAAGTGTTGTTCTTTGTAGGGAACAGCGAAGGAAAGGCACGCCAAAAGGCAAAAAAACACACGAAAAAATTTTGTTCCCTGTAGGGAACAATGAAAAAATGCATGTGAAAAGGTGTTGTTCTCTAAGAGAAACAACAAGAAATGCGAAAATGATGTTCTTTTGAAAAGGAACCGCAAAAATGTGAAGGTGTTGTTCTTTTTTTTTGAAAAGGAACAAAAAAAATGTGAAAGTGCAGAAGTGTTGTTCTATTCGAAAAGGAACAACAAATCGTGAAAGTGCAAAAGTGTTGTTCCATTTGGAAAAGAACAACAAAACGTGAAAGTGCAAAAGTGTTGTTCCATTCGGAAAGGAACAACAAAACGTGAAAGTGCAGAAGTGTTGTTACATTCAGAAAGGAACAACAGTTGTTCCATTTTGAAAAGGAACAACAAAATGTGAAAATGCAGAAGTGTTGTTCTAATAAAAAAGGAACAGCAAAATGTGAAAGTGCAGAAGTACTGTTCCATTCGAAAAGGAACAACAACTGTTCCATTTCGAAAAGGAACAACAAAATGTGAAAATGCAGAAGTGTTGTTCCGTTTGAAAAGGAACAGCAAAATGTGAAAGTGTAGAAGTATTGTTCCATTCGAAAAGGAACAACAACTGTTCCATTTCGAAAAGGAACAGCAAAATGTGAAAGTGCAGAAGTATTGTTCAAATAGAAGTTGTTCCATTTCAAAAAGGAACAACAAAACGTGAAAATGCAGAAGTGTTGTTCCATTCGAAAAGGAACAACAAAATGTGAAAGTGCAGAAGTACTGTTCCATTCGAAAAGGAACAACAACTGTTCCATTTTGAAAAGGAACAGCAAAATGGACAATCATAAAATGTAAGCATGCAAAAAACAAATTAGCTATTCACGGCATTGATGCTGAGGATGAGTTACACTTTGAATGAAGCAACACCTAAAACACAAAATATAAGAGAAATTAGAAAAGAAACAACAAAAAATAGTATGTAAATAAATAAATTAAGTTACAATAGCTATGATGTTATGTAAAAAAAAATGATCTCTTTGAAAAATGTTTTGGCAGCAGTAACAAGACATGAATCTTCGAATGGAAATCAATTCTTCATTTATTCTATTACGAATTCGTTGGGTAATGATTTGGATGAAATTCCTTTGTTTCATTTAAAATTTCTTTCAAGAATCACTCGTCCATAAATTGACATTCTTTTTCTCCTAGGACGTGCAAAAAACGAGTGTCTACCTGCAATAAAACATTAAATCATGGAGAAAGAGAGATGCAAGGCTCCCCTAATCCAAGAATTATGCAAGAAACTAACAATTAGTTACTCTATAGAAGAAATCCACGGAGAAAATAACAAAGTAAAATTTATTTGTCACTTGTGGGAGAGCAGTGGCCAATCATGCTAACCTGCAGTGTTTTGATCACAACTTCTTTGTTTTTCATCCAAATTGAGTGATTCCAAAGCCAAATGAGGGCTAATTCAAAGTTTTATCTCCAGTAGCAACAAGTTTTAAAAATTCAATGATATGATATTTCAATTTTAGTTAGAAAAACCTGCATAACAGAGTCATTTTCAATTACCCAGCTTAGACCAACAGTTGATACTTCAAGCATAAATTTTTTGTTTGATGTCGGATTCGAATGATTCAAATTGGAAATGAAAGTATATTCATTTATTTATGTCCAATAGAAACATGTTTTTAACACAAGAAGAATTGATAGGTCAAATACCATAAGGAACAACAAAAAAGACATAGTTTTAAGGGTGTTGATTTACAATAGATATTCAGTATTTTGATCATAAATTCCCCATACGATATCGAAAAGGAGTGATTCCAATTGAATTGTAAACTAGATTCATATAGGAATATACCATAGAAACATTTTTTAAAAATTCACTCATTTAGGCCTCCAAGAACTGACTGTCCCAACTCTGTTCCTAAGTTGCGCGCTAGACACCCTGTCAATGTTTTGTTTCTAACTTTTTCGTTTCAAATCCAAATTGAGTGATTGAAATTGGGTTAGAAAGTAGAAATCAAGGGCTACCTAGGGTAGAGACAGGTTTTAAAAATATTGCATTTTTGTCCCTCAAAACATGACTGTCCCGACTATTTGTTTAGAAATTTCATCAAGCCTACAAGCCAAAAAAAATGTGATATTCAAGCATTTTTTCAAATTGGTGATAAAAGTGAATATGAGTATTTTTAGAACTATTATTTCCATTATAAGTCATCTACATACATAAATGAATTAAAAAATTATCACCGATGTTGATTTCCATAGCATGTTGCAACAAAAAACAACTAACTTTACAAAAATAAAAATAAAAAAGATGTGTTTGTTTTATTTGTTTATTTATTTTATTTTCTCCACTATCCTACTCTTCTTTGAGAATCGAATATGTTTATGTATAAGAGTATTTCCAGTGGAACCATTTTAGAAATAGGGCTTCATGTATGCACATACCCAAATTTGAAAAATGCATATTAATGAATATTAGGGTATGAGAAGCCAACTTCCCTTGAAAAGATGGTATAAAAAATTGTTGAAGCATAGAGTGATGTTGCAAACAAATGATGGAGTGAAACCAATCTTCAAAGTATCCGTTACTTTCTTGATTTCCCATAGCCATCATACCATGAAGTTCTTGAGCTTTTAAATTGGCTTGTTGATGCAAATGAAAAGAAACCTCATGTTTTTCCATAACTTCTACAATTTTTGAATTTGAAACATTCTGAATCTCGTTGTAAGTTTTCTCTAATGGCACATGTGAGATAGAATGGGTGGGAAGGTTGGGTAAATTTGGCAGTTCAACACTGCAAGCATGTTGTACTGGTTTATTATGGTGAGGGTGTGGAATTAGTTGAGCAGGAAAATGTGTAAGGAATGGAGCATTGTGATGATGTGGTTGTTTGGGTTGAGTGGATGAATTTGATATGCAAGCAGGATGTTGTGGAAGAGCTGGTGGAGAATATGGAGAATGTGCTTGTGCTACAAGATGAGGGAGAGTAGTCATGCAATCATAAGGTGAACCATGCCAAGCTTGTAGACAAGATTGGTGGTGGTTATATTGAAATTGAAATGGCTGCCCTAACACATTACTATCCCCTAATGGATTATGCAAGTACAAGAATGGAGAAGAAGTGTTTTGAACCATACCTGTAGGCCATGATTTCCATGGTTTTGACCTTGTTGCAGCTTCCTCATCTCTTTGATATGCTACTTCCATCCTAGATAAGGAAGAGTGAGTATCTATGGGATGCTCCTTTTGGTCATGAGTGAAAAACACTTCATCAAATTCTTGATTTTTATGAACTTGCAAAACATCCAATTTTGCATTTAGAGAGCTAACAAAATCAACTTTAAAATTTTCAAATAAAGCATTGATTTCAGCTCTTATGTCTCCTATTCTTGTAGCAGATTTGGAAAAGAAAGAACAAACATCTCTAAAATTCTTACCAACCTTGGAGATTCCTCTTGAATACCGTATGCACAACTCACAAACATCATCATATGATAACTGAAAAACATCACCTTTTCCTATCAGATTTAAGAGTTCTAAAAATTCATCTTTGATTCATTTAAGAAGGAGTGTTTTTAAGATCTCTTTTTCCAAATGCTTATATTTTGATTTTTGAAGGTTGTATTGAAATTGATCTACATAGTCCTCCAAACTTTCATCTTCCCCTTGTATAATACCGAAAATATCTTCATTGCAATAGTCTTGGTACTTCTTCAAGAATATGTTCTTCATGTCCTCCCATGATTGGATGCAATTCCCACCTAGGCTCATGAACCATTGGAGAGCTGCTCCTTTTAGAGTAAGAGGAAACACTTTCAATCTTTGATCATTAGTACAATAATCATATCCTCTACAAAGTATTTCGAACTCAAATAAGAATGTATCTGGATCTTCATTTGCTAAACCATGAAAATTTGGTAAAGATGGGGGAATTATGTGCATTTTTGTCACTCCTCCTAGATCTTTGATAGGAAATTCAAAAGTAGAAATGTGAGTCATTTCTTACCATAATAGAAGATGTTCTTCATGTGTTTCTTCGAAGCTCCTTCTTCAAATGTTCCTATCAATTAGTTAGTGAAATGGGTGGTGCTTACATCACCACTTGAGTGAAATCATGTGATTCGTTTTTCAACTATTTTTTCCCTAGTCATTCACACAAAAATTCAAACATCTATTTCTACTCTAAGTTCTTTAACAGTTCTGTTGAAAAGCGGGCGGGGGAGCAGGGCTTTTACATGCTCCGTACGTAGGTTCTTACCTTCCGTTTTTAATACCCAATTCTTTCCTAACAGACACTCATCGGATGCACACTACTCTTTTAAAAATGGCTACACTCTCCCCGGCAATGGCACCAAAATGTCGAGCGATAAAAAGGTGTCTTTTTAACTCCTAATTACCTTCACATTAATTATCAACCCAGGGATGACTTTTTATTTCAAGAGTGTACTCAGTCTGAGGCGGCTATTTACTCAAGAGTAATGTTTTGCAGTATATTGCTTAAAATCCAAAAGTAAATGAATGCTTGAAAAAGAAATCTAACAATAACATAAACTCAAATGCTATGAAATCCAAATATTCACTCAGCGAACATCAATTGAGGATACAGTAGCAATAACTCATTTCTCTAGAGATTGATGCAATTGAAATCAAAGTAGAACAAGACAATCAATCTGGGAACGAGGAAGTAATAACCAATGTTCTCTACAGTTGACAGTCCTACTTTAAAGCAAGTAAAAGGGAATAGAAATTGAACTAAAGCTGCCATTGAAAGTAAACTAAGAAAACTCTTTAAAAGCAAACTATTGCAATTAATCAACAGAAATGAACAACAAAGTAAATGGGCAGCAAACTGTAATTAAAGGAATTGAATAACCAATAGTATATAATGAATATCAAGGTTTGGAATGAACAACGAAGCTTTACATTTGAAATGAACAGCATAACAATATACATTGATGATAACCTCTGTCATGATGGAAAAGAACAACCATGCGATTCAATCTCAGCTTGTGCAATAAAACAATTTCATAAAATATTATAACAGCTCGCTGCAAAAACATGAAACTGTAAGGCAATACGATTCAAAGAAATAAGAATTAAATCAAACCATCACACGGCGGAAATTGGAAAGATATAATACACAGCAGTAGCATAATCCACCAGTGGCTGGGCCCTTAGCCGCCAGCGGATGCTGCTGGGCTACTTCAGATGAGAAGAGTGAACAACAACCCTTTTATTTATTCATCATCAAACTGTGAAATTATTACAACAACTAAAGCTTTGAGAATTACAATGGAAATGCAACAATCTCCTTTTCCTCCTATTCTATCCTATCCCATCATCATTCTTGAATCTCTAATTCTGAATCCTCAATTCTCCATCATTTTTCCATCCCCCTCTCTGATCTCTGTTTTCATTTAAATAGAGAGAGATCAGAGAGAAGTTACAACAGAGATAATTACAACATGATTTCTATTACAAAATTAGATTGTTTCCAACCAATTGATCAACAAGAAGATATATTTCCATCCATCTTTCAACAAGAGCAAGGCGAATTTGGCTTTGCAGCTGAGATTTGGAAAATGGCCACACATCGAATCTAAGAAAATCATGCTCAAAGAACCCTGCGTTTCTCTCAATACAAGCTGAATTTGAGCAAACCATTCTTCAATAAAGTTAATTTCGTCTGTTCTGGACAAAACCCATGTTCTAGATTTTCCAGATTCATCTTCATTTGCTTAGAATCTCAACAACAAAACTATCACTTCTTATTCCAGCGCATTTCCGAGTTGGCACTTTTAATGATCAAATCTTCAATCTGGAAATTATCTTGGAGGCTAAAAATGGTGAATAATGTTATAACCAATTTATTAAACTTTCATTGATAAAATCATGCATAATCATCAATTTATTAGCAATAAAGGAGAATAAATAATATTTTTACATAAGAGCGTAAATCATTGTAAAATAGAAGTATATGATAAATTATGATAAATGACGTAATGAAGAATTATAGAAATGGGTGGAATAAGTGTTCAAAAGTGATAATAATAATGGCATATTAATGGCCCAACACAGCATAGGCTTCGTAGCTTTCAACCTTCTACAATGCTGCTAGTAAGTATGGTAGAATGGGAAAAGCGTAATGACGTATAGATATCTATTATAGAATGACTGGAAGAAATGGCCACTATAATTGAAGCAAAGAGTCACACGCGAGCGCTCCCCTCTCGAGCAAGTATGGTAGGGAGATTAGATATGGGAAATGAGAGATGGGAATAATTACATATAAATAATGACTTGGATAAATGGCCTTACTTTTGAAGAAAGAGTCACTTTATAAGCGCTCTTTTAGGGGGTGGCTCGAAAATTAGACTTTATCTAGGAGAAAATTAGGTATACTGTCGATATCCCTTCTCTTATGCCCTTTAGGCCTACCAGATGTGTATATATACCACCTGAAATTAGTTAATTCAGTTGTGCTACGAGCTCCTGTAGGTGGGCTCTTGGTAAAACCCATAAACCCCGCCCAAAAAATAACATAATATTTTATTTTTTCATATTTAAGAAGGTATACGCGGGTGTGCAGTTATAGAACTCAGATATGTACGTGCTTTTGAATGGGTATAGTCGCATATGGAAGTTGAAATATTTATTTTTTAATAAAGGATCAAGTATGCATGAGAAAAGGTAGCCCAAAGCCATACAAGAACATCAAATCTATAGGAGTGCTAAATAATGCTATAACATATGCCCCCTAATATATGAGGTCAGAAGGGGTACATGATGGCCGAAATACATTAAGTATAGAGAGAGGAGTCATCTGGAAACCAAGGAGGAGGTCACTAGATTCCATCTCATTGAATACATGCAGAAAGGAGTCAGAAAGAAAACTCATGTCTGAGGTGGGAATACCCATGCTGAGAAGTAATAAAGCATGTTTGCTGGACAAGTATAAAGTGGATCCAGAATGTATACATAAGTGAATAGAAATATTTGTAGAGTACAGAATGGATCATCAAATCATAGTCGCAAAAGAACACAACGGAGTTATGTCTCAATATCACATATGGAAGAATATTTTATCAATGATGCAAGAATACTGCCTGATTAATGATGTTGCATAAATGATCCTCATAAAAGTACCAAGTCATAAATGTGGAATAATGATACTTCATAAAATCAGGTGCCAACATATAGCATGTTGCTGTGAAGAACTGAAACATATAAGGTGGATGGTGTCACTGGTAGAAAATTGAAGGAGTTGTGAAGTGAACCAAGATGCTGACACAACCTGAGGTCTTCATCGACTGCAGATGGTACATTTCTACACTATGGGAATGAATGAGCTGAAGTCGACCATCTGAGAAATTGTTTGATTACCGGTCACTGATGCATACTGTTAACAAATGTGAGACAACTCACCAATAATGATAATGAGTGTCAAGGTATCCTAGTAAAATCTAACAGGTGCGAATAAATGTGTTGAAGTCGAACACATGAAAGAAACTATCAATCATAAGACATTGATGTATTCTCACTGCCATTAGCGAAGGAGTCTACCACTAATGATTGCAAACCGTAATGTACTGAATAAAGGACTCTAGACCTTATTCCTAGAGAAATGAGTCAAAGTCGATGGGAAAGATTCATTGGAAGGAAGGCAATAAGGCATCCCACATCAGCCAGTGTGAGTGTAACCTGTAGGCCAATAATTTGGAAGAACTAAAATGGAGAGAAATGAAGTAACCACTCCAAAATACATTTTCGACGTACACAAGATGTGGCTAGTGCATCACAAAAATCCTCTGAACCAACTAGTAATGAAAGTTGACACAGAGGTGACGAATCCACCAATAGGTTCAAATGGAAACTAAGGTACTGCACATATCCCAATGTGTCATAATGTAAGATAATGTCGAACACAAGGGAAACCACTCAATCAAAGACCCATGATACTAATCGATGTTGAGCACAAGGTCACCTATCAATTATGTAAATAGGGCCAGGGTGCGACTCTAGGTTTACTCTCAGAGAAATTTTTCGAAGTCAATAGGAGAAAACCCACCAGTAAGAATGTTGGCTTGTTGGGGCCTAACCCAGGTTCAGAGGTGATTTAGCCAAACAAATCCTGGTACTACTAGCCCTTTCGATAACAGTCCACGGAGCGCAGATTGAGGTCTCACCAGAAGTAGTATGGGAGGGTGCTAGAACCAGGTTTCCACACCCTGGAGATGTCTAATGAGTTCAAGTGGTCCACGGTTCAACCCTTCGCGCATGTCGCTACATGCACTTACCTGTACCTCACAGCCTGAGATATTGCCTTCACGCAGCCCTACTCGGGGGCTGAATGCTGTTATTACCCAAGTCCTTACTAGTATTCCACCGTTAGTTAATTAACTTAGCTTACTTGCATGTGTAAAGTATATTTAGAAATACAAATCATTCATACAAGTTCCCGCAGTAAATAAACATTATATTTGCAATTGATATCAAACATGTAATAACTCAAGGAGAGATACATAGAATTTGGATCATACTTCTCTTTATTAATCTCTTCTTCAGTTACAGACTCGAGTCTGCCCTACGCACTCAGCTGTAGAGCCTTCTCCTACTCTACGACCCAAAGACACACTTAGACCATTACGACTCAATCCTTTAGACTTCTTCACTATCCTCTACTTGGTTCTCCCTTACACTTAGAGCCTCACTCTATTTATACAATCCCATGGTCCGTGGACCATGGGTAGGCTGACATTACATTACAAACTAGGGCAGACAACCCTATGATTCTAACATACTTCCGCGCCCGCAATTCGTGGGGCTTTACAACATTATTCGGTCAAAACATGGGCTTTGAGCACCAAAACATGCCTCGGGGGATTCCATGCCCAACAGTCCCCCAACACAAACATCATGACTTTCCTCAAACTGTCCTCAAACTGTCCTATTTCGGCAGTGCACTATGTCACTGCTTGCTAAATCTATTGCATCCCTTGTTCTGAGACCTCCGTGTTTGGGCACTTCTCTGCATTAACGTGTGCATCCCCTGTATGTGCATGAGCTTTCCTTTGATGTTTGCCATGATAGTGAAAGCCTCGTTAATCCATGACTGGACACGTGCTTTGAGAAATGCCTCCATATGTCGTGTGGCATCCACCTGCTCCTTCAATGCCTTCGCTTGCTACATCCTCGCAAGCCGCTGAGTGAGGACTACTATCTACGCAATTCCTCTGACATTGTCATATTGCTGCTGAATTTCTCGCACCTCTGTCTCTAGGCATTGGATGTTGGGGTCCTCCTGTAGAGTTGTGAGGACCTCAAGTGCTTGCTACAACAAAGTTGTATAGTCTTGCATTGCACCTCCAATTTCTTCCAATCCCATTGCGATAGCGCTAGCGCGTTGTTCTCGAACCTCAGGGGGAGTGGAAGGTTGTGCCTTTAATTGCAGCTCGACAATTTGAAGATTCAGCTCCAGCTGAACCTTGTTCATTTCTTCTCTAGCCTCGCAAACTCTGATTGCCAACTTGTGGATCCGCACCTCTCCTGGTAGATCTGCTGGGATGGCCAGCTCCGAGATGCATCGGCAAGCATCATCTACCACCTACACCAACTGTTGGTTCTACGACACCAATTCGTCGCACTTCAGATTGAGCTGTTCTATGTTTATCTTTTGTTTTTTGAGAACTTGGATTGCGCGGCTCTCCCTAGAGCATAGCCCTGTTGTTATCCCATCCTGTACCAGATATGGTGTCTCTTGTGGAAGGGTAGCCAAATTAAGGCCAAAGCCTTTGATCATGTTAATCGAAAATATGTCGGTCTCATTCATTGCTACTAGAGCCCCTTACGGTAACACTATTATGTTTTCCATCCATGCACGTATCATCTACTCTACTGCTAAGGATCCTGCTATGAGGTGGGTCGAAAGGGTACCCACTTGAGGGGGCCACACTTGTAACTCTTGTAGCTGTGTCCTGAGGGCCCCCAACATAGTCTGGTGCTCCTGCATAAAATCCTGAAGGACCTCATCAGTGACATATTGAATCATCTTGCTGATGTCATGGAGGTCACCTTCAGTTAAGGTGATCAGGTCAATGGCCAACTTCGAGGCCTTGACCTTCTTCCTCAGTCTTGCTCTCTCTGTCATGTGTGGGAACTTTAGATGCATGGACGTGGTCCCTGGGTCCGTGCTCCCTTCTACTATTTCTACTTCCTCTACCTCCTACCCTTGTGAGGATGTTTCTTGGTCCTCATCCGCCTTCGTTGTTACCTCTTCTGCCGCCTATGCTGCTGCAGCTGCTTCTGCAGCCTTTTTCTGCTTGACGACTTTCTGTGTCGCTTCCCGCACTACCTTTTCCTTAGCTACTGTTGTTTCCTTCCACCTTTTCTCAGCCAATTGTGTGATTTGCAGCTTGGCATCATCCTTCTTCTTTTGCGTTGCTGCCTTCTCAAGTTTTTCCAGATCTGGGGCAGACCATTCCAGAGGCCATGTCTCCGAGACAGTAAAAATAGCATTGTCAGTGGCTACAAAAGGTAGCTTCTCCCACTGCTTCGCCAGATCTTTACACGCCTTGATAAAAATGTTGTGCATATCAGCTTTAAAGTCTGCAAAACTCTGTAGACTATTGTACACCATGGGTGACAGACGCAGCCTCCGATTGATCCACATTCATATGCTCATCTCCATGATCACCCAGAAGATTTTGACATCACGTATCTGTTTCATGTCCTTTGTGGCCCAGAGCAAAGCATACTTTGCGGCCTCCGGTAATTCTCTGTCAATTCCTCCAGAAGTTCCCCTGCTACGAGAATTATGGATAACAACAACCATGCATAGTGGAAGGTTTTACCCTATCCCTTGGCTTCGCGACAGTTCTTCAAAAATTCCTCGCACAAGATTTCAAACTAGTTGAACTAGACACCCTCCGTGCACTGCTCAGCCAGTGCAACCACCGACGCCGGTACCTCATTGTCGCGACACTTCCTCATAAATTTTCTAGCCAGGAGTTGGGTTGCTACGCGTACCCCTTTGTCCTTGATGCTGGAGATGGTGTAGCCCCTCTTCTTCTTCTCCATATTGTATTTTTTGTTCATGGCTTCTACAAGGGCAAAATCACTGCCCTTTCCTTCGGCTATGGTTGCAGGGTCCTTTCCTTTGCAGGGGAGCTGAGAAATGCAGTGAATGAGGTCTACCATGATGGGAATAGGCTCCTCCATCCATAGATACCCATCATGCACCAGGTAGAGTGGCTGCCTGATGATGAAAATGGTGATGGGCACATGGTGGAAATGCAGTATCCATAGTAAGTGCAACAACTCAACCTTTTCCACACTGCACAGCAACTTCCGCGACTCTACCGTTGTCACCACCCCCTCAGTGTTCTATTTCATGAGGTTCCTAATATCTAGGTGAGGGAACTTCTCGCGGTTAGTGAAGTCCCAATATTCAAACTTCATGGTTGGCATGTAGCCTATGTGCGTGCCTTCAAACACAATGTCATCTGGGAGGAGCAAGGTTTGGAGTGAACTCTTAGTTTTGTCCAGGTCCTTCAGCACTTTGGTCTTCCCTTTCCACGGAGGGACATATGCGAGCAGTTTTGTTGCAGAGCATGTAGGTTGAATATCTTCCTCCATGTCTTCTTCTTCTTCTACTATGATGATATGAGCCTGCAACACTTCTTCCTCCTCATCTGTGTTGATCATGACATCTTTCCCCTTTTCTGCCATCGATAGTTTGCTACACAGTGGGTTCCTCGGGGACACGCATATTGGAGCCATTGCCTATTTATCCTTATTGGGCCTTGGTGTTCATAGTGATTTGGGGATTTCTACCACAACCCCGATGCCTTCTGGAACATCCTCCACCATTGGGGTCTGCGCAGCCTCGTTGGTGGTTACCTCTTCAATTCCCAAACCATCCTTGATTGTTGTCATCATATCTTGGTTGTATTTCGTCACTCGCGAAATCAGGGGCTCAATTATCGCTCGGCTCTCAATGCTCAGTGCTCGACTCAATCGCTCAATTCTCAAATGATCAGGTGTTGTTCGCTGGCTAACCCTTTGTGTTTTATAGCACCTTTTGAATTCGAATTTAACCGTTCCCCCAATTTCAAGCCATTAATGCTTTCTTAGCGGCAGATTTTCCCAAATCTTGCCCATAAATCGCATCTTAAATGCCTGTTGCCCACTCCATTTGGCCTCAAATCGAGCATCCCATAATGAATAGTGACTCTAATGGTCACTTTCCGACCAACCCACATGGAAGCGCAACCCTCCGTGCGCAGTCGTGGACCCTGTGACACTCTGCTTCTGTGCGCATCCATAATATTGTGCAACTCACGGGAAGAATAGTTTATAGTCCCGCGCTTGCTTTCAACTGCTTGCAGCACTAATACTATCCTTCCTATGGCTAGTCAGGTGGTCGCACCACCCATGTGGGGCTCCATCCTATCCTCCACCATGGTTCGTGGAGAATCCCCACCTTCCATTGTTGTGGTCGGCATTGTGCACTCTACTATTTCCAACGTGCTACCCTGGTCACTACGTTTTGCGATATGCAGTCCAAGGCAAGGAAGTAGAATAACCAATTCACGACGATAGTTCTCAAACTTGTCAGTATGATCTTACGCACCTTGCCTTACCATCCTAGGTTTTTCAACGAGAAACGCTTCTTGTATTTCGTCTTCTAGCTTTTTGACCTCCACGTCCATTGTAGCACTTTTCTTCCTTAAGCGTACCCTTTCTCTCTCAAGTTCACGGATTCTAAAGCTTCCTCATTGGATTTCTTCCTCAATTCTAATGTGTTCTGTTTCTTGCGGCTGTATGATTCCTTCATTCCAGGCTTCACGGACCATTGTATCTATGGGTGTTGCTATGCGTGGACTAGGCCTTGCATGCTCCATAGGGATTATAGCTCATGCTTCATACTTCAGTTTCGAAAGTGCTCACGTGGTTAGGGTTTTGCACATGGTCCTATAAGCCCATAGAAATGGTGATACGCACAGGTCCCAGTTAGTGTGTTTCACATGGTGGACCGTGTTCGACACTTCGCACATCTTGTCAAAGGCTTTCTCATAGATAATCATCGGTGCTCTTGGTCTTATCATACTTCATCGTTCGTGCCTTTGTCATGCCCACTCTTGCTTGTTGTTCTTCATGCTGGTTGTGTACCATATGCCTGTACCCATCTGGAGAGGTGGGCACACAATTTTTTGCGCCCATCATACCGGCTTCAATCCATAGCTGAGACTTTCCAAACCATAGAAGCATCATTCTTCTACAGTCACATCAGTTCTCAAAACTTGTTTGATGCGTCCACCACCATCTTTCAGGCATAGCGTGCAGTGCCCATTTCAGAGCGTCAAAACGCTACTGTTCTGGCACCTCTCTTTCAAATTTGTTCAGGAATTCATCTACCACTTTCCACCCATCATACATAGGCATATCCCTTACCTCTGTTGTCACATAGCACAGTGATCTTACCATCATGTTGCAATTGAGCGTGGTTACCTCATGTAACCGGTTCTGCCATCATTCTATTTCTTCGTCCAAATTTGATGCGCAGGAGCTTTCGCACTCCCATGAAATCCTTCCATCCACTATAGGATTCACCCAATCCTACTCTCGAGCATTTATCTTGTAGATACAGTCTAGATCATCGTTGCTCTCGTTGTCGCAAACTAGCTTTGTGTAGCGCGATCTTTCTGCAAGGTCTAAAGTTACCACTACGCGTAGTGAATTTTTCTAAGAAATCATTTTGTGCTTCTTTAGATTTATCACTCCATTCATATCAATGGCCCAATATATTCCCAGTAGCATAGTATAAGGATTGTTGTCATCGACAATCTCTATCAATTCAAAATCTACAAGCATGCTCGCACCTTCGATATATACCGTTGTTGGCCCTCGATTTTGGTCTTATTTTTGCTAAAGGAAACTTAATCCATATATTTTCCATCCATTTTCCACTATAACCATCCAATTTTGATTTATTTCATGTCTATTCAGGTATTTAATTTTAATTTTTCAAATTCTAAAGTTTTTATGAAAATTTGGTTTCAAGTGCAAATATTGACAGATTCAGAAATTCCCGTAATAGCTATATGGATTACATGTTTATAGGAAACTTGGGCACAATTTTGATGCATGGATGGATAGCGTTGGGAACTAGGACTGAGCCAACTCTACTTGGTTCAATCAGAACAAGCTTTACTAGGCCCATTTAGTGCTGGTCAACCATGACTAGTCACTTACAAAATCCATAGAAATAGAGCAGTTTTGAGATTTTATGGGATTGACCATATTTCTTGGGATGGGATTGATGAATTTGACTTAGATAGGTAAATATGAGTAGATATGTCTATTAGAAATATTATAGATCAGTTTTTTTCACAAAACTTCTATTTAAAGCCAAGACTTTGATGGCTTATGTATTGACTTTTGTATAATTTCATGATGAGACATTTTGGATTTGGGAGCTAATTTGAAGAACCTGTTTTATTACTATTTTGTTGGTCAATAATGTGGATGTGTGACTAAAGTTTAAGCTTCTGATATCAATCTTCAAGTGTGCAAAGAAAGGGTGGAGGGCCCCCATTCCAAGCTAAGTACACTTCTTTGTTTAGACTAGTTTAATTTTCCATAATCTGGTTATTGTAGAACTTGTTTACATGCTTTGTTTCAGATTGGTTTATGGTTAATGTGTGATGATTTATTTCATTAAATCTTATTTTTTTCATCACTTTAGTAAGTCAGAAAAACAAAGTGTTCAAGTTGAGCACTCCTTCTGTTAATTTGGTGAATTGTAACTAGTTTTCCTTGATTACATGTAAGCAGTTTTCTTAATTATTTTTGGTTTTCAATTGATAGCATTATGGTGAATGAATTATGATGGAAAATACCAAAGGTATCTTAAGTTAGGAGTCTCCCTTCATTAATGATTTGTCCATCTTAAGTTATTAGTTTATGATTTCTGTTTATCAAGTAATAATTGAGGAATAATTGGACCTCTTAAGTTAAGAGCCATTTCAGCTTTCCCTCTTTACAAAGTGAATTGGAATTGTTAATATAGGTTATATTTGTAATATGCCCCCAGAATAGCCGATACTCTGTCTTTCATCATCAGATTCTTTCCGCCTCCTGGATCTACTTGGATGGAGCATTTGGGAACTCCTTCCCCTGCGGCAAGCTCAGGAACAGATGGCCCTTCAAAGCACCAGCCTCCTCTCGTCTTAGATCTGCAGAGGAAAGCAGAACTCTGATCTCTCTGCCTCGTTCCAGATCCAGATCATGCTCATCTCTGGCAAAACTCTGCTACAATGGGTGACCTCCTCGGATCTATTGCTGGACCTCAAGCATGCTCTGGAATTCAAGTTAGGGATTCCCTTTGTAGCTCAACGACTCCTCCACGAAGGTAAACAACTTGAGGATCTTTATCCCCTTTCTTTTTACAGCATTAAGAGAAATGCCTCCATTATTTTTACCCTTCCTTTGAGAGGGGGAGCTGTTGGACAGTCATCCTCAGCTGAGGCGTTTTCATACAAAGATGTTGTCCATGCTCAGATGCCCAAGAAAACAGCTCCACCAGTTCAGGCTCCCAAACCTTTTTTGGTGGACAAACTGGAGGAAACCCCATCCATTGAAATAATGCATCCAACGCTGGATGAGCAAACCCAAAAGTTTGCAGAGCATGCCATTATTTGTAGGTTCAATGGGCTATGGCCTCGCACAGCAGACCTCTACCAATGGATTCACTCTAACTGGACCAACAATTGCAAGGTTCTTTTATGCTCAAAGGGTTTCTTCATTGTAGTGTTTGCTCTCGGTGAGGACTACCAAAAACTTTAACTGCAGGCCCATGGTTTTGGGGCTCAGCAGGTTTATTCCTCACCCCTTGGTTCCCAAATTTCGATCCCTCTATAGCAATCATCACCAAGCTCCCCATCTGGGTCAGACTTCCTAATCTCCCGGTGCATCTATGGCACTTTGCTGTATTCCAAGGGATCAGAAACTCTCTAGGCCGGTTTCTAGACACAAACATCTCTAGAGGAGAAAAGGGCTTATACACCTTTGCCAGAATCTATGCAAAAATAGACATGAGCAAAGGTCTCCCTAATCAGATTAATTTCAAGATTGGAGACTTTCATTGGACTCAGACCTTGGATTATGAGAACACAGCTTTTCGCTGTCGAAATTGCCATCACATAGGGCACCTTCAGAGCTCTTGTCCCACGATGCCTGTGCAAAAGAAGAAAGCCAATCCTAAGCAAAAATCCAAAAGCTGGAAGCCTCATGATCCTCCCCCCATGGATGATTTCAAATTCAGCTTGGATGAAGAGGAAGAGGTTGAGGAAGGAATGGAAGCAAAGCTGGCACAGGATTCGCCCTCGTCTGGTCCTGTGGATTCGTCTGTCCTTCCAATCTCACAGAAACGATCTCATGAATCCACTCCCTCGGATTCAGACAAGGAGACCTCTCCGTCAGCCCAGCTCAGTTTGCAAATCATGCCAGATCAGCAGAGTCCTCTTGGTTGGGTCAAAGTTGGTAAAAAGAAAGGGAAAAAATGCCGAATAGTTGATTCTACCCATGTTGGGTAGAATCCTTTGTTCTGCTCTTGCTCCTCTGTTCTTCTTGTTTCTTCTTGCTCAGCACTGCTCTCTTCTCTTTTTATTTTAGGGGCCGAGGTGGATAGCCTATCCTTTCCGGCTGCCTGTGTTCTTGCTTCTCTTGGTTGTAACTTCATTTTGTACCATACATCCTCTTAATAGATTTAGTTTTTACTGAGAAAAAAAAAAATTGTAATATGCACTTCTTTAGTTTTTGAAAAACTTATCTTTCAAGTTTGATTACATCTGATATTCATATATAGTGGACTTGCCTTCAAGTATTACCAACCTGGATTGATAAAGAATATTTGTGTTAATTTGTGTGAATAAACTAGCTCAACATTTTGGCGTTGTTTCCAAGGAGGAAAATATTGGCATAGTCAATAGGAAGATAAGCAAAAACTCTAAAAATTTCATAAAATAAAAAATTAGTCACATTTCTTTTAGTTGTGTTTCTTTATGCCTATATATAGAGATCCTCAAGGTAGATTTATTAAAAAAACCCCACAAATAGAGGTAGGACCATCAAAGCTAACAACACTAGTTACTGGTAATCCAACAATTGAGGAATTGGAAGAAAAGCAAAGAACTAGACAAAGGTTAACTTTAGTTGAGAGACAAACTTTGTTAGCCTGGGAGGTAAAAAGAAAACAGTTATCAACTTCAGGAAAACAAAAAGAAACTGTTAAAGAAAAACAACCTATTCTTGAATCTATATGTCAACCTGTCTTTGAACAACCTGAACGTCAAATTGACATTGAAACAATCAAAGCTATGGTAGAAGAGGGACATGGATTTGTTATTTGTACTCCTGAACAACGACTTGAATATGAGAGACAACAAAGAGAATGGAGAAGACAAAGAGAGGAAGAGGAAAAATAAGAAAATGATAGAAAGATAGAAGAGGATAGGAAAAGACAAGAAGATGGTGGTGATTAGGAAACTACTTTTGGCTTTCCAATAATAGATATAAGTGAAATATTAGGAGAAGAGGTGAAAATGAAAAATATTCCACCTTCTGTATTGCCAAATTTTTATGGAATGTCAACAGAAGATCCTGATTCCTTTATGTTTGAATTTGATATCCTATGTAGAACATATGGATACACTAATGACACACACAAACATCATCTCTTTCATGCTACATTGAAACTAGCAGCTTTAAAATGGTTCATGGGTTTAGGAGAGAAAACAATAGCTTCTTGGGATGATATGAGATCAGTCTTTCTTAAAAAGTATCAAGCCTATTGTAGGCCTAGGGACTCAAAGGAAGATGTTTTCAGAATGACACAACAAGAGGAAGAAATTCTAGAAGAATACTTAGAAAGATTTGCATATAATCTACAAAAATCCAAACAGCACTCTCTAAATCAGGAAACCATTCGAACAATCTTTCTCAAAGGTATCAGAGATGAATATCTTGACATTTTGAATGTGATGGGCAATGGAGATATTTCAAATTTGTCATTCAATGAAATTGTTGAATTATGTCAAAAATATTCTAGAGGAAGATCAAAATCTGGAAAGAGATATGGGAGTTCAAAAGCAGCAAAATCAGCAGCAGGAGGAGTAACAAGAGCAGAAATAGGAAGCTTGTTAGAAAACTTCAAAACTAACCTCCTAAGTACATTAGGAACATAGGTAGATGTTCTAAAAGCAAATAAGAAGAAAGAAGAACAAGAACAAGCTTTAGCAATCTTTTGTTCCAAATGTAGAAAGACACATCCATTAAGAGAATGTCCTTTGGATAGTGTTCAAGTATGTGGCCTTTGTACAAAAAACCATTCAACAGAAAATTGTCTAAGGTTGAAAGAATTGCAAATGAATCAAATGGAAGAAGTGCAAGGAACAGAGGGTTTCTATTTGTTGGGTGAAAATATTTTCGTTTAATTATGTTGTAGTATTCGCCCAACTATTTAATTTGTCAATCCGAGGTTTGTAGGCTTACGAGGCACATGCACTATATATGCAAGACCGAAGTGGAACTAATCCAATCTAATCTAATCTAAATTACTGAAATCAAATTAATCTAGGAAGGCATTGAAACATTAACTATAAAAGCAAGAAATTTCATAAGGGAAAAGCAATACAACATGTGAAGAATTTGAATGACAAACAACATATGTGAGCTCACAAAAATAAAGATATCTTAAATTATATTACAAGAACCAAATAACAAATCATGAAAGTGTAACAATAAAAGAATATGAATCAAAGCTAAGAATCCCCTTCTCCTAATTACAAAACTATCTCTTAAATCTAATCTATATTCTCCAAAATGAAGAGAGAGCACTCTCTTATATACATGAAGAAGATAACCATCTCATAATTACATATCCAATATTCTCTCAAGCACTCTCAACTACTTTCCCATTATTACAAAATATGATCCCTTTGAATCCTCCACACATCTCTCACATATCTTGGATAAGATATGCCAACCAAATCCTCCATGATCTTCTCCTTAGGAAAGACTTGAATAATTATCTCCTTAATATGGTGGAGGAGATATTTGAGAAGTCTCTTGGAACTAATTCTTCACATATTTCCTACACATCACAAAACTCACATATTCTTGAGATATATATAAAAATATGTATATTTTCTAATATTTAATCATAAATTCACTTGTAAAAATGAATAAAATGGAAAATAAGAAGGTGAAACCCTAATTTATTTATGAAAATGATATGATAAAAGGTTAATGGGATGATGAAATGTAAGGAATAGTGACGGAAAAGGTGGATAAAAATATGACATTTCTGAGTCCCAACATCCTCCCCAACTGAACTTTTTGCATGTCCTCATGCAACCATGCATGGGTCTCTTTAAGAATATTTGGCATCTTGAACTTTGGCTTTACATGATGATATCTTTTAATAATGAATGTTTCTAGGATATGTGAAATACATGAGTAACAACTTACATTTTCTTATGGTTGGTTCTTGTGTGACAACCATGAATACAAAGAATGTTGGTTCTTGTGTTAACAACATTCATTTCGTTTTCTATTCTCTTTTCTTCAATAATAATGTAAACACACTGGAAATCATAATGTGCATAAGAAATCCCTTTTGTAATATTAATGAAGCATGCCAATATTGTGTATGAAGCAAAGTGCAACAAAGTATCGTTGGAAAATAAATGTTGGTGAATGGTAAATGAGAAAAAAATGGAGTGATAGTGGTGAAGAAATGGAATCATGGTAGTGAATATAGTTCTCCCCCCCCCCCCCCCCCAACTGAGTTGGTTGCATGTCCTCATGCAACTTGACATGGCTTATGAAAGGAAATGTAGCATGGTGAGGGGTGAGTTGGTTGCATGTCCTCATGCAACTTGACATGGCTTATGAAAGGAAATGTAGCATGGTGAGGGGATTTTCCAAAATATTCAAGTTAGCATATAAGGAATTGCATGATTAAAGATTAGAAAACAACATACCTCTACTTACCCAAGAATGATGAACTATGCAATAGGAATGTAGCTATTGTTGCTGCTGGATCAGGAAAATGTGACTATTGTTGTTGTAACTAGATCCTGGGAAATGAAGGAATCTAAACTGCTGATGCTGAATCATGGAAAAGATAAACGCTGAAAGTGGAACTGTGGTACTCTCATAGATCAGAATTCATGCTGCTGTAACTACTGAGGGAGTCATGGAAAAGTGTATAGTCTTCGTCTGCTATAGAATTGATGGTACAAGTCTAATCATGCGAAAGAATGTGTTGATGTCGAGAATGAAAAGAGATCATTGGATTATTGGCCATTGATGCATGCCGTTAACCAATGCGAGGCAAACTCACCATTGATGTCAATGAGTACCAAGGTACCTGAGTACATCTTGTGAAATGCGAATAAAGGGGTTGACGTCGAGCCATTTGCAAGATCTGACGATCAAGGGACATTGATGTATTCCCATGATTGTCAGCGAGAGAACTTGCCATTGAGGCATGCAAGTCTCAAGGTACCCAAAATGAACTCGAGTCTATTTCCCAGATAAGGTGCTGATGTCGATGGGGTAAGACTTGTTGAAAGGTGGGTCTTAAGGAATCCCACATCAGCCAACACGAGTTTATAAAACAATATTTGGTAGGACTATAAATGGAAAGAACTCATGGGCAAGCAGTGTGGATCAGCATGGCAAGAAAACAAGGCAATGTAATCATGGAAAGGGAATAAGTTTTATTCAGAAGGCAAACTAGAAGGCAATAAACTGAAAAGGATAAAGGAATGTATGTCATTCAGAAAAATAGGCGTGCATGAAGTCGTGAAAGATAAGGTAATGGAAGATGGGCTTGCAACACGAAGATGGTCTAGGCATTTGGAAGGAAAAGGGTGAGTAATGACACAAAAGGATTTTTGTGTAGTGGAAAATGTCATGATATGTGTTGTGAAGAATTAGTTTCTTCAAGCGTCCAATGATGCATGTTTCATTGTGATTTCGAAAAATCACTTTTTCATTAGATTGTCTTCAACTCTGAAAAACTTAGCACCATTCTTGCATAAAAATTGTCACCTTTATGTGCCATCTCCATCGATCATTCTTGTATGAAGTGACTCAAAAACAAATTAGCTCATTTTCAAGAATTTATGAAATTTCCATTTTTTTTAATTATTTTTCAAAGTTACACTAATTGTGGATGAAAAAGGGTGTTGCATCGTAATGTTGAGCTTTCTGCATAAGCTTCTTGTTGACCTACACATAACACCAATCTCATTTCACTTGTTAGTATATGCATCTTAACTTTTGTCCACAAATTCACTTAAAATAAATGATAAAATCCAATATACTTTTATTCCCCCCCCAACTAAAATGATTGCATGTCCTCATGCAATTTACTCATTGATTGTGCAATACATTTTCAAAATGTTTTTATTGGTTTGCAGGAAAATTGATTTAAAACATTTGAAAAGGCTTTTGTATTTCTTAGGGAACAAGTATGATTAATGAATGAGGGCAATTTTACTTTATTTTTTATTTTTTTATTTTTTTATTATTAGTAAATAACAAATTAAAAAGCAAAAGTTTTTAATTTATTATTTATGTCGATTATTTATTTATTTATTAAAAAAAAAACTAATAATAAAAATAATAAAAGAAACTAACCCTAATTAAAAAATGACCAAGGGCTGTGAGACAAAAACGACCAGTTGTGTAACTATCCTACGCAAATTGTCTGGGTGACTTGGAAAAGAGTAGGCAGAATGGAAGGAGAATAAAAAGAACCACCGACAATATTGAAATCCGTAATGCAAGCATATGCCCTCAGCTAGTCGCCATGGGTTTTCAGAGATCAAGTATTGTTTGCACACTATAGCCCATCGTTACTGCCACCAGAAGGCATACGCTCACCAGTACAACCTTGGCCATAGCCATTGCCATTTTCAATCACTCGATTCTGTCCACTCCTCCGTAGTGGCAACACAGATGTGATGCTCCCCCATGTTTTTTAGAACCTGTTCCGTTTGGTCCGCCACATTGTCTGAGATAAACTTTCCAGTCTCGGGAATAAGACCTAATACACCAGAAACAAATACAAGATTGTTAGTTTTAATTGCTTGAGAATAGGGACCCAATGCTGCTGGTGCCTTGTCCGTTTGTACACCCAAAACGAATCTTCCCATAATTTTTAAAGAAATCAAGACGATGAACTTTCACGCCTATCGTAGTCTCATATTTTTTCAAATTCTCCAGTAATATGCCGCTTGACAAAAGTTGTCTTTTCGGTGCCTCCATTTCCAACGATAACAAGCTTGAAATTTGGACAATCGACTTGTGGACCAGAAAAAGCCATGATTGAATCTCTTGATTTTTCAATGAAAATGGAGTCGAAACACGTGCTCATTTTGACAATCAAGGCTCACCAAAGCGTTAATATTTTTTTTCGTGTCAAGAAAACTAGAACTGAAAATACAGTAAAAACCATTGTCACCATCATTATTTTCTCTAGATGCAAGAAAGAAACAACAAACGCTGGTTTTCTCTTTCCTAGCTTGACAGAGAGCTTAAGCCGTTGAATAAGATCCTGGCAACCACCCATGCGGTGCTAACTAGTTCAACGCTTGATTAAAACTGCCTCTTTGATATTTAGTAATAGGAAAATCCGATTTGACTTATCGTGCAGTGATTTGTTCCTGCAAAATTGGAATTTGTATTATCGTTTCCTGATTTTCTGGACAAAGAGCCAGATTTTAATTTACGTTTTGGAGGATTTTGTGGGCATTGCTTAGGGAGTTGCAATGGCAGAGGGCATCTTTTCCATTTTTGTATTGACAATTCATTTTTGAGTTTAATAAAGATATCAATTTTTTTTTTTTTTTTCCTTCAAAGATCATTCAGCTCTTTCTCAATTTCCAGCGCCAGGATAAGATGGCCTCTCACTGCTCACAGGGGACCGACCAGCTGGAAGTTCCTCTCTCTTAGAGATTCCAGCAACTTCTTTTCTCAAGCTTGCTAGGTCATTGTCGACAGAAGCACCCTCCAGCAACGCAAACTTTCCTTCAAGGACATCAGTGCTGAGGTGATTAAGTGCATCTGCCTCAGACTCCAGCGCCATTACTTTTATATGAATTGTTTTATTTATGAGTGCGCTGGTTGACTGCTTTATTTTTTTTATTTTTTATTATTATTTGTTTATTATTGAAAGTCTAAAAAAAATGAAATTAACCCTATCTTTAAAAACAAAAATGGTTAGTTTTTATAAAAATTTTTTTTTTCCTCTTTTAATCAATGAAAAACTAAAATTTAGAAAGAAACTAAACTTTCTCTAGACTTAATTTTTTTAACAAATGGACACAATGATTTGCATATTGAAAGATGTTTTTGATGAAGCATATTGCAAAACATTTATTTATTCCTGAAATTAGTCGTCTAAATCATCCCTATTTTTTAATCCTCGCAATCGCACTAAGCGCGGAGGAGAGCATACTTATTCTAGGTAAAAGCAAAACTGAAAATGAAAGTAAAAACTAAAAATGAAAGCCTACCTACTCTATACTAATTAGAAAAAAAAAAATTATTTACGTGTAATTAAACTTCCAATGAAGCCATTCACGTAGCAGTAACAACAATATATCCAGGAAATTTTTTTAAATGATGGATGAAAATATTCGAGAGTGAATGAGTCTAGTTGCTGTAACTGCAAATCAACTAAAAAATAAAAAGATGAATCTAATCTAGTACTTACCTGGAACCATTGTTCAATAAAGCTTTGATAGGCATAGTTTCTCTCACTTAGATCATGTTGTAACTCTTGTTCTTCTTCTCTGATCTACTGTTCTTCTTCCTCGATCTCTTGTTCGAATGATTGTTCACCATCAAATATGTAGGATTCTTCAAATGTTGAATCTTCGTTTATTTCTTGGGGAGTAGTTGAACTTTCAATTCTTGTCAAGATCTCCTTTTCGAGGGAAGAGGAGATTCCGACTTCTGCAAGGATCTGAGTGAGTAGTTCCAAGCTGACACTCATTATAAAACCATGTTGAAAGAGATTCTAAAAACTAAGTGCTAATAATTGTCTGAGTTGTTAATCCTTTTACAAGGTTTTAGTTCACAAAAACTCTTCCAAATCAGCACACTAAAAATTGAATTAAAAAAAAAGGACCACAGAAATAATCTTGAATTCAATACTCAATTAAACCCTCTTACAAGGACTGCTCATTAATTGAGTAATCGAATTCTTCAACTACAACCATGATCCATGAATTCATCAAACACTCTTCATAGTTGCGAAAATCAAACACACTTGCAGAAATTGAAATTCACACTTGCATAAATGTAAACACACCCTACATGCCCTAATCCATAAGAGGTCGAGCCCGTTACGGTATCTCGAATGCGATGCGTAGGCTGTTCCCCACATCTTACCACCTTAACACGTTGGAGTTAGGAACATGTCTAAACAGACTTGCATGAAAAATCAAACTAAACTTCAATCCATCGTGCCTCCCCGGCAACGGTGCCAAAATGTTGGGTGAAAATATTGTCGTTTAATTCTGTTGTAGTATTTTCCCAACTATTTAATTTGTCAATCCGAGGTTTGTAGGCTTACGAGGCACATGCACTATATATGCAGGACCAAAGTGGAACTAATCCAATCTAATCTAATCTAAATTACTGAAATCAAATTAATCTAGGAAGGCATTGAAACATTAACTATAAAAGCAAGAAATTGCATAAGGGAAAAGCAATACAACATGTGAAGAATTTGAATGACAAACAACATATGTGAGCTCACAACAATAAAGATATCTTAAATTATATTACAAGAACCAAATAACAAATCATGAAAGTGTAACAATAAAAGAATATGAATCAAAGCTAAGAATCCCCTTCTCCTAATTACAAAACTATCTCTTAAAGCTAATCTCTATTCTCCAAAATGAAGAGAGAGCACTCTCTTATATACATGAAGAAGATAACCATCTCATAATTACATATCCAATATTCTCTCAAGCACTCTCAACTACTTTCCCATTATTACAAAATATGATCCCTTTGAATCCTCCACACATCTCTCACATATCTTGGATAAGATATGCCAACCAAATCCTCCATGATCTTCTCCTTAGGAATAGACTTGAATAATTATCTCCTTAATATGGTGGAGGAGATATTTGAGAAGTCTCTTGGAATTAATTCTTCACATATTTCCTACACATCACAAAACTCACATATTCTTGAGATATATATAAAAATATGCATATTTTCTAGTATTTAATTATAAATTCACTTGTAATACAAAAATGAATAAAATGGAAAATAAGAAGGTGAAACCCAAATGTATTTATGAAAATGATATGAGAAAAGGTTAATGGGATGATGAAATGTAAGGAATAGTGAAGGAAAAGGTGGATAAAAATATGACATTTCTGAGTCCCAACACTATTATGTGGCACCACGAAGACCTTGGCAACCAAGGCTTCCTCAACAAAATCTGCAACAGTTCCCTCAACAAAACTATCCATATCCACCTTAAAATTCTTGGAATAATCCAATGCCATGGCAAGCTTGGCCTCCACAACAATATCCAAACCAACTTGCACAAGGATGGAAAGGATATGGTTATGGAAACCAACCACCTCAACAATACCAACAACAACACCAACAAACAATATCAACAACCATTTCCATATCAACAATATCCACAGTCCATGCCATTTCCGCAACAAAATTATGCATATCCGCAATCCATGCCATTTCCACAACAGAATTCTCCACCATTATTAACACAACCACAACAATTACAGCTACCTTCAAACCAGCCTAGACCAACTCAATTACCAGCCCAACCAGTGGCAAATCCGAACAATAAGATGGATAAACCTGCATACACGGTAGAAGAAGCAACATATTTTCCAACATATTCTATTCTTCCTGTAAATGATGTCCATTTAAGGTCTGGAAAGGTGCTTACAAAGGATTCTCCTCCAATCATAGAAGAGCCAATTGAGCAAGGAGAACAACCTGAAACATCACAATCTGAAACACAAATTCAGAAAGGAAAAACTATTATAACTCAAACACCACCCTATCCTGAGAGGTTAGTAGAGCAACAAAAATAAATGAACCTTCTTGAATTTGATATTTTAGATGAATTGAAAAATGCTTATGTAAAAATTCCTTTATTGAAAGCAATCAAAGAGATACCAATATATGCTAAAACAATAAAGGAATTATGCATTAAGAAAACTGGTAAAAAGAAGAAGGATCCTACTACAATCCAAGTCATTAGCAAATTAGCAAGCCTCATGTCAACACAAACAATGGTAGAGAAATATGTTGATCCTGGTATCCCTATGGTTACTATCTCAATAAATAATTTCTCAGTTCCAAACACATTAATAGATTTGGGAGCCACTATAAATGTAATGACAATGGAGACAATGAAAAATCTGCATTTAAACAACATTAGATCAACTTCTACGATTCTAGAGTTAGTAGATAAATCTAAAGTTGTACCAGAAGGACTACTAGAAGATATCATAGTCTCTTTGGATTCATGGGAGTATCCCGTTGACTTCCTTATCTTGCTGCCAAAAACAAATTTGGGAGGACATCCTCTAATCTTAGGCAGACCATGGCTAGCCATGGCCAATGCCTTTATAGGATGCAGATCTGGAAGTATGATTATTTCACATAGAGATGAACGGAAACACATTACACTTTATTCACCCGCACAATCATCTTCTTTAGAATCAATACTTGAAACTCAAGAACAACATCAAACTAAATCAGTTTTAAGTATAAATCAAGTCTTTGACCTTAGAGAAGAAGAAGAGAATGAGGATTTAATGGATCTTTTCATCTCAGAACCAAATATTTTAGAGCAGCTTAAAGAGATTCAATATGAAGCTGTAAGTAATCTCTTGAATCAATTTTTTCAGGAAACTTGTACAGTTCAATCCTTGCGAAGCTCTTTTATAAACACTTTTCTTGTAAACACAATCACCAATTCAACAACAAAAACAATTGAGATATATCTTGGAAAACATTTGAACATTAGAAACCATTTGCAATCGTCACAAGAACAGGAGGTAATTGCATTATTACAAAAATATTCAAAAGCTTTTTCCTGGGATTATACAAACATGCAAGGAATCCATTCCAATACATGTATCCACCACATCTATACAGATGATCGGATCAAACCAGTAAGGCAGCCTCAAAGACGAATGAATCCCATGATGAAAGAAATATTGAAGGAAGAACTGCAGAAATTGCTTAAAGTTGGGTTCATATATCCTATTTCAGACAGTCAATGTGTTTCCCCATTGGTAATAGTACCAAAGAAAAATGGGAAGTTGAGGATATGTGTATATTATTGAGAATTAAACAAAGCAACATTAAAAGATCATTTCCCGCTACCATTCATTGACCAAGTTCTAGACTCATTAGCTGGAAAGAAATTTTTCTCCTTCCTGGATGGGTTTAGTGGGTACAATCAGATTAGAATAGCAACAGAAGACCAAGACAAAACAACATTCACCTGCCCATGGGGAACCTATGCATATAATGTCTTGCCATTCGGGTTATGTAATGCACCTGCAACTTTCCAAAGAGCAGTGCTTGCAATATTTGCTGATCTAATCCATGAATGTGTAGAAGTTTATATGGATGACTTCACAATATATGGAAATACATATGACTATTGCCTTAACAATCTTGAGAAAGTTTTGAAGTGATGCATAGAAACAAATTTGTCATTGAGTAACGAAAAATGCTATATGATGTTGACAGAAGGCATAGTTTTGGGACACCATATTTCCGCTTCAGGAATTAAGGTGGATCCAGCAAAAATACAAGTCCTCATGAATTTAATGCCACCTACAACACAAAAAGAGGTAAGAAGTTTCGTGGGTTATGCAGGCTACTATAGACCATTCATAGAAAAATTTAGTAAAATAGCTCAACCTCTATTCAAGTTATTAGCAAGAGATGTTGAATTTCAATGGACAAATCACTGTCAAAATGCATTCCAGACATTGAAAGAAAAATTATCAATTGCACCCATTCTTCATGGACCAAACTGGTCTCTGTCATTTCATATTTCAACTGATGCATCTGATACTGCGATAGGTGCATCACTTGGGCAGAAAGAGAACCTGTTCAATTATGCAATATACTTCATAAGCAAGAACTTAACACCTGCAGAATTGAACTATACAGTCACAGAAAAAGAAATGTTAGCTATAGTACATGCTATAAATAAATTCAGGAATTACATAACAGGATACCAAGTATTTATTCATACAGATCATTCAACAATAAAATATTTGATGAATAAATCTATCACCAATGGGAGAATAACAAGATGGTTACTGTTAATGCAAGAATTTAACATCACAATTCAAGATCGACCAAGTAAAGAAAATCAAGTGGCTGAATTTCTTTAATGAATACATTCACCCAATGATCCAAATCCAGTTGCAGACAACTTTCTGGAAGAACATTTGTTTGCAATAGTAGTAAAAACAACATGGTTTGCAGACATATCAAACTATCTATCTTCTGGGAAATTTCCAACACACTTCTCAAAGAAAAAAAAAAGAAAAAATCATTAAAGAAAGTTCTAGATATAGTTGGGTAAATGGCGATTTGTTTTATACTGGTTCAGATTTAATAATAAGAAAATGTGTGAGGGAAGATGAGATATTAGAAATCCTGAAAGCATGTCATGATGAACCATGTGGTGGTCATTTTGCAGACAAATGAACAGCCTACAAGGTGCTGCAATTAGGCTACTATTGGCCAACAATCTTCAAAGACTCCAAGCCATATGTCAAGTGGTGTGATAGCTGCCAAAGAACAGGGAGACCAAAGTATCAGATGAGATGCCACTCAAACCACAAGTTCTAATAGAACCATTTGAGCAACGGGCTCTAGATTTTGTGGGACCAATAAATCCACCATAAAATGGCAAGAGGTACATCTTGGTATGTATAGATTACGTCACCAAATGGGTGGAGGCAAAGGCAGTCACCAAAGCAACAGAAAATATAATGGCCACCTTCCTCTTTGAAGAAATATTTGTAAGATATGGAGTGCCAAGACAAATTGTAACCAACCAGGGAACACAATTTACTTCAAAGCTTGTACAGGATCTTACAGAAAAATATAAGATAAAGCACAAGAAGTCCACACCATATCATCCTCAGGCAAACGAACAAGTGGAAGCAACAAACAAAGTCCTAGAGAACATAATGACCAAAACAGTACAGATGAACAGAAAGGATTGGTCAGAAAAACTAAGGGATGCACTATGGGCATACAGAATCACATGGAAAAACACAACTGGATTTAGTCCATACCAGTTAGTGTATGGAAAAGAGGTCTTATTGCCCATAGAATTTCAGATACACACATATAAATTGGTAGCCAAACTAGGACTAGAACTGTGTGAAGCATAGCAACAACGGATAATGGAATTAAATCAACTAGATGAACATCGCCAACAGGCAATAGAACACACAACATTGATACAACATCAACAAATAAAGTGGCATGACAGATTCATCAAGAACAAGACATTCAACAAAGAAGACTGGGAACTACTGTTCGACTCCAAATTCAAAGATTTCAAGGCCAAATTCACAACACACTGGTTAGGACCATATGAGATAGAAGAAATCTTTGATAATGGAGTTGTTCAAATCAAGACAATTGACCAGGAGTATACATCATTTTTGGTAAATGGACATAGGCTCAAAGTTTACAATAGGCCTATTGACAAAGAAGAATTCATGAAACAACTAATACAAGGAACAGAATTGGAAATAATGGCACACTAGACTCAGCCATCTTCCAATGCTACAGAAGAATAAAAATATATTTGAAAAAATAAAATAAAATAAATAATAAAAAATAAAATAAATAGATAAAAATAATAATAATAATAAATAAAATTGTTTTCTAGTGAAAACCAGGAAACTGGCGCCAAGCAAATAAGAATTCATAGAGGAAAACCAACATGTTTTGGACTGTATGAATTCACTTTCTTGTTCTATTTTTATCACAGCTTTGATTTGGAGGATATCCTCCACACAAGCATGACTTGAGGGCAAGTCAAATGTCAAGCAAGGGAGAAGGTTGCACAAGAAATTTAGTTGTGCAGCTGAATTGACGATGGAATTTGTATTGTTCATAGTTGGGACCTGAAACAATGGTAGAGGGACCTGAAATATTAGCATAAACATGTGCATATTTCATGGCAGAGGGACCTGAAATATTAGCATAAACATGTACATATTGCATAAAAGTGTGCATGACAGTTGGGACCTGAGTTATGAAATCATTGCAGAGGGACCTAAACAACAACCAGCAATTCAAGAACCAGAACCAATGAAGAATGTAGAACAGGAAGCAGAAATAAATTCTATCTTTCAATCTATCTAAGACATTTGATCAAAAGACTTCATCCAGCTTGTAAAGAATAGTAGACATCATCCAATATTATCAGGGAAGTACAAGTATAGTAAGTACACAATTTTTCTCTTGTGAATTCAATTTTTTTTTAGAAATTTTTAGTCTTTGTTAAATTGAGATTAGTACCTGAAGTATATATTTTCCATTATCTCCACCCATTATCCTAAGTATCATATCCTATAACCCTTAACCATAACCTTGTACATCCTATATTCATTTCATATTCATGACCTTAAGCCTATACCCCTAAGTATTTTTCCTCAAAAGCAAAAAAGGGATCAAAAGAGTGCAACATGATGGTACCTACACAAACAATTCAAACATTAGACATGGAGATAATTTTAAACATGACCTAGGTGGTCATTTTAAAATTATGAGAAATATTTCAAAAGGAAATATATGCGCATTTTTGAAAGGAAGTAAGAAAGGTAATAAAACATTATATGTGCATTTTGAATGAAAATACAACAAAGACATGTCTTAAACATTATATGCGCATTTTGAAATGTATTAAACATAATATTTTTGCGCATAACCAAAGTGGCAAACAAGGAAATGATTTCATATAATTATGAAACAGTCTTGCAAAAATATGATTTCATAGTATGGCGCTGACAGCAGGGTTCAAAGTCTAATGAGATTGAAGTCGTGGATGTGGCATGAACGCAAACAGAGTAATGATGTGTTGGCAGGGATGTAAAACAATATCATAAACTTGCGTGGTTGCTACGTTCAAATAATTCAACGGAGGATGTGTTGGTAGGGCCATAAACCATACGGAGGGACAGCCATGACCCGCATGCAAACAAGTCTAAATTTAAATCATGGAAATAGTCAGGTGCGACTGGTCAAAAGGACCAACACGCAGGCATTATCCAATAAGACGTGCTTACGGCTTACTCAGCCAGAGCATGGTAAAAAATGTTGAAAACGTTCAAGAAAACTTAAAACCAAAACTTTTGTGCCTCTCAAAACCATTCTGCCAATTGCTTAAACACATCTATATGCCATCATCGCCCTTAAGAGCTCAGGAGAATAGTGGAAAAAGTGCTAAACGTTTTGACAGAAGAAGCGAGGGAAAAACATAACTGAGCCTGTGGAGAGATAAGTAGGAAAATTCACGGAGATAGCACAAGTCAGTTACCCAGAATCTCGGGAAATTTCAGGTAAGAACAAGATTTGATTTGCTTCCATAAGATCACAAAGGTGAAGTCGGGATTACAATCACCAAATTTTTTGCAATAAATTCCTATCATTTAAACGTTTGTATATCTTTTTGTGCCACCAGTCAGCATGCTAAGGCATTGAAACAAAGCTTCAGGAGATATGGGTAATGAGGAGCACCATTAAAACAGTCCACGAGTCTAACAGATAGCCAGGTAAATGCCAAAAACTCACCATGATTCTAGAAAGTTGTAAATGCAAGGTTTAGATAAACCAATAGTGAAGTTAATGGAACGAAGAATAAACGGCCATGCATTACCAAGAAAAAAGGGTATGTTCATAAGTGTAATTGCATAAACTAAGGTCTTGAATGAAGCATGTAATTTGTGTAAAACAAACAGTTAATTACACCTGTGTGGATAATAAGGCAGTTCGACCAAATCTCAGTTTGATGCATGCAAAATGTGTAGATAAAACAGAGTATTTGGGTCTGTATTGCGTGTTTTTTTTTACACAAATAGAGCAGGGGTTTGTATGAGCTATTCAATGAGGAACAAAGGAGTTTTATGGTGCTATTACAACCAGGGCAGAGTTGAAAACTATTTTTGTTCTCCTTTCATACAACATTGAAGATTAGGCTTGCATGATGAATTATACAGAGAAAAATTGCCTTGAGATTACATTAAGAAATACAAAATTATGACATGATTATTTTGTTTTCTTATGTATTTCTTTTCCAAAACAGGGTATAGTTTTTTTACAGAGATATATAAAGCAGAATTTTTGAATGTTTGGACACAATAGGGGATTAAAAGAGCAACTGTGTTGCTACAAAAAGAAAAAAAATAGAGGCCCAAGTAGATTGAATTAATTTGTTGAATAAGGCAGGTAAGCTTCTCTGACTTAAAAATTTTATTTTACAAAACAATATTTTTTGTTTGTCAATATAAAAGATGAAGTTAATGACAGCAGAGGCATACATTCAATGGTTTCCAGAAACAATGACAACAAGGATAGAGTTGAAGTTTCAAATAGAAAACTGGAAAAAAGAGACTATAGAGAAGCTATACCAAGCAGGATTGATACGATTCTTGCAAAGTTTTAGTGGCCACAGTGAGGAAGTAACAACAGAGTTTATAAACAATTACAGGCAAGAACAAACAAGGGTAGGATATGTTATAATTCCTGTGACTCAGGAATTCCTTTCACAAGCACTAGACCTCCCTATGATAGGAGAGAATTATCATAAAGGCCTGTATTTCAAGGAGAAAGCATGGACTTTCTTCCTTGAAAATAACAAAAAAGGAACCTTTGATAGGACCAAAGGTATACCAAGGGAATCGTTCAATGAACCATGGGGCGAATTGGTTCTAGTTATACAAAAATTTCTTACATGTGATAGGGGATATAGTATTTCCCATCTATATCACATCCGACTCCTACATCACATAAAGGGGGAAGATAAGATTAATTTGCCATACTTTCTCTTTAGAAGCATCCTAAAGATGATAGAGTCAGTAGAACATGAACACAAGCCCAGAGAAACACAAATTTATCAACAGGGGTTGATAACAATCTTGGTTGAATATCAAGTAAGATCACAAGGGATGATTTGGAGGGAATTCATGAGTCAAAACCAGTTCAATGAAAAGATCAAATGAAGGATAGAACAAGGTAGAGCAAGAAACTAGGGGGATACTGAGCTCACCTTTATATCCCAGGACTAGAGCCAAAAAGAAAAATAATACAGCCATGCAAGAAAATGAAGTGTCCATCATGTCCATTCCTAGGAGGTTTAGAAATAAAAGTCCAACTGAGATAAATAGCAAAGAAAAAGAAGTTCAGATAGTAGACACATGTTCAATGGAAAAACAGGTAGAGGATGATATTGAAAAGGAAGCATTGGAGAGAGATTCTTATTATGATGATGCAACAACAGCATCATTAATCAAAACTACACAAGAGCTTGAAAAAGAAATAAACTTGGGCAAGAATAGGGAGTTAACAGACCAACTACAAATCAGCAAAATCTTGGAAAAACATTTGAAAGAAGAAAAGGAAGCAAGAAAAAAGAATAATGCTAGATTGGTTAAAGAAAATGAAAGATTAAACGAACAAATACGAAGATTGAAAAGAAATAATGATCTATTCTCCAAACAGGCATTCAAATGGCTAAAAGAGAAGAACATGTGGAAGGCTAAGTATGAGAAGCAGAAAGTTAAGGCCACTTTATATAAAGAAGGAAATGATACAGGTATGGACTATTTGATAAGAGTAGCACAACATGAAGCATCTACAGGAACTGCATTTACAACAGGGAATAGAAGATCAAAAAGGAATAAGCAAGCATAAGGACATGCTTGATGATCAGTAAGGGGGAGATGTTGGCCCTCGATTTTGGTCTTATTTTTGCTAAAGGAAAATTACTTAATCCATATATTTTCCATCCATTTTCCACTATAACCATCCCATTTTGATGTATTTCATGTCTATTCAGGTATTTAATTTTATTTTTTCAAATTCTAAAGTTTTTATGAAAATTTGGTTTCAAGTGCAAATATTGACAGATTCAGAAATTCCTGGAATAGCTATATGGATGACATGTTTTCAGGACACTTTGGCATGAGTTTGATGCATGGATGGATAGCTTTGGAACTAGGACTGAGCTAGCTCTACTTGATTTGATCAGAACAAGCTTTATTAGGCCCATTTAGTGCTGGTCGACCATGACTAGTCACTCAGAAAATCCATAGAAATAGAGAAGTTTTGAGATTTTATGGGATTGACTATATTTATTGGGATGGGATTGATGAATTAGAATTAGATAGGTGAATATGAGTAGATATGTCTGTTAGAAAGACTATAGATCAGTTTGTTTTACAAAACTTCTATTTAAAGCCAAGACTTTGATGGCTTATGTATTGACTTTTGTATAATTTCATGACATTGAGACATTTTGGAGTTGGGAGATAATTTGAAGAACCTGTTCTATTACTATTTTTATGTTCAATAATGTGGATGTGTGACTGAATTTTAAGCTTCTTATATCAATCTTCAAGTGTGCAAAGCAAGGGTGGAGGGCCCCCATTCCAAGCTAAGTACACTTCTTTGTTTAGACTAGTTTAATTTTCCATAATCTGGTTATTGTAGAACATGTTTACATGCTTTGTTTCAGATTGGTTTATGGTTAATGTGTGATGATTTATTTCATTAAATCTTAGTTTATTCATCACTTTAGTAAGTTGGAAAAACAAAGTGCTCAAGTTTAGCACTCCTTCTGTTAATTTGGTGAATTGTAACTAGTTTTCCTTGATTACATGTAAGCAATTTTCTTATGTATTTTCGGTTTTCAATTGATAGCATTATGGTGAATGAATTATGATGGAAAATACAAAAGGTCTCTTAAGTTAGGAGCCTCCCTTCATTAATGATTTGTCCATCTTAAGCTTTTAGTTTCTGATTTCTATTCATCAAGTAATAATTGAGGAAGAATTGGACCTCTTAAGTTAAGAGCCATTTCAGCTTTCCCTCTTTACAAAGTGAATTGGAATTGTTAATATAGGTTATATTTGTAATATGCACTTCTTTAGTTTTTGAAAAACTTATCTTTCAAGTTTGATTACATCTGATATTCATATATAGTGGACTTGCATTCAAGTATTACCAACCCAGATTGATAAAGAACATTTGTGTTAATTTGTGTGAATAAATTAGCTCAACAACCATTATTTCATGCAATCTTCCCATCAATAGGATCTTCTGCTGGTTGGCCATTCACAATTGAATAGGAGACCATTGCAATGTGAGCCTACTCATGTCCTCCCATGTCTGCTTTGGTAGTACATTCGCATCTGATCCTAGATCCAGAATCACTTGATCCATTTAGTATTCCCCGATTTGTGCAGTCAATCTCATCTCCCTTCTTGTTCACGTTGTGTGCTTCTCGAGCTTCTGTATTATGCAGGGTTCTCCTGACCCGACACACCTAGTGATGAGTTCTTTCAGTACCTTTACAGCCTTGCTGTCGTGCAACAACTTCATGCATGTCTCCAGAAAAGTAGTAAGCATTGATGGGTCCATCTCCGGTTCTGGTTTTTCTTTACTACCTGAAGTGGAGGCCTCCGCGAAGCTCTTCTTAGCTTCCATGAATGTCTCCTTCGCACGCTCCAAATCAAACTCTGGTTCCTTTGTAGGAGTCTTGCGAACCCAAGAACTCTCTTCAGGTTGCTTGCCCTTGTCATCTTCTATCGTGATACCACTTTGGAGCACGATGTTTACATTTAGATCCTCTTCGCGCGACTCAGACCTCATCATTTGCAGGTTCTAAGTTAGGGGAGGCTGGAGTATTCCTTTATTCTGCAACCTTACTATTAGTGTAGGGAAGTCCTCCATCACATGTTCAAACTGGGTACATATAAACATGATGCTCTCCTCAGATTTGTATAATCGCGGGCATAATGCCTTGGCCCTTCGCAATTATAACAAATCAGCTGTCTGTGACCCCTTCCTAGTCCGATTCCACCTTGACCTCATCTTCTCCCTTGAAATCCAGTGCATGTCATCCCTGCATTTCAATCGAGGGCTTGCGTTTCAGTCTGAACTCTGTAGGTAGGAGTCTGATCCATCATCAATTCATAACTTCCACAGGTGCATTCATCATGACCTACTAACCTACAAAAATTATAGAACAAACGTTGGGACGTCTGTGTATACTTTTGTAATAGGTGACAGTTATCTATAGCGTGCTTCCCTCTTATCTGACAAATCACACACCATAATGCAGGCGCTACGCTCGGCCCCGCTAGGGCCTCTGGTCCCAGTGGCATTGGCCCTGCTCCCATTAGGTAGTTCGTGAATACTGGACAATGGTCCTTGTCATGCCCCTAGCCCTTGCATTTTATGCACCATACCTCCTTGCACGCTTCTGGGTGAGTTGTCCTATCCTGTTTCAAACTCTGCATTTCCAGACACAAATTTTTCAGTTGTGCATGGATTTGTTGGACTCCCACACTAGGATCTTGTATCGAGGTCTTATGCAGTCTCATTGCAATCTCCAAAGCTTCAGCCTAGGTGGATAACTTCCGATGCGACAACGTCATCCTTAGATGTGGCATTAGTGATGCTAAAAACCATGTGCAGTGCTACCCATCCATAAAGGTCATGTTGGCTTCGTGAATCATACCCTTCAGTCTCTGATCCAGTTCCCAGGGGGTCTCACCTAGAAGCATCACGATTTCCTTAAACCTAATAATCAACTATGTCTCTGAATTTGGCCTGCTAAATTCCCTGTTCAGCACAACTTAGATATCCATGATCCCCATGTTTGGATTGTCATTAGAGTGCTTAATGTACCATGTTAGTGTGCAATCATGCAACATTCTTACCAGTGTTTCCTTCTTTATGTTGTCATCTGTGACTCCTTGCACTTCCCATACAGCCTTTACCACGAACCAAAATTGGTCCGGATCTTCGTTCCCTACTCCTTTGATCACCGAAAACTTTATTGTGCTCACCATATTGAACTATGGTGGTGGCGAAGATGGGGGTGAAGATGGTGAGACTGGTGGTGGTGTAGGTGGAGGTGGTATGAGCGGAATTTGTTGCCTTATCAGACTGATTGCACTTCTTGGTGAAACTTTCGCGAGATGTTCCTCACTTTCTCGCCATGGAAAAATCAAGGGGCTATTCTCCATCTCTGCACTACCTTCATTTCTATAGATCCTCCCACTTCGCGTAGCCCCAAACATCAATTTGTTCGCATTACTCGCTTTTCACACAATGGCATTTTAATCCAAGTGTTCAAAGATATAATGTACTTACCTCGCAGTCCTTTGAGGAAGCATCATTCTGCCTCGTTGTAGCTGGCTGAAGTGTCTACCATGAATTCGGTGATAAATCCTCCTATAATTCGATCGAGCCAATGGTCCATAATGCACGCAATCTTATATTCTGATGCTTTTAGTATATGCACCAACTCTGGAGTCTACACAATCAGTTTGTCGAGCCTGCACCTTCCTTGACTTTCTTCTAGCTTCGTGATCCATTCGTACAACTCAGAGGGGAAGGACGCAAAGAAATTTCATGGATTTTCGTATATAAGTAGCACTCTAACCACTGTTCCTTCGATACTCGCAGATTCCTATTTTCCTGCACCACAAACTTGTGAATTTTTCTATCCAACCACCCTTCAATTTCTTTCTTTGTCAGATTCTAGTGACACGAAATCAGACATCCCTTATGTAGATCCTGGTCCCAGCAACAAAACCATTTGTTGGCTTGTTGGGGCCTGACCTAGCTTCAAAGATGATTTAGCCAAACAAATCTCAGCACTACTAGCCCTTTCAGCAATAGTCCGCGGAGTGCAGACTGAGGTCTCACCCGAAGTAGTAAGGGAGGGTGCTATAATACCTTGGAGATGTTTGATGAGTTCAAGTGGTCCGCGGTTCGACCCTGTGTGCACGTTGCTATGCGCACTTACTCGTACTCGCAAACTAAGATGTTGCCTTCGTGCAACCCTAATCAGGGGCCGAACATTGTTATTACCCAAGTCCTTACTATTATTCGACCGTTAGTTGATTAACTTAGCTTACTTTCATGTGTAAAGTATATTTAGAAATATAAATCATTCATACAAGTGCATGCAATAAATAAATACTATATTTGCAATTGATATCAAACATGTAATAATTCAAGGATAGATACACAGAATTTGGATCAAACTTCTCTTTATTAATCTCTTCTTCAGTTACAGACTCAACTCCGCCCTGTGCACTTAGCTATAGGGGCCCGCGCACTCAGCTATAGAAAACTATGCCTCTATGCACTTAGCTGCAAAGCCTTCTCCTACTCTACGACCCAAAGGCACACTTAGACCCTTACGATTCAATCCTTTAGAATTATTCACTATCCTCTACTTGGTTCTCCCTTACACTTAGAGCCTCGCTCTATTTATACAATCCCATGGTCCGCGGACCATAGGTAGGCCAAAATTACATTACAAACTAGGGCAAACAACCCTATGATTCTAACATATTTCCGCGCTTGCAATTCTCGGGGCTTTACAACATTATTCGGTCAAAACATGGGCTTTGAGCCCCAAAACATGCCTTAGGGGGATTCCATGCCCAACAAAGAAGTCAATGGGGACCTCCTTAACTAGCACAAGTGAAGGACCAAATAGCTGATGTGATACTAAAGATAACTTGATAGACCAGGTATGGCTAATAGAAATGAGCCAAGAGACACTGCAAAATGGTTGAAAATATGTTTACTTCCCTTGAACAAAAGCATGACCCAATGTGATTTTATAGCAACATAAAATAAATTTATATAAGTTTGCAATGTAGGAGGCATTAACAAACTCTCCATATGATTGGAAGATATAACCAACAGAGGAGGACTGACTCACAAACAAGTTTATGGCTTCCCTAAAGCTAGACGAAGTCCCATCCCAATGGAGTAAATACTCAATTTAAGTGCTTTTATCAAGGGAGACATAACTGAATCTAGCTACCATCAAATGATGAAGAAACTTTCCCATTCCTGTTCCTTTTGGAATTTGGTTTTTTTGTCTTTTTCATATTTAAAGCCTGGAAAAGAATAAATGAATGCCTATAGTACAGTGCAAAGAACGAGTGTCAAGGGAAAGTGCACTAGCTCCCTATACTGGATCAATCCTATGCTCAATGAAAGGTGGTGGATGTTGGTAATCAATAATCAGGGGAATTTTCTTTCCATGAAAAAAATAGGTGTCAAGTCGCAAAGGCTAATGAATGCATGGTTTGAACTTGCAAAAGGTCATGGTCAAAAGTTGCTTATACACAAGTCCAAATGAAGCCGACTTAGGGACAAAAAGAGTACAAGTATTCAAAATGTCATGTAGTAGTATAATTTAACACATGGGAGCCTCTAGGGTATAAATCTAGAAAATAGCGGAGAAGAAGAAGAATGAGGCTTCAATGCAAATTCATAGCGGGACTAAAGAGGACTCTCGAGCCTAAACAATACTTGTAGCATGGGCGACATATGTCAGTGAAGATCTAATTAGGAAACCCATGGAAGGAAAGAATCTACCACTATGTTATGAGTTTATAAGATGATAAGTGAAAGTGGTTTAAAAGTCGCAACATAATGGGGTCGACCCTATGACTAAATATCGTAGTATGTGGGCAAGATGCATAATGCAACAAAAAGGAAATATGTCTTAACCTATATTCCATTTTATAAAATGATACCTACCACGATAGGTCAATGATCGTGAAGGCGACGCAGTGGAAAAAACATCACTATGTCTTCAATGCCCTGAAAAACAACCTTTTCCAACACTTCAATTAAAAATTCAAAAGTTCATACAATTATAGAAATAAAAATTTTGAACTTTAGAAAAGTGGGTTTTCAAAATTTGGCTATAAAATTACTTTTCAAATTCACCCAAACTCATTTTTACCATTCAAGTGTTGAGAAGAGGGCTCTTGGAGCTAATTTGGGAAAACCACATCAATCAAATCATCCAACAAACTCAAAATCTACAGTCTCTAGGTAATTATATCCCTTAAACTCATTTAATTGACTCAAAAGTTCAAGATTTCAACCAAATTTTAAGGATAGAATTTTTATTTTAAGTCCTTCTCGGCATGCACATAGGTCGATATCATGAAAACCACATATAGAAATCCCTATATGCTATTTTTTAAGGGAAAAATCATGTACATACATGAGTGTTCATTAGAAAAATAACGTACACACAAAGGAAAATGAAAATCCAAAATTCTAATGGGTAAAATCTTTCAATTTTGCAGGATTTCTATCATTTGGAGAGAGAGAGAGCATATACATTTTAACAATGCTTTTGGGAGATCAAGAATCATTGGATGCATTAAAAAATTATAGTTTACTTAAATTCTTCATAATTCCCAACATGAAGACACAAGCTTGACTACTAGAAATGTTAGTTCATTATTGGGATGCAGAGTAGGGAATGCTCATCATATAGATTATATTCCTTTACAGATCAAAGTAGAGGACATATACTTCATAAAATGGCTTTCCCGAAGGGGGGAAGCAATTTATATGAAATGAAGGGCCCATGGAGGCATAATCATTGAAGATTACATTTCCATATACTATGTAGAAAATACAGGCAAAGTAGGATAATAGGTTCCAACCAAGGCAATCACAAATTTACCAAATAAAATCATCCCTTTTACTATTTCCAGATTAGCAGGTTCAGCCTCACTGCATCAGGCTTCATGACCTGCTATGTCCTTGGTAGTAGAATGCCTGAGACTAGTTGTCTATGATTGGTGCACAAGGCTCTTGATTAACTTGAAGAAATAGTTAACTGCAGTTAGAAAGGGGAAGACAAAGAACTTTGGATATGGTAGCATCCTTTCCATGTTCTTCTTTGAGCATATTTTGGCGCTACGACTTGTAGAGCTGTAACAAGGGTCGTTTTCACCTCTAGTTATCTCACATTACAAGTCAATCCGGGAGCGTTTTGTTATTGTAAAGGGTATCTCAATTTGAGGCTATTTGTCAGAGTAATGCTTAGTAGTATAGGTCTAAGAAATACAAGAGTAAACAGATGCTAAGCTATGGCTAAATTACTTTTTCATAAAGAAATCACACGCGGCAACTTTATTAGTCAAGGGTACGGAAATAGTAACCCATCCCTCTAGAAACTGATGAAGGAAAAGGAATTAGAGTATGGATCATGGATCTGGGAGCATAATAGCGTCTGCTGTGTCTCACGACAGCCTTGATCCTCCTCCCACACCAAACCAATGAATGCAAGTAAAAAGGAACAGCAAGAAAGCAGAATGGAACGGCAATTCAGAAATGGAACAGCAGTAAAAGGAACGACAGTAAAGAAACTAAATCTCGCGAGTTAAACACTCTCAATTCTTGGCATCAACTTACATACAAAGAAAGAGCAATCTTTTGTACAAGTAGACAGCTTAATCAAATGGAACAGCAAACCACCATAAACAGGAAACGTCAATCATATGTACATATAATCTGAAATGATCACCAGTAGTCCACACACAACGTTAATTCCATCTTCTTATGATCGTCACTCCAACCATATGTAGCTAAAACATTCCACTTATAAATTCTGTAACAGAAGTGAACAACTCAGAACAATGTTATGTGATCAATTCTGGAAATATGATGTAAACTTGTTACAAAGATTTACAAAAGGAAAACTACTGATGAACGAGTATGGAACAACATGTAAGTATATCAGATTATTAAGAACAATAAACAAACCACACAAAGCCAAACTGTAATGATACAATCAGCCAGTGTCCGTTGGAGCCGGGCCCTTAGCTTCCAATGGCACACCGCCATAACTTACTTCAGATGCAAGGAGAAAGTAACACCAAATATATTATATTAACGCATCAATGATAGTACAGCAAAACTAAGTCTCAAAGAGACTCGATAGTCTGAGTTTAACCAACTGTGAAGTCTGTAAACAGAAAGTAAAGATACAAGATAATCAAAAAGTCCCTGAAGTCTTCGATGCTGCTCCTTTTTATACAAGTAATGGCGGAGTTAACTAAACAACAAAATAATTGAAAGTAACGATCCCTCAGGATCAAAGATCCTGAGGGATCTGTTAAACTGTTAACTCCTCTCTTTTCTCTGCCTAGCCTTCCGAACTGACAGTCCTTCATCTCGTCCCGGATTGATCTGCCTTGATTTACTCGCCCTGGTCTGGATTTTATTTGGTTTTGGAGGGACAGCCGTTATCTCCTCACGGAACTCTCGTTTTGCACCGCGCCTTCCTACTTTTGTCTTTCCCTGCATAGAGAAGATAACTATTAGTGATTGGGTCATTCGTGCTCATTCTCATTACATTCTCCTTATTTTATAACAAAGAAAAGGTTACAACTATTGCTTGAAACACCACTACGTTATTCGTTAAAACATACCTTTCCAATGCTCTACACACCCCCCGGCTTACTCTGTTTCATGGCCTCATGAAAACATTATAATTAACATGGAGAGCGGTAAGAGAATAGGCGGGAGAGGGCACCTCGTGAGGAGGTCTGCAATCATGGTGAGCAACCAGATTATCAAAGAATTGATTCAATTGATCTGCAGGCATATTATACAAGGCCTGGTACCCAGGTGCAGGGTGCCAAATAATTGGGCTACGGAACCGGTATCCTAACCAAGACGGCCCAGCTTGCAGAATGGGCTGGCCATAAAGGCTCAACCGTTCAGCAACCAGCTCAAAATTCTTGTATTTGAATGGCTCCCTGAGCTGGATGCTTGGGGTAGAAATCCGATAGTGGAATTTGGCAACATCCAGGGCAAAATCCTTAATAGCCAGAAAGTATTCCAAGCTATTTCGGATCAAATCCTCATGCATGGGTCCTAGCAGTTCTGTGACGCCCGGGGTTCTCATAAGGCTTTTGTGTGATTGCCATAGGTGAACTGGGTCTCTAAGCTTGGCCCTGACCCATAGATCTAGGCTGTTCTCCTGCCTCTGAAAGGCATTGTAAGCCCTGAGCCACTTTAACTGATTGACCCCAAATGAAACAAAGGCTTGTAGCTGTATATCTCCCACGAAAGGGCCAGGGTTTAAATCAGTTTCCTGCTCAAGCACCATATTGTGCAAATAGAATTCACATAGTAACCGTTGGACCTTAACCCCATAATGTTTGCAACAATCAATAAAATCATTAACAATATTAATCTGAATAGGGGCACCTGCCCTGACAGCTTTTATTTTCAATCTTAAGTATCTTTCAAGGAGAAATAAAGCATAATTCTTTGTAGGGGCCCTGCAAGTCAAAACATCATTATACAGCGAACATACAATGTCCAATTGTTTAATAACAGCATCTAGTCGACGTGTTACCTTGGCAACCTTTTCCTGTTCCTTCTGACATCCTTCAAAGGCCTGACTCTCTGATTGACTCATGTTCCGCATTTGCTGCTGCAGTTCTTCATGTTTTTCCCGAGGGATCATTTGTTCCTTTAACTGCTCAGCTTCCTGCTGCAACTCCTCATATTTTTCCCGAGGGATCATTTGTTCCCTTAGCTGGTCAGCCTCCTGTCGGGCTTGCTTCATCTCGTGGTGCAAGGCCTTGGTTTTTGGATCCTTTTTCCATGATTTCTCAGAGGCAGGGAGTTTTACCTGGACCTTCACGTTTCGCTGCCTGGAATTCGTATCCCGAATTATCCCTAAAGGTGGTGCCTCAGTTTGGACTGCTTTGTTTTCCCTTTCTTCCTTAACATGAATAAAGGGGTACGATGGCCCCTCTGTAAATGGAATGTCATCTTGCGGCTCGGTTTTGATTGGAACGACAGTTGGTCCCAATGGGCTATTTGGAACAATAGTCTGTTCCTCAGCGTCAATAGGAACGGCATTCTGATGTTCCATATCAGATGGAACGGCATTTTGTTCCTCAGTGCTGGTTGGAACAGTCGTAGGTCTATCAGCGGAGTATTGACCTACGAGACGCCTATAAGCCCCTTGCCTTCTCATCTGACAGGACCCTGCTGCATTTGTCCTTCTTTTTCTCCTTATGGTCCTTCTTATTCTCAGACTGGCTTTCAAACTTCGAATTTTCTGCCGAAGCTGGGCTATAATATTCAGCAGTCTCTGTTGTTTCTTTCTCAATTTCTTAATTTCTCTTGCCTCGGCAGTGGGCGCATGAGTGGCCCTCAGTTCTGCTCCTCTTTCATCGAGGGTTTCTTCTGGCATTCTAGGAAAGAACTGTTCCCGACAAGCATTTTCATTCTCCACGTCATCAGCAGGTGGTTTTCTTCTGGTGTCTTGGGAACGGATTGTTCCCGGTTGGTATTTACATTTTCTTTGTCAACAACAGGGAGGTTTTCTCCTCCTGCCATTTCTTCATGCAATTCTTCATGCGTCTCTTCCCCAGAGGGTCCTTCAGGAGGGTCTGCTGGACTGGAAGGTGAAGCATAATCTCCCAGGCTGGCCAAGATGGTGGCCAGCTCTTCTTCCTCCACGGGGACCTGTGGAGGGCTTTCCCCCAATTGTTCCATCTCCTCCTCCTGAATTGGCTGCTCAGTGGCTGCCTCCGGATAGTCGGCCTCGGCCTCAGAGTCAGAATGTTCATTTCCTTCCTCGACTTCTGCTTCGTTCTCAATTTGTTCCACATTTTCCCTCAAGGGTTCCTGTTCTGGCACTGGTGGCTCATCTGTTATTTCGATCGGCTGGTCAATGCTTAGCTGGATTTTCTCCAGCCTGCCTTTTATTCTTGCCAACCGAGCTGACTTCCTAGGCCTCTCGGGCTGTTCAGGTGTGCTGGCCACCTGTTCTTCCACCACCACCTTTCTGCGTTTTTCAGATTGTTCTGGCGTGCCAGAGGAATGCCTACGTTTCGAGGCAACACGCTCTTCTGTGGCCAGTTCCTTATGTTTTTCTGCATGTCCAGATGCTCTAGAGGAACGTTTTCGTTTTACTGACTCCGTGCGTTTCTTGGGTTGCTCGGGTGTATCCGAGGGATGCTTGGGTTTTGGTGATTCTCTCGGCTCCTTGGGTGCTTCAGAGGTACTAGCGGGATGCTTAGCCTTTGGGGATGGTGATGCCACTCCCCCTCCAATTGCTGTAATAAGCTCCCCCCAGCTACTCTGCTGCTGAGTGAGACTGTAGCTCACTATCAGGCAGATCAACCAATGGTGGCTAATCACTGCGTCTTCATGGTGTGCCTTTTTCAGGCTCCGAGAGGCATCATGCAGTAATGAATTTAACAATGCAGGGAGATTCACAGAACATTTTCCTTTTAACACAGCCAGGAGCTTAAGGTGACGCGGTCTTACCACATCTTTTCGCCCCTCGCAGGTGATGTAGCTCTACACCACCTTTGCCAATTCACTCCAGGGTTCTCCTAGCGTTGCCGGCAGCACTCCTTTTCCCTTCACTGTTAGATTCTGTCCTTCGTCTTGGAAAATTTCTATGATCTTTTGCAACCTCTCTTTCTTTATCGTCCATATTGGTCCTGAGGCTGGTAATCCTGTTACTTCTGCGATTATTTCCTTCGTGACCATTATCTGCTTCCCACCCACTACGGAGTGTTCTTCCTGCAAATTCTGCAGGAATTCCATGGCCACAGTTTCATTTGATTCACGCAGGCGGCTAAAATAAGTTAGCCATCCCGCCCTTTCTAGTATCTCCCGAGCAGCTTCAGAGACTACTAGCTCACTAGGCTCGCTTCTGATAGCCTTGCCTCCCATGGTTCTGTTTCGGGATCCTAGATGGAACAGCAATTACCTGTCGCAAAGAACGTAATCGCAGCAAGAAAAAAAACACAGAGTATGCATGAAAATTGATTGTAAATAACAACTTTTTGCAAAAATAGCATTGTCATGCCGTTAACCCATACCGTACCTTCGTACCATATCATTTCCGAATGATGTGCTAACACGTGGCCGACGGAGTAATGAGGTCACCTCCCCCCTCGCAATATGATAGGCTGTCCCAGTCGTCAAATGGAGGAGGAGCCGCCGTCCCGTCACCAAGTCATAAAGGAACAGCATATAGAGTTTTGTCATGTTTCAGATTAGACAAAGAAATACCGAGATCGAGGCAAAAGGTAGATCGCGTTTTGCATAAGCCTGCGTGATGTGATGCAAAACAGGAGGATAGGATGTCTGGCACTCATATAAGGTCTGAGGTAGTCATAGTCAATACCTTTGCCATGATTGGTGGTGATAGATATTCATGCGACGTATCCATCAAAGTGTAAGATATAATTATTACGAGGATAGAAAGAAGTATTTGATATGATCCAAATTGGTGTATATATTACGACTCCGATACCATTAACAGAGCTCTGCCGCCGACAGGTGTTCATAACCTTGGCAGAGTTGTTTATTTCACCCTGGAACCATGGTCCTTTGTGTATTTTTGAAGAGCAATTCTTGTCAAAATGCAGGCCATCATGATGGCTTGGTAACCAGATAACCATGATGCCATTCACCAGAGAGGCGCGAAACGTGGGCAGGCCGGCTCGTAATGAGACCCCCTGTTCCAAGGTTTGTTTATGTAGTGAACCCGTTGGACCATATCCCTGGTGTGGTGGCCATGATGGGAATGCCACTTCGCTTCCAATCTTATGATCATAGTAGGCTACTTCTTTAATGAAACCCCCTATCTTGCATTTGACAAATAATTTCTTTTTATTTTTCTTTTGCCCTTTTTTTTTTTTTTTTTGAAACAGACTTTGCTCTTGTGTAATTACACATAAGGGTGGTTCAGCCCTCCTTAAGAGTGGGAATGGCGGAAGAAGTCTTGTCATCCCAATAGGAAGATATAAATCTTCTGTTCTTATTTCCAAGTAATAATAGAGAAAATTGTAGGAACTCAACATGATGAAATTTTCCAACAAGGCAGAGGAGGTGAGATCATGACAGCAAAAATGATGAGTGTGTGGATCCTTCCTTTGTTGTTGCATCAATACTAGGGCTGTTAAAGATAGCGATTTATGATATGCTGATCTCGATATATCCTGACTTTTATATTCATTGCATAAATGTATAGCTGCTATTTATGGCCTTGGAAAGAGGATGGACAACACATCCTTTATATGAAAGGGACAAGAGCATACTACTCCTTTTTGAAAGGGAGGGTGAGGAGGAGTTCATCTGATGCATTGCCTTAAAAAAAAGGGCAGCAAAAGCACACAAATGCTGTTTCCTTTGAAAAAGGAACAACCAAAAATACTCAAGTGCTGTTCCTTTTGAAAAGGAACAGCAAAAACACACAAGTGCTGTTCCTTTTGAAAAGGAACAGCAAAAACCCAAAAGTGCTGTTCCTTTTGAAAAGGAACAGCAAAACACACAAGTGCTGTTCCTTTTGAAAAGGAACAGCAAAAACACACAAGTGTTGTTCCTTTTGAAAAGGAACAACAAAAACACACAAGTGCTGTTCCTTTTGAAAAGGAACAGCAAAAACCCACAAGTGTTGTTCCTTTTTGAAAAGGAACAGCAAAAACCCAAAAGTGTTGTTCCTTTTGAAAAGGAACAACAAAAACACACAAGTGCTGTTCCTTTTGAAAAGGAACAGCAAAAACACACAAGTGCTGTTCCTTTTGAAAAGGAACAGCAAAAACACTCAAGTGCTGTTCCTTTTGAAAAGGAACAGCACGCACAAATACTAAAAACATATATACAAAATTTACAATCTTATATACAAGATGTGGTAATAAAAGATGAATTTCTTACTGATCTATAGGTGAGGAAGTTTTTGCTTCCTCGCCCATAATCTCAATGTTAGTATCTTGGAGTAGCTGCTGACAAAAAGATTCCCGAGTGAGCGGTTTGCGATACAGACGAACTCGGTGGCCGTTTACCTTAAATGTATATCCAGACCCATCGATTGTGATCAGAGTAAGGGTCCCATTGTCATGGACTTTTTGAATCTCGTATGGTCCCAACCAACGAGTCTGAAGCTTCCCCGGGAAATCCTGAAATCTAGAATCATATAACAGAGCCCAGTCTCCTTCATGAAATAACTTGTTTTTGATAAGCGCATCATGCCATTTGGCTCGCTGCTGTTGAATGAGTGTTGTATTCTGTAATGCAGAGAGCCTTATTTCATCTAATTCATTAATTTGCTGTAATCGATTTTTCTGTGCTTCACTTAAATCCAATCCGACTTCTTGGGCCGTTCGCAGCGTTTGGATCTCGAATTCTATAGGAAAAATGGGCTGCTTTCCAAACACTAAGTGATATGGTGAATAGCCGGTGGTGCTTCTCCATGTGGTTCGATAAGCCCACAGTGCCTCGGGTAGTCGGGCGGCCCAATCACGCCGATGTGAGGCAACGGTTTTTGTCAAAATAGACTCTATTACCTTATTGCTGCTCTCCACTTGCCCATTTGCCTGAGGATGGTATGGGGTAGTAATTTTATGCTGGACACGATAGTTATTGAGTGTTGCAGCTAATTTATGCCCCACAAATTGTGGTCCTCCGTCTGTAATTACTTCCCTCGGAAGACCATAACGTACAAACAAATGGAACAAGAACTGTATTACCGAATCTTCTGTAGCTCTAGGCAATGCCTCCGCTTCAACCCATTTGGTAACATGTTCAGTTGCCACCAAAATGTAGGTTCTTTGGTTTGATGGCGGGCTGATGGGTCCGACGAAGTCCAGAGCCCAGCGTTCGAAAGGTTCGATCACTAATTGAGGCCGCAAAGGCATTTCGTCGGCTGGACCAGGTCGTCCTGCACGCTGACAGCTATCACAGGCCTGGACAAATTTTTTTGCATCCTTGAAAATTGTAGGCCAGTAATATCCCGTTTGTAATACTTTATGTGTTGTTCTTTGTTCAGCAAAATGTCCTCCACATGGCCCATCATGGCAGGCTTTCAAGATATCAAAGATTTCGTCCTCTCGAATACATCTTCTGATTTCCATATCTGCTCCTGTGTGAAACAAATAGCCCCCAACCCACGAAAATCGATTGCTTTTCTGAACAATCTGCTTCCGTTCATTGGGGGTTAAATGTTTTGGAAGCTTACCTACTGCAAGATAGTTAGCAACATCAGCGTACTAGGGAGTCTGAACAGCGACAACAAATAAGTGTTCGTCTGGAAATTGGTCCTCGACTGCTGCTGCTTCAACTGATTTTGGTATTCGTGAGAGGAAATCAGCTACAGGGTTCTCCTTCCCCGGTCGATCTCTGATTGTAATATCAAACTCCTGCAACAGGATCAACCACCTGGTTATTCTTCCATTTGTAACAGGCTTATTTGCTAAATACTTAATAGCAGAATGGTCTGTATACAAAATAACGGGATAGCCTGTAATATAGTGTCTAAATTTATTAACAGCGTGTATCACAGCTAAAAATTCTTTTTCGGTGACAGTGTAATTTAATTCAGCCGGAGCCAAATTTTTGCTGATGTAATAGATGGCGTATGGTCTTTTATCCTCTTCTCGGCCCAGAACTGCACCGATTGCTGTGTCTGAGGCGTCAGTTGAAATTTGGAATGGTAAATTCCAATTAGGTCCTCGGAGAACTGGAGCTGTAGATACCAGCTTCTTTAATTCTTTGAAGGCTCGATCACATTTCTCTGTCCATAAGAAGTCAACATTTCCAGTTAATGCATGTAAAGGTGCGGCAATATGTGAATAATGTTGTATGAATCGTCTATAATACCCAGAAAAACCAAGAAAACTGTGTACCTCTGTTTGATTAGTGGGGGTCGGAATAAGCAAAAGTATTTGAATTTTAGTCGGGTCTACCTGAATACCAGCTGCTGAAATATAGTGTCCCAGAATGAGTCCTTCGGTCATCATCATGTAACACTTTTCGTGACTCAAGCAAAGTCTGGTAGCGATGCAGCGCTGTAGGACTTTTTCGAGAGTATCTAGAGCTGGATCAAAGTCATCTCCATATGGTGTGAAGTCATCCATGTAGACTTCCAATCCATCATTAATTAAATCTGCAAAGATGCTAAGAACAACCCTTTGGAATGTGGCTGGAGCATTACATAAACCAAAAGGTAAGACTCGATAAGCGAACGTTCCCCAGGGACAAGTAAAGGTAGTCTTATCCTGGTCTTCAGGGGCAATCTGAATCTGATTGTATCCGCTGAAGCCATCCAAGAAAGAAAAGAATTTCTTGCCTGCTAAGGTGTCCAGTACCTGATCTATGAATGGAAGAGGGAAGTGATCTTTTTGTGTGGCTTTGTTTAATTCTCTATAATCCACACAGATCCTCCATTTCCCGTTCTTTTTAGGTACTACCACAAGTGGAGAGACCCATTTGCTGTCAGAAATAGGATAAATAAAATCAACATCTAAAAGTTTCTGAAGCTCAGCTTTTACAACATCTTTTAAATGGGGGTTGAGTCTTCTTTGCGGTTGACGAACAGGTCTTGCATCTTTTTCGATATAAATATGATGTGTGCATAGCTAGGGATCAATCCCTTTCATATCGGGATAGTCCCATGCAAATTCCTCCTGATACTTTCGTAACAGCTGGATGAGTTTTGTCTCTTGATCTGGTGTCAGATTAGCGTTAATATTTAAAGTTTTCCCCGGTTCAATTTGCACTACTTTGCTATTAGCGACAGAAGTCACAGGTATAATTTGGTCATGTTCGTCTTTCAGAGGATCCTCCTCTAATTCGTTATCAAATGCCGCTTTTATCATAAAACATTGTGTATACGATGTGGATTCTGTTTGATTAATGAATTTATTGATGGCATCGTCTTCCGTTTGATCTTTGAAATCTAGCGCTTCCTGGACTGTTAATGGGGGTCTAATATTTTCAGTGATATATGAGGCAGGGCGCAGGTTGGTTCTCATCATCGTGATGCTTGGCTGCGCTGGAGGGTACAAGATTAAGTTTTTGATATCCGGCCCTCTGGTTATGGTCATGTTTCCCTGTCGGCAACCAATGTAGGCGTCAGCAGTAGCGAGCCACGGTCTACCTAGAATTAGCGGATGTCCATCTAGTCGGGTTTTCGGATTAATTATCAGGAAATCGGTCGGGTATTCCCAGGAATCCACTGAAACCATGACATCATACAAGGTGCCTTCTGGTCTAATTACTGATCGGTCAGCTAGTTCTAACAAAGTGGAAGTAGGTTCTACCGATGTAATTCCGAGCTTCTGGCAAGTCGATGTTGTCAGGATGTTAATTGCAGCCCCTAGATCAACTAAGACGTTGGTCAAGGTTTGCCCATAGATTTGAACAGTGACAATTGGGTTTCCAGGGTCCTCGTATTTAACTGGTGTTTCTTTTCCTGATAGGAGGTCGGATAAGGTGCCGACTACCTGGACTCTTGGGTTAGAGGTTACATTTCTTTTTGATTTTCTGCTACACAGGTCTTTTATGGTTTTTGCATATATGGGGATATCCTGTATAGCTTGAAGGAATGGAATTCTTATATACAAGTTTTGTAGTTCTCCCAGAATATCAAAATCTGGATATTGTGTTGGTCGTGGAATGGCCAATCGTTCTGGGAAAGGTGGAGGAGATGTAATTACTTGCTGATGAGCCTGGTCTTTATTTACATCTTCCTGTTGTGACGGCTATTCTATAGGTAACTGATCTTCAATGTGAGTTGTTCTATGTCCCTCAGTTTCTATTATTCGCCCAGATCTTAACTGAAGATCATTGCACTCCCGCAGATCAGATTCAATCTCTGAGGATTCTATAATTTGAAGAGATTGAACTGGTCTATTATTTGGATTGGGGTTGGGTTGGGCTGGGAGCTGCAGTCTCAGATTAGGCTGGGGATTTTGTTGTAAGGCTGGCAGAGTTGGTTGAGGGAGTGGAATTGATCCTGCTGGCTGATATGTCGATTTTGGCCAGCTTGTCTGCCAGGGTGAACCTTGCGAAGTAGAAGGGGTCCACTGCGGAGGATATGAATTATTCTGCCAATATGGTGGGGGATAAGGGAAGTTTGGCCAACCAAATTGGGTCATCCAAGGATTCGGAGTAGGAAACATTTGAGGTGACCAATTCGAAAACGGGGGCTGAGACTGGTTTTGCCACATATTATGTTGTTGAGCATTGAACTGCGGGGGTTGAAAAGAAGAGGAGGGGTCTGAAAACATACCAGATTGCCTAGGCTGCCATTGACGACACTGGTTAATAAAATATGCTGATTCTGGCTCCTCTTCTGCTTCTTTGTATACTGCCTTCAAACCAGGAAGTGAGGGGCAGCTTTCAGTCAGGTGGTCCTTGGTACAGATAGCACATATTTGGACTGTATCCAGCGGGAATTCCTTGTGGCTATGTTTCTTCCTGCATCGAGGGCAGAAAACCGCTAGATTCCGTTCCGCCTCTGTTTGCTTCTGTTTAGCCTGCACAATATCAAGCTATGTAGTTAATGTCCCCAGGATATCAGTTTTAAAATTTTCTAGCAAATTTCCAAGTTCCACACGTGTTACTCCCTCTGTTGATGTTCTGTTATCTCTGGTAAAGCGATCATATTCTGCTGGTTTTATCCTCGTGCTGCCTCTTGAGCTCCTGATACACAGATCAATGATATCAGCAAAATTTTCCTGATAAATGTCTCCTTTCCCCATAATATTCAACGTTTCAATCCATTGTTCTTTCATACCTCTAATTAATGCGGTTTTCAACACGTTATCAGGTAGAGGTAACAATGCATAGGGAGATCTTTGCAAGTTATATTGGAAACGTTCCACATATTCTTCTAGAGTTTCGTTTGGTCTGGCTGACATTTGAAAAATTTCATCTTTTAGTTCTCTTGACCTACAGTAATCCTGATATTTCTTTAAAAAGGCTTCTTTCATTTGATCCCAATTGTTAATAACCCCACAACCTAAGCCCATAAACCATCTTAAAGCAGCCCCTTTTAATGTGGAGGGGAACAATTTTAATTTCTGGGGATCGGTGGTGTAATCGTATCCTCTACATAATACATCAAATTCGAACAAGAGTGCATCCGGATCTTCTGATGTAAGGCCATGAAATGTGGGGATATGCTGGAGAGGGATAGCTTTTATGGGCGCATTTGCTGCAGAATCTACTATAGGATATTGCAATGTGGAGGTCTGGGTGTTTGGCTGATTCTGCGCCATGGGATCGAATATATGCCAGTAATCTTCAGGAATTTCCAAGAGAGTGTTCCTTGGTTGAGAAGGGGTAGTCTTAACAGGGATTGTTTTGACAACACTCCCTTTATCAGGGATAATGATGGTCCCAACTGTCTGAGGTGAATGAATTCCTTCAACGAGGATTTTTGCAGCGCTTCCTTTATCCGGGCTATTTAAAGGCTGGTTTGGTTCAATAGGAGATCTAGGTTCCCCGATTTCCCCTGTTTCTCCTCCTCCTTCGCAAAGGTTACTAAGATTCCCTTCGTGCAATAGTCCAGGAGTCAATTTTTCAATTTCTTGAAAGTCCTGCTCCTCTGTTTGACTGTGCACTTCAGCAAAGGCTTCAGATGGTGATCCCGAGGCCTGAAGGGAACTAGTAGGCTGTTTAGAATTGATTTTCCTATAACCTACTGATGGCTGAGATTCGGCTTTCTTATAGATTTCGTCTATGAAGGTCGTTCGTCCAAGGGTCACCGGCCCCTTGGCTTTGGATGGAGGCTTTTGATCTTTCTCTGGCTTTTTCTGCTTAGTCATGCACTCCAATTAAACTGCTAAATCCTATTTAACCAATCAATTCTGCTAGGAAAGCGGACGATGGAGCAGGGCTTTTACATGCTCCGTACGCAGGTTCTTACCTTCCGTTTTTAAAATCCAACTCTCCCCTAGCAGATTCGTACACTACCCTGTTTAAAAGACAAATGGCTATACCCTTTCCCCGGCAACGGCGCCAAAATGTAGAGCTGTAACAAGGGTCTTTTTCACCTCTAGTTATCTCACATTACAAGTCAATCCGGGAGCATTTTGTTATTGTAAAGGGTATCTCAATTTGAGGCTATTTGTCAGAGTAATGCTTAGTAGTATAGGTCTAAGAAATACAAGAGTAAACGGATGCTAAGCTATGGCTAAATTACTTTTGCATAAAGAAATCACACGCGGCAACTTTATCAGTCAAGGGTACGGAAATAGTAACCCATCCCTCTAGAAACTGATGAAGGAAAAGGAATTAGAGTATGGATCATGGATCTGGGAGCATAATAGCGTCTGCTGTGTCTCACGACAGCCTTGATCCTCCTCCCACACCAAACCAATGAATGCAAGTAAAAAGGAACAGCAAGAAAGCAGAATGGAACGGCAATTCAGAAATGGAACAACAGTAAAAGGAACGGCAGTAAAGAAACTAAATCTCGCGAGTTCAACACTCTCAATTCTTGGCATCAACTTACATACAAAGAAAGAGCAATCTTTTGTACAAGTAGACAGCTTAATCAAATGGAACAGCAAACCACCATAAACAGGAAACGTCAATCATATGTACACATAATCTGAAATGATCACCAGTAGTCCACACACAACGTTAATTCCATCTTCTTATGATCGTCACTCCAACCATATGTAGCTAAAACATTCCACTTATAAATTCTGTAACAGAAGTGAACAACTCAGAACAATGTTATGTGATCAATTCTGGAAATATGATGTAAACTTGTTACAAAGATTTACAAAAGGAAAACTACTGATGAACGAGTATGGAACAACATGTAAGTATATCAGATTATTAAGAACAATAAACAAACCACACAAAGCCAAACTGTAATGATACAATCAGCCAGTGTCCGTTGGAGCCGGGCCCTTAGCTTCCAATGGCACACCGCCGTAACTTACTTCAGATGCAGGGAGAAAGTAACACCAAATATATTATATTAACGCATCAATGATAGTACAACAAAACTAAGTCTCAAAGAGACTCGATAGTCTGAGTTTAACCAACTGTGAAGTCTGTAAACAGAAAGTAAAGATACAAGATAATCAAAAAGTGTCTGAAGTCTTCGATGCTGCTCCTTTTTATACAAGTAATGGCGGAGTTAACTAAACAACAAAATAATTGAAAGTAACGATCCCTCAGGATCAAAGATCCTGAGGGATCTATTAAACTGTTAACTCCTCTCTTTTCTCTGCCTAGCCTTCCGAACTGACAGTCCTTCATCTCATCCCGGATTGATCTGCCTTGATTTACTCGCCCTGGTCTGGATTTTATTTGGTTTTGGAGGGACAGCCGTTATCTCCTCATGGAACTCTCGTTTTGCACCGCGCCTTCCTACTTTTGTCTTTTCCTGCATAGAGAAGATAACTATTAGTGATTGGGTCATTCGTGCTCATTCTCATTACATTCTCCTTATTTTATAACAAAGAAAAGGTTACAACTATTGCTTGAAACACCACTAAGTTATTCGTTAAAACATACCTTTCCAATGCTCTACATGACTAAGATTAGCTACCACCATCAGTAGTCCTAGTGATCCTAGGATGTCTAGATGGGCAGATCAAATGAAGCGACTTAGCAGAGGTGAAGTCACATGGGTGGCCTTCGATGATGATTTCTTCCACTGGTGGGAGAAACAAGTTGTGGCCATAGATGACTACCCCTATGAAGGTGTGAACTTCTGAGAGGACCTAAATCTAACACTTCCACCAGATGTTGCATCCGGTGACATTAGTGAGAATTTTGATTTTAGGTTATTCAATTTGTTTTGGATTTTTAACATGTTATCTAAAAAAATTCAAAATATTTTTCTACGAAACAAAAATATTACAAGATTAAATGATCATGACATAATGTTGGACAAGTGAGACCTGAGGGTCTACCAAGGCATAAGCATTGTGATAGATACACGAAGAGAGAAGCAGCTGACTCTGAGAGATTTCTTCACATTGTTCAAAGGAACTTGGAGTGTCTGACTCGCCATGTTCGCATGGAAGAAGTAGAGGATCTCCTTGAGGCTATATAGATATGAGTGGTTGGAGTACCACGAGAGTGGGTTTGGCTCTTCTAACGGGTGGCAAATTCCATCGTCTTCTTCCGAGATGCTCATCCATGGAAGGGCCTATAGCCTTAGATTTTAGATGACTAGTCCTTTTTTATTATGGACATGACTAGGCTTAAGCCCTAATTTTTTAGGACATTTGTCCAAATTTTGTAATATTTTGACATACTCTATCTATCTATATACAGAGACTACGTGATGATTTTATCATATATACAAATGACTTTGTGATATTTTTTATTTTAATGTGATGAATGATTAATGTGCCAATCCAATGACTGGTTAGCTATAAAATCAACAAATGCATTATATAATCGTGGAATATGAATGGAAGGAATAAAAGTAAATGATCTTTGCAATAATATCACTCTCATAAATTGGCAATGTAATAAAGGATCTCTTACATGATAAATGTTATTCAATTGAGACATAACTAGTTGTGAATCCAAATAAACCACCAATGATTCAATACCGTGATATATATATTCAGATAGTAAATTGATAACGACATTGTCTTCAACCATATTATTAGAAGCATGACCAATGCATATGCCTCCTGAGACTAATAACTGACAAGATGGATAATATATAACCCAAGCAGCGGAAGCTAAATTCCTTGTATGTCTACTAGAACCATCGGCGAATCCTAAATACACCAAATTACCCATCAAAACCAGCCAGAGCAGATGAAAAATATCATCATCACCAAAAGACCCATAGGAAGAAATAAAATACTATGTACAATATTTACAAAACAAAGCAAATTCTAGGCAAGATGCTAGGCATAATACTTCTTGAGATAGAGCCCATTTCTATGCTCCAACAACACATTTCCCTCAAAGTTAACCAATTCATATGCACCCTTCTTTAAGACCTTCTTAATGATATAGGGACCATACCACATAGGCTTAAACTTTTCTGCCCCCAAGGTATCTTTGTCTTGTTCATAGATCAAAACAAGGTCATCTTTAGAGAAAACCGTAGGTCATACAATCTTGTCATAATGGGATTTTACTCTTTTTATAGGAGCTTCATTCATTATGGTTGCTTCCCAACACTTCTCATTGAGATGTTCCAAATGAATGAGGAATTCTTCAATACTTGAAGTGTCTGGAAGAAGTTGGGCTATTGATTTGAGAGATGGAATTTCACATTCTACAGGAAAAATTGATTCCAACCCATAAAATAGTTGAAAAGGAGTAAAACTTGTAGTGGTCTTAACAGACATTCGGTATACCCAAAGGGTAGAGTATAGGATGATGTGCTAGTTAGCCTAATTGATAATCCTTTGCAGGATGGTCTTAAGGGATTTATTAACAACTTGAACTTGTCCATTTTCATGAGGATAATAAGGAGACAAATTCTCCTGCCAAAATCCAAACTTTAAAGCCAACTCATACATCATCTTATTCTAGAAGTGACTGCCATGATTAGTGAGTATGTCTATAGGAATACCAAAGTGCGAAATTATTTGATTGAATAGGAAAAGAGTTGTTGTCTCACCATCGTTATTGAAAGTTGGCATAACTTTGACCCACTTGGTAAGGTAGTCTATTGCTACGATGATATACTTGTGGCCCTTAGATGAAGCTAAGTTACAAGTAGTAAAATCAATACCCATCTTGGAAAATGGATTGACAATGACAACAAGAAAATTGGAGTTGGATGCGCGCGCATTTTTCGATTACAAACCTAACAAGGATGGCATTTATTGATCACTTCAACGCAATATTTGAAAATTGAGGGACAAAAATAGCTTGCAATCAAGATTTTTTAGGATGTAGCAAGCCCAGATAGATGAACTCCACAAGATCAACTGTGGCAGTCATTCAAAACCAACTGAGATTCCTCTAAGGTTAAACAACATATAAGGATTGAATCAATCCCTCAACAATATAAAGTATCACCAATGATAAGATTATTTTTAGCCAGGTGACACAACTTCTGATGTTCATCCTTAGAAAAAGTCTAAGGGAACTTTGAAGTCTCGAGATATATAATGATATCTCTGTACCAATGATCTTGTGAAGAGATGAGAAATAGATGCTCATCAGGAAATGATTCTTCATAAACAACATCTTCTTCACAATGAAATTTTGAGATCAATTGTTGGGCATGGAATCCCCCCACAACATGTTTTGGGGCTCAAAGCCCAAGTTTTGGTCAAATGTCTTGTAAGACTCCACAAATTGCAGGCGTTGAGCGCGAAGTATAGGTTAAAGTCATAAGTTTGTTCGCCCTAAGGATTGTAAATTAATGTAATGTCATGTCAGCCTACCCATGGTCTACGGACCATGGGATTGTATAAATAGAGCGAGGCTCTAAGTTGTAAGCGAAGAAGCTGAGTAGCGAAGATAGAGCATATAGGAAGTGTTAGCGCTTGAGATTTCACCCTAGGCTGAGGAAGGTAAACTTTCAAGGCAACATAAAACCATTTCACCTCGTAGCTAGCCCTACGGGGTATGAGAAGGCTCTCTCCGGTCAAACTCGGTAGATCTTTCAATAGGATGAGCTGACCCAATTAGGAACACTGATATTAGGCTAGTAAACTGATAAGGAGGGTTGATTTAAAGTTTTTGGGGTTTTTGGTGGCAATTGGAGGGAGTGCAATTCAGGGTGTGGGGATTGAGCTCAGTTTTTGCAGGTGGGTCTTTGGGGCAAGGAAGAAGTTTGTGCTGATGCCTTAAACTGAGATGGATGATCAAGAAAGAAAGAGAGGGAGATAAAGAGGGCAAACAATGACTTTGAATCCTCTTTAGACAGTGGAAAACATAAATATTAAACAAAATTGAAAGCTGAGCATGGCATGCATGAATTCAAACTTTATCACTTCTTTTGTTTAATTGGCAGCAATAGAATAAGAGATGGAACACATAAACACACTTACAATGACAAGTAGGAAACACACCATCAACACAATAATCCACAAGAATCCACAATGATGTTTGCAAAACCCTGGCCTTCCTTTTCCTCAAATTGCAGAGATACAAGTAAAATATACAATAGAGCTTCCCCCTCAAGAGTCCAACCATGAAAATGAGTAAGAGAAGGCATAATATAGATCATCTAACTCCTTTCCCCACCTCTAGGGGTCGAGCTCAGCTTCCTAGGAGCAGTTTGAACTAATTCTAAACTAAGCACTAGATAATAGGCAATCAAAACAACTTGCCTCTAAAACTTAGGTAACCCATCCATGCATTTAATATTCACTATTTACATCAAGGAAACTTCTAGAAGGGTTAAAGGAGAGTAAATGTATCCATGTGCCATGAAAATTATCCAAGAATCCATCATTTACAAGCATTAAGAGTCAACCATAGTAAAAACTGAGTTTTGCAGGCCGAAATTGTCAAACTGGCAAAATTTCCCTGAGTGGTCGCGCCCCTGCCTTGGAGTGGTCGTGCGCATTGGCAGCTGTGTTTGAGGGCCTTCCTGGTGTCCAAATCAGATGCAAGATAGCTCATTGGAAAGGTCTGTGAGTCTACTTTCTAACACAACTAGAATTTCTGAATTTGGAGTTGATTTGACCCCTCAAAAGTCATTTCTCCCAAGGAAGCTTTCTGCAACTCAAAAAAGGGGCAGAAAGTCAAAATTTGCATGTATTTTGAGCTTTTGGAAGTCCAAATCTCCATAAAAATTTTACCCCATGCATAGGCAAGTGTATTTTTGCATGAAAATTCCAAAAATGCAAATTTTTTCTCATTCTGAGCTGTCCCCACGAGTGGTCGCGCGCGGGGTGAGACCACTCCAACGGCCAAAACCTGTAAATTGCACAAAAAATTCACAAATGACAAAATTTTCTCCAAATTTCTTGAAATTTGGGCTGGGAGTCCCCAATCAAGTACCATGCTCAGTCAAAGAGGCTTTGGCCAAAGTTTGGAGTGGATCGGGCGTTTTCCTTCGTTTTTGTGCTTTGGCCAACCGTCCTTGGAGCACCTTCGTTCTCGCCGGTATTTTTGACATATCTCTCAAACCATGACACCTGTGTAAAAAGTGAAGGAGGTTTTTCTTCTTTGGCATGTTATGGACGAAAACCTCTCTCAGTTTTCCAAAATTCATCTTTGATTTCCCTGGAACATCATTTGAGTGCAACTTGTCCCGATGTGTGAAACAAGGGATTTTGTCGAAATGGAGCGAAATGAAGGGGATAGGGGGCTTCTAAATTCTTGGGGAAATTTTTGGGAGTGGGGAGGGATGTTAGGAAGCAGGGGAAAGTGGAATCTCAGAGATTGAGTGAGGGGAAGGGGTCGAAAAGGACAAAACACAGGCCAAACCTAGAAAATTACCAGGTTGTAGCTAGAAACTAGGGTTTGTGCAAAAATGAGGAATTTGGCGGATCTAAGGGATGGGAAGTGTTTGATAAGGCACTTTAAGGATGGGGAAGGTGTATGAAAATCAGGAAACAAGTTTTTCCGGTGATTTGACCATCCAAGAGAAATTTCCTTCAAAACCCTAGGAGAGGGAAATGACCTTGCCTGGGCGCAACATGAAGCATGAACAAGGTGTAAAATGACTCATTAAACACTGACATGATAATGAAAACCCTACGAATGATGATAAACTCAGCTGAATGGTGACATGGACTGACATTTGGGCAAACCCTAGACCTAATGCCTAGTGACCAAATTTTGCTTGAAGACTCACTGAAATGACAAAATTTGACCTTGACAATCTGAGACCACTTTGTAAGAGCATATTTGATCATTGTAGGAAGGCTGGAAAGACTGACACTAACATTGGCTCCAATGGGGATGGTAGCTCCTTGGAGGTGCCAAGAACCTTAGACCTCTGGGAGAGCAGACCAGTGCCTTACAATCATTGGGCAATGGAGTCATAAACTGAAGCTGAAATGCAAGACTGAAAACTGACACAAACTAACTTAACCACAAGGCTAAAAATTGACTCATAAAGGACTCATGACTCAACTAAAAACTGACTCGATACTTAAACACACTCGACCAACTGAAAATGATGCTCAAAGTGGAGCTTATTCATCAAAACCTACTCTAACAGTTTAATTCATCACCTGGTCAAGTGAAATGAAACAACCAATGTAACCAAGTAAGTGTCCCATCTGCTGTTCGAATTCTCCACAAGTGCTTGCTTATGAACAACAAAAGAGAACTATTGAAAGGCAACTCCCATGACAACTTAGAAACAGACCCATTGAATGATATGAATTCTCTATCCGCCTCCAATAACACTGCATAAGGATCTTGAAATTCAAGCACACTGGAACTTAGCTCATCCAATGGATTACTTCTCTTTTCCTCATTACATGAATGCAAACTTTGATCTGAACCTTGTGACGAGACCTCTGTTGAAAATGACAAAGAAACCGGCTGCCGGATCAAATTCATATCAGCACATGTTTCAAGCTCACATGTGGTCAATGGAGAAAGACTTTGACTGCAAACCTCACCCAAAACATCAGCTATTGGATCATGAAAATCTTGAAAAGACCGTTGCAATGTATCCATTGAAAATGTATGACATCCTTCTAGCTGTTCATCTTTTTCTTGAGAGATTTTATGAGAATTCTGCCTTATAAACTGAAATGATTCAAAACAAAAAGGTAGGGAACCTTCTTGTATCATTTGATCAAATATGTCAGCTTCCATGCTTTCATCTGCAACTTGAAAACCAACGGCATTTGGGGGCTGCAAATCTGAATATGAGAAGTCTTGAACAAAATTTTCATTGCTCTCAAGATGGTCCAAATCAAGACTTGTTGACAGCTGATTTCTAATTTCATGGAAGTTGTCTCTAATGAACTAACATGAATCAAAACAAAAAGGCAAAGATCCGCCACTTACTTCAAACTGTGCTGCACTTTCCTCGTCAATGTCATAGCTGATATGTGATGGCTGAACATTGTATTCAAGCTTCTGAAAATGAACCTCTTCCTCCCACAAACTAGTTGTTGGTTTATCTACAAGATTAGCTTCTGTTTGGAGAACATAATCATCGTCATATTGATCAAACCGAGGCAAATCATCGGTATAAAACATATCATCAAGCATGCAGGTCATATCAACAGTTCTTTCTTCTCCAAGGTGATCTACAAAGCAATCATTATCAGATCTACGACAACTAGGATAAGAAACAAAATGTTTTGGAGCAGCAACTTGTTCTTCTTCAATCAGCGAGCCATGATACTGAACATCATAAGCATTTCTTGCATTGATCTTGTACATCATCTTTTCCACTGCACTTACCAAAATATCAAGCTTTACCTCTAGAGATGTTGATTTTTCCGGATCTATGTTTTTCATCTCTTCTTCCTTCAACCTTGCCCTTCGGATCAGCAGATGAGCTTCTACATTCACTGCACTGTTTTGCATCTCGTGAAGTGTTGCAATATTCTTTTCTCTCAACTGAAACTCCATCTCCGGATCAAAGGCACTCGGATAGTGCAAGAGAGCAGATCTAGGAGTAGGCCTTATATCAATTGGGATTGAATAATAAACTTGATTAAATCTGGTTGAAAACTGTTGTACTGTCTCCCCTGGCAATCTTTTCAGATGGTTATACTCTTCTACAATCAAGAAAAGGTTTTGCCCGATCATCCACCTGTCGAGAAAAACTTTGACGAACTGCTGGAAATCTGAGATGCTCGCATCAGGCATGGCTTTGAACCAACTCTTCACTTTGGCTTGCAAAGAAAGAGCAAAAAGCCTTATACTAACATCTTCTTCATCAACTTCAAAAAGATCTAGAAAATTCTCAAAATTCTGGACATGTTGCTCAGCGTTGACATTCTTACATTCACCATCAAACATCGGCAAGTATAGATCATAGTTTTTGGGGAAAGCATGAAGAACAGGAGGTAAAACAAGAGGCTTATACCGATCTGGAATTTTACAAGGTGTATGGGTATGTACAGCAGGTATATAATCGGACTTGGTCGCTTGGGGTTCATCACAAAATTTGGAAAAAGGATCTTGATCAAGCTCAAAGGCATGCAAATCTTTGGTATTCACAATCTTCAAAGGGAAAGAATCAACTGCAGGCCGAGGATCTCTTCTCAAATACAATATACTTTGCAAAGCCTTCTTGACATTCTTGGGAAAAGAGAAGAAATAATTTATGACAAAGAACAAAATGTCTTGGATGAAATTCCAACTTGAATACCTGATTTTGCCATATTCTCCTTTCATGTTTTTGCTGGTCGGGATCATCCTCCAGTGGAGTCTTTGGATCTGATCTCAAAACTAATTTAGAGTCGCCAGGTGAATGATTTCAGCTTTCAAGTGTCTGATCGTTGTCCACCATCAACCATCAGATCTGAACTTGATACATGTACTAGGGTAAAATGCAAATGAAGCGCTGCGTTCACAAGCTCACAGAGATTGACTAAAGCAGCGTTTATCTACTAACGCTGATGTAAAACAAGAGTGTTTTCGAAGGCTACCTGGCGTAACTTCAGGCTCCGTTTAAGACTTATGAAACAACACGTCAATGAGCAAATGATTAGTTGTTCTCCCCAGTATGGTCGCCACTATGTTAGCGCTTGAGATTTCACCCTAGGCTGAGGAAGGTAAACCTTCAAGGCAACATCAAACCATTTCACCTCGTAGCTAGCCCTACGGGGTATGAGAAGGCTCTCTCCGGTCAAACTCGGTAGATCTTTCAATAGGATGAGCTGACCCAATTAGGAACACTGATATTAGGCTAGTAAACTGATAAGGAGGGTTGATTTAAAGTTTTTGGGGTTTTTGGTGGCAATTGGAGGGAGTGCAATTCAGGGTGTGGGGATTGAGCTCAGTTTTTGCAGGTGGGTCTTTGGGGCAAGGAAGGAGTTTGTGCTGATGCCTTAAACTGAGATGGATGATCAAGAAAGAAAGAGAGGGAGCTAAAGAGGGCAAACAATGACTTTGAATCCTCTTTAGACAGTGGAAAACATAAATATTAAACAAAATTGAAAGCTGAGCATGGCATGCATGAATTCAAACTTTATCACTTCTTTTGTTTAATTGGCAGCAATAGAATAAGAGATGGAACACATAAACACACTTACAATGACAAGTAGGAAACACACCATCAACACAATAATCCACAAGAATCCACAATGATGTCTGCAAAACCCTGGCCTTCCTTTTCCTCAAATTGCAGAGATACAAGTAAAATATACAATAGAGCTTCCCCCTCAAGAGTCCAACCATGAAAATGAGTAAGAGAAGGCATAATATAGATCATCTAACTCCTTTCCCCACTTCTATGGGTCGAGCTCAGCTTCCTAGGAGCAGTTTGAACTAATTCTAAACTAAGCACTAGATAATAGGCAATCAAAACAACTTGCCTCTAAAACTTAGGTAACCCATCCATGCATTTAATATTCACTATTTACATCAAGGAAACTTCTAGAAGGGTTAAAGGAGAGTAAATGTATCCATGTGCCATGAAAATTATCCAAGAATCCATCATTTACAAGCATTAAGAGTCAACCATAGTAAAAACTGAGTTTTGCAGGCCGAAATGGTCAAACTGGCAAAATTTCCCTGAGTGGTCGCGCGCATTGGCAGCTGTGTTTGAGGGCCTTCCTGGTGTCCAAATCAGGTGCAAGATAGCTCATTGGAAAGGCTATGAGTCTACTTTCCAACAAAACTGGAATTTCTGAATTTGGAGTTGATTTGACCCCTCAAAAGTCATTTCTCCCAAGGCAGCTTTCTGCAACTCAAAAAAGGGGCAGAAAGTCAAAATTTGCATGTATTTTGAGCTTTTGGAAGTCCAAATCTCCATAAAAATTTGACCCCATGCTTAGGAAAGTGTATTTTTGCATGAAAATTCCAAAAATGCAAGGTTTTTTTCATTCTGAGCTGTCCCCACGAGTGTTCGCGCGCGGGGTGAGACCACTCCAACGGCCAAAACCTGTAAATTGCACAAAAAATTCACAAATGACAAAATTTTCTCCAAATTTCTTGAAATTTGGGCTGGGAGTCCCCAATCAAGTACCATGCTCAGTCAAAGAGGCTTTGGCCAAAGTTTGGAGTGGATCGGGCGTTTTCCTTCATTTTTGTGCTTTGGCCAACCGTCCTTGGAGCACCTTCGTTCTCGCCGGTATTTTTGACATTTCTCTCAAACCATGACACCTGTGTAAAAAGTGAAGGAGGTTTTTCTTCTTTGGCATGTTATGGACAAAAACCTCTCTCAGTTTTCCAAAATTCATCTTTGATTGCCCTGGAACATCATTTGAGTGCAACTTGTCCCGATGTGTGAAACAAGGGATTTTGTCGAAATGGAGCGAAATGAAGGGGATAGGGGGCTTCTAAATTCTTGGGGAAATTTTTGGGAGTGGGAAGGGATGTTAGGAAGCAGGGGAAAGTGTAATCTCAGAGATTGAGTGAGGGGAAGGGGTCGAAAAGGACAAAACACAGGCCAAACCTAGAAAATTGCCAGGTTGTAGCTAGAAACTAGGGTTTGTGCAAAAATGACGAATTTGGCGGATCTAAGGGATGGGAAGTGTTTGATAAGGTACTTTAAGGATGGGGAAGGTGTATGAACATCAGGAAACAAGTTTTGCCGGTGATTTGACCATCCAAGAGAAATTTCCTTCAAAACCCTAGGAGAGGGAAATGACCTTGCCTGGGCGCAACATGAAGCATGAACAAGGTGTAAAATGACTCATTAGGCACTAACATGATAATGAAAACCGTACGAATGATGATAAACTCAGCTGAATGGTGACATGGACTGACATTTGGGCAAAACCTAGACCTAATGCCTAGTGACCAAATTTTGCTTGAAGACTCACTGAAATGACAAAATTTGACCTTGACAATCTGAGACCACTTTGTAAGAGCATATTTGATCACTGTAGGAAGGATGGAAAGACTGACACTAACAGGAAGAATCTAAGTGTATTGGATCATAGTGGTAGGAAGAGGCTCTGTAGCTGAGTGTGCAAAGGCCTAGTAGAGTCCGCAGCTGAGTGCGCGGGCCCCTGCAGCTGAGTGTAGAGGGCAGTGTGGATTTTATAATCTTGAACGAAGAATAATAAAGAAAAGTTGATTCCAATTTTTGTGCATTTGCTTGTATATTTCCTTCTTTACATTTATATTGTTTGTTTATTGCACACACTTATAGATTGCTGGATATACTATTAAATCTTACTAAGGCTTACATTGATAAATTAAGTAATTGGGTAATAATGGGTTAAATAGCAAATAACTTGGGTATAATATGGATTGCGCCCCAAGTAGGGTTGCGCGAAGACAACATCATAGGTTGCAAGGGACTAATAGGTGCACGTAGTGACGTGCGCATAGGGTCAAACCAAGGACTACTAGAATCTCATCAGACATCCCTAGGGTGGGGAAACCTGGCTCTAGCACCCTCCCATACTACTTCGGGTGAGGCCTTAGTCTGCGCTCCACGGACTGTTGCCGAAAGGACTAGTAGTACTGGGATTTTCTTGGCTAAATCACCTCTAAACTTGGGTCAAGCCCATACAAGCCAACATATGGTTCTGTTATCAGGACCAGGATCTACATAAGGGATGTCTGATGTTGTGCCACTGGAATCTAGCAAAGAAAGCAATTGAAGAGTGGTTGGACAAGAAGATTCACGATTTCGCGGTAGGAAAATAGAAATCCATGAGTATATAAGGAACAATGGTTGGAGCGCTGCTTGTATATGGAAATCCACAAAATTTTTTAGCATCCTTTCCTTCTGAGCTGTATGAGTGGATCGCGAAGCTAGAAAACAGTCAGGGAAGGTGTAGGCTTGACAAACCAATCGTGTGGACTCCGGAATTAGTGTGCATACTAGAAGCATCAAGAGATAAGATCATGCGACCTGTGGACCACTGGCTCGACCGAATTATAGGAGGATTTGTCACTAAGTTCGCCGTAGACACGACCGTCAGCTATAGTGAGGTAGAGCAATGTTTCCTTAAGGGACCACAAGGTAAGAATATTAAATCTTTGAACACTTGGATTAAGATGCTATTGTGTGAAAAATGGGTTATGTGAATAAATTAATGTTTGGGACTACGTGAAGTGGGAAGATCTACAGAAGTGGAAGTAGTGAAGAATTGGAAACGAGTCCCTTAATTTCCCCCTCGCGGGAAAGCGAGGAAGAGCTCGTGAAATTTTCTCCGAGAAGCGTGGTCAGTCTAATAAGGCAGTGCTTTCCACGTTTACCACCTCCACCCACACCGCTTCCCATATCACCCTCGTCACCTCCATCTCCGCCCACCCCACCTCCGCCACCACCATAGTTCAATATGGCAAGTGCGATCAAACTACCGGTATTCAAAGGAGTGGGGAATGAGGATCCAGACCAATTCTGGTTCGTGGTAAGAGTAGTATGGGAAGCACAAGGCGTCACGGATGAAAATATCAAGAAGGCTATGCTGGTGAGTGTGTTGCAGGATCACACATTAACATGGTACATCAAGCATTCTAATGACCATCCAAACATAGGAATCGCCAAAATCCAGGCCGTGCTGAATAGGTAATTTAGCAGGCCAAAGTCGAAAAGATAATAAATCAACGGATTTAAGGAGATCACAATGCTCCCAGGCAAGACCCCCTGGGACCAAAGACTTAAGGGTATGATTTGAGAAACCAACATGACACTGACAGACGGATAGCACCGCGCATGGTTTGTAGCATCACTAATACCGCACTTAAGGATGGCACTGTCACAACAAAAAATTTCCACCCAGACCGAAGCTTTGGAGATGGCAATGAGATTGCATGAGACCCCTATACAAGACCTTGGTCTGGGAGTCTAACCAATCCATGTGCAACTGCAAAATCAGTGTCTGGAGATGCAGAGTTTGAAACAAGATAGGACACCTCGGCTAGAGGCGCACGAGGAGGTATGGTGCATAAAATGAAAAGGCTAGGGGCATGACAAGGACCACTGTTCAATGTTCACGAATTATTGGTGGGAGGAGGGTCGATGCCATTAAGACTTGAGGCATAGGCAGGACCGAGTGCGGTGCCTCCGTTATGGTGCACGATCTGTCAAATAGAAGGAAAGCACACTATGAATAATTGTCATATATTGCAAAAGTATATGCAGACGTCCCAACAATTGTTTTGTAACTTCTGTAGGTCAGTAGGCCATGATAAGTGCACCTGTAGAAGCTATGAACTAATGATGGATTAGACTCCTGCCTATAGGGTGCAGACCGAAATGCAAGCACTCAACCCAAATGCAGGAATGGTGCACGCTAGATTTCAGGGACGCGGTTGAGGATGACGTGGAATGGGACCACGAAGGGGTCGCTGACAGTTAATTTGTTATAATTGCGGAGGGAGAGGGCACTATGCCCGTGATTGTACAAACCCAACAAGGACATCATGTTTGTATTGTTCTCAATTTGATCATGAGGCAGAAGACTGCCCTACATTGATAGCGAGACTGCATGAAAAATTGGTACTTCAACCCCCTCCGACTCAGAACTTGTAGATGATGAGGTCTAAACCACGTGAAGAAGACCTGAATGTAAACATGATGGTCAGGAGTGGTGTGACCACTGGCGAAGATAAAGGGAAACAGTTAGAAGAAAGTTTGTGGGTTTGTAAAGCTCCTACTAAGGAACTTGAATTTGATTTAGAACGTGCGAAGGAGACATTCATGGAAGCTAAGAAGAGCTTCACAGAGGCCTCCACTTCAGGTAGTAAGGATCAACTAGAACTAGGGATAGATCCTTCAATGCTCACTACCTTTATGGAGACATGCATGAAATTGCTACACGACAGCAAGTCAGTAAAAGGGCTACAGGAAATTATCACTAGGTGCACAGGGTTAGGAGAACCACACGTGGTCTGGAAACTTGGAAATCATGCATTACATATAGGGACGGAAATGAGGTTGACTGCGCAAATCGGCGTATATGAAATGGATCAAGTAATCCTAGATCTCAGATTAGACGCAAATGTATTGCCTAAACAAACATGGGAATGCATGGGCAGACCCACACTACAATGGTCTCCTATTTAGTTATGAATGGTGAACCAACAAAAGATCTTGCCCATGGGAATATTGCAAAAGGTAATAGTAGATATTGAAGGTGCGAGCATGCAGATGGATTTTAAAGTGATAGAGATTGTCGATGACAGTAATCCCTATCCCACTCTACTAGGAATAGATTGGGCCATCGATATGAATGGAGCCATAAATTTGAAGAAGCGCAAAATGATATTTGAGAAAAAAGACACTATGTGTAGTAGTACGGCTAGATCCAGCCAAAGGAGCGTGATACGCTAAACCAGTGTGTGAAGATGATAGTGATGACGATCTTGATTGTATTTACAAGATAACAGCATGAGAAGAGGATTGGGTGAATCTGACTATAGATGGAATGATTTCGTGGGAGCGCAAAAGCTCCTACACTTTGGATTCAGACGAAGAGATAGAGTGATGGTAGAATCAGTTGCATGAAGTAACAACGCTTTATTGCAACATGATGGTTAGATCATTGCGCTGCATGACAAAAGAAGCAAGGGATCTGTTGACATATGATGGGTTGACAACGGTGGAAGAATTCATTAGAAAATTTGAAATCTTAGTACCATAATAGCAATGGTTCGATGCGCTGAAGTCGGCACTGCACGCAATGCCCACACGATGGTGGGGCATGCATCAAGGAAGTTTTGAGTACTAGCATGGATGAAAAATGACGATGCACCTATGCTTTGGAAAACCACAGCTTAGAATGAGAGCCAGTCAGTAGGGGCAGAACAACTTGCACGCCCACCTTTCCGATGGGTACAGACATATGTTTTACAACCCGCACAAGCGCACACCACTCCCAGAATAGAGAATCAGAACAAACTGCAACAACAGGAAAGGCGACGTGAGCTACCAATTATCCACGGAGAGGAATTTGATAGGGTGTGCGAAGTACTGAATAGGGTTCACCAAGCGAGATGCACTGATTGGGACTTGTACGTACCAACGGTTTGGTGGGCCTATAGGACCATGTGAAAAAACTTCACCGTGACAATGATTCCAAAGGTGTAGAACAGAGTAGAGACCATAATTTCTGAAGAGAATGCAAAGAGGAATCCACACATAATATCTCCCACAGATGTGACAGTGTGCAAAGACCAGGACGAAGAAATCACATAGTTATGCGAGGTCGAACACATAAAGATTCAGGAAGCCATTTGGCGAGGGAACCTTAGACTTCGCGAACTCAAAAAGGCCAGGTATGACTAAGGAAGAAAAGAATTTTGATGGACGTCGATATCAATAGGTTGGAAAACAAGATCAAGCAAGCAAGCATGTCTCATTAATAAGCCAAGGATGGCAAGACAAGGTGTAGATGATCATACCACTGGATTAGAAGATTGTCGCCAAGAATTTATGACTCTGCTGCCATGGCTACGATCGCGCCTCACCAAACATAGTAACCATGGGAGCACACTACATATGGTAGAATGCATGGCGCCGGTGGTCGCAAAGGAAATTGAGGAGTTTCTGCGGACTATACTGGAAGGTGAGTTGAAGTCTCACATAGGTGGTCCGACCACTTGACTATCGTAGGAAGCACAGTCTTAGTGCTATAGGTAGTTGAAAGAGATCACAGGACTATAAAAGAGTATGTTTGGGAGCTGCTTGATAAGGGAGGTGCACGGAGAATTAGCATGTCACAAGGTTCGCGCCCGTGCACAGGGGGTTGTGCTACCACACAGGTAGGCTGGGAAGTAACCATTGGTGTCACTCTTCATGACAGGATGTTCGATTTAAGGCAAAAGGGAGCAAGGTGGCAGGCATTTAAGACGTGAATTAAGGGCAAGATTTGGGACAATCTGCTGCCAAGAAATCATTGATGGCCTAGAATTGGGGGGAACGGTCGAATCTGAATTCAAAAGGTGCTATAAAGCTCCAAGGGATAGCCACGAGGAAACACTTGTTCACTTGAGATTTGAGCCGTTGATTAGAGCACAGAGTGTTGCGTGCCGAATATATTCGAGCCTCGAAGTTTGCAAACGACCACAGATAGTTCAAACAAGATGGTGGCTACGAGGAGAGGTTTGGGCTTTACAAAAGGAACCATCAATGAGGCCACGCAGAACTCCATGGTACATGATGTTCCCCAAGATACTGGGGTTGCACCGAAAATCCCAAAATTACCTCGGACGCCGAGGCCCAAGAAAGATAAGCAGGCAGTGGGACCAGTCCACATGTCCCCCAGGAATCTGCGGTTTATAAAGCTCCCAATGGAAGAGAAGGGCAAGGTTGTCACCATTGAGACAAATGACGAGGAATAGGACCTATAGGCTCTCGTCAATGAGATTGAGGAAGCAGAGGACATGGAAGAGGATATCCAACTCGTGTGCTCTACAGTAAAACTTCCGAGTACGTCCCTTCACAAAAAGGGAAAAACAAGATACCAAAGGATCTGGATGCCACTAAGAGCGCACTCTAGACCCCGCTCCTCCCTGATGGAATTGTGTTTGAGGGTTCACAGCTGGGCCACATGCCCACAATGAAGTTTTAAGATTGGGACCTTGTAGACAGCCAGAAGTTCCCACACTTAGAGATGGAGAGCCTCATGAAGCAGAGCACAGAGGGGCCAGTCACAACATTAGGGCTGTGAAAATGGTTGCGTAGTGTGGAGAAGGCCAGAGTGCTTCATCTTCTGTGGATTCCACACTTTCACCACGTGACCATCACTATTTTTGTCATCAGGCAGTTGCTTTTCCTGGTGCATGATGGGCACTTATGGCTAGAGGAGCCTATTCCCATCACGACGGATCTCATCCATAGAATTTCTCAGCTTCCCTGTAAGGAAAAGCACCTTGCGGCGATGGCAGGAAAAAGTAGAGATTTGGCTCTCGTAGAGGCCATGAATAAAAAATATAAGCTCAAGAAGAAAAAGAGGGGTTATGCAATCAACAACATCAAAGATAAGGGGGTGCACGTAGCCACCCAACTCATGGATGGGAAGGTAATGAGAAAATGCCATAGCGATGAGGTACCAGCGCTGATAGTTGTGTTGACCGAACAATGCATAGAGGGGGTCCAATTCAACTTGGTCGAGTTCCTCTGTGAGGAATTCTTGACCAACTACAAGGAAGCCCGTGAGCAGGGTGAGACCTTCCACTACGCAGGGTTTCTCTTGTCCATTTTGCTGGTAGCAGGAGAATTGCCAGAGGACAATCAGTTCCCGAGGTAGCAGGAGAACAAAGAAGCATCGAAAGAGCACATGCAACAGGTCCAGTAAACCGTAGAACAAGGCACTGCAGACCTTCGAGCAGTATTGGACTAGTTGGAGGGGCTCTGTGCCAAGATCTTCGTGCCAACAGAGTGACTCGAGGATGAGTCATGATGATTGTGTTGGGGGCCTGTTGGGCATGGAATCCCCCCACAACATGTTTTGGGGCTCAAAGCCCAAGTTTTTGTCAAATGTATTGTAAGACTCCACGAATTGCGAGCGCGAAGTATAGGTTAAAGTCATAAGGTTGTTCGCCCTAAGTATTGTAAAGTAATGTAATTTCATGTCGGTCTACCCATGGTCCACGAATTGTGGGATTGTATAAATAGAGTGAGGCTCTAAGTTGTAAGCAAAGAAGCTGAGTAGCAAAGATAGAGCATAGAGGAAGAGTATAAGTGTATTGGGTTGTAGTGGTAGGAAGAGGCTCTGCAGATGAGTGCATAGAGGCCTAGTAGAGTCCGCAGCTGGGTGCACGGACCCCTGCAGTTGAGTGCATAGAGTGGTGTCGAGTCTGTACTCTTGAATGAATAATAATAAAGAGAAGTTGATTCCAATTTCTGTGCATCTGCTTGTATATTTCCTTCTTTACATTTATACTGTTTTGTTTATCGTGCGCAATTATATGATTGCTAGAGATATTGTTAAATATTATTAAGTCTTACATAGATAAGTTAAGTAATTGGATAATAATAGGTTAAATAGCAAAGAACTTGGGTATAATATGGATTGCACCATGAGTAGGGATGTGCAAAGGCAGCATCACAGTTTGCGAGGTACTAATAGGTACGCGTAGTGACATGTGTGCAGGGTCAAACCACGGATTTGCATAAACTCATTAGACATACACAGGGTGTAAAAACTTGGTTCTAGCACCGTCCCATACTACTTCGAGTGAGACCTCAGTCCACACTCTGAGGACTGTTTCCGAAAGGGCCAGTAGTATGGGGATTTGCTTGGCTAAATCACCTTTGAACCTAGGTCAGGCCCATACAAGCTAATATCAGTTCTGCAAAGTCTAATTATTTATTTGACTTAGCTAATATAAACTCGAGATCAAACTCTTGCAATATGACAATCCATTTATTATTTTTCCCTTGGTCGCTTGCCTACTCACAAAAAATTGAAATGGGTTGAGGTCAACCAATACAAAGGTTTTTCTAAGCATAATGTAATGATGGTGTTATAAAACCATCTCACAAAAAGATAGAAAAGATAAATCAACAACTTCAAAATCAGCCTCTTTGAGGGGGAAGCCTCCTTTACATTACGCAAATGAACAATTCTTGGATTATACAAATGACAAGACCTCCTTTCTATATATAGGAGTCTAAGTGGTCCCAATATAATGAGAGCCTACATAACAATAATATTGTAGGGGCACAACAAGCAAAATAGTGGGCTTCTATGCGGCACAATAATAACAACATGGGGACTACATGGGCACAACAATACAATAAGGGGGTTTCACTAATAATAATAAGGGGATACACTAGTAGTATAGGGACCTAACACGCCCCTCTCCTTGAAAAAGTGTTGTCCTCAATTCTTGAGTAATTTTGGATGATTCTGTGTAAAATTCGCGACCTCCCATGTGGAACCTTTGGCGGGTAAGTCCTTCCACTTGATGAGATACTCTGAAATTGATCAATTTCGTAGCTGTCAAGTTCTAGTTTCCATGACTAATTCGGGTTCCAATATGATTTTTCCTTCCTCGTCAAGTTCCAGCAATATTGTTTGAACTGGAAGCTTGTCACCTATAACCTTCTTTAAGCATGAAACATGGAGAACTAAGGGCACTCGAGAAGATGCAAGAAGCACCAATCTATATGCCATAGTACCAATCTTTTGCAACACCTTGTAAGGACCATAGAAAAGAAAAGCACTCCTCTATGGAGGACACGATTGGAGTACCTATAATGTTGACATGGCATTGGCGCTCTGAGCTAAATCTTCTACAATAGATCAGTTATGAGAATCCCTCATAATTAGATTATAGGTCGAACATTTTGAGGATCCTTTTAGCATCTAAGTTATAGGATCTACTATAGGCCTCTCAATATGTAGAGATTATGAGGTATCGAAATCAATTTTAGCTTTAGAAAGTTTGGCCTATCCATAATAACGAGCTTTCATTGAAATGTCAATGTGAGACTTAACCATATATACATTCGATGTGGCTTCCCAGTCTTGGTTTCCCCCTACGGGGGTTCCAACACTAACACTCACCCCAGTAAATAGTTGTTGCCCTTAGGGAAAATGGTTTGTGAGCACAACCTGGAAGTAGAAGAACCTTGTTGAGCTAACTAGCACTGATTGTCATGAATGTTGGGGAAAATATGGGTAAGGTGATCCCCAATACATAACTTACATGGGGACTTAACCTTATTCTTAGATTCCTTTTTTCTCTGACCAGTGTTATCACTAGGTTTATTGGAATTTCCCTTCCCTCCCTTATCTTTTTTCTTTCCATGTTCCTTCTTCTTTCCATCAAATTGTTGATTCACTACAAGAAAAAAGGTCATTGGTGAGGGTCATGCCTATGATGGACCTTTAAGGTCTGTCACCAATGTTGCATATGGTGACGGTCTTTAAAAAAGCATTGTTGTAAGTGTATATAGTGATGGTCGTTTAAGGTTTGTCACTAAAGCCATTTTCAATGACCCTTTTGGTGCAAGTCGTTAAAGGCCCATCACTAATTCTCTCTTTGGTGACACTTTTGGTGAGTGTCTTTAAAGGCCCATCACTAATTCTCTCTTTGTTGACACTTCTAGTGATGATATTTTAGTGACCATCACCAATGATAATTTTGGTTACCTTTGGTGACGGTCAATAAATGTTCATCATCATTGATAATTCCAATGAGTTTTTGACGATGCTTCATGCCTATGACAGACCTTTAAGGTCCATCACCAATGTCGCATATGGTGACAGTCTTTAAAAAATCATTGTTGTAAGTGTATATAGTGATGGTCCTTTAAGGTTTGTCACCAAAGCCATTTTCAATGACACTTTTGGTGAGGGTCATTAAAGGCCCGTCACTAATTCTCTCTTTGGTGACACTTTTGGTGAGGCTCATTAAAGGCCCATCACTAATTCTCTCTTTTGTGACACTTCTAGTGATGATATTTTATTGAACCTCACCAATGCTCTTTTTGGTTTATTTTTGTGATGGTAGAAAAATGTTCACCATCATTGATCATTCCAATGAGTTTTTGATGACGCTATGTACCTGTTACTATATGTTTTGTCAAAAGATAATGATTTAAGACCATTGTTGTGGAGTCTTTTTCATTATGTGTCCAAGGTCATAGTGGTTATAATAGTAAGTCAATTTGTTAAGAAGTAATTAATGTGTATCATGTACCTCAAGTCATAAGAATATGGTTTTCCTATGAGTCAACACATGATTCATCTCTATTAGGTTTATTATCTAACAAAATTCCTTTAAATAAAGTTCCACTAGTGTGTGTAGGAAATATATTATTTAATACATAATCAAGCTATGTCAATTCTATTAATGAGAGAGACCTAGTACTCCTCAACACTCATGGCACACCTCAACATGCTTTGGAACAGTACACTAACATTCCTTGGCACTTCGCATGTCTTGGAACATATTTGTACCTGGAACACCTTTGTACCTAGAACATCTTGCCATGAGTAGGATGCCCAAGCACATGTTGTCATACCCTAACATAGCATAGCACTCCCCTATCATGTGTTGGCATGCCTGTAGGTTTCAACCCCATATAGAAATTACCTACATACGACTTATAAAACACATAAAATAAACAATGCGAGAGCATAACACATAAAACACATATACACAGAGGTTTTCCCTTGGATCCCAAAACCAGGACTACCAGCTTGATTTTTCATTATGTTCCTTTCAATGTTATAATACATATTTATACATGCCAAAGCATCTAATACCATGGACCAAAAAACCATATTAGAGGGCAAAACAAATATTAGATCTTGTGCACAGTGATGTGTTTGGACCTATGAAGGTTCCATCACTGGATAAGTCTATGTATTATGTATCATTTATAGTTGACTTCTTGAGAATACATGGATATATTTCCTTAAGAAGAGATCTGATGTCTTTGACAGGTTTAAAGAAATTATCCAGGATTTGAAGACACAATTGTCCTCCAAATTTGACATGAAAGATCTTGGTGCTGCAAACTATATTTTGGGCATGGAAATTAAATGAGATTGGGCAAAGAGGAAGCTCTGGTTAAACTAGAGGAAGCATGTCGAGACAATACTGCAGAGGTTTAATATGCAGGATATTAAACTGGTGAAGGTTCCTATTCCTATAGGTGTGAGGCTATCTGTTGAACAGTGTCCCAAGACACAAGAAGAGGAAGAGGACATGTCCCTTGTTCCATATGCAAGTGTAGTCAGTAGCCTGATGTATGGAATGGTCTGTACTAGACTAGACATTGTACATGCAGTGGGAGTATTGAGCAGGTTTATGTCAAAACCAGGAAGGGATCATTGGACAACAGTGAAGTGGGTTTTCAAGTATTTGCATGGCACTAGTGAAGCAAAGCAGATCACTGTGTGTATTTTAAATTAATTGGTGACTGTGTTATTTATCTGGTCTTGTATGTGTCATCGTTGGTGACTGTTTTAACCCATACAAAGACTTCTTTAACTTGCATACCGGTTCTTTCTTACCCTTCACCGCAAAGCCTTCAAGTTGCTTCATGGTAAAGGTATGGTAGAAGGTATGAGTAATAGTGGTGGCCTATGCAGGTCACCACTATTACTCATACCTTCTACCATACCTTTACCATGAAGCAACCTGAAGGCTTTGCGATGAAGGGTAAGAAAGAACTGGTATGCAAGTTAAGGAAGGCTTTGTATGGGTTAAAACAATCACCAATGATGTGGTATCAGAGGTTTGATACATCTATACGGGGACTTGGCTCCACCAAAATTGATCTCGCAGATCTTCGACTGAATAGGGTCTACCATAGGCCTGAGCGAAACCCCTCAGCAACAAAGGTGTCCCCTTGAAGCCAAAACTTGCTCTGATACCAAATGTAGCTTTTAACCCCTTACAAAAATTACCTGCATATGAATTCTAAAACACATAAAATAAACAATGCGAGAGCATAACACATAAAACACATATACACATAGATTTTCCCCTGGATCCCAAAACCGGGACTATCAACTTGATTTTTCATTATGTTCCTTTCAATGTTATATTACATATTTATACATGCCAAAGCATCCAATACCATGGACCGAAAACCATTGCGTCGAAAACCAAAATTTTCCGGGGCACTGCCCCGGACCCCATAAAGTGGGGTTACGAGTACACATCAAACCCCCTGTGACCTATGTGGGCTAGTCATTGAAAGAATATAACACAACCCAACATGCCCTATAGTCCCCAGCATGCCCTGGAACACCTTGGAATAATATTGCATTTGACAAACATTATCACTTGGCACACATTGGCACTTGGCATGTAATGGAACATATTATTAGTGTCCCTAGCATGCCCCTTTTGAAAAAGATAAAGTCCCAAATTATTAACCCTCTTATGTGTTCATTTCCTTTCATTTTAGCTTGGTTATTCCTTTTGTTGCCTTGAAACTCCTTGACGCATATTAGCATACTCTGGCACCCTGCAGATCCTAGCATGTCTTAGCACCTGGCATAACTTGGCACTATTTGGTACATGTTAGCACACCCCAAAACTACCTATCACACTATATCACTTCTTGAAAATCCCTGATATTCCCTGGCATGCCTTACCCATGCTTAGCATACCTTGTCACTCCCTCCTTGGTATGCCAACAAGCACTCATTGACACTCCCCGACAAACCCTCATATTCATTCACTTCCATGCATTTTGACCTAGTTCTCCCTTATGTTGTCCTCGTACTCCCTAACACTTCTCAACATGCATTGGCACTCTCTATCACACCTTAGCACTCTTCGATATGCTCTGCCACTTCATAGCATGCATCACACTCCCTGACACACATTGGCACTTGGCATGTGTTGGCACTTGGAAAGTCTTAGCATGTTTGGCATGCAGTGAGATGACTTGGTATGGTTTGGTATGATTTAATATTAAATTTATTTGAGATCAATTATTGGAAACTAGATGAGAAGAAAAAGAGGAATATTTGGCACTTAGAATGCATTGACACTTGGCACTTGCCACCTATTAGCACCTAGGGTTTGTGTGCCTAGCATGCCCTTCATGGAAAAGGTAAATTGATGACTTATTAACCCTATTATGTGCTCATTTCCTTGAATTTTAGCTTATTTATTCCATTTTTTCCCTTGAAACTCCTTGACTCATATTGGCATACTCTGGCACCCTACACATCCTAGCATGTCTTAGCACCTGGCATGCTTTTGGTACTATTTGTCACATGTTATCACACCTAGGAACTACCTAGCACACTATAGCACTTCTTGACATTCCTTGATATTCCCTAGCATGCCTTACCCGTGCTTATCGTACCTTGCCACTCCCTCCTTGGCATGACAACTAGCACTAATTAACACTCCCTAACACACCCTCATATTCATTCACTTCCATGCATTTTGACCTAGTGCTCCCTTGTGTTGTCCTAGTACTCCCTAACACTCCTCAGCATGCATTGGCACTCTCTAGCACACCTTAGCACTCTTCGATATGCTCTGCCACTTCATAGCATGCATCACACTCCCTAACACACATTTGGAATGTGATGGCACTTGGTAAGTATTAGCATGTTTTTCATGCGTTGAGATGACTTGGTATGCTTTGGCATGGTTTAGTATTAAATTTATTTGAGATCAATTATTGGAAACTAGATGAGAAGAAATGGAGGAATATTTGGCACTTAGAATGCATTGACACTTGGCACTTGGTACCTAGTGTTGGTGTGCCTATCATGCCCCTCATTGGAAAGGTAAATTCATGACTTATTAACCCAATTATGTGCTCATTTCCTTGTAGTTTAAATTGTTCCTCCCTTTTGTTGCCTTGAAAGTCCCAGGCATGCATTGTCATACCCTATTACATCTTGGCATGCCTTAGCACTTGGCACATGTTAGCTTGTTTGGCATGTCTTCGTACTAACTGACACATGTTAGCATGCCCTAGCATTCCCTAACACACCTTGGTAGTCATGACCTCACAACTAGCATTACATTTGTCCATGACTTGGGAACCTTACATTCACTAGAACACCTTGGCACTCACTAGTTGTCATGCCCTCTGTTATCCTCCATAATGTCCTGCTGATGAGGAGATCGATAGAGGTAACCACAGACCAAGCTTTTAGTTTGGTAGCTAGCCCTACCAAACTAGAGAGGGCTCTCTCTATGGAATCACAACTAAGAGATGACTGGAATGTAAAGGATTTTAGGCTAGATAGATAGGCTCAGTTGGGTTTTGGAAAATTTAGGCTCATCATGTTTGCTTGATGACCCCACCTCCATGGGTTGTACTGACATGGTTTAGTGCTGGCTTGGTGAAGTGATTATATGTGTTTTCAAGGCTGCCTCAATGCAGGTGTCACGTGTCATGTTTTTCTCTTTCAATTGATGCAATAGTATAACCTTTATCAAGCTATGGTGAAAGAGGCTGGGATAATGCACTTTTCCTTTCAATTGCACCCTTTCATACATTTTGGTTAGGCACCTATACAAGTAGTTGGACAAATTTAGAGACTTGGCAGCTGTAAAGTGCATGATAAGTCTTATGTGGTATTGATATAGCCTAGAAAATCTACCCTCACATGTGAAGAAATTCATGACAGCCTTCATCAATGGTGCATATCTCTCCAACATGTATCTGAATGGGAAAACATGTGAGTGAGCTGCTTTGTATTGTGATTGCAAGTAGTGTTTGTACTCTTCTAGGTCTAGGTTCATGGCTTTGAACCAATTTTCACCATGTTTTGGCATGCTTGTAGCTTGAGAGATGGCATCCACTGAAAACATGAAATCAGTCCCTGCAATGGTGATCTTGTCTTCCTTCAAGGTGAGGGAAAATATACCTGTGAGATGGTCATGATAACCTACTTCCTGCACTCTTTGACAAAACCCTAAGTAATTGAAATCTTCAAAACGTTTCATGACAAATGGGGAGGAGGTGATTTCAATGCAATTAGAGGGATCAAACCTCAGTATATTTCCCCCCTCAGTATCATTACACCAAAATAATTGATGTTATTATAGCTAGGTGCCTTTCGGCTAGGCATAAATCCAAAAATAAGATACTTTTGGTCTATTTAGAGGTGCTTGCGAGACATGAGAAGGATTGAGGGTGGGGTATAAAGGACACATAATGTTTATTAAGGCTTTAATTGTCAAGAAATTATGGAAAACTTTCCAGGGAAAAGGTATTTGGTAATAGGTTATTAAAAAGAAATATCTAAAAAATAGACAGCTTAAGGAGTGGATTAAAGAGGTGGCTCCAAAGAAGAAGGTGGCATCTTATATATGGAGAATCATGATGAGAAACAAATATTGGGTGCTACGAAATCTGAGATGGGCGGTTGGAAGGGCGAATAAGATAGAAATAGGACTAGATGATATCAAAGGAGTGGAGGAAATACATACTCTTTCTATTCACATCCTTGAGCATTTACATAAGAAAAGGATTTAATTTATGAACTAAATCTCTTGTGAATGAGGATCTTCTTTTGTTATAAGTTATTGGCTTAATGCATTTGAACTTGGATTTCCAGAGGATCTATTTGTGGAATGGGCACGTTTCACAACAAAATTAAGTCTAACAGGTTTAAAACTCACTAAGAAGAAAGAAAATCTAAAATGGTAAGGTGTTATGTATAATGAGAAGATCTTAGTTAAAGAGATTTATAAAAATATTTCTCATGGATGTGGCTTGAATGATAATTCTTTTTGGTTTCATAACACGTGGAGATGGGATATACCTCTCAAATTAAATATTTTTATGTAGCTAGTGGTCCACAATAATATTTTAACTTGGGATAATATCCATAAAAGGGGCTTTTAGGATCTTGGAAGATGTTGTTTATGCAAAGAAGATTTAGAATATGTGAAACATCTATTTCTAACATGTCATTTTGTGATCTTGGTATGGAGTAGGGTCCTTCAAACACTTAAAATACATGTAATATGGAACATCGTTTCCATTTAGAGATGTCTCACTCAATGGTTTGAAGGTTTCAAGACATATCATTCCTTTCCTTTCTATATTTTCTGGGGCATATGGAGAAGCAGGAATGAGAAGATTTTTGAAAAAACAAAACCAAATACTAGAGATTCCTATTTAAAGATATTTGCATATTTTATGGAGATATGGATAATGAAGTAGGAACAACCTAGAAGACATTTTCGACTCATGAAGCTATGGTCATACTTTGTTTTTCTTATTTTTTATTTTTATTTTTTATGGTGCATCCACCAACATGGTTTGTGGAAGTGAGACACATTTGGTTTTGAAGCCAAACAACACCTTCCATTTCAGTTGGTATAGTGGCACAGGGTCAAATAATAGAGTTCATCTAACCATACTCTTGGGGGCTCTTCTATGTGCTAACTGGATTGCAATTGAATATTTACCTGTGTTTGGAGATTCCAAGATGATCCTAGATTTGGTACAATTGAGAACATAATTTGGACCACCTTCCCTTACTTTTTGGATGCAATGCATAAGATATTTGATGAATACCTTTCAAATACTGGCCTCTAATAATGTTTACAGAGAGTAGAATCAAGTGGCATATCTCTTAACAAAGAAGGGACGCAACTGTGTGCCAAGGAGGATTTTCTACTTAGTTTTTGACAAAGGAATCCTTTTGCAACTCAGGGAGTTTTAACTTATAAAGGGATGCCCTTGAATTTTTTCCTTCATCTCGTTTATTTGTCATATGTCCATGAAATTTTCATAGATCATGATAAGTTTTTGTCATGTTTGAATCATATTAGACATTATATAACAGTAACTGACGAAATAACATAAATGATAGATGCATAAGACAAGCCAAGATAGAAAGACACAAGAATATGGCTCAAGCTAGGGAAAACCCCAAATATGGGGAAACCCTTGATCAAATATTCTTATTATTATCATCAAATGTTTAGTAGAGAAAGAGAGAGAGAGTAAAATGATATAAAATAACTTTCCAATATGATGATCAGGCATCACTTCTCTTATATCCATTCAATCATGTAATCTAGGTCATTTGTTCATAGAGGACAAATAATATTGCTGTACAAGATCGGTCTCGTTAGGGAAACAAAATTCCATTGCTTTTTAAGTTGAATGATCCAAAAATCTTCCTTTCTACTGTGACATGCCTTATTTCACTTGATGCTCCCTTCCGCTGGCTTCAGGAGCTATTTTATGACCACTTTAAGGTCATCGTTGATATTATCTCTGTGGTTCTGGATTAGGGCTTCTGAAGCATGCTGCTCCAACCCTTGAATAATGTAAACAATGCGGCCTTTTTCTTCTTACAAGGGATCTATTATTTGTAGTAGTCCTAGCCTATTTTTAAGTTTCCATGTCATCCTAAACAAGCACCTGAATACTATCATATAAGGTCAACGATTTTCTATTGTATTTCAGCTTCCTGGGCAAGTGATTCAAGGCATGCGGTCAAGCTGTGAGAATATATTCTAGTTGTGGCCAAACTACAGGAAGAATTCCCATATGAAACAAGTCACAAACCATATCTAAGATTTCTTTAACCATAGCAAAGCACTACTTCCAAACTTGGACCTATTACGACAAACCCCTAACCAAAATGGTCCCAACAATAACCATAATTTATCCTCCTTAATATTCACTTCCACAGAGATATATTTTTCTTTTGATTGATGTGTCCCAAACGAGAGATAATTCTCCTCTATATATACAATTCAATGGAGCTGAGGGGACGTGACTTTTTATCTTCTTAAGCCGACATATAGTTGAGGCCGACCTAAATAATTTACATGAGAGAAACATAAATTCAAAATTCCACTCCTACGTATCCAAATTTGACGATCTTTAGATCGATTTTGGTCCTCTTGAAAAGAGGAATTCAATGCGACAATTATATTCCCCAAAGGGGCTGTTCAAAGTGGAATTTGGCCCTAGTTTCCATTTTTAACAAAAATAACCATCAATAATTTTTTCTAGCATTTTGGGCTGAATTCACAATATATGCTAAAAAGTGTCATTTCAATGTCTAGAAATTAGGATATATAAATCTGAGATATATACTCTACATCTTTGGGTTATCTCCTTTTCAAATCTAAGTTTTTTTAGGCTACATGTTAATTGTTTGAACTTTGAACTTTGAACTTTGAAGAAATTCCTGAATGGACTTCATAAATACTCAAATGAATGGACTTTGTAAGGCAGTGGTACCATAAATTGTGTTATTTCAAAGATTTGACTTCCATATTTTCAAAAAATACAATGTCCTCAATAAATACTTATATGTATAGATACTTATATTTAGGATTATATGTGTTGGAGCGGTTCCTTTATGTTTTATTATAATCTTGATGTTGACAAGCTTTAGCTGACTTTTTTCATCAATTTCTCATAGAATATGCAAAAGGAAATGATTGTCAAAATGTGGCAAAAATTATATTTCTCCTGATTTATTTTTTATTGTTCGTGATAGGATAATCATGTTGTAGGAATGAGTTATTCTACAGTCTGTTTCAATTTGTGGATTTTTTTTTCCTCCCATTTTTTAACAAGGATGTAGATTTCATTATCATGTTGATGGTTTTTGCATGTATCTTATTTAGCCCCAAATGTTGGTAATGGAGTGATCTCGAGAAGTAGTCATGGAAACTGACTCTATCAAAGGTTAATGTTACAATACCACTTCCACATGATATCAGAAAAAGTTTAATTGTCTGTGACATAAAGAAGAGTTATTTAGTGGCAGGGTTGAAAAGGTGACCTCATGTCTTAGTTGTAAGTCATTTATTTGTGTTTCTTCACTGTAAGTCATTTGTTTGATTTTGAGCTTTATCACATCATTTATTTCGCTAATCCAATATGCCTGGCCTATATTTCTCACTCAATGTTAGTTACTTGACATGGTTATATAACATTCAATTCTAGGCCACTTTTATTTTAAGTCAGAGATTTTATTGATTAAAAGGATGTTCATATTTTGATTGGTTTACTTGGAGCTTGATTTAAAAAATAAAAATAAATTCCACGTGGATGCTATTTTTTCAGGGTGAACACTTTGCACCACTAAGGTCAGATTATTCCTAGAACATAGGTATACAACAAGTGCATATTTGGCCTTTGTTGTGTATCTGTTATTCTTTATATCATTGATGGATGGTTATTGATTGATGTAGAAAAGAGGATGGGAAGCTACTACCAATTCTCTTGACAAAACAAAATCAAATGGAGTGGTAGAATTGTGTTTTAAAGGGTGTGCCTGAAATCAACACTTGAAAGGTAGAACTTGAGAATAACAATCTATCTGATCTGGATCTAGAGACGCAACAGATCGTGGAAAAAAAAATGATGGTATTGACGAGTTTTCCCTACAAATAAGCTCTAACTGTTAAGCCACTGCCCAAATTTTAGTTATCTGCAATCACAATATCGACTCTACCTTTATTTGTATGAAAGTGACTTTGGCCATTATACTATTCATTTCCTATGAATGCTTTTGATTTTCAAACTCCAACTAGTTTATTGTTAATTTAATTAAAGATTTGATGACAAACATATAGTTTTCAAAACTCTTTTCTAATTCTATTTTCTTGAGCAAAATTTGTCTTTTTACTTTAGGTATTGTAGATTGCTACCATGTGACATATGCTATGATATAATTGCCTAGATAAATAGACATAAGTGTTGTATAACATAGTCTTTTTTAAATCTAAAGAAAGAAAATATAAAAATACAAAGGTTATTAATTAAGAACATCTTTTAGACTTCTTAGCTAAGTTATGATTATATTTCAGTAAGGGATTTTGTGTACACTAATATTTTGTTGTCTCGTTGGTTTCTATCAGGTAACAATGTGATCCCAATGGAAAATGGCATCAACCCATGGTATTCATCTACCCATGTTATTCATCCACCCATGGTATTTTCCCATGGTATTGTGACATCCACCCATGGTATTCATTCACCCATGGAATTGACCCATGGTATTGTGACATCCACCCATGGAATTGACCTGTGGTGTTGTGAAATCCACCCACGGTATTCATTCACCCATGGAATTGACCCGTGGTATTGTAACTGAAAAATACTATAAGTAACAAGTCACATTTTGTAAAAGGACAGTTGCCACAATGTAGCTTTTACAGTTATTCTTCATTTTAATAAAAAAATTCTTTGTGGTTTTTTTTTTTTGGGTATTCTCCTCTTTTTCTTCTGGCATCTCAAATTTTCAGATCTTGGGGACCTCTCCCCCAAAAATCCATTTCAATATTTTAGATCTTGGGGGCCTCCCCCCAATATTTGGATGACATTGGTTAATAAGAAATGTGTTCTTGAGCTACAAACACACATCTTATTCTACGATTGACATGGATCTCCATGGTTTTCATGCATGGCAATAAACACGCAGATGTGAGTGGGATCTCCAAAGTCCGTGTTGGGTGAATTTAATACTAGTTATGATTTTGATTCCTTGTCAGATAAAGAATGTCACGAGTCAAATTCAAATAAATAGAAGCAACTCAATGAAGGTGAAGCTATTGTTTTTTGTCCAAGTCAATTTCTTTTATTTGTTGGTTGCTATCATATTTTGAGTGCGGACTTGTGAAATTCCAAATTGCATGTTGGTTTATGTAAATGGGATATATATATATATATATATATATATATAGTATGTCGTTCATGGTTTTCGGAGATTCGTGTTACATTTGCACAAAAGTTTAGATATCATTCAAATATCTAAACACCAAACAACAACAACATTGAGATTTTTCTTTCACTCAACCTGTAACATATTACGTTTGTCTTCATCAATGTTCTTCTTCTATATGCTATCCACTTACGACATTTCCTTTGCAATATTTGGTGCGCTTGCTAGTTATAGTTCATTTATAGATTATAAATGTCTTCATAGTTTCACTTCTAATTGAGTATTCAACTGAACATATTGATTCTCTTATACATAATTATTTTTCCCTCCACCCACTTTTCATAACTTCCATAATTATTAGGTAGGGAACTGCAGCTTGGATGTTGTTTTTCTTGTTTAGTAAAATATTTTCGAGACTTTAAGTTATTGAAAGTTGTAGAATTTACAGTTTATGAAGTTTCAAGGTCTAATTTTTAAGAGTCTAATTCTTCAAAGGGTGCTAGCTCAATGGAAGAGCACCTGATTTACTAGTAGGAGATTGGTGGTTTGATTCCATCATGCCCTGACATCCATATGGAATGGCGAAAATCAATTTTTGTGCCAGAGGCTCTTTTGACCATCACGAATGAGCTTTGGTGACATTTTTCGACCCTCACCAAAATATGAAATGGTGATGGTCAACGAATGCCACCATATATACGCATCAATTGTGATGACCCTCAAAGGTCCATAACCATAAATCGTTGTTGTTGATATGAAATGGTGATAGTCGTTGTCCGTCATTATAGTCATTATTCGTGACGGACTTTGAATGTCACCACAACACCTATACTTTTGGCAATGTGGCATTTGATGACGATCAATGAACACCACCATATATATGCACCAATAATGACGACCATGAAAGATCCATCACAATAAATCGTTCTTGTTCATATGAAATGGTGATGGTCACTATCCGTCATTATAATTAATATTCATGACAGACCTTGAATGTCACCATAACACCTATACTTTTGGCAACACCACCTTTGGTGACATTCAATTTTTGGTGACGGAAGCTATGGTCCATCACCATTGTTCATATGAAATGGTGACAGTCTCTATCCATCATTATAAATCAATATTGGTGATGAACTTCGAATGTCACTACAACACCTATACTTTCGGTGACGTTCAGTTTTTGGTGACGAAGGCTATGGTCCATCACCATTGCTCATATGAAATGGTGATGGTAACTATCCATTATTATAAATCATTATTGGTGATGGACTTTGAATGTCACTACAACACCTATACTTTTGGCGATGCCACCTTTGGTGATGTTCAGTTTTTGGTGACGAAGGCTCTTTTGATCGTCACCAATGAGCTTATGGTGACATTTTTCACCCCTCACCAATGAAATTTTTTCTTGTAGTGATTTCCTTTGGGATTTGAGGACTGGAAAAAGTTAATTGCTAAAGATTGATAAGGAGAAGACAGAGACGACATAGTTTTTGTTGCAGAACTAGATTGTAGAGACAACTATTGTAATTAATTCAACAAACTAGTCATATTGCTATCAATCAACCCTATAGCACTGATGGCATGGGGACCCATTTTCGGTTTGGAGAGGTCGATTTTTGATGTAGGAGCATTAGGAAAAATACTATAAATAACCCCCGACTAGGATTAAATGAGCTCTAATTGCTGGGCTCTGAAGATATCATGTTCTTCAGTGAACACCCCCAAAAGTGACACATACTTAGAAATATTTGGTTGCAAATGATTTCAGAAACCATTATAGAAGGAATTCATCATGGATGTAGGCCTCGATCATTCTATTCCTTCTGCACCACTCTTAGATGTGGTCAGAAATATGCCTAGCCTTATCCTCCTCAAAATTAGCCAAAAGCTCAGTTCTGGCGTTGTAATGGATAGGAAACTGAAAATGGTTAAGAAAAATTATGGGTAAATCACAAAACATATAAAACCTACCCCCCTTAACTCTATATACCATTTAGTCATATTCCTAGTCAAAGTGTGCTGGAATAATATCAACCTAATTGAATCAAATAATTTTTTAATTTTCAAAGATCTAGAAAATTTCCAAAGTTCAAAAAAGATTACTATGGATTTGGAGTGGCATCCTGTTGCCACGAATTACTCATAGAAATACCTAAACTCTAAGGAAACCTTGTATTCCAGGGGTATACGAAGGGTATCCACTCCCTACTACGAGGTTACTTTCCATAGGAAGACTTCCTCCTAGCATAACATTATATGAAGGGGAAAGCCCATGATAAGGACTCCATGCACTAGCTAAAAAAGAAAAGACTTGAGGTGTACCAACAGTATGGAAGGGCATGCTTCCCTGTTGACCGAATAAATGGGAAAAATTACCTGCCCCAAAAACACTCATAGAAGTATTTATCAGGCCCTGGTTCCCTTGAAAAAGGATTAATGTTTTGAACATGACTAGGGAAAGACATTGATCATAAGTTCAATGATGGATTGGAAGGAGGAACATGTCTACTTCCAAATTGAAAAGGCACTGAATTAGTGGCCATCCAATTCATAGATGTAGAAGCAGTAGAGGGTAAAGTAGAATATACAGATGGAATCCAACTAGACGACATCCCAAAAGGATAAGATCATGTGAAAGGAGATGAATTTTGGGAGCCCCCACTCAGAATCAGGATGGAGGTAGAGCTAATAGCTATCATACTAGGTCCAATAGTAGATATATGAATAGATCCTCCTCCTACAACTAAGGAAGGAGCATGTACACCAGAAGTCGGAGTAACCATGTATGAAGTAATGTAAGGAAGATGAGAAGAAAGAGGTTCTATAGGAATCATAGGTGGCTCTAAAACGCCATTGATTTATTCTTTGTCTTTCAACTCTAGCAAGCACTGGAGCGTTACTATCCAGATTAGGGACTAGACTATGTTCACCCTGTGAAATGAGATCCCTTGGAGAAGGATCTGTCTCCATTGTGTTCACTACCACTAGTTCAAAGCACTAGCAGAATAAATCCTATGCCTTCTAGGTAGAGACTCGACACTTTTAGGTGAAAGTGTATATTTTCCTATAGATTCACAACTAATGTAATGTACTAAAAGACAAGAAACAAATCTACTCTACTCTTTAAACAACAGAAACCAAAAATCAATGAAAACAATTATTGACAAGAGGAAGATAATCAAACACACATAACACAATTATTTCTTTGGGGAAATCCACTGCTAAAAACCCCAACTATCTATTGCATTAATAAACAAATATGAGTGATAACTCAAAGCTTGTTCTCACAAGAAGAATTTGTCACAAGTATGATCAAATATTTGCCTCACAAGCCCACACTGACCAACACTTAGCCAATTGTTTCTACCTATTGAGCCCCTATTTACTTATGCAATTCCTGTGAGGAATAACCCATATTTAATTGGGAATTCCTTCTTCCATAACTTAGCAATCCAAATGTATGTCCTCTTCTGATTGCATACATGATCTGTACAAATCAGATCATTATACAACTGATAGTATATTGTCCCTACACTCTAGTATAAATTTGGTCTTTCTTTGAATTGACATGCATGAGTTTCTCTTGATTGAATATCTAGTTAGATGGATGAGCACTGAGGATGCACCACTGCACCAACTCACTACTAGACCTCTACTACTTCCACTAATAGTTAGAACTAGTTTAACTATCTATAACTTAGTCAAACTGAGTTATCTAATTACAACTCAAATAAAATCATCTTGGACCCCTAAAATTTAGGGAGAACATATACAAGACTATAGAAATACTTCCAACTTGAAATTCCTAAGATAATTAAGTCAATTAAACTTAATTAACTATTTACAAGTTGCTACGAGAATAGAATTTGATTTTTAATTCTCAGTCTAATTCAAGGAAAATTGAAATAGAATTTATTGTTTCCATTTCTAAACACTCCCTCTCAACAAGAAATGGATTATCATCTACCCAAATCTTGTCTCTGTGAAACTTGAATTTACATCTTAGCAATGCCTTTATCAAAATGTCAACATCTTGTTCCTCTGTGGGAATATACTCCAACAACATAATCTACCTCAATACACAATCTCTGAGATGATGATATTGGATAGATATGCTTGGAATGATCATGAAAAACTGTATTTTTCCAGAGCATTTGATACAACTCTAATTATTGTAAAAAGTCATATTTGGATCCATATGATGACCAAACAAACCAACCAAAATATTCCTCATCTAGATGGCTTCACATGCTACCTAACTTGCAGCCATGTACTTTGCCTCTGCCGAGCTGAGTGAAACCATTCTTTGTTTCCTGTTGTACCAAGAAATTTCTACTGACCCAATACTAAATATTCCTCTAATGTCCTCTTCCTATCAAATGGACTCCCTTCCCAATCTACATCAGTGAAGCCTTGAAGCTTCACTCCCTTTGTCTGTCTGTACCACAATCCATACTGATTAGTTCCCTTGAGGTATCTCAACACATTCTTTGTCGCCTTCCAATACAGCTTGGTAGGTCTGACCATCACTTGACAAAGTTGGTTAAATATATAGCACATATCGGTTCATGTGTTCACCAAATACATGGGTGAACCCAACAAGCTATCTGGAAACACTAGCTTCCACTACTTCCCCTAATGTAGCATATTCCTTCCTTCAATTACCTTCTCGAGTAGTAGCTATGGGCTTGTTTCTCTCCATGCGAAACCTCCTAAGTATCTCGTTGGCACACTTACCCTGAGACATAAATAATTCCCCATCACCCTGTCATACTTACATGCCCAGAAAGTAATGCATGAGCCCCATGTCCTTCATCTCAAACTCTCTTGCAAGGTCCTCCTTGCAAGACTTGATTGGCTGATCATCACCTGTCAAAATCAAATCTTCGACATATAACACAATGATCAAAAATTTACCTTCCACAACTATGTGGTACAAGTTCACATCTGCTTCACTCTTGGTGAAGCCCAACCTGATGAAGTAGCTATCGATCTTGGTGTACCAAGCATGGGGTGCTTGCTTCAGCCCATACAATGCCCTCTTGGGTTGGCATACATGTGACTCATGGTTGAAGGTTTCAAAACCTTTAGGCTTCTCTATGTGCACCTCTTCCTCAATCGTGCCATTAAGGAAGGTTTTCTTTACATCCATCTGATGTATCTTCCAACCCATCTGTGCTGATAGTGCCAATATATATTTGATCGATGAGTACCTTGCAATAGGAGCAAAGGTTTCATCATAGTCAATCCCCTCAACCTATGAAAAGCCACAGGCCACAAACCTGGACTTATGCTTCTCCACACTACCATTCACTACCTGTTTTACCTTGTAAAGTCATCGGGAGCTCACCAATGACATGCCCTTCGTCTCGGGACCACATCCTAAACACTATTACAAACTATGGAGTCATACTCCTCCACCATGGCATCAACCCAAACCTGTTGCTTCGCTACTTCCTCATAGGAAAATGGCTATGCCTCAACACATCTGCTCATAAGAGCCATGTATCTAGTGTACCTCTTAGGTGACCTCCTCTGCCTGCGTTGAGATGTGGGTTCTCCCACATTCTCTTGTGCATCATCCAATAACCCGTCAGCCTCTCTAGTGTGCCTTCTCCCATCTCTGAAAGACGTTGCCTGAGTGAATGTCTCAACTCTCGGATCCTCTACATGTGGCTTCTCCACATCAATCTGGGGCTTCTCAACCTTAGGAGCTAAAATATCGTCAATTTCATGTAGCTCAAGCTCCCTCTCAAGGGAAACTTGTATGGCCTTCTCCTCATAGAATTTGACATCCCTACGAACCATTATAATCCTGTTGGTTGACAAGTACACCTGATAGTTGTGAGGTGTATTAATGTACCCTACAAATATCCCCAACTCTATTGTCGGCTCAAGCTTCTTCCGTGCATCTTTGGTCACATGGAAATATATTGATAACCCAAAAATCCTGAAGTGAACAACATCTGGTCTCTTATTGGAATAAGCCTCCTTTGATGTTATCATCCCAAGAATCCGATGTGGGCTATAGTTCTACAAATAAACCGTTGTGTTGCATGCCTTAGCCCACAAGTGTAGTGGTAGGCCCTAATCATGCAACATCACTCGTGTTGCCCCTACAATGCTTTTATTCTTCCTCTTGGCTACCCCATTGTGTTGTGGGTTATGGGGTGCCATCAACTCCCGTTTAATCCCTTCTACAACATAGAATTTCTTAAACTCATTTGAGACACACTCACCACCATTATCACTCAAAGCTTTAACCTTCTTGCCAGACTCTTATTTGACCAATGCTTTAAATTCACAAAACTTTGTGAAAGTTTGATCCTTCTCCTGCATGAAAAATATCTAACATTTAAAAGAAAAGTTGTCAACAAATATAATATGATACATATGTTTGGCCGTGTATTCTCTCATAAATTGTCCACACACATCTGAATGGACTCACTCTAGAATCACCTCTACTCGATTGTCTCTATTGTGAAAGGAAGCCTTGGTGTGTTTTCCCAAAGTACACCCCTTGCATGTATCAACTTGCTCTAGCATACCTTTGGGAAGACTAATAGGGATATGTTGCATGATTTTCAAAGCCCCATGATGCAAGTGGCCCAATCGCCTGTGCCACAACTCGACAACATCTCGTTTATGGATCTTCTATGTTTTCATGCTCAAAGCAACATAATCCTCTACCTCCAACTTATAGATATTCTTAATTGAAATCCCTATCTTCTTTACTTGACACGTGGTTGTGTGTCGAAGGAACACCTTTCCTTTCAAGAAGATCACACCATAGCCTCTATCCTCAGGCATGATAGTTGATACTAAGCTCTTATTCAACTCAAACACATACATAACATCCCTCAAGCTGAGAGGAGCACCTTTCTCCCTCTAAAAAGTAATCGTGCCCAATCCAGTAGCACTATACCTCCTATCATCACCCATCTCGATATGCATCTGGAGATAGTTCTCATCCAAGTCATTGAATCTCCACCATTAAGGTACCATACACTACCCATCATTGATGACACCATGAATGCAATGAGGGTAAATTCCAATTCGAATTTAGAGGCCAAAGCCTCACCCACCGTTCCTCTTGAGTACTTGTTATTGGACTTCTTGAGTGGACAACTTGTAGAAAAATGGCCTAGCTCGTAACAATGAAAGCACCTAACTTTCATCATGTATTTCTTCTTACCTCCATGGCAAGAATTTGATTTGGAATGGGACGCCTTCCCTTTCTCTTTTCATGCCTTACTTGCTAAGGCATAATTTTCCTCATCATTAATCTTTGATGAGGAACCATCTCTGGTGTTCCTTTTGATCTCCTCCTGCATCAAATATGACCACAGTCATTCCCAATCTAGCAGCTTCTCCCTTCAATTCACAGAATCCTCATAGCTATTACAACTCTTCGGAAGACCTAGCAAAGATAGTCTCACCATATCATCCTCGGAAATGGTTATTCCAACATTTCCAAGCCCATCACGATAGTGAGTGAACTTGGTCAAGTGTTTTGTAATGGTCTCACCTTTTTCCATATTGATTTTTCAAAGTTTGTCTTTCAGTGCCAAATCCCTATGGTCACTGCTATTATGGAATAAGTTTGTCAATGCTTTCCACATAGTATATGGAGTTTCCTTCCCATGGATACTCGAGACAATGTGGTCTCAAACTCCCTCAAGGATTATCCGCATCTCCTTTGCCACACACTTCTTCCATTTGGCTAGATTTTGTGCATCCGATACTGTTGGCTTAGGAATGTATTGATCAACGAATTCCTTCAAGCCATTATCCTCCAACACATCCTCCATTTTTTCCTTCTAGGTGATAAGCCTCATCATTGGGTAATTATATGGACCTTAATTCACCTCCTAGCTTAGTCAAACTAACTATTCTCACAACTTATTGCATACTTTCCATTATATTTTGTTTATGAGATGAGTTAGAGTTGGATATTTTGCTTTGTGGTCTAATGTGCATGTAATGAAGAATTAAAGTATAAAAGCAATGAATTTTGGCAAAGACCTTGGTTAAAACTCGAATGGGATAAGGGAGAGTAATTATAGGAGGGAAATCCTCCTCATTTACTACCCCTCCATTTGAATATTCCTCCATCAGCTCGGAGTGAAAGCAGCCAAATCATGAGGACTAGAAGGTAGTCGAGCAACTGAAAGACAAAGCACTAGTTTATCTTGAGTTTGGGATCCAAGACACCCTAATTTTAAGGAAGTCATTGGAGACTTCAGCCGTATAAGTAGAGAGGCCTAGGACCTCAGTAAGATAATTCATACTTTTGATTGTAAAACCTTACTTTATTTTCGAGCTGCAAGACTTGTGACAGTTGTTGATGTAATCCATTCTTTCGATAATAAGAATGAGTTTTTTTTAGCCAGCACTGAGTTAACTCAGAGGGATGAAGCTCTTGGGGTTAGGGCCCAACCGTAACAGCTAAGGCTCCTCTTTATTGTACATGTATGTTAGCTTAGATTCATGGTTTAATCGTTCATTTTCTTAAGTAGGTGCATTTCCATTACAACAGGGTAGTGCATAGATTCATGGTTTAATCATTCATTTGCTTAAGTAGTTGCATTTCCATTACAATAGTGTAGCGTAGATTGGTTGTGTTTCAGTTTGCTTCCGTTTGTGCCTTTTTCTTTAGTTAGCAGGTTAGCAAGGATTATACCCATAGATTTCCTTTCACAACAACCCTGACCAACCACCATCAACCACATGTCGCATAGCTTCTTCATATTCATTTCAACATTTGACTTTATGTGCTCCAAATCTCCACCGTCGATCTTTCTATCTTGAGCCAAAGGCTATCATGCAATCTCACGCGGATTATTACACGGCCGATATCCACCCAAGAGCATGTGACAAAAGTGGTTTTCCTGTGCTATGTGTCGTTGACTTAGGCTAATCGTGTGAAATTCAGAAATATTGTTTACAGCTCTTAAGGCGTGCGAGAAACTGCTTACCACCTTTATTCATTTCAACGTCTGACTTTATGCACTCCACATCTCCACTTTCAATCTGCCTCACTTGATCCAATGGCTATCGTGTCACCTGATCGCCAACTAGCTTGGCCGACCTCCACTATTGATCAATCCTACCTGATCCAACATCTATCACACAATCTCACATGAATTCTTGCATGACCGATATCCACCCGAGAGCATGTGAGAAAAGTGGTTTTTTTGTGCTACGTGTCATCCAGTTAGGCTAATCGTGTAAAATTTTGGGATCCCGCTTATAGCCTTGAGGGCGCACGAGAAACTACTTACCACCTATGAAAACCCGCTCCATCATTCCACACATTTTTTTACTCTTCTGTCACCACGTGACTTGATGTGATCCATCCATCTATTCACTTCATCATTGCGATAAGATCTCTACCATTCATCTCTCATTCATCCTATTCGTCCATTGATTCACTTAAGCTCGGTGATAATATCTTCGCCATTCATCTCCTATTAGTCCTGTTCGTCCATCTATTCACTTAATCCCATGCAATAAGATCTCTGTTGCTTATCTTCCATTAGTCTCATTCATCCATATACTCACTTAATCCCCTGTAATACGGTCTTCACCGCTCATCTTCTGTTTATACTGTTCGTTGATCTGATTGATCCAACAGTTCCCATGCACTGCTGCTTTGTTACATCCTCCCTTCGCTAATTTCAATCTTCGCTTTCTCTTCTGATTAACTCCTTTCATGCTTGATTTTACCAAAAAAACCAAAAATGAAAAAATAGCTTTAGTTTAGTTTCTTTGCTTATTCATTAATTTATTTTGATGCTCTTTACTTCTGTAACTTAGATAGCAGCATTAGGTTAGTGTTGATTTAGCAATTTTTCTTAGGATAGTTGTTTAAATGGTTAATTAGGATATGGTGTGATATTAGCATTACATGTTGTTTTCTTCATTACTGCAGTAGAGTAGCTCTTGTAGAATAGATTTTCTCTTCTTCCATCAAAGAATCAAGCTTCTTCTAACTCTATAGAAGTTTGGCTTGGAACCCCTCGGGTGTGTTGCCAGATGAACAAGTGACAACGGGCAAGACCTTCACTTCTACTTGTGCATATAACACTGTCTCCTCCAAGTTTGTACGAACCTTGGGTTGATAAGTAAAGCTGGTAGCCTAGGAGTTGCAACATCCTTGCTACAATACTAGCATTCATCATCAGGTTATATAATTTTCCCTGCCTTCCAACGCATACTCGAGTCGCAAACCGTAGAGCGGAATCTTCCGATCCTGAAGTATGTATTGCAAATTCGAATTTCACTTATAACCTAAAAATCAAAACTTCAAAATCTCATCTAGTATACTTTCTTCAGCTCTAATACCATGTAGGTTTTCATGTAGATTCACATCTCATGTAATGTACTAAAACACAAGACAAAAATCTACTCTACTCTTTAAACAACAGAAACCAAGAATCCATGAAAAGAGGAAGATAATCAAAGACACATAACACAATTGTTTCTCTGGGGAAATCCATTGCTCAAAACCCTGATTATCTATTACATTAATCATAAATTTGAGTGATAATACAAATCTTATTCTCACAAGAACAATTCCACACAAGTATGATCAACTCTCTACCTCACAACCCCGCACTAACCAACACTTAGCCAATTTCTACTGCCAATTGATCCCATTTTTCCTTGCACAATTCTTGTGAGGAATAACCCATATTTTATTAGGAATTCCTTCTTCCATAACTGCGCAATCCAAATCTAGGTCCTCTTCTGATTACATGCATGATCTGTACAACTCAATCATTCTACAACCGATAGTACAATGTCCCTGCACTCTAGCCTCAACAGGGTATTTCTCTGAATCTACATACATAAGTTTTACTTAAGTGAATCTCCAGCTAGCTGGAGTAGCACTGAGGATGGACAGGTGACCAACTCACTACTAGACCTCTAGTAGTTCCACCAATAGTTAGAACTAGTTTAACTGTCTATAACTCAATCAAACTAAGTTATTTAATTACAACTCAACTAAACTCATCCTGGACCCCTGAAATTTAGGGAGAACATATACATGACTACGGAAAGACTTCCAACTCAAAATTTATAAGCTAATTAAGTCAATTAAACTTAATTAACTATTTACAAGTTGCTATGAGAATAGAATTCGATTTTTAATTCTCAATTTAATTCAAGGAAAAATTAAACTGGAATTTTATTGTCATCATTTCTCAACAAAAATCCCACAAATCCTTCTAGACCAAATAACTTATCAGTTAATCACTTTTATATATTAAAATAAATTAAAGACTCAAAACACATATGGCAAGCTAGGAGCACAGAGAACTCACTAAAAAGATATTAAAGATACAACCAAGAAAACAACTTTTAGGTATTTCGCTCCAGGTGATTAGGACCACACGCCAAGATACAAGAAAGTGAATATAAGGATCTCCTGAAGATAGGTTGGGATGATGAGGGCCCAAGCCTACCAGTGAAGATATCAAAAGAAGTTACACTGACCTCCAAACAATAGCCTTTTTCGGTGCAAGTACCCAAGCTTCAGAAGGGCACCCTCTAAAAGTACTATGTAAGTGATGCAACACCTACCTTTGCTACCACAAGAATTCCCCTTGCAGTCACTTGTGTGGTCCGTAGGAAAGGAAACTAAGGTCACTAGTTCGTAATAAGAATTTGGGAAGAACAATCGTGGGCACGTGATCCAACAAGTAGGAGAGGGGGTATCTCTCTTTCCTTATCTTCACATGTCCTCATGCTTAACTCATGTTTTAGAAGAGCTTTTCCAGACAGCTTAACGAGACTTTATTTCCACTCTTTAGTAAACTTTTATACTTTCAATTCAAGTGGCCTTGGAGAGTTTACTCTCCATAGACCTATTCCAAGGCCCTAATGTCCTATAGTAGTTGATGTTTCTATGACAAAAATAAAAGTCTAGTTCATTTTAATTAAACACTTATTTTAAGTGGTTTTTATTTAGGACAAAAGGTAGTGGAAGTGCAATTGATGATGTTATGATGCAAAATAAATCAATAGAAAACCTAGGCAACATGCAAATGCAACACTTCTTTTTCTTCAATGAAAACGATTTATACATGGGTTCTATGAGAAAACTAAGAAATCTAAAATCTTTTTATTTTCTTTCTAGACACTCACACATTCAATCACCTAACGAAAAACTAAATGAGGTCTACAATGAAAATTATTCTAATGCACATTAGATGTAAATGCAATATTCAAGTAAAGCTCACAAATAAGCAATAGTGAATTCAAAAGAAAAAGTCCATTAATTAAGCAACAAGAAGAAAATCCCAAGAAAGAAACAATTCTAATGCAAATTACTTTTAGCCCTAAAGCGAGAATTCACACCTTTGTAATAGATTGAAAAGTTAAAAAATCAAATAAAAGAAGCTCAAAACAAATGTTTTTCTTTTTCTTCAAAAGATTTAAAGACTACAAGTTTCAAAAAGTGAAAGCAAGTATCAAATTCAAGACCAACAACAAGAAAGAGACTCAAATATCACTATCCATTAATAATCCCAAAAATTAAAAGACTAATGTGAATAAGAGACAAAAAGAACTCAAGTGATTTTCTCAAAAAGATACAGGAAATTCTGGAAATGAGAAATATTTCAATGCACTAAAATCTCTCGTTAAACTAAGAATTGCAAACACTTTTCTCAAATAACTAATGAAAAGAAAAAACAAGCCAACTTTAAGAATGTAAAAGAAGAAATCAAGAAAATTGGGTTATAAGCGAGTTGTCCTAACATCATAGAAGAGTCAGACACTTCCTAAAGAAAGTATGAAACCCAATTTTAATTATAAAAAGCTTCAAAAATCACAAGCCCTAGGTTTACATAGGCTTTTCACCAAAGCGATGGGAAAAATCAATAGTAGCTACTAAAAAGATAATTTCAAGGCTCATTTAACCAAGAAAGGCACAAGCAAACATGGCCAAACCCATTAAAAAAGACATAAATGAAAAAAATTATATTTTTCAATTTGTACGTCACTGTGTAGTTCTAGAAATGCGTATGTACATGATTATTTCTGAAGAAACTAGCGTATACATGGGTTTCTTCGAAATAAAATGTGTATGTATGCTTTTGTATGCAACAAAAAGAGCATATAAACGGAAAACTAGGGAAAAAATAAAATACAGGAAATAGGTACAGGAAAGGTACAACCTTATCCAAGCCAAAGCACCGACAAAGCATTCCTATGGATTCATTCAGCCCAAGGAACAAATACAACCTATCTAAAAATGCAAGGAGATGCTATAAGGATGATGAACATCTCTGCAAAGGAAACAAGGGTTTCCATAGAGACTAGGAGTGCAGGAGGCACTAGAAAATCACACTTCATCTGGGAGAAAAATGGGTCTAATGTCGATAGCCCTTCTCTTATGTCCTTTAGGCCTACCCAAGGTGTGTATGTATACCACCTAAAATTACTTAATTTAGTTGTGCTACAGGATCTTGTAGGTGGGCTCTCAATAAAACCTGTGAATCCCGCCCAAAAAATAGCATAATATTCTATTTTTTTTTCATATTTAAAAATGTATATGCAGGTATGCAGTTATAGAACCCGCGTATATATGCGCTTTTGAATTGTCAAATTCATGTATGGAATCTGAAATATTATTTTTTAATAAAGGATCAAGTCTACATGGGAAAAGGCTGCCCAAGGCCATATAAGAACATCAAATCTACGGGAGTGCTAAATAATACTATAACAGTCATGGATTTTGTATTTTTATTTGTTAAGACAAATTTCATTATATTTCTTGGAAATTGATATATTCATGATTTATCTAATTGTTTACTAAGATTACATAATTCTTATGTTTGTTGATATCTAGAAGATATTGATGACAAACCTACTAATACCAAAGGTCAAAATAGGTTATTAAAATTTGGATGAGATGTTCTAAACCATCCTTTAAACCATACTAGGGCGAGAAGAGAAAGATTGAAGAGAACACTTCTTGCTAAGAAATTTGAAGAGTTGATGAGATTAGCATACATTGATAAAATGCCACCTAGCCTTAATGGTGGTGATAATAGTGAAAATGCAATAAGGATTGAATGGAATTCTTATAGGTCTCTTTGGGGATGGAAAAAATGATGATGATAATGATCATATGGTTGACATTGATGGTGATAGAAAGGGTAATTACCACCAAAGTAATATTTATAATAACAACATGAAATACTCAATCAAGCAAATAGCTAGGACACTTTTGTTCAGATAAGGTTCTAGTAGAACCTCAAAACTTGCAAGCACATTAATATTATTAGAAATCAAGTCACTATTGGTTGGTTAGGCAAAGGATTCACAACCCTACTGAAGTGAGTTGAAATCTATTTCATACTTTTCATTGTCAATTGGTGTATGAAATTCGTAAACATTCATCAACTTCGTTTATATTTCTTTAAGGGGATTTTAAAACCATATATTATATATAAACAATTCTATTATAGATTTACATATCAAACATGTTCATCATAAGTCAAACATTCAATTGATTTAATCTCAAGAAATATTATAGGGCACTAAAAACTAAAATATTCACTGAAGAGAATGTGTTGCCATCAACTTACATAGAATCGTATCTATTGCTAGTTGAGTTTGGGATTGAATATAAGCAAATTCATTCATGTAAATATGATTTCATTTTATACAAAAATGAATATCAAGACAAGGTAGAATTCCCTATAACAAAAGAGAATAGATATTGCATAGGTGAACAAGGTTCTATAATTCCAAAGAAGGTTTTACATCACATGCCAATTATATCTAGACTTTGTTAGTGTCAGTCTTTCCAGCCTTCCTCCAGTGATCAAATATGCTCTTACAAAGTGGTCTTAGAGTGTCAAGGTCAAATTTTGTCATTTCAAAGAGTTTTCAAGCAAAATTTGGTCACTAGGCATTAGGTCTAGGCTTTGCCCAAATGTCAGTCCATGTCATCATTCAGCTGAGCCTATCATCATTCAGAGGGTTTTCATTATCATGTCAGTGTCTAATGAGTCTTTTTACAGCTTATTCATGCTTCAGTTGTGCCTAAGTAAGGTCATTTCCCTCTCCTAGGGTTTTGAAGGCAATTTCTCTTGGGCGGCTAAATAATCAGCAAAACTCATATCCTAATGTTCATACACCTTCCCCTATCCTTAAAATACCCTATCAAATGCTTCCCATCACTGAGATCCCCCAAAATCCTCATTTTTGCACAAACCCTAGTTTCTAGCTACAACCTGGCAATTTTCTAGGTTGGGCCTGTGTTTTGCCCTTTTCAACCCCTTCCCCTCACTAAATCTCTAATATTCCACTTTCCCCTACTTCCTAACATCCCTCCCCACTCCCAAAAATTTCCTCAAGAATTTAGAAGCCCCTATCCCCTTCATTTCGCTTCATTTCGACAGAATTCCTTGTTTCACACATCAGGACAAGTTTCACTCAAATGACGTTTCAGAGCAATAAAAGATGAATTTTGGGAAAATGAGAGAGGTTTTTGTCCAAAACATGCCAAATAAGAAAAACATCCTTCACTTTTTGCACAGGTGTCATTTTTTTAAGAGAAATGTCAAGAATACCATTGCCTCAGGAGAATCAAAGACACCTCTGAAAGTGACCTTAGGAAAATCAAGTTTTCTCCTAGCTTGGTTGGCCAAATGATTTGTTTGATGGGTAAAATGATAACTAGACACAAATAGATTTCCAATGAGCTATCATGAGCTCAATTTGAGGTTGAGGAAGGCATTCAAAAGTTGACTGCAACAACACTCTTCTTTCAGGCAGCCTCATTTGGCACTTTTTGACCAGTCTTGGGCGATTTGATTTTTGACAGGTCAAATAAACTCCAAATTAAAAAAATCCACTTGGGTTGGAAAGTAGACTCAAATTCCTTTCCAACGAGCCATCCTATGCCCGATTCTGACACCAGGAAGGCCTCCAAAAGCCTCCTGAAAAAGCGCAACCCGTTGGGAGGTGCGCGACCCGTTGAGAGCCCTCCTGCAGTGTAAAAAATCAACGTGCGCGACCCGTTGGGAGGGGCACGACCCGTTGAGGATTTCTCCACAAAAACTTGCCAGTGAGCTGCCAAGTGACCACAAACTTGCTCAATCTTCCTCCAAATCATCAAATTTGTTTGAGGTAGGCCTTCTACACTTCAGTTGGTGGTTTGTCATGATTGATGGCTCTCGTGTGCAAAAGTTGAATTGGGCAAGTGGATGAAATTTTAAATGGCTCCTCAAACATGTCAGACACTGAAACATATGAGCAGAGTGATGACCATTCATCATCTTCAGAGGTTCAGGTACAGAGGAGGCCACATAGAGGTGGAAAATGTGGCCATCACAGGAGAGAGGAGCCTACTTCTTTGGCAGGTCTACAAGCTTGTCCTTTGGCAGTTTCTTGCTTTCAGTACATGTCCTGTTATGAGTTCTTTGTCTTGCACTTGCATGAAGGACATGTAAACCTTGCCGGGGTGGATTTCACTTTGACACCCGAGGTGATTGCACAGGCTACAGGGATTCCAAATGTTGGGGAGATATGAGAAAGTCCTTGATGAGCTATGGAGGATTCGAGGAGACCGAATCTTGAAAAGAAGGAGGCCCGGTGACCTATTGCTTGGGGAATGAGAGTCCATGCTCATACAGGTGAATGCACACTTAGAAAGGCTATTGGCTAAGGCCAACCAAGAGAAAAAGCTGCTAAGGAACATGAAGAATCACTATTGGGCGAGGATGCATGTTTGCAAGGCAAAAATGAAAATGTTCCAAAGGAGGTTGACCGAGGCACTAAAACAGAGAAAAAGGCCAAATCCACTCCGTATCTTGGCTGAGGCATCCCTCAAGGATCATAACACTCACTAGCATCATCTACAGCACAAATCCCAAAAATTTTGGAGAATTTTGGGTAATTTTGGTATTTTTGGGAAATTTACAGGTTTTGGCTTCTCAACGGGTCTCACCCCCGGTGAGACCCTTTGTCATCGTAGCTCCGTTTTGCAAAAACTCAACATTTTTGGATTTTTCATGCAAAGTTACACATGCCTATGGATGGACTTGAGTTTTTATGGAGTTTTGGGCCTCCAAAAGGTCAAAATACAGCCAAATTTTGACTTTCTGCCCCTTTTTTGAGCTGCAGAAGTAGTCTTGGGAGAATTGACTTTTGACTGGGAAAATGACCTCCAAATCCAAAAATTCTAGTTGGGTTGGAAAGTAGACTCAGAGACCTTTCCAACGAGCTATCCTGTACCTCATTCTAACACCGGGAAGGCCTCCAAAAAGAGCTCCAAAGTGCGCGACCCGTTGAGAAAGTGTGCGCGACCCGTTGAGGAATTTGTGCCAGATTTTACCAGTTCGGCCAGAAAATCACTGTTTTCACCTAGTTTGACTTTTTGGGGTTCTAGATGATGGATTTTTATGTAACTATCATGACTCAAAGACACTTTTACTCTTCTTTAACTCTTCTAGAAGTTTCTTGAATGTAAATGGTAAATATTTAATGTATGGATAGGTTTCCTAGCTTATAGAGGAAAGTTGTTATGATTGCCTATTATCTAGTGCTCAGTTTAGAAGTAGTTGAAACAGCTCCTAGGAAGGGGATCTCGACCCCTAGAGGTGGGGAAAGAGGTTAGATCATCTATATTATGCACTCTTTTGCTCATTTTCATGGTTGGACTCTTGAGGGAGGAGCTATCATTGTATATTTCACTTGTATCTCTGCAATTTTTGGCTAAGGAAGACCAGGGTTTTGCAGTCATCTTTGGGATTCTTGTGGACTCATATGTTGATGGTGTGTTTCTACATGTTATTGTAAGCTTTGTTATGTGTTTCATTTCCTTTCTATACTGCTGCATATTAAACAAATGAAGTGATAAAGTTAGAATTCATGCTAGCCATGCTCTGCTTTTAAATTTGTTTAATTTCTATGTTTTCAGCTGTCTAAAGAGAATTCAAATCCATTGTTTGCTCTCTTTAGCCCTCTCATCTTTCTTCTTAATCATCCCTTTCAGCTAAAGACATCAATACAGCTTCCTACCTTGCCCCAAAGACCCCCCTGCAGAAACTGTGTCCAATCCCCGCACCCTAAATTGCAGTTCCTCAATCTGCCACCAAAAAACCCCAAAAAAAACCCCAAATCAACCCTTATAATCAGTTTACTAGCCTAATATCAGTGTTACCTTGTTGGTCATCTCATCCCATTGAAGATCTACCGAGATTGACCGGAGAGAGCCTTCTCTTGCCCCGTAGGGCTAGCTACGAGGCTGAATGGTTTGATGTAGCCTTGAGGTTTACCTTTCTCAGCCTGAGGTGAAATTTCAAGTGCTAACATACTGGCGACCATACTGGGGAGAAAAAACTTGTTTGTGGGTTGATGTGTTTGTTTCATAAGTCTTAGACGGAGCCTGAAGTTATGCCAGGTAGCCTTCGAAAACGCTCTTGTTTTACATCAGCGTTAGTAGATAAACACTGCTTCAGTCAATCTCCGTGAGCTTGTGAATACGACCACTTCATTTGCATTTTACCCCAGTACATGTATCAAGTTCAGATCTGATTGTTGATAGTGGACAACGATCAGACACTTGAAAGGCTGAAATCATTCACCTGGCGACTCTAAATCAGTTTCGAGATCAGATCCAAAGACTCCACTGGAGGATGATCCCGAACAGTAAAAACATGAAAGGAGAATATGGACAGGTCAGGTACTCAAGTTGGAATTTCATCCAAGATATTTTGTTCTTTGTTCTAAATTATTTCTCCTCTTTTCCCGAGAATGTAAAAAGGGCTTTGCAAAGTATACTGTATTTGAGAAGAGATCCTCGACCTTCAGTTAATTCTTTTCCTTCGAAGATTGTGAATACCAAAGATTTGCATACCTTTGAGCTTGATCAAGACCTTTCTTCCGAATTTTGTGATGGCCATCTTCAAGTTGATGAACCTCAAGTGACCAAAACTAATTCTATACCTGATGTACATACCCCTATACCTTGTAAAATTCCAGACCAGTATAAACCTCTTGTTTTACCTTCTGTTCTCCATGCTTTCCCCAAAAGCTATGATCTATACTTACCGAGGTTCGATGGTGAAAGTAAGAATGTCAACGTTGAGCAACATGTGCAGAATTTTGAGAATTTTCTAGATCTTTTTGAAGTTGATGAAGAAGATGTTAGTATAAGGCTTTTTGCTCTTTCTTTGCAAGCCAAAGTGAAGAGTTGGTTCAAAGCCCTGCCTGATGCAAGCATCTCAGATTTCCAGGAGTTTGTCAAAGTTTTTCTCGACAGGTGGATGAATGGGCAGAACCTTTTCTTGATTGTAGAAGAGTATAACCAGCTGAAAAGACTGCCAGGTGAGACAGTACAACAGTTTTCGGCCAGATTTAATCAAGTTTATTATTCGATGCTAGTTGATATAAGACCTTCTCCTAGATCTGCTCTCTTGCACTATCCGGGCGCCTTTGATCCAGAGATGGAGTTTCAGCTGAGAGAAAATAATATTGCAACACTTCACGAGATGCAAAACAGTGCAGTAGATGTAGAGGCTCATTTGCTGATCCGAAGGGCAAGAATGAAGGAAGAAGAGATGAAAAACATAGATCTGGCCGAATCAACATCTTTAGAGGTGAAACTTGACGTTTTGGTAAGTGCAGTGGAAAAGATGATGGACAAGATCAACGCAAGGAATGATTATGATGTTCAAACTCATGGCTCGCTGATTGAAGAAGAACAAGTTGCTGACCCAAAACATTTTGTTTCTGATCCCAGTTGTCATAGATCTGATAATGATTGTTTTGTAGATCACCTTGGAGAAGAGAGATCTGTTGATATGACATGTATGCTTGATGATATGTTTTATCCGATGATTTGCCTCGGTTTGATCAGTATGATGATGATTATGTTCTCCAAACAAAAGCTAATCTTACAGACAAACCAGCAGTTAGTTTGTGGGTGGAGGAAGTTCATTTTCAGCAGCTTGAATACAATGTTCAGCCATCACATATCAGCTATGACATTGACAAGGAAAGTGCAGCACAGTTTGAAGTAAGTGGCGGATATTTGCCTTTTTGTTTTGATTCATGTCAGTTCATTAGAGACAACTTCCATGAAATTAGAAATCAGCTGTCAACAAGTCTTGATCTAGACCATCTTGAAGGCAATAAAAACCTTGTTCCAGACTTTACATATTCATATTTGCAGTCCCCAAATGCCATTGTTTGTCAAGTTGTAGATGAAAGCATGGAAGCTGACATATTTGATCAAATGATACAAGAAGGTTCCCTACCTTTCTGTTTTGAATCATTTCAGTATTTGAAGGGAAATTTGCATAGTCCATCTTTAGTGAAGAATGAGCAGCATGTAGGCAATCATGTAATCACATTGGAACCAATAGAAAATGGGTTGCAACAGTCTTTTCAAGCTTTTCATGATCCAATTGCTGATGTTTTGGATGAGGTTTGCAGTCAAAGTCTTTCTCCATTGACCACATGTGAGCTTGAAACATGTGTTGATATGAATTTGATCCGGCAGTCAGTTTCTTTGTCATTTTCAGCAGAGGTCTCATCACAAGGCTTAGATCAAAGTTTGCATTCATGGTATGAGGAAACGAGAAGTAATCCATTGGATGAGCTAAGTTCCAGTGTGCTTGAATTTCAAGATCCTTATGCAGTGTTTTTGGAGGTGGATAGAGAATTCATATCATTCCACGGATCTGTTTCTAAGTTGTCATGGGAGTTGCCTTTCAGTAGTTCTCTCTTGTTATTCATAAGTGAGAACTTGTGGAGAATTCAAATAGCAGATCGGATACTTGCTTGGTTACATTGGTTGTTTCATTTCACTTGACCCGGTGATGTATGAAACTGTTAGAGTAGGTTGTGATGAATAAGCTCCCCTTTGAGCATCATTTTCAGTTTGTCGGTTGTGTTTAAGTGTTGAGTCAGTTTTTAGTTGAGTAAGAGTCAATTTGTGTTATCAAGTCATCATTTTTCAGTCATGCAATTCAGCTTGAGTTTTTGACTCCATTGCCCAATGGATGAAGGCACTGGTCTGCTCTCCCAGAGGTCTAAGGTTCTTGGCACCTCCAAGGAGCTACCATCCCCATTGGAGCCAATGTTAGTGTCAGTCTTTCCAGCCTTCCTCCAGTGATCAAATATGCTCTTACAAAGTGGTCTTAGAGTGTCAAGGTCAAATTTTGTCATTTCAAAGAGTTTTCAAGCAAAATTTGGTCACTAGGCATTAGGTCTAGGCTTTGCCCAAATGCCAGTCCATGTCATCATTCAGCTGAGCCTATCATCATTCAGAGGGTTGTCATTATTATGTCAGTGTCTAATGAGTCTTTTTACAACTTATTCATGCTTCAGTTGTGCCTAAGTAAAGTCATTTCCCTCTCATAGGGTTTTGAAGGCAATTTCTCTTGGGCGGCTAAATAATCAGCAAAACTCATATCCTGATGTTCATACACCTTCCCGTATCCTTGAAATACCCTATCAAATGCTTCCCATCACTGAGATCCCCCAAAATCCTCATTTTTGCACAAACCCTAGTTTCTAGCTACAACTTGGCAATTTTTTAGGTTGGGCCTGTGTTTTTCCCTTTTCGACCCCTTTCCCTCACTCAATCTCTGAGATTCCACTTTCCCCTGCTTCCTAACATCCCTCCCCACTCCCAAAAATTTCCTCAAGAATTCAGAAGCCCCTATCCCCTTCATTTCGCTTCATTTCGACAGAATTCCTTGTTTCACACATCAGGACAAGTTTCACTCAAATGTCTTTTCAGAGCAATCAAAGATGAATTTTGGGAAATTGAGAGAGGTTTTTGTCCAGAACATGCCAAAGAAGAGAAACCTCCTTCATTTTTTGCACAGGTGTCATTTTTTGAGAGAAATGTCAAGAATACCATTGCCTCAGGAGAATCAAAGACACCTCTAAAAGTGACCTTGGGAAAATCAAGTTTTCTCCTAGCTTGGTTGGCCAAATGATTTGTTTGATGGGTAAAATGATAACTATACACAAAGAGCTTTCCAATGAGCTATCATGAGCTCAATTTGGGGTTGAGGAAGGCATTCAAAAGTTGACTACAACAGCACTCTTCTTTCAGGAAGCCTCATTTGGCACTTTTTGACCAGTCTTGGGAGATTTGATTTTTTACAGGTCAAATCAACTCCAAATTGAAAAATTACACTTGAGTTGGAAAGTATACTCAAAGAAATTTCCAACTAGCCATCCTGTGCCCGATTCCGACACCGGGAAGGCCTCCAAAAGCCTCCTGCAAAAGCACGACCCGTTGGGAGGTGCGCGACCCGTTGAGAGCCCTCCTGCAATGTAAAAAATCAACGTGCGCGACCCGTTGGGAGGGGCGCGACCCGTTGAGGATTTCTCCACAAAAACTTGCCAGTGAGCTGCCAAATGACCACAGACTTGCTCAATCTTCCTCCAAATCATCAAATTTGTTTGAGGTAGGCCTTCTACACTTCAGTTGGTGGTTTGTCATGATTGATGGCTCTCGTGTGCAAAAGTTGAATTGGGCAAGTGGATGAAATTTTAAATGGCTCCTAAAACATGTCAGACACTGAAACATATGAGCAGAGTGATGACCATTCATCATCTTCAGAGGTTCAGGTACAGAGGAGGCCACATAGAGGTGGAAAAGGTGGCCATCACAGGAGAGAGGAGCCTACTTCTTTGGCAGGTCTACAAGCTTGTCCTTTGGCAGTTTCTTGCTTTCAGTACATGTCCTGTTATGAGTTCTTTGTCTTGCACTTGCATGAAGGACATGTCAACCTTGCCAGGGTGGATTTCACTTTGACACCCGAGGTGATTTTACAGGCTACAGGGATTCCAAATGTTGGGGAGATATGAGAAAGTCCTTGATGAGCTATGGAGGATTCGAGGAGACCGAATCTTGAAAAGAAGGAGGCCCGGTGACCTATTGCTTGCAGAACGAGAGTCCATGCTCATCCAGGTGAATGCACACTTAGAAAGGCTGTTGGCTAAGGCCAACCAAGAGAAAAAGCTGCTAAGGAACATGAAGAATCACTATTGGGCGAGGATGCATGTTTGCAAGGCAAAAATGAAAATGTTCCAAAGGAGGTTGACCGAGGCACTAAAACAGAGAAAAAGGCCAAATCCACTCCGTATCTTGGCTGAGGCATCCCTCAAGGATCATAGCACTCACTAGCATCATCTACAGCACAAATCCCAAAAATTTTGGAGAATTTTGGGTAATTTTGGTATTTTTGGGAAATTTACAGGTTTTGGCTTCTCAACGGGTCTCACCCCCGGTGAGACCCTTTGTCATCGTAGCTCCGTTTTGCAAAACTCAACATTTTTGGATTTTTCATGCAAAGTTACACATGACTATGGATGGACTTGAGGTTTTATGGAGTTTTGGGCCTCCAAAAGGTCAAAATACAGCCAAATTTTGACTTTCTGCCCCTTTTTTGAGCTGCAGAAGTAGTCTTGGGAGAATTGACTTTTGACTAGGAAAATGACATCCAAATCCCAAAATTATAGTTGGGTTGGAAAGTAGACTCAGAGACCTTTCCAACGGGCTATCCTGTACCTCATTCTGACACCGGGAAGGCCTCCAAAACTAGCTCCAAAGTGCGCGACCCGTTGAGAAAGTGTGCGCGACCCATTGAGGAATTTGTGCCAGATTTTACCAGTTCGGCCAGAAAATCACTGTTTTCACCTAGTTTGACTTTTTGGGGTTCTAGATGATGGATTTTTATGTAACTATCATGACTCAAAGACACTTTTACTCTTCTTTAACTCTTCTAGAAGTTTCTTGAATGTAAATGGTAAATATTTAATGTATGGATAGGTTTCCTAGCTTATAGAGGAAAGTTGTTATGATTGCCTATTATCTAGTGCTCAGTTTAGAAGTAGTTGAAACAGCTCCTAGGAAGGGGATCTCGACCCCTAGAGGTGGGGAAAGAGGTTAGATCATCTATATTATGCACTCTTTTGCTCATTTTCTTGGTTGGACTCTTGAGGGAGGAGCTATCATTGTATATTTCACTTGTATCTCTGCAATTTTTGGCTAAGGAAGACCAGGGTTTTGCAGTCATCTTTGGGATTCTTGTGGACTCATATGTTGATGGTGTGTTTCTACATGTTATTGTAAGCTTTGTTATGTGATTCATTTCCTTTCTATACTGCTGCATATTAAACAAATGAAGTGATAAAGTTAGAATTCATGCTAGCCATGCTCTGCTTTTAAATTTGTTTAATTTCTATGTTTTCAGCTGTCTAAAGAGAATTCAAATCCATTGTTTGCTCTCTTTAGCCCTCTCATCTTTCTTCTTAATCATCCCTTTCAGCTAAAGACATCAATACAGCTTCCTACCTTGCCCCAAAGACCCCCCTGCAGAAACTGTGTCCAATCCCCGCACCCTAAATTGCAGTTCCTCAATCTGCCACCAAAAAACCCCAAAAAAAACCCCAAATCAACCCTTATAATCAGTTTACTAGCCTAATATCAGTGTTACCTTGTTGGTCATCTCATCCCATTGAAGATCTACTGAGATTGACCGGGGAGAGCCTTCTCCTGCCCCGTAGGGCTAGCTACGAGGCTGAATGGTTTGATGTAGCCTTGAGGTTTACCTTTCTCAGCCTGAGGTGAAATTTCAAGTGCTAACATACTGGCGACCATACTGGGGAGAAAAAACTTGTTTGTGGGTTGATGTGTTTGTTTCATAAGTCTTAGACGGAGCCTGAAGTTATGCCAGGTAGCCTTCGAAAACGCTCTTGTTTTACATCAGCGTTAGTAGATAAACGCTGCTTCAGTCAATCTCCGTGAGCTTGTGAATACGACCACTTCATTTGCATTTTACCCCAGTACATGTATCAAGTTCAAATCTGATTGTTGATAGTGGACAACGATCAGACACTTGAAAGGCTGAAATCATTCACCTGGCAACTCTAAATCAGTTTCGAGATCAGATCCAAAGACTCCACTGGAGGATGATCCCGAACAGCAAAAACATGAAAGGAGAATATGGACAGGTCAGGTACTCAAGTTGGAATTTCATCCAAGATATTTTGTTCTTTGTTCTAAATTATTTCTCCTCTTTTCCTGAGCATGTAAAAAGGGCTTTGCAAAGTATACTGTATTTGAGAAGAGATCCTCGACCTTCAGTTAATTCTTTTCCTTCGAAGATTGTGAATACCAAAGATTTGCATACCTTTGAGCTTGATCAAGACCTTTCTTCCGAATTTTGTGATGGCCATCTTCAAGTTGATGAACCTCAAGTGACCAAAACTAATTCTATACCTGATGTACATACCCCTATACCTTGTAAAATTCTAGACCAGTATAAACCTCTTGTTTTACCTTCTGTTCTCCATGCTTTCCCCAAAAGCTATGATCTATACTTACCGAGGTTCGATGGTGAAAGTAAGAATGTCAACCCTGAGCAACATGTGCAGAATTTTGAGAATTTTCTAGATCTTTTTGAAGTTGATGAAGAAGATGTTAGTATAAGGCTTTTTGCTCTTTCTTTGCAAGCCAAAGTGAAGAGTTGGTTCAAAGCCCTGCCTGATGCAAGCATCTCAGATTTCCAGGAGTTTGTCAAAGTTTTTCTCGACAGGTGGATGAATGGGCAGAACCTTTTCTTGATTGTAGAAGAGTATAACCAGCTGAAAAGACTGCCAGGTGAGACAGTACAACAGTTTACGGCCAGATTTAATCAAGTTTATTATTCGATGCCAGTTGATATAAGACCTTCTCCTAGATATGCTCTCTTGCACTATCCGGGCGCCTTTGATCCAGAGATGGAGTTTCAGCTGAGAGAAAATAATATTGCAACACTTCACGAGATGCAAAACAGTGCAGTAGATGTAGAGGCTCATTTGCTGATCCGAAGGGCAAGAATGAAGGAAGAAGAGATGAAAAACATAGATCTGGCCGAATCAACATCTTTAGAGGTGAAACTTGACGTTTTGGTAAGTGTTGTGGAAAAGATGATGGACAAGATCAACGCAAGGAATGATTATGATGTTCAAACTCATGGCTCGCTGATTGAAGAAGAACAAGTTGCTGACCCAAAACATTTTGTTTCTGATCCCAGTTGTCATAGATCTGATAATGATTGTTTTGTAGATCACCTTGGAGAAGAGAGATCTGTTGATATGACATGTATGCTTGATGATATGTTTTATACCGATGATTTGCCTCGGTTTGATCAGTATGATGATGATTATGTTCTCCAAACAAAAGCTAATCTTACAGACAAACCAGCAGTTAGTTTGTGGGTGGAGGAAGTTCATTTTCAGCAGCTTGAATACAATGTTCAGCCATCACATATCAGCTATGACATTGACAAGGAAAGTGCAGCACAGTTTGAAGTAAGTGGCGGATATTTGCCTTTTTGTTTTGATTCATGTCAGTTCATTAGAGACAACTTCCATGAAATTAGAAATCAGCTGTCAACAAGTCTTGATCTAGACCATCTTGAAGGCAATAAAAACCTTGTTCCAGACTTTACATATTCATATTTGCAGTCCCCAAATGCCAATGTTTGTCAAGTTGTAGATGAAAGCATGGAAGCTGACATATTTGATCAAATGATACAAGAAGGTTCCCTACCTTTCTGTTTTGAATCATTTCAGTATTTGAAGGGAAATTTGCATAGTCCATCTTCAGTGAAGAATGAGCAGCATGTAGGCAATCATGTAATCACATTGGAACCAATAGAAAATGGGTTGCAACAGTCTTTTCAAGCTTTTCATGATCCAATTGCTGATGTTTTGGATGAGGTTTGCAGTCAAAGTCTTTCTCCATTGACCACATGTGAGCTTGAAACATGTGTTGATATGAATTTGATCCGGCAGTCAGTTTCTTTGTCATTTTCAGCAGAGGTCTCGTCACAAGGCTTAGATCAAAGTTTGCATTCATGGTATGAGGAAACGAGAAGTAATCCATTGGATGAGCTAAGTTCCAGTGTGCTTGAATTTCAAGATCCTTATGCAGTGTTTTTGGAGGTGGATAGAGAATTCATATCATTCCACGGATCTGTTTCTAAGTTGTCATGGGAGTTGCCTTTCAGTAGTTCTCTCTTGTTATTCATAAGCAAGAACTTGTGGAGAATTCGAACAACAGATCGGATACTTGCTTGGTTACATCGGTTGTTTCATTTCACTTGACCCGGTGATGTATGAAACTGTTAGAGTAGGTTGTGATGAATAAGCTCCCCTTTGAGCATCATTTTCAGTTTGTCGGTTGTGTTTAAGTGTTGAGTCAGTTTTTAGTTGAGTGAGAGTCAATTTGTGTTATCAAGTCATCATTTTTCAGTCATGCAATTCAGCTTGAGTTTTTGACTCCATTGCCCAATGGATGAAGGCACTGGTCTGCTCTCCCAGAGGTCTAAGGTTCTTGGCACCTCCAAGGAGCTACCATCCCCATTGGAGCCAATGTTAGTGTCAGTCTTTCCAGCCTTCCTCCAGTGATCAAATATGCTCTTACAAAGTGGTCTTAGAGTGTCAAGGTCAAATTTTGTCATTTCAAAGAGTTTTCAAGCAAAATTTGGTCACTAGGCATTAGGTCTAGGCTTTGCCCAAATGTCAGTCCATGTCATCATTCAGAGGGTTTTCATGATCATGTCAGTGTCTAATGAGTCTTTTTACAACTTATTCATGCTTCAGTTGTGCCTAAGTAAAGTCATTTCCCTCTCATAGGGTTTTGAAGGCAATTTCTCTTGGGCGGCTAAATAATCAGCAAAACTCATATCCTGATGTTCATACACCTTCCCGTATCCTTGAAATACCCTATCAAATGCTTCCCATCACTGAGATCCCCCAAAATCCTCATTTTTGCACAAACCCTAGTTTCTAGCTACAACTTGGCAATTTTCTAGGTTGGGCCTGTGTTTTGCCCTTTTCGACCCCTTTCCCTCACTCAATCTCTGAGATTCCACTTTCCCCTGCTTCCTAACATCCCTCCCCACTCCCAAAAATTTCCTCAAGAATTCAGAAGCCCCTATCCCCTTCATTTCGACAGAATTCCTTGTTTCACACATCAGGACAAGTTTCACTCAAATGTCTTTTCAGAGCAATCAAAGATGAATTTTGGGAAACTGAGCCAGGTTTTTGTCCAAAACATGCCAAAGAAGAGAAACCTCCTTCATTTTTTGAACAGGTGTCATTTTTTGAGAGAAATGTCAAGAATACCATTGCCTCAGGAGAATCAAAGACACCTCTAAAAGTGACCTTGGGAAAATCAAGTTTTCTCCTAGCTTGGTTGGCCAAATGATTTGTTTGATGGGTAAAATGATAACTATACACAAAGAGCTTTCCAATGAGCTATCATGAGCTCAATTTGGGGTTGAGGAAGGCATTCAAAAGTTGACTACAACAGCACTCTTCTTTCAGGCAGCCTCATTTGGCACTTTTTGACCAGTCTTGGGAGATTTGATTTTTTACAGGTCAAATCAACTCCAAATTGAAAAATTACACTTGAGTTGGAAAGTATACTCAAAGAAATTTCCAACTAGCCATCCTGTGCCCAATTCCGACACCGGGAAGGCCTCCAAAAGTCTCCTGCAAAAGCACGACCCGTTGGGAGGTGCGCGACCCGTTGAGAGCCCTCCTGCAATGTAAAAAATCAACGTGCGCGACCCGTTGGGAGGGGCGCGACCCGTTGAGGATTTCTCCACAAAAACTTGCCAGTGAGCTGCCAAGTGACCACAGACTTGCTCAATCTTCCTCCAAATCATCAAATTTGTTTGAGGTAGGCCTTCTACACTTCAGTTGGTGGTTTGTCATGATTGATGGCTCTCGTGTGCAAAAGTTGAATTGGGCAAGTGGATGAAATTTTAAATGGCTCCTAAAACATGTCAGACATTGAAACATATGAGCAGAGTGATGACCATTCATCATCTTCAGAGGTTCAGGTACAGAGGAGGCCACATAGAGGTGGAAAAGGTGGCCATCACAGGAGAGAGGAGCCTACTTCTTTGGCAGTTTCTTGCTTTCAGTACATGTCCTGTTATGAGTTTTTTGTCTTGCACTTGAATGAAGGACATGTCAACCTTGCGAGGGTGGATTTCACTTTGACACCTGAGGTGATTGCATAGGCTACAGGGATTCCAAATGTTGGGGAGATATGAGAAAGTCCTTGATGAGCTATGGAGGATTCGAGGAGACCGAATCTTGAAAAGAAGGAGGCCCGGTGACCTATTGCTTGCAGAACGAGAGTCCATGCTCATCCAGGTGAATGCACACTTAGAAAGGCTGTTGGCTAAGGCCAACCAAGAGAAAAAGCTGCTAAGGAACATGAAGAATCACTATTGGGCGAGGATGCATGTTTGCAAGGCAAAAATGAAAATGTTCCAAAGGAGGTTGACCGAGGCACTAAAATGGAGAAAAAGGCCAAATCCACTCCGTATCTTGGTTGAGGCATCCCTCAAGGATCATAGCACTCACTAGCATCATCTACAGCACAAATCCCAAAAATTTTGGTATTTTTGGGAAATTTACAGGTTTTGGCTTCTCAACGGGTCTCACCCCTGGTGAGACCCTTTCTCATCGTAGCTCCGTTTTGCAAAAACTCAACATTTTTGGATTTTTCATGCAAATTTACACATGCCTATGGATGGACTTGAGTTTTTATGGAGTTTTGGGCCTCCAAAAGGTCAAAATACAGCCAAATTTTGACTTTCTGCCCCTTTTTTGAGCTGCAGAAGTAGTCTTGGGAGAATTGACTTTTGACTGGGCAAATGCCCTCCAAATCCAAAAATTCTGGTTGGGTTGGAAAGTAGACTCAGATTCCTTTCGAACGAGCTATCTTGCACCTCATTCTAACCCCAGGAAGGCCTCCAAACAGAGCTCCAAAGTGCGCGACCCGTTGAGAAATTGTGCGCGACCCGTTGAGGAATTTGTGCCAGATTTTACCAGTTCGGCCAGATTATCACTGTTTTCACCTAGTTTGACTTTTTGGGGTTCTAGATGATGGATTTTTATGTAAATATCATGACTCAAAGACACTTTTACTCTTCTTTAACTCTTCTAGAAGTTTCTTGAATGTAAATGGTAAATATTTAATGTATGGATAGGTTTCCTAGCTTATAGAGGAAAGTTGTTATGATTGCCTATTATCTAGTGCTCAGTTTAGAAGTAGCTGAAACAGCTCCTAGGAAGGGGAGCTCGACCCCTAGAGGTGGGGAAAGAGGTTAGATCATCTATATTATGCACTCTTTTGCTCATTTTCTTGGTTGGACTCTTGAGGGAGGAGCTATCATTGTATATTTCACTTGTATCTCTGCAATTTTTGGCTAAGGAAGACCAGGGTTTTGCAGTCATCTTTGGGATTCTTGTGGACTCATATGTTGATGGTGTGTTTCTACATGTTATTGTAAGCTTTGTTATGTGATTCATTTCCTTTCTATACTGCTGCATATTAAACAAATGAAGTGATAAAGTTAGAATTCATGCTAGCCATGCTCTGCTTTTAAATTTGTTTAATTTCTATGTTTTCTGCTGTCTAAAGAGAATTCAAATCCATTGTTTGCTCTCTTTAGCCCTCTCATCTTTCTTCTTAATCATCCCTTTCAGCTAAAGACATCAATACAACTTCCTACCTTGCCCCAAAGACCCCCCTGCAGAAACTGTGTCCAATCCCCGCACCCTAAATTGCAGTTCCTCAATCTGCCACCAAAAAACCCCAAATCAACCCTTATAATCCGTTTACTAGCCTAATATCAGTGTTACCTTGTTGGTCATCTCATCCCATTGAAGATCTACCGAGATTGACCGGAGAGAGCCTTCTCCTGCCCCGTAGGGCTAGCTACGAGGCTGAATGGTTTGATGTAGCCTTGAGGTTTACCTTTCTCAGCCTGAGGTGAAATTTCAAGTGCTAACAGACTTCAACGAATGTTTCATTACAAGTCACTTGCACAATTGATGGATTGCAATGCAAATAATGGGATAAATATGGATTCATGTGAATTCTGGCTGACTCCCAAGCAATGAAACACATAGAGGAAAAACCATTAGTGACGCTAAAAACCATGTGCAGTGCTACCCATCCATAAAGGTCATGTTGGCTTCGCGAATCATACCCTTCAGTCTCTGATCCAGTTCCCAGGGGGTCTCACCTAGAAGCATCACGATTTCCTTAAACCTAATAATCAACTATGTCTCTGAATTTGGCCTGCTAAATTCCCTGTTCAGCACAACTTAGATATCCATGATCCCCATGTTTGGATTGTCATTAGAGTGCTTAATGTACCATGTTAGTGTGCAATCATGCAACATTCTTACCAGTGTTTCCTTCTTTATGTTGTCATCTGTGACTCCTTGCACTTCCCATACAGCCTTTACCACGAACCAAAATTGGTCTGGATCTTCGTTCCCTACTCCTTTGATCACTGACAACTTTATTGTGCTCACCATATTGAACTATGGTGGTGGCAGAGATGGGGGTGAAGATGGTGAGACTGGTGGTGGTGGAGGTGGAGGTGGTATGAGCGGAATTTGCTGCCTTATCAGACTGATTGCACTTCTTGGTGAAACTTTCGCGAGATGTTCCTCACTTTCTCGCCATGGAAAAATCAAGGGGCTATTTTCCATCTCTGCACTACCTTCATTTCTATAGATCCTCCCACTTCGCATAGCCCCAAACATCAATTTGTTCGCATTACTCGCTTTTCACACAATGGCATTTTAATCCAAGTGTTCAAAGATATAATGTACTTACCTCGCGGTCCTTTGAGGAAGCATCATTCTGCCTCGTTGTAGCTGGCTGAAGTGTCTACCATGAATTCGGTGATAAATCCTCCTATAATTCGATCGAGCCAATGGTCCATAATGCACACGATCTTATATTCTGATGCTTTTAGTATATGCACCAACTCTGGAGTGTACACAATCAGTTTGTCGAGCCTGCACCTTCCTTGACTTTCTTCTAGCTTCGTGATCCATTCATACAATTCAGAGGGGAAGGACGCAAAGAAATTTCATGGATTTTCGTATATAAGTAGCACTCTAACCACTGTTCCTTCGATACTCGCAGATTCCTATTTTCCTGCACCACAAACTTGTGAATTTTTCTATCCAACCACCCTTCAATTTCTTTCTCTGTCAGATTCTAGTGACACGAAATCAGACATCCCTTATGTAGATCCTGGTCCCAGCAACAAAACCATTTGTTGGCTTGTTGGGGCCTGACCTAGCTTCAAAGGTGATTTAGCCAAACAAATCTCGGCACTACTAGCCCTTTCAGCGATAGTCCGCGGAGTGCAGACTGAGGTCTCACCCGAAGTAGTAAGGGAGGGTGCTATAACACCTTGGAGATGTTTGATGAGTTCAAGTGGTCCGCGGTTCGACCCTGTGCGCACGTTGCTATGCGCACTTACCCGTACTCGCAAACTAAGATGTTGCCTTCGTGCAACCCTAATCAGGGGCCGAACATTGTTATTACCCAAGTCCTTACTAGTATTCGACCGTTAGTTGATTAACTTAGCTTACTTTCATGTGTAAAGTATATTTAGAAATATAAATCATTCATACAAGTGCATGCAATAAATAAATACTATATTTGCAATTGATATCAAACATGTAATAATTCAAGGATAGATACACAAAATTTGGATCAAACTTCTCTTTATTAATCTCTTCTTCAGTTACAGACTCAACTCCGCCCTGTGCACTTAGCTATAGGGGTCCGCGCACTCAGCTATAGAAAACTATGCCTCTGTGCACTTAGCTGCAAAGCCTTCTCCTACTCTACGACCCAAAGTTACACTTAGACCCTTACGACTCAATCCTTTAGAATTATTCACTATCCTCTACTTGGTTCTCCCTTACACTTAGAGCCTCGCTCTATTTATACAATCCCATGGTCCGCGGACCATAGGTAGGCCGAAATTACATTACAAACTAGGGCAGACAACCCTATGATTCTAACATACTTCCGCGCTTGCAATTCGCGAGGCTTTACAACATTATTCGGTCAAAACATTGGCTTTGAGCCCCAAAACATGCCTTAGGGGGATTCCATGCCCAACAAAGAAGTCAATGGGGACCTCCTTAACTAGCACAAGTGAAGGACCAAATAGCTGATGTGATACTAAAGATAACTTGATAGACCAGGTATGGCTAATAGAAATAAGCCAAGAGACACTGCAAAATGGTTGAAAATATGTTTACTTCCCTTGAACAAAAGCATGACCCAATGTGATTTTATAGCAACATAAAATAAATTTATATAAGTTTGCAATGTAGGAGGCATTAACAAACTCTCCATATGATTGGAAGATATAACCAACAGAGGAGGACTGACTCACAAACAAGTTTATGGCTTCCCTAAAGCTAGACGAAGTCCCATCCCAATGGAGTAAATACTCAATTTAAGTGCTTTTCTCAAGGGAGAGATAACTGAATGTAGCTACCATCAAATGATGAAGAAACTTTCCCATTCCTGTTCCTTTTGGAATTTGGTTTTTTTGTCTTTTTCATATTTAAAGCCTGGAAAAGAATAAATGAATGCCTATAGTACAGTGCAAAGAACGAGTGTCAAGGGAAAGTGCACTAGCTCCCTAGACTGGATCAATCCTATGCTCAATGAAAGGTGGTGGATGTTGGTAATCAATAATCAGGGGAATTTTCTTTCCATGAAAAAAATAGGTGTCAAGTCGCAAAGGCTAATGAATGCATGGTTTGAACTTGCAAAAGGTCATGGTCAAAAGTTGCTTATACACGAGTCCAAATGAAGCCGACTTAGGGACAAAAAGAGTACAAGTATTCAAAATGTCATGTAGTAGTATAATTTAACACATGGGAGCCTCTAGGGTATAAATCTAGAAAATAGCGGAGAAGAAGAAGAATGAGGCTTCAATGCAAATTCATAGCGGGACTAAAGAGGACTCCCGAGCCTAAACAATACTTGTAGCATGGGCGACATATGTCAGTGAAGATCTAACTAGGAAACCCATGGAAGGAAAGAATCTACCACTATGCTATGAGTTTATAAGATGATAAGTGAAAGTGGTTTAAAAATCGCAACATAATGGGGTCGACCCTATGACTAAATATCGTAGTATGTGGGCAAGATGCATAATGCAACAAAAAAGAAATATGTCTTAACCTATATTCCATTTTATAAAATGATACCTACCACGATAGGTCAATGATCGTGAAGGCGATGCAGTGGAAAAAACATCACTATGTCTTCAATGCCCTGAAAAACAACCTTTTCCAACACTTCAATTAAAAAGTCAAAAGTTCATACAATTATAGAAATAAAAATTTTGAACTTTAGAAAAGTGGGTTTTCAAAATTTGGCTATAAAATTACTTTTCAAATTCACCCAAACTCATTTTTACCATTCAAGTGTTGAGAAGAGGGCTCTTGGAGCTAATTTGGGAAAACCACATCAATCAAATCATCCAACAAACTCAAAATCTACAGTCTCGGTAATTATATCCCTTAAACTCATTTAATTGACTCAAAAGTTCAAGATTTCAACCAAATTTTAAGGATAGAATTTTTATTTTAAATCCTTCTCGGCATGTACATAGGTCGATATCATGAAAACCGCATATAGAAATCCCTATATGCTATTTTTTAAGGGAAAAATCATGTACATACATGAGTGTTCATTAGAAAAATAACGTACACACAAAGGAAAATGAAAATCCAAAATTCTAATGGGTAAAATCTTTCAATTTTGCAGGATTTCTATCATTTGGAGAGAGAGAGAGCATATACATTTTAACAATGCTTTTGGGAGATCAAGAATCATTGGATGCATTAAAAAATTACGGTTTACTTAAATTCTTCATAATTCCCAACATGAAGACACAAGCTTGACTACTAGAAATGTTAGTTCATTATTGGGATGCAGAGCAGGGAATGCTCATCATAGATTATATTCCTTTACAGATCAAAGTAGAGGACATATACTTCATAAAATGGCTTTCCCGAAGGGGGGAAGCAATTTATATGAAATGAAGGGCCCATGGAGGCATAATCATTGAAGATTACATTTCCATATACTATGTAGAAAATACAGGAAAAGTAGGATAATAGGTTCCAACCAAGGCAATCACAAATTTACCAAATAAAATCATCCCTTTTACTATTTCCAGATTAGCAGGCTCAGCCTCACTGCATCAGGCTTCATGACCTGCTATGTCCTTGGTAGTAGAATGCCTGAGACTAGTTGTCTATGATTGGTGCACAAGGCTCTTGATTAACTTGAAGAAATAGTTAACTGCAGTTAGAAAGGGGAAGACAAAGAACTTTGGATATGGTAGCATCCTTTCCATGTTCTTCTTTGAGCATATTTTGGCGCTACGACTAAGATTAGCTACCACCATCAGTAGTCCTAGTGATCCTAGGATGTCTAGATGGGCAGATCAAATGAAGCGACTTAGCAGAGGTGAAGTCACATGGGTGGCCTTCGATGATGATTTCTTCCACTGGTGGGAGAAACAAGTTGTGGCCATAGATGACTACCCCTATGAAGGTGTGAACTTCTGAGAGGACCTAAATCTAACACTTCCACCAGATGCTGCATCGTGTGACATTAGTGAGAATTTTGATTTTAGGTTATTCAATTTGTTTTGGATTTTTAACATGTTATCTCAAAAAATTCAAAATATTTTTCTACGAAACAAAAATATTACAAGATTAAATGATCATGACATAATGTTGGACAAGTGAGACCTGAGGGTCTACCAAGGCATAAGCGTTGTGATAGATACACGAAGAGAGAAGCAGCTGACTCTGAGAGATTTCTTCACATTGTTCAAAGGAACTTGGAGTGTCTAACTCGCCATGTTCGCATGGAAGAAGTAGAGGATCTCCTTGAGGCTATATAGATATGAGTGGTTGGAGTACCACGAGAGTGGGTTTGGCTCTTCTAACGGGTGGCAAATTCCATCGTCTTCTTCCGAGATGCTCATCCATGGAAGGGCCTATAGCCTTAGATTTTAGATGACTAGTCCTTTTTTATTATGGACATGACTAGGCTTAAGCCCTAATTTTTTAGGACATTTGTCCAAATTTTGTAATATTTTGACATACTCTATCTATCTATATATAGAGACTACGTGATGATTTTATCATATATACAAATGACTTTGTGATATTTTTTATTTTAATGTGATGAATGATTAATGTGCCAATCCAATGATTGGTTAGCTATAAAATCAACAAATGCATTATATAATCGTGGAATATGAATGGAAGGAATAAAAGTAAATGATCTTTGCAATAATATCACTCTCATAAATTTGCAATGTAATAAAGGATCTCTTACATGATAAATGTTATTCAATTGAGACATAACCAGTTGTGAATCCAAATAAACCACCAATGATTCAATACCGTGATATATATATTCAGATAGTAAATTAATAACGACATTGTCTTCAACCATATTATTAGAAGCATGACCAATGCATATGCCTCCTGAGACTAATAACTGACAAGATGGATAATATATAACCCAAGCAGCGGAAGCTAAATTCCTTGTATGTCTACTAGAACCATCGGCGAATCCTAAATACACCAAATTACCCATCAAAACCAGCCAGAGCAGATGAAAAATATCATCATCACCAAAAGACCCATAGGAAGAAATAAAATAATATGTACAATATTTACAAAACAAAGCAAATTCTAGGCAAGATGCTAGGCATAATACTTCTTGAGATAGAGCCCATTTCTATACTCCAACAACACATTTCCCTCAAAGTTAACCAATTCATATGCACCCTTCTTTGAGACCTTCTTAATGATATAGGGACCATACCACATAGGCTTAAACTTTTCTGCCCCCAAGGTATCTTTGTCTTGTTCTTAGATCAAAACAAGGTCATCTTTAGAGAAAACTGTAGGTCATACAATCTTGTCATAATGGGATTTTACTCTTTTTTATAGGAGCTTCATTCATTATGGTTGCTTCCCAACACTTCTCATTGAGATGTTCCAAATGAATGAGGAATTCTTCAATACTTGAAGTGTCTGGAAGAAGTTGGGCTACTGATTTGAGAGATGTAATTTCACATTCTACAGGAAAAATTGATTCCAACCCATAAAATAGTTGAAAAGGAGTAAAACTTGTAGTGGTCTTAACAGACATTCGGTATACCCAAAGGGTAGAGTATAGCATGATGTGCTAGTTAGCCTAATTGATAATCCTTTGTAGGATGGTCTTAAGGGATTTATTAACAACTTGAACTTGTCCATTTTCTTGAGGATAATAAGGAGACAAATTCTCCTGCCAAAATCCAAACTTTAAAGCCAACTCATACATCATCTTATTCTAGAAGTGACTGCCATGATTAGTGAGTATGTCTATAGGAATACCAAAGTGCGAAATTATTTGATTGAATAGGAAAAGAGTTGTTGTCTCACCATCGTTATTGAAAGTTGGCATAACTTTGACCCACTTGGTAAGGTAGTCTATTGCTACGATGATATACTTGTGGCCCTTAGATGAAGCTAAGTTACAAGTAGTAAAATCAATACCCATCTTGGAAAATGGATTGACAATGACAACAAGAAAATTGGAGTTGGATGTGCGCGCATTTTCCGATTACAAACCTAACAAGGATGGCATTTATTGATCACTTCAACGCAATCTTTGAAAATTGAGGGACAAAAATAGCTTGCAATCAAGATTTTTTAGGATGTAGCAAGCCCAGATAGATGACCTCCACAAGATCAACTGTGGCAGTCATTCAAAACCAACTGAGATTCCTCTAAGGTTAAACAACATATAAGGATTGAATCAATCCCTCAACAATATAAAGTATCACCAATGATAAGATTATTTTTAGCCAGGTGACACAACTTATGATGTTCGTCCTTAGAAAAAGACTAAGGGAACTTTGAAGTCTCGAGATATATAATGATATCTCTGTACCAATGATCTTGTGAAGAGATTAGAAATAGATGCTCATCAGGAAATGATTCTTCATAAACAACATCTTCTTCACAATGAAATTTTGAGATCAATTGTTGGGCATGGAATCCCCCCACAACATGTTTTGGGGCTCAAAGCCCAAGTTTTGGTCAAATGTCTTGTAAGACTCCGCAAATTGCAGGCACTGAGCGCGAAGTATAGGTTAAAGTCATAAGGTTGTTTGCCCTAAGGATTGTAAATTAATGTAATGTCATGTCAGCCTACCCATGGTCTACAGACCATGGGATTGTATAAATAGAGCGAGGCTCTAAGTTGTAAGCGAAGAAGCTGAGTAGCGAAGATAGAGCATATAGGAAGAATCTAAGTGTATTGGATCATAGTGGTAGGAAGAGGCTCTGTAGCTGAGTGTGCAAAGGCCTAGTAGAGTCCGCAGCTGAGTGCGCGGGCCCCTGCAGCTGAGTGTAGAGGGCAGTGTGGATTTTATAATCTTGAACGAAGAATAATAAAGAAAAGTTGATTCCAATTTTTGTGCATTTGCTTGTATATTTCCTTCTTTACATTTATATTGTTTGTTTATTGCACACACTTATAGATTGCTGGATATACTATTAAATCTTACTAAGGCTTACATTGATAAATTAAGTAATTGGGTAATAATGGGTTAAATAGCAAATAACATGGGTATAATATGGATTGCGCCCCAAGTAGGGTTGCGCGAAGACAACATCATAGGTTGCAAGGGACTAATAGGTGCACGTAGTGACGTGCGCATAGGGTCAAACCAAGGACTACCAAAATCTCATCAGACATCCCTAGGGTGGGGAAACCTGGCTCTAGCACCCTCCCATACTACTTCGGGTGAGGCCTTAGTCTGCGCTCCACGGACTGTTGCCGAAAGGACTAGTAGTACTGGGATTTTCTTGGCTAAATCACCTCTAAACTTGGGTCAAGCCCATACAAGCCAACATATGGTTCTGTTATCAGGACCAGGATCTACATAAGGGATGTCTGATGTTGTGCCACTGGAATCTAGCAAAGAAAGCAATTGAAGAGTGGTTGGACAAGAAGATTCACGATTTCACGGTAGGAAAATAGAAATCCATGAGTATATAAGGAACAATGGTTGGAGCGCTGCTTGTATATGGAAATCCACAAAATTTTCTTAGCATCCTTTCCTTCTGAGCTGTATGAGTGGATCGCGAAGCTAGAAAACAGTCAGGGAAGGTGTAGGCTCGACAAACCAATCGTGTGGACTCCGGAATTAGTGTGCATACTAGAAGCATCAAGAGATAAGATCATGCGAGCTGTGGACCACTGGCTCGACCAAATTATAGGAGGATTTGTCACTAAGTTCGCGGTAGACACGACTGTCAGCTATAGTGAGGCAGAGCAATGTTTCCTTAAGGGACCACAAGGTAAGAATATTAAATCTTTGAACACTTGGATTAAGATGCTATTGTGTGAAAAGTGGGTTATGTGAATAAATTAATGTTTGGGACTACGTGAAGTGGGAAGATCTACAGAAGTGGAAGTAGTGAAGAATTGGAAATGAGTCCCTTAATTTCCCCCTCACGGGAAAGCGAGGAAGAGCTCGTGAAATTTTCTCCGAGAAGCGTGGTCAGTCTAATAAGGCAGTGCTTTCCACATTTACCACCTCCACCCACACCGCTTCCCATATCACCCTCCTCACCTCCATCTCCGCCCACCCCACCTCCGCCACCACCATAGTTCAATATGGCAAGTGCGATCAAACTACCGATATTCAAAGGAGTGGGGAATGAGGATCCAGACCAATTCTGGTTCGTGGTAAGAGTAGTATGGGAAGCACAAGGCGTCACGGATGAAAATATCAAGAAGGCTATGCTGGTGAGTGTGTTGCAGGATCACACATTAACATGGTACATCAAGCATTCTAATGACCATCCAAACGTAGGAATCACCAAAATCCAGGCCGTGCTGAATAGGTAATTTAGCAGGCCAAAGTCGAAAAGATAATCAATCAACGGATTTAAGGAGATCACAATGCTCCCAGGCAAGACCCCCTGGGACCAAAGACTTAAGGGTATGATTTGCGAAGCCAAAATGACATTGACAGACGGATAGCACCGCGCATGGTTTGTAGCATCACTAATACCACACTTAAGGATGGCACTGTCACAGCAAAAAATTTCCACCCAGACCGAAGCTTTGGAGATGGCAATGAGATTGCATGAGACCCCTATACAAGACCTTGGTCTGGGAGTCTAACCAATCCACGTGCAACTGCAAAATCTGTGTCTGGAGATGCAGAGTTTGAAACACGATAGGACACCTCGGCTAGAGGCGTACGAGGAGGTATGGTGCATAAAATGAAAAGGCTAGGGGCATGACAAGGACCACTGTTCAGTGTTCACGAATTATTGGTGGGAGGAGGGTCGATGCCATTAAGACTTGAGGCATAGGCAGGACCGAGTGCGGTGCCTCCATTATGGTGCACGATCTGTCAAATAGAAGGAAAGCACACTATGAATAATTGTCATATATTGCAAAAGTATATGCAGACGTCCCAACAATTGTTTTGTAACTTCTGTAGGTCGGTAGGCCATGATAAGTGCACTTGTAGAAGCTATGAACTAATGATGGATTAGACTCTTGCCTATAGGGTGCAGACCGAAACGCAAGCACTCAACCCAAATGCAGGAATGGTGCACGCTAGATTTCAGGGACGCGGTTGAGGACAACGTGGAATGGGACCACGAAGGGGTCGCTGACAGTTAATTTGTTATAATTGCGGAGGGAGAGGGCATTATGCCCGTGATTGTACAAACCCAACAAGGACATCATGTTTGTATTGTTCTCAATTTGATCATGAGGCAGAAGACTGCCCTACATTGATAGCGAGACTGCATGAAAAATTGGTACTTCAACCCCCTCCGACTCAGAACTTGTAGATGATGAGGTCTAAACCACGTGAAGAAGACCCGAATGTAAACATGATGGTCAGGAGTGGTGTGACAAATGACGATGATAAAGGGAAACAGTTAGAAGAAAGTTTGTGGGTTTGTAAAGCTCCTACTAAGGAACTTGAATTTGATTTAGAACGTGCGAAGGAGACATTCATGGAAGCTAAGAAGAGCTTCACAGAGGCCTCCACTTCAGGTAGTAAGGATCAACTAGAACTAGGGATAGATCCTTCAATGCTCACTACCTTTATGGAGACATGCATGAAATTGCTACACGACAGCAAGTCAGTAAAAGGGCTACAGGAAATTATCACTAGGTGCACAGGGTTAGGAGAACCACACATGGTCTGGAAACTTGGAAATCATGCATTACATATAGGAACGGAAATGAGGTTGACTACGCAAATCGGCGTATATGAAATGGATCAAGTAATCCTAGATCTCGGATTAGACGCAAATGTATTGCCTAAACAAACATGGGAATGCATGGGCAGACCCACACTACAATGGTCTCCTATTTAGTTATGAATGGTGAACCAACAAAAGATCTTGCCCATGGGAATATTGCAAAAGGTAATAGTAGATATTGAAGGTGTGAGCATGCAGATGGATTTTAAAGTGATAGAGATTTTCGACGACAGTAATCCCTATCCCACTCTACTAGGAATAGATTGGGCCATCAATATGAATGGAGCCATAAATTTGAAGAAGCGCAAAATGATATTTGAGAAAAAAGACACTATGTGTAGTAGTACGGCTAGATCCAGCCAAAGGAGCGTGATACGCTGAACCAGTGTGTGAAGATGATAGTGATGACGATCTTGATTGTATTTACAAGATAACAGCATGAGAAGAGGATTGGGTGAATCTGACTATAGATGGAAGGATTTCGTGGGAGCGAAAAAGCTCCTACACTTTGGATTCAGACGAAGAGATAGAGTGATGGTAGAATCAGTTGCATGAAGTAACAACGCTTTATTGCAACATGATGGTTAGATCATTGCGCTGCATGACAAAAGAAGCAAGGGATCTGTTGACATATGATGGGTTGACAACGGTGGAAGAATTCATTAGAAAATTTGAAATCTTAGTACCATAATAGCAATGGTTCGATACGCTGAAGTGGGCACTGTGCGCAATGCCCACACGATGGTGGGGCATGCATCAAGGAAGTTTTGAGTACTAGCATGGATGAAAAATGACGATGCACCTATGCTTTGGAAAACCACAGCTTAGAATGAGAGCCAGTCAGTAGGGGCAGAACAACTTGCATGCCCACCTTTCCAATGGGTACAGACATACGTTGTACAACCCGCACAAGCGCACACCACTCCCAGAATAGAGAATCAGAACAAACTGCAACAACAGGAAAGGCAACGTGAGCTACCAATTATCCACAGAGAGGAATTCGATAGGGTGTGCGAAGTACTGAATAGGGTTCACCAAGCGAGATGCACTGATTGGGACCTGTGCGTACCAACGGTTTGGTGGGCCTATAGGACCATGTGCAAAAACTTCACCGTGACAATGATTCCAAAGGTGTAGAACAGAGTAGAGACCATAATTTCTGAAGAGAATGCAAAGAGGAATCCACACATAATATCTCCCACAGATGTGACAGTGTGCAAAGACCAGGACGAAGAAATCACATACTTATGCGAGGTCGAACACATAAAGATTCAGGAAGCCATTTGGCGAGGGAACCTTAGACTTCGCGAACTCAAAAAAGGCCAGGTATGACTAAGGAAGAAAAGAATTTTGATGGACGCCGATATCAATAGGTTGGAAAACAAGATCAAGCAAGAAAGCATGTCTCGTTAATAGGCCAAGGATGGCAAGACAAGGTGTAGATGATCATACCACTGGATTAGAAGATTGTCGCCAAGAATTTATGACTCTGCTGCCATGGCTACGATCGCGCCTCACCAAACACAGTAACCATGGGAGCACACTACATATGGTAGAATGCATGGCGCCGGTGGTCGCAAAGGAAATTGAGGAGTTTCTGCGGACTATACTGGAAGGTGAGTTGAAGTCTCACATAGGTGGTCTGACCACTTGACTATCGTAGGAAGCACAGTCTTAGTGCTATAGGTAGTTGAAAGAGATCATAGGACTATAAAAGAGTATGTTTGGGAGCTGCTTGATAAGGGAGGTGCACGGAGAATTAGCATGTCACAAGGTTCGCGCCCGTGCACAGGGGGTTGTGCTACCACACAGGTAGGCTGGGAAGTAACCATTGGTGTCACTCTTCATGACAGGATGTTCGATTTAAGGCAAAAGGGAGCAAGGTGGCAGGCATTTAAGACGTGAATTAAGGGCAAGATTTGGGACAATCTGCTGCCAAGAAATCATTGATGGCCTAGAATTGGGGGGAACGGTCGAATCTGAATTCAAAAGGTGATATAAAGCTCCAAGGGATAGCCACGAGGAAACACTTGTTCACTTGAGATTTGAGCTGTTGATTAGAGCACAGAGTGTTGCGTGCCGAATATATTCGAGCCCTGAAGTTCGCAAACGACCACAGATAGTTCAAACAAGATGGTGGCTACGAGGAGAGGTTTGGGCTTTACAAAAGGAACCATCAATGAGGTCACGTAGAACTCCATGGTACATGATGTTCCCCAAGATACTGGGGTCGCACCGAAAATCCCAAAATTACCTCGGACGCCGAGGCCCAAGAAAGATAAGCAGGCAGTGGGACCAGTCCACATGTCCCCCAGGAATCTGCGGTTTATAAAGCTCCCAATGGAAGAGAAGGGCAAGGTTGTCACCATTGAGACAAATGATGAGGAATAGGACCTATAGGCTCTCGTCAATGAGATTGAGGAAGCAGAGGACATGGAAGAGGATATCCAACTGGTGTGCTCTACAGTGAAACTCCCGAGTACGTCCCTTCACAAAAAGGGAAAAACAAGATACCAAAGGATCTGGATGCCACTAAGAGTGCACTCTAGACCCCGCTCCTCCCTGATGGAATTGTGTTTGAGGGTTCACAGCTGGGCCACATGCCCACAATGAAGTTTGAAGATTGGGACCTTGCAGATAGCCAGAAGTTCCCACACTTAGAGATGGAGAGCCTCATGAAGCAGTGCACGGAGGGGCCAGTCACAACATTAGGGCTGCGAAAATGGTTGCGTAGTGTGGAGAAGGCCAAAGTGCTTCATCTTCTGTGGATTCCACACTTTCACCGCGTGACCATCTTTTGTCATCAGGCAGTTGCTTTTCCTGGTGCATGATGGGCACTTATGGCTAGAGGAGCCTATTCCCATCACGACGGATCTCATCCATAGAATTTCTCAGCTTCCCTGTAAGGAAAAGCACCTTGCGGCGATGGCAGGAAAAAGCAGAGATTTGGCTCTCGTAGAGGCCATGAATAAAAAATATAAGCTCAAGAAGAAAAAGAGGGGTTATGCAATCAACAACATCAAAGATAAGGGGGTGCGCGTAGCCACCCAACTCATGGATGGGAAGGTAATGAGAAAATGCCATAGCGATGAGGTACCAGCGCTGATAGTTGTGTTGACCGAAAAATGCATAGAGGGGGTCCAATTCAACTTGGTCGAGTTCCTCTGTGAGGAATTCTTGACCAACTACAAGGAAGCCCATGAGCAGGGTGAGACCTTCCACTACGCAGGGTTTCTCTTGTCCATTTTGCTGGTAGCAGGAGAATTGCGAGAGGACAATCAGTTCCCGAGGTAGCAGGAGAACAAAGAAGCATCGAAAGAGCACATGCAACAGGTCCAGTAAACCGTAGAACAAGGCACTGCAGACCTTCGAGCAGTACTGGACTAGTTGGAGGGGCTCTGTGCCAAGATCTCCGTGCCAACAGAGTGACTCGAGGATGAGTCATGATGATTGTGTTGGGGGCCTGTTGGGCATGGAATCCCCCCACAACATGTTTTGGGGCTCAAAGCCCAAGTTTTTGTCAAATGTATTGTAAGACTCCGCGAATTGCGAGCGCGAAGTATAGGTTAAAGTCATAAGGTTGTTCGCCCTAAGTATTGTAAAGTAATTTAATTTCATGTCGGTCTACCCATGGTCCATGAATTGTGGGATTGTATAAATAGAGTGAGGCTCTAAGTTGTAAGAAAAGAAGCTGAGTAGCAAAGATAGAGCATAGAGGAAGAGTTTAAGTGTATTGGGTTGTAGTGGTAGGAAGAGGCTTTGCAGATGAGTGCATAGAGGCCTAGTAGAGTCCGCAGCTGGGTGCACGGACCCCTGCAGTTGAGTGCATAGAGTGGTGTCGAGTCTGTACTCTTGAATGAATAATAATAAAGAGAAGTTGAATCCAATTTCTGTGCATCTACTTGTATATTGCCTTCTTTACATTTATACTGTTTTGTTTATCGTGCGCAATTATATGATTGCTAGAGATATTGTTAAATATTATTAAGTCTTACATAGATTAGTTAAGTAATTGGATAATAATAGGTTAAATAGCAAAGAACTTGGGTATAATATGGATTGCACCATGAGTAGGGATGTGCAAAGACAACATCACAGTTTGCGAGGTACTAATAGGTACGCGTAGTGACATGTGTGCAGGGTCAAACCGCGGATTTCCAGAAACTCATTAGACATACCCAGGGTGCAAAAACTTGGTTCTAGCACCATCCCATACTACTTCGAGTGAGACCTCAGTCCACACTCTGAGGACTGTTTCCGAAAGGGCCAGTAGTATGGGGATTTTCTTGGCTAAATCACCTTTGAACCTAGGTCAGGCCCATACAAGCTAATATCAATTCTGCAAAGTCTAATTATTTATTTGACTTAGCTGATATAAACTCGAGATCAAACTCTTGCAATATGACAATCCATTTATTATTTTTCCCTTGGTCGCTTGCCTACTCACAAAAAATTGAAATGGGTTGAGGTCAACCAATACAAAGGTTTTTCTAAGCATAATGTAATGATGGTGTTATTATTTGTAGTAGTCCTAGCCTATTTGTAATGATGAGATCTATTATTTGTAGTAGTCCTAGCCCATTTTTAAGTTTCCATGTCATCCTAAACAAGCACCTGAATACTATCATATAAGGTCAACGATTTTCTATTGTATTTCAGCTTCCTGGGCAAGTGATTCAAGGCATGCGGTCAAGCTGTGAGAATATATTCTAGTTGTGGCCAAACTACAGGAAGAATTCCCATACGAAACAAGTCACAAACCATATCTAATATTTCTTTAACCATAGCAAAGCACTACTTCCAAACTTGGACCTATTACGACAAACCCCTAACCAAAATGGTCCCAACAATAACCATAATTTATCCTCCTTAATATTCACTTCCACAGAGATATATTTTTCTTTTGATTGATGTGTCCCAAACGAGAGATAATTCTCCTCTATATATACAATTCAATGGAGCTGAGGGGACGTGACTTTTTATCTTCTTAAGCCGACATATAGTTGAGGCCGACCTAAATAATTTACATGAGAGAAACATAAATTCAAAATTCCACTCCTACGTATCCAAATTTGACGATCTTTAGATCGATTTTGGTCCTCTTGAAAAGAGGAATTCAATGCGACAATTATATTCCCCAAAGGGGCTGTTCAAAGTGGAATTTGGCCCTAGTTTCCATTTTTAACAAAAATAACCATCAATAATTTTTTCTAGCATTTTGGGCTGAATTCACAATATATGCTAAAAAGTGTCATTTCAATGTCTAGAAATTAGGATATATAAATCTGAGATATATACTCTACATCTTTGGGTTATCTCCTTTTCAAATCTAAGTTTTTTTAGGCTACATGTTAATTGTTTGAACTTTGAACTTTGAACTTTGAAGAAATTCCTGAATGGACTTCATAAATACTCAAATGAATGGACTTTGTAAGGCAGTGGTACCATAAATTGTGTTATTTCAAAGATTTGACTTCCATATTTTCAAAAAATACAATGTCCTCAATAAATACTTATATGTATAGATACTTATATTTAGGATTATATGTGTTGGAGCGGTTCCTTTATGTTTTATTATAATCTTGATGTTGACAAGCTTTAGCTGACTTTTTTCATCAATTTCTCATAGAATATGCAAAAGGAAATGATTGTCAAAATGTGGCAAAAATTACATTTCTCCTGATTTATTTTTTATTGTTCGTGATAGGATAATCATGTTGTAGGAATGAGTTATTCTACAGTCTGTTTCAATTTGTGGATTTTTTTTTCCTCCCATTTTTTAACAAGGATGTAGATTTCATTATCATGTTGATGGTTTTTGCATGTATCTTATTTAGCCCCAAATGTTGGTAATGGAGTGATCTCGAGAAGTAGTCATGGAAACTGACTCTATCAAAGGTTAATGTTACAATACCACTTCCACATGATATCAGAAAAAGTTTAATTGTCTGTGACATAAAGAAGAGTTATTTAGTGGCAGGGTTGAAAAGGTGACCTCATGTCTTAGTTGTAAGTCATTTATTTGTGTTTCTTCACTGTAAGTCATTTGTTTGATTTTGAGCTTTATCACATCATTTATTTCGCTAATCCAATATGCTTGGCCTATATTTCTCACTCAATGTTAGTTACTTGACATGGTTATATAACATTCAATTCTAGGCCACTTTTATTTTAAGTCAGAGATTTTATTGATTAAAAGGATGTTCATATTTTGATTGGTTTACTTGGAGCTTGATTTAAAAAATAAAAATAAATTCCACGTGGATGCTATTTTTTCAGGGTGAACACTTTGCACCACTAAGGTCAGATTATTCCTAGAACATAGGTATACAAAAGTGCATATTTGGCCTTTGTTGTGTATCTGTTATTCTTTATATCATTGATGGATGGTTATTGATTGATGTAGAAAAGAGGATGGGAAGCTACTACCAATTCTCTTGACAAAACAAAATCAAATGGAGTGGTAGAATTGTGTTTTAAAGGGTGTGCCAGAAATCAACACTTGAAAGGTAGAACTTGAGAATAACAATCTATCTGATCTGGATCTAGAGACGCAACAGATCGTGGAAAAAAAAATGATGGTATTGACGAGTTTTCCCTACAAATAAGCTCTAACTGTTAAGCCACTGCCCAAATTTCAGTTATCTGCAATCACAATATCGACTCTACCTTTATTTGTATGAAAGTGACTTTGGCCATTATACTATTCATTTCCTATGAATGCTTTTGATTTTCAAACTCCAACTAGTTTATTGTTAATTTAATTAAAGATTTGATGACAAACATATAGTTTTCAAAACTCTTTTCTAATTCTATTTTCTTGAGCAAAATTTGTCTTTTTACTTTAGGTATTGTAGATTGCTACCATGTGACATATGCTATGATATAATTGCCTAGATAAATAGACATAAGTGTTGTATAACATAGTCTTTTTTAAATCTAAAGAAAGAAAATATAAAAATACAAAGGTTATTAATTAAGAACATCTTTTAGACTTCTTAGCTAAGTTATGATTATATTTCAGTAAGGGATTTTGTGTACACTAATATTTTGTTGTCTCTTTGGTTTCTATCAGGTAACAATGTGATCCCAATGGAAAATGGCATCAACCCATGGTATTCATCTACCCATGTTATTCATCCACCCATGGTATTTGCCCATGGTATTGTGACATCCACCCATGGTATTCATTCACCCATGGAATTGACCCATGGTATTGTGACATCCACCCATGGAATTGACCTGTGGTGTTGTGAAATCCACCCACGGTATTCATTCACCCATGGAATTGACCCGTGGTATTGTAACTGAAAAATACTATAAGTAACAAGTCACATTTTGTAAAAGGACAGTTGCCACAATGTAGCTTTTACAGTTATTCTTCATTTTAATAAAAAAATTCTTTGTGTTTTTTTTTTTTGGGTATTCTCCTCTTTTTCTTCTGGCATCTCAAATTTTCAGATCTTGGGGACCTCTCCCCCAAAAATCCATTTCAATATTTTAGATCTTGGGGGCCTCCCCCCAATATTTGGATCACATTGGTTAATAAGAAATGTGTTCTTGAGCTACAAACACACATCTTATTCTACTATTGACATGGATCTCCATGGTTTTCATGCATGGCAATAAACACGCAGATGTGAGTGGGATCTCCAAAGTCCGTGTTGGGTGAATTTAATACTAGTTATGATTTTGATTCCTTGTCAGATAAAGAATGTCACGAGTCAAATTCAAATAAATAGAAGCAACTCAATGAAGGTGAAGCTATTGTTTTTTGTCCAAGTCAATTTCTTTTATTTGTTGGTTGCTATCATATTTTGAGTGCGGACTTGTGAAATTCCAAATTGCATGTTGGTTTATGTAAATGGGATATATATATATATATATATATATATATATAGTATGTCGTTCATGGTTTTCGGAGATTCGTGTTACATTTGCACAAAAGTTTAGATATCATTCAAATATCTAAACACCAAACAACAACAACATTGAGATTTTTCTTTCACTCAACCTGTAACATATTACGTTTGTCTTCATCAATGTTCTTCTTCTATATGCTATCCACTTACGACATTTCCTTTGCAATATTTGGTGCACTTGCTAGTTATAGTTCATTTATAGATTATAAATGTCTTCATAGTTTCACTTCTAATTGAGTATTCAACTGAACATATTGATTCTCTTATACATAATTATTTTTCCCTCCACCCACTTTTCATAACTTCCATAATTATTAGGTAGGGAACTGCAGCTTGGATGTTGTTTTTCTTGTTTAGTAAAATATTTTCGAGACTTTAAGTTATTGAAAGTTGTAGAATTTACAGTTTATGAAGTTTCAAGGTCTAATTTTTAAGAGTCTAATTCTTCAAAGGGTTCTAGCTCAATGGAAGAGCACCTGATTTACTAGTAGGAGATTGGTGGTTTGATTCCATCATGCCCTGACATCCATATGGAATGGCGACAATCAATTTTTGTGCCAGAGGCTCTTTTGACCATCACGAATGAGCTTTGGTGACATTTTTCGACCCTCACCAAAATATGAAATGGTGATGGTCAACGAATGCCACCATATATACGCATCAATTGTGATGACCCTCAAAGGTCCATAACCATAAATCGTTGTTGTTGATATGAAATGGTGATAGTCGTTGTCCGTCATTATAGTCATTATTCGTGACGGACCTTGAATGTCACCACAACACCTATACTTTTGGCAATGTGGCATTTGATGACGATCAATGAACACCACCATATATATGCACCAATAATGACGACCATGAAAGATCCATCACAATAAATCGTTCTTGTTCATATGAAATGGTGATGGTCACTATCCGTCATTATAATTAATATTCATGACAGACCTTGAATGTCACCATAACACCTATACTTTTGGCAACACCACCTTTGGTGACATTCAATTTTTGGTGACGGAAGCTATGGTCCATCACCATTGTTCATATGAAATGGTGACAGTCTCTATCCATCATTATAAATCAATATTGGTGATGAACTTTGAATGTCACTACAACACCTATACTTTCGGTGACGTTCAGTTTTTGGTGACGAAGGCTATGGTCCATCACCATTGCTCATATGAAATGGTGATGGTAACTATCCATTATTATAAATCATTATTGGTGATGGACTTTGAATGTCACTACAACACCTATACTTTTGGCGATGCCACCTTTGGTGATGTTCAGTTTTTGGTGACGAAGGCTCTTTTGATCGTCACCAATGAGCTTATGGTGACATTTTTCGCCCCTCACCAATGAAATTTTTTCTTGTAGTGATTTCCTTTGGGATTTGAGGACTGGAAAAAGTTAATTGCTAAAGATTGATAAGGAGAAGACAGAGACGACATAGTTTGTGTTGCAGAACTAGATTGTAGAGACAACTATTGTAATTAATTCAACAAACTAGTCATATTGCTATCAATCAACCCTATAGCACTGATGGCATGGGGACCCATTTTCGGTTTGGAGAGGTCGATTTTTGATGTAGGAGCATTAGGAAAAATATTATAAATAACCCTCGACTAGGATTAAATGAGCTCTAATTGCTGGGCTCTGAAGATATCATGTTCTTCAGTGAACACCCCAAAAAGTGACACATACTTAGAAATATTTGGTTGCAAATGATTTCAGAAACCATTATAGAAGGAATTCATCATGGATGTAGGCCTCGATCATTCTATTCCTTCTGCACCACTCTTAGATGTGGTCAGAAATATGCCTAGCCTTATCCTCCTCAAAATTAGCCAAAAGCTCAGTTCTGGCGTTGTAATGGATAGGAAACTGAAAATGGTTAAGAAACATTATGGGTAAATCACAAAACATATAAAACCTACCCCCCTTAACTCTATATACCATTTAGTCATATTCCTAGTCAAAGTGTGCTGGAATAATATCAACCTAATTGAATCAAATAATTTTTTAATTTTCAAAGATCTAGAAAATTTCCAAAGTTCAAAAAAGATTACTATGGATTTGGAGTGGCACCCTGTTGCCACGAATTACTCATAGAAATACCTAAACTCTAAGGAAACCTTGTAGTCCAGGGGTATACGAAGGGTATCCACTCCCTACTACGAGGTTACTTTCCATAGGAAGACTTCCTCCTAGCATAACATTATATGAAGGGGAAAACCCATGATAAGGACTCCATGCACTAGCTAAAAAAGAAAAGACTTGAGGTGTACCAACAGTATGGAAGGGCATGCTTCCCTGTTGACCGAATAAATGGGAAAAATTACCTGCCCCAAAAACACTCATAGAAGTGTTTATCAAACCCTGGTTCCCTTGAAAAAGGATTAATGTTTTGAACATGACTAGGGAAAGACATTGATCATAAGTTCAATGATGGATTGGAAGGAGGAACATGTCTACTTCCAAATTGAAAAGGCACTGAATTAGTGGCCATCCAATTCATAGATGTAGAAGCAGTAGAGGGTAAAGTAGAATATACAGATGGAATCCAACTAGACGACATCCCAAAAGGATAAGATCATGTGAAAGGAGATGATTTTTGGGAGCCCCCACTCAGAATCAGGATGGAGGTAGAGCTAATAGCTATCATACTAGGTCCAATAGTAGATATATGAATAGATCCTCCTCCTACAACTAAGGAAGGAGCATGTACACCAGAAGTCGGAGTAACCATGTATGAAGTAATGTAAGGAAGATGAGAAGAAAGAGGTTCTATAGGAATCATAGGTGGCTCTAAAATGCCATTGATTTATTCTTTGTCTTTCAACTCTAGCAAGCACTGGAGCGTTACTATCCAGATTAGGGACTAGACTATGTTCACCCTGTGAAATGAGATCCCTTGGAGAAGGATCTGTCTCCATTGTGTTCACTACCACTAGTTCAAAGCACTAGCAGAATAAATCCTATGCCTTCTAGGTGGAGACTCGACACTTTTAGGTGAAAGTGTATATTTTCCTGTAGATTCACAACTAATGTAATGTACTAAAAGACAAGAAAAAATCTACTCTACTCTTTAAACAACAGAAACCCAAAATCAATGAAAACAATTATTGACAAGAGGAAGATAATCAAACACACATAACACAATTATTTATTTGGGGAAATCCACTGCTAAAAACCCCAACTATCTATTGCATTAATAAACAAATATGAGTGATAACTCAAAGCTTGTTCTCACAAGAAGAATTTGTCACAAGTATGATCAAATATTTGCCTCACAAGCCCACACTGACCAACACTTAGCCAATTTTTTCTACCTATTGAGCCCCTATTTACTTATGCAATTCCTGTGAGGAATAACCCATATTTAATTGGGAATTCCTTCTTCCATAACTTAGCAATCCAAATGTATGTCCTCTTTTGATTGCATACATGATCTGTACAAATCAGATCATTATACAACTGATAGTATATTGTCCCTACACTCTAGTATAAATTTGGTCTTTCTTTGAATTGACATGCATGAGTTTCTCTTGATTGAATATCTAGTTAGATGGATGAGCACTGAGGATGCACCACTGCACCAACTCACTACTAGACCTCTACTACTTCCACTAATAGTTAGAACTAGTTTAACTATCTATAACTTAGTCAAACTGAGTTATCTAATTACAACTCAAATAAAATCATCTTGGACCCCTAAAATTTAGGGAGAACATATACAAGACTATAGAAATACTTCCAACTTGAAATTCCTAAGATAATTAAGTCAATTAAACTTAATTAACTATTTACAAGTTGCTACGAGAATAGAATTTGATTTTTAATTCTCAGTCTAATTCAAGGAAAATTGAAATAGAATTTATTGTTTCCATTTCTAAACACTCCCTCTCAAAAAGAAATGGATTATCATCTACCCAAATCTTGTCTCTGTGAAACTTGAATTTACATCTTAGCAATGCCTTTATCGAAATGTCAACATCTTGTTCCTCTGTGGGAATATACTCCAACAACATAATGTACCTCAATACACAATCTCTGAGATGATGATATTGGATAGATATGCTTGGAATGATCATGAAAAACTGTATTTTTCCAGAGCATTTGATACAACTCTAATTATTGTAAAAAGTCATAGTTGGATCCATATGATGACCAAACAAACCAACCAAAATATTCCTCATCTAGATGGCTTCACATGCTACCTAACTTGCAGCCATGTACTTTGCCTCTGCCGAGCTGAGTGAAACCATTCTTTGTTTCCTGTTGTACCAAGAAATTTCTACTGACCCAATACTAAATATTCCTCTAATGTCCTCTTCCTATCAAATGGACTCCCTTCCCAATCTACATCAGTGAAGCCTTGAAGCTTCACTCCCTTTGTCTGTCTGTACCACAATCCATACTGATTAGTTCCCTTGAGGTATCTCAACACATTCTTTGTCGCCTTCCAATACAGCTTGGTAGGCCTGACCATCACTTGACAAAGTTGGTTAAATATATAGCACATATCGGTTCATGTGTTCACCAAATACATGGGTGAACCCAACAAGCTATCTGGAAACACTAGCTTCCACTACTTCCCCTAATGTAGCATATTCCTTCCTTCAATTACCTTCTCGAGTAGTAGCTATGGGCTTGTTTCTCTCCATGCGAAACCTCCTAAGTATCTCGTTGGCATACTTACCCTGAGACATAAATAATTCCCCATCACCCTGTCATACTTACATGCCCAGAAAGTAATGCATGAGCCCCATGTCCTTCATCTCAAACTCTCTTGCAAGGTCCTCCTTGCAAGACTTGATTGGCTGATCATCACCTGTCAAAATCAAATCTTCGACATATAACACAATGATCAAAAATTTACCTTCCACAACTATGTGGTACAAGTTCACATCTGCTTCACTCTTGGTGAAGCCCAACCCGATGAAGTAGCTATCGATCTTGGTGTACCAAGCATGGGGTGCTTGCTTCAGCCCATACAATGCCCTCTTGGGTTGGCATACATGTGACTCATGGTTGAAGGTTTCAAAACCTTTAGGCTTCTCTATGTGCACCTCTTCCTCAATCGTTCCATTAAGGAAGGTTTTCTTTACATCCATCTGATGTATCTTCCAACCCATCTGTGCTGATAGTGCCAATATATATTTGATCGATGAGTACCTTGCAATAGGAGCAAAGGTTTCATCATAGTCAATCCCCTCAACCTATGAAAAGCCACAGGCCACAAACCTGGACTTATGCTTCTCCACACTACCATTCACTACCTGTTTTACCTTGTAAAGTCACCGGGAGCTCACCAATGACATGCCCTTTGTCTCGGGACCACATCCTAAACACTATTACAAACTATGGAGTCATACTCCTCCACCATGGCATCAACCCAAACCTGTTGCTTCGCTACTTCCTCATAGGAAAATGGCTATGTCTCAACACATCTGCTCATAAGAGCCATGTATCTAGTGTACCTCTTAGGTGACCTCCTCTGCCTGCGTTGAGATGTGGGTTCTCCCACATTCTCTTGTGCATCATCCAATAACCCGTCAGCCTCTCTAGTGTGCCTTCTCCCATCTCTGAAAGACGTTGCCTGAGTGAATGTCTCAACTCTCGGATCCTCTACATGTGGCTTCTCCACATCAATCTGGGGCTTCTCAACCTTAGGAGCTAAAATATCGTCAATTTCATGTAGCTCAAGCTCCCTCTCAAGGGAAACTTGTATGGCCTTCTCCTCATAGAATTTGACATCCCTACGAACCATTATAATCTTGTTGGTTGACAAGTACACCTGATAGTTGTGAGGTGTATCAATGTACCCTACAAATATCCCCAACTCTATTGTCGGCTCAAGCTTCTTCCGTGCATCTTTGGTCACATGGAAATATATTGATGACCCAAAAATCCTGAAGTGAACAACATCTGGTCTCTTATTGGAATAAGCCTCCTTTGATGTTATCATCCCAAGAATCCGATGTGGGCTATAGTTCTACAAATAAACCGTTGTGTTGCATGCCTTAGCCCATAAGTGTAGTGGTAGGCCCTAATCATGCAACATCACTCGTGTTGCCCCTACAATGCTTTTATTCTTCCTCTTGGCTACCCCATTGTGTTGTGGGTTATGGGGTGCCATCAACTCCCGTTTAATCCCTTCTACAACAAAGAAATTCTTAAACTCATTTGAGACACACTCACCACCATTATCACTCAAAGCTTTAACCTTCTTGCCAGACTCTTATTTGACCAATGCTTTAAATTCACAAAACTTTGTGAAAGTTTGATCCTTCTCCTGCATGAAAAATATCTAACATTTAAAAGAAAAGTCGTCAACAAATATAATATGATACATATGTTTGGCCGTGTATTCTCTCATAAATTGTCCACACACATCTGAATGGACTCACTCTAGAATCACCTCTACTCGATTGTCTCTATCGTGAAAGGAAGCCTTGGTGTGTTTTCCCAAAGTACACCCCTTGCATGTATCAACTTGCTCTAGCATACCTTTGGGAAGACTAATAGGGATATGTTGCATGATTTTCAAAGCCCCATGATGCAAGTGGCCCAATCGCCTGTGCCACAACTCGACAACATCTCGGTTATGGATCTTCTATGTTTTCATGCTCAAAGCAACATAATCCTCTACCTCCAACTTATAGATATTCTTAATTGAAATCCCTATCTTCTTTACTTGACACGTGGCTGTGTGTCGAAGGAACACCTTTCCTTTCAAGAAGATCACACCATAGCCTCTATCCTCAGGCATGATAGTTGATACTAAGCTCTTGTTCAACTCAAACACATACATAACATCCCTCAAGATGAGAGGAGCACCTTTCTCCCTCTAAAAAGTAATCATGCCCAATCCAGTAGCACTATACCTCCTATCATCACCCATCTCGATATGCATCTGGAGATAGTTCTCATCCAAGTCACTGAATCTCCACCGTTAAGGTACCATACACTACCCATCATTGATGACACCATGAATGCAATGAGGGTAAATTCCAATTCGAATTTAGAGACCAAAGCCTCACCCACCGTTCCTCTTGAGTACTTGTTATTGGACTTCTTGAGTGGACAACTTGTAGAAAAATGGCCTAGCTCATAACAATGAAAGCACTTAACTTTCATCATGTATTTCTTCTTACCTCCATGGCAAGAATTTGATTTGGAATGGGACGCCTTCCCTTTCTCTTTTCATGCCTTACTTGCTAAGGCATAATTTTCCTCATCATTAATCTTTGATGAGGAACCATCTCTGGTGTTCCTTTTGATCTCCTCCTGCATCAAATATGACCACAGTCATTCCCAATCTAGCAGCTTCTCCCTTCAATTCACAGAATCCTCATAGCTATTACAACTCTTCGGAAGACCTAGCAAAGATAGTCTCACCATATCATCCTCGAAAATGGTTATTCCAACATTTCCAAGCCCATCACGACAGTGAGTGAACTTGGTCAAGTGTTTTGTAATGGTCTCACCTTTTTCCATATTGATTTTTCAAAGTTTGTCTTTCAGTGCCAAATCCCTATGGTCACTGCTATTATGGAATAAGTTCGTCAATGCTTTCCACATAGCATATGGAGTTTCCTTCCCATGGATACTCGAGACAATGTGGTCTCAAACTCCCTCAAGGATTATCCGCATCTCCTTTGCCACACACTTCTTCCATTTGGCTAGATTTTGTGCATCCGATACTGCTGGCTTAGGAATGTCTTGATCAACGAATTCCTTCAAGCCATTATCCTCCAACACATCCTCCATTTTGTCCTTCTAGGTGATAAGCCTCATCATTGGGTAATTATATGGACCTTAATTCACCTCCTAGCTTAGTCAAACTAACTATTCTCACAACTTATTGCATACTTTCCATTATATTTTGTTTATGAGATGAGTTAGAGTTGGATATTTTGCTTTGTGGTCTAATGTGCATGTAATGAAGAATTAAAGTATAAAAGCAATGAATTTTGGCAAAGACCTTGGTTAAAACTCGAATGGGATAAGGGAGAGTAATTATAGGAGGGAAATCCTCCTCATTTACTACCCCTCCATTTGAATATTCCTCCATCAGCTCGGAGTGAAAACAGCCAAATCATGAGGACTAGAAGGTAGTCGAGCAACTGAAAGACAAAGCACTAGTTTATCTTGAGTTTGGGATCCAAGACACCCTAATTTTAAGGAAGTCATTGGAGACTTCAGCCGTATAAGTAGAGAGGCCTAGGACCTCAGTAAGATAATTCATACTTTTGATTGTAAAACCTTACTTTATTTTCGAGCTGCAAGACTTGTGACAATTGTTGATGTAATCCATTCTTTCGATAATAAGAATGAGTTTTTTTTAGCCAGCACTGAGTTAACTCAGAGGGATGAAGCTCTTGGGGTTAGGGCCCAACCCTAGCAGCTAAGGCTCCTCTTTATTGTACATGTATGTTAGCGTAGATTCATGGTTTAATCGTTCATTTTCTTAAGTAGCTGCATTTCCATTACAACAGGGTAGTGCATAGATTCATGGTTTAATCATTCATTTGCTTAAGTAGTTGCATTTCCATTACAATAGTGTAGCGTAGATTGGTTGTGTTTTAGTTTGCTTCCGTTTGTGCCTTTTTCTTTAGTTAGCAGGTTAGCAAGGATTATACCCATAGATTTCCTTTCACAACAACCCTGACCAACCACCATCAACCACATGTCGCATAGCTTCTTCATATTCATTTCAACATTTGACTTTATGTGCTCCAAATCTCCACCGTCGATCTTTCTATCTTGAGCCAAAGGCTATCATGCAATCTCACGCGGATTATTACACGGCCGATATCCACCCAAGAGCATGTGACAAAAGTGGTTTTCCTGTGCTATGTGTCGTTGACTTAGGCTAATCGTGTGAAATCCAAAAATATTGTTTACAGCTCTTAAGGCGTGCGAGAAACTGCTTACCACCTTTATTCATTTCAACGTCTGACTTTATGCACTCCACATCTCCACTTTCAATTTGCCTCACTTGATCCAATGACTATCGTGTCACCTGATCGCCAACTAGCTTGGCCGACCTCCACTATTGATCAATCCTACCTGATCCAACATCTATCACACAATCTCACATGAATTCTTGCATGACCGATATCCACCCGAGAGCATGTGAGAAAAGTGGCTTTTTTGTGCTACGTGTCATCCAGTTAGGCTAATCGTGTAAAATTTTGGGATCCCGCTTATAGCCTTGAGGGCGCACGAGAAACTACTTACCACCTATGAAAACCCACTCCATCATTCCACACATTTTTTTACTCTTCTGTCACCACGTGACTTGATGTGATCCATCCATCTATTCACTTCATCATTGCGATAAGATCTCTACCATTCATCTCTCATTCATCCTATTCGTCCATTGATTCACTTAAGCTTGGTGATAATATCTTCGCCATTCATCTCCTATTAGTCCTGTTCGTCCATCTATTCACTTAATCCCATGCAATAAGATCTCTGTTGCTTATCTTCCATTAGTCTCATTCATCCATCTACTCACTTAATCCCCTGTAATACGGTCTTCACCGCTCATCTTCTGTTTATACTGTTCGTTGATCTGATTGATCCAACAGTTCCCATGCACTGCTGCTTCATTACATCCTCCCTTCGCTAATTTCAATCTTCGCTTTCTCTTCTGCTTAACTCCTTTCATGCTTGATTTTACCAAAAAAACCAAAAATGAAAAAATAGCTTTAGTTTAGTTTCTTTGCTTATTCATTAATTTATTTTGATGCTCTTTACTTCTGTAACTTAGATAGCAGCATTAGGTTAGTGTTGATTTAGCAATTTTTCTTAGGATAGTTGTTTAAATGGTTAATTAGGATATGGTGTGATATTAGCATTACATGTTGTTTTCTTCATTACTGCAGTAGAGTAGCTCTTGTAGAATAGATTTTCTCTTCTTCCATCAAAGAATCAAGCTTCTTCTAACTCTGTAGAAGTTTGGCTTGGAACCCCTCGGGTGTGTTGCCAGATGAACAAGTGACAACAGGCACGACCTTCACTTCTACTTGTGCATATAGCACTGTCTCCTCCAAGTTTGTACGAACCTTGGGTTGATAAGTAAAGCTGGTAGCCTAGGAGTTGCAACATCCTTGCTACAATAGTAGCATTCATCATTAGGTTATATAATTTGCCCTGCCTTCCAACGCATACTCGAGTCGCAAACCGTAGAGCGGAATCTTCTGATCCTGAAGTATGTATTGCAAATTCGAATTTCACTTATAACCTAAAAATCAAAACTTCAAAATCTCATCTAGTATATTGTCTTCAGCTCTAATTCCATGTAGGTTTTCATGTAGATTCACATCTCATGTAATGTACTAAAACACAAGACAAAAATCTACTCTACTCTTTAAACAACGGAAACCAAGAATCCATGAAAAGAGGAAGATAATCAAAGACACATAACACAATTGTTTCTCTGGGGAAATCCATTGCTCAAAACCCTGATTATCTATTACATTAATCATAAATTTGAGTGATAATACAAATCTTATTCTCACAAGAACAATTCCACACAAGTATGATCAACTCTCTACCTCACAACCCCGCACTCACCAACACTTAGCCAATTTCTACTGCCAATTGATCCCATTTTTCCTTGCACAATTCTTGTGAGGAATAACCCATATTTTATTAGGAATTCCTTCTTCCATAACTGCGCAATCCAAATCTAGGTCCTCTTCTGATTACATGCATGATCTGTACAACTCAATCATTCTACAACCGATAGTACAATGTCCCTGCACTCTAGCCTCAACAGGGTATTTCTCTGAATCTACATACATAAGTTTTACTTAAGTGAATCTCCAGCTAGCTGGAGTAGCACTGAGGATGGACAGGTGACCAACTCACTACTAGACCTCTAGTAGTTCCACCAATAGTTAGAACTAGTTTAACTGTCTATAACTCAATCAAACTAAGTTATTTAATTACAACTCAACTAAACTCATCCTGGACCCCTGAAATTTAGGGAGAACATATACATGACTATGGAAAGACTTCCAACTCAAAATTTCTAAGCTAATTAAGTCAATTAAACTTAATTAACTATTTACAAGTTGCTATGAGAATAGAATTCGATTTTTAATTCTCAATTTAATTCAAGGAAAAATTAAACTGGAATTTATTGTCATCATTTCTCAACAAAAATCCCACAAATCCTTCTAGACCAAATAACTTATCAGTTAATCACTTTTATATATTAAAATAAATTAAAGACTCAAAACACATATGGCAAGCTAGGAGCACAGAGAACTCACTAAAAAGATATTAAATATACAACCAAGAAAACAACTTTTAGGTATTTCGCTCCAGGTGATTAGGACCACACGCCAAGATACAAGAAAGTGAATATAAGGATCTCCCGAAGATAGGTTGGGATGATGAGGGCCCAAGCCTACCAGTGAAGATATCAAAAGAAGTTACACTGACCTCCAAACAATAGCCTTTTTCGGTGCAAGTACCCAAGCTTCAGAAGGGCACCCTCTAAAAGTACTATGTAAGTGATGCAACACCTACCTTTGCTACCACAGGAATTCCCCTTGCAGTCACTTGTGTGGTCCGTAGGAAAGGAAACTAAGGTCACTAGTTCGTAATAAGAATTTGGGAAGAACAATCGTGGGCACGTGATCCAACAAGTAGGAGAGGGGGTATCTCTCTTTCCTTATCTTCACATGTCCTCATGCTTAACTCATGTGTTAGAAGAGCTTTCCCAGACAGCTTAACGAGACTATATTTCCACTCTTTAGTAAACTTTTATACTTTCAATTCAAGTGGCCTTGGAGAGTTTACTCTCCACACACCTATTCCAAGGCCCTAATGTCCTAGACTAGTTGATGTTTCTATGACAAAAATAAAAGTCTAGTTCATTTTAATTAAACACTTATTTTAAGTGGTTTTTATTTAGGACAAAAGGTAGTGGAAGTGCAATTTATGATGTTATGATGCAAAATAAATCAATAGAAAACCTAGGCAACATGCAAATGCAACACTTCTTTTTCTTCAATGAAAACGATTTATACATGGGTTCTATGAGAAAACTAAGAAATCTAAAATCTTTTTATTTTCTTTCTAGACACTCACACATTCAATCACCTAACGAAAAACTAAATGAGGTCTACAATGAAAATTATTCTAATGCACATTAGATGTAAATGCAATATTCAAGTAAAGCTCACAAATAAGCAATAGTGAATTCAAAAGAAAAAGTCCATTAATTAAGCAACAAGAAGAAAATCCCAAGAAAGAAACAATTCTAATGCAAAATACTTTTAGCCCTAAAGCGATAATTCACACCTTTGTAATAGATTGAAAAGTTAAAAAATCAAATAAAAGAAGCTCAAAACAAATGTTTTTCTTTTTCTTCTAAAGATTTAAAGACTACAAGTTTCAGAAAGTGAAAGCAAGTATCAAATTCAAGACCAGCAACATGAAAGAGACTCAAATATCACTTAGCTATTAATAATCCCAAAAATTAAAAGACTAATGTGAATAAGAGACAAAAAGAACTCAAGTGATTTTCTCAAAAAGATACAGGAAATTCTGGAAATGAGAAATATTTCAATGCACTAAAATCTCTCGTTAAGCTAAGAATTGCAAACACTTTTCTCAAATAACTAATGAAAAGAAAAAACAAGCCAACTTTAAGAATGTAAAAGAAGAAATCAAGAAAATTGGGTTATAAGCGAGTTGTCCTAACATCATAGAAGAGTCAGACACTTCCTAAAGAAAGTATGAAACCCAATTTTAATTATAAAAAGCTTCAAAAATCACAAGCCCTAGGTTTACATAGGCTTTTCACCAAAGCGATGGGAAAAATCAATAGTAGCTACTAAAAAGATAATTTCAAGGCTCATTTAACCAAGAAAGGCACAAGCAAACATGGCCAAACCCATTAAAAAAGACATAAATGAAAAAAATTATATTTTTCAATTTGTACCTGACTGTGTAGTTCTAGAAATGCGTATGTACATGATTGTTTTTGAAGAAACTAGCGTATACATGGGTTTCTTTGAAATAAAATGTGTATGTATGCTTTTGTATGCAACAAAAAGAGCATATAAACGGAAAACTAGGGAAAAAATAAAATACAGGAAATAGGTACAGGAAAGGTACAACCTTATCCAAGCCAAAGCACCGACAAAGCATTCCTATGGATTCATTCAGCCCAAGCCACAAATACAACCTATCTAAAAATGCAAGGAGATGCTATAAGGATGATGAACATCTCTGCAAAGGAAACAAGGGTTTCCATAGAGACTAGGAGTGCAGGAGGCACTAGAAAATCACACTTGATCTGGGAGAAAAATGGGTCTAATGTCGATATCCCTTCTCTTATGTCCTTTAGGCCTACCCAAGGTGTGTATGTATACCACCTAAAATTACTTAATTTAGTTGTGCTACAGGATCTTGTAGGTGGGCTCTCAATAAAACCTGTGAATCCCGCCCAAAAAATAGCATAATATTCTATTTTTTTTTCATATTTAAAAATGTATATGCAGGTATGCAGTTATAGAACCCGCGTATATATGCGCTTTTGAATTGTCAAATTCATGTATGGAATCTGAAATATTATTTTTTAATAAAGGATCAAGTCTACATGGGAAAAGGCTGCCCAAGGCCATATAAGAACATCAAATCTACGGAAGTGCTAAATAATACTATAACAGTCATGCATTTTGTATTTTTATTTGTTAAGACACATTTCATTATATTTCTTGGAAATTGATATATTCATGATTTATCTAATTGTTTACTAAGATTACATAATTCTTATGTTTGTTGATATCTAGAAGATATTGATGACAAACCTACTAATACCAAAGGTCAAAATAGGTTATTAAAATTTGGATGAGATGTTCTAAACCATCCTTTAAACCATACTAGGGCGAGAAGAGAAAGATTGAAGAGAACACTTCTTGCTAAGAAATTTGAAGAGTTGATGAGATTAGCATACATTGATAAAATGCCACCTAGCCTTAATGGTGGTGATAATAGTGAAAATGCAATGCATGAATAAGGATTGAATGGAATTCTTATAGGTCTCTTTGGAGATGGAAAAAATGATGATGATAATGATCATATGGTTGACATTGATGGTGATAGAAAGGGTAATTACCACCAAAGTAATATTTATAATAACAACATGAAATACTCAATCAAGCAAATAGCTAGGACACTTTTGTTCAGATAAGGTTCTAGTAGAACCTCAAAACTTGCAAGCACATTAATATTATTAGAAATCAAGTCACTATTGGTTGGTTAGGCAAAGGATTCACAACCCTACTGAAGTGAGTTGAAATCTATTTCATACTTTTCATTGTCAATTGGTGTATGAAATTCGTAAACATTCATCAACTTCGTTTATATTTCTTTAAGGGGATTTTAAAACCATATATTATATATAAACAATTCTATTATAGATTTACATATCAAACATGTTCATCATAAGTCAAACATTCAATTGATTTAATCTCAAGAAATATTATAGGGCACTAAAAACTAAAATATTCACTGAAGAGAATGTGTTGCCATCAACTTACATAGAATCGTATCTATTGCTGGTTGAGTTTGGGATTGAATATAAGCAAATTCATTCATGTAAATATGATTTCATTTTATACAAAAATGAAGATCAAGACAAGGTAGAACTCCCTATAACAAAAGAGAATATATATTGCATAGGTGAACAAGGTTCTACGATTCCAAAGAAGGTTTTACATCACATGCCAATTATATCTAGACTTCAACGAATGTTTCATTACAAGTCACTTGCACAATTGATAGATTTCAATGCAAATAATGGGATAAATATGGATTCATGTGAATTCTGGCTGACTCCCAAGCAATGAAACACATAGAGGAAAAATGGCCAAGAAAATTCAAAGATGAACCCCATACTATTAGGTTTGGTCTTGAAATTGATGGAGTGTGCCCATTCTCTTTCCTGAGCTTAAATTATAGTGTTTGGCCAGTCAATTTTATAGTATACAATATTCCCCTATGGATGTGTGTTAGAAAGGAGCACCTTATGTTGACTCTTATCATTCCAGGAAAACACTATGTAAAAAAAATGGATTTTATCTTGCACCTTTTATTAATGAGATACAACTCGTATGGAAAGGCATAAGAGTGTATGACATATCATGTCTCCATCAAATTGGTCCTTCATTTTGTATGATGTACTATGTTGGACTATTCACGATTTCCCAGGACTTGGTGTATGTTCTGGGAAGATAAAATATTTAAACATTTACACTAATAATTTATTTTCATCCCAACTTTCATACTAGCATTTATACTATTATTTTGATGTTATTAACATTACTTATTGAATTGTAGGGCTTCAAGAAAAGGGGATATTTGCATGTCCAATATGTGTAAAAAAAATTCAAGGGCATTATTATAAAGATATACATAAAGCTATTTATGCATACAATTGGTTTTTCTACCATGAGATCATAAGTTTAAAAATCGCCAAAATAATTAATTCAATGGAAAAGTTGAAAATAGAGCCCCCCCCCCCCTAATTACAAGTCCAGGTGATTAGCTTAAGAAGTATGAATATGTCGAACTGAAATCTTCAGAGGTTTTTTTTATCGGGTTGATTCAATTTAAGAACCTGAACAAGTTGTAGTTAATATGCCAGAAGGAATGAAAAGGAAATTCAAATTTTATGATCGCCCTTACTAGAAGGACTTATTAATAACTTGCCTAATAGATCCTATATACATCTTCAAAAAGGTCCCAGAATCTATACTTTGACATATATCAGACAAAGAGAAGGACACCTTCCCTTCAAGGAGAGATGTTTCTCTTTTGCGTACCAAATTTGATAGAAGACATTTGTGGCCAAACAAGGAAAATGAAACATATGTAGAAGATCCATGGATTTTTAAAAAAAAGAGCTAGACCAACTAAAAAAATGCATCCTTTCAATGAGGAAACCTACTGGGTATGGGTCATCATTGGAAGAAACTTTTACAATTGATGGACATCTGACATGATTCATAATTTCATGAAGGTATTATCACCATTTTACTTTTACAAGTAACATTTTTTAAGTACAAAATATATTTTGATATTCTGTTGTGTGAGAAAAATTACTAATGATGTTTGAGAAAAAAATTTCATAGCATGTAATGCCATTGGAAATTAGGGTAATTCATGTCTTACCATTGACTGAAGGAATGCCATAAGTTTATTGTTAGCATTTTCAAGGTATGTGGTATGAAATGTTTATGTGTGAGATACATATAAATATTATATTGTTTTTAATTTTTGACAAACGGTTCATACAAATGTTCTATTCTTATAGTAGGTGGATAACCTCCAAGGAGATCCACGAATGTGAAGTGTCAAAATGGAAGAAGGAAATTGCAAAAATTGTATGTGTATTTGAAAAGGAGCTCCCTACAAGTTTCATGGACCTACAATTCTATTTACTTATACAACTAATCGATGACATTGAATTTTCGGGTGTCGTATCAACGAGTTGGATGATTTTCATGAGAGGTATATGAAGACTCCAAAAACGTATGTCCAAAAAACGGCACATCCAAAGGGTTGCATGGCTGAAGCATATGTATTGAATGAAGGATTTTTATTCCTATGTGAATTCCTTAGTAATGATTTTGAATATGGGCCACGCTTTTGGGATGAAAAACGAGCGTAACATATTATTGATGGAGAAAAACCACAATCTAATGGTATTGAAGTATAAATTAGTAAGTAAATTCATGATATCTGTGGTTGTTTTCCTTGCAATCATTAATTTACTCTGTAATTGTCAAATATACAACATGACATTTTGAGTTTGAAATAAACATGTTGACAAGTAATAAGTGTAGACAAAAGTGCTATATTCGACAAGTTCGTTCTGTACCACATGGAATTTATGAAAATACATATTGATTTATATCATAAAAAGAGATAAAATGTGTTAGAAGCAAGGAGAGAGTTTAAGAGATCGAACCCAAAGAATACTCCACTTCCCATTGATCTACTTGGGGAATGGAGCAAAGATTGCACACTACAATGGGTTACTGAACAAATTCAAAATCAATTAGAAGATGCGGGTATAGATTCAAACATAAAATAATATGAAATAAACATTTGTAGAGGATGTGACTGAAAGGTACTATTGGAATTCTACAGAATGTTCTTTATTTACAATTTTGACACTATTAACTATTTTGATATTCATCATTATATTTGTTTTCACTTAAATAAATGGTCTTTCATAGGTGAGGAAATATCCTGCAATGTGGGCATATGGATGATATTTTGTGTAGAAGGTGTAGATGTAAAGAGATCATCCTTTGATTGTGGCATCATGGTCGATTTCAAGAATTCCAGTTGAGCAATCTCAAAAGATAAGAATATTATTGAAGGGAATCTACAATATGTTGGGAAAATCCAACAAATTATTGATTTGGATTAGCACTCTTTTAAATGTTGTATTATTAAGTGTAGATGGTATGAAGCATTAGAGACGACATGGAGACATGATATCCTTATTGGATTTTTTTCTATAGATTCGTCAAGATTCCTACCAGATGATAAGGAGCCTTATTTTCTACCAATTCCTTGTGAGCGTTATTTATTTAACTCAAATAATAAGCGATAATTATCATTAACATATTAATTCATAGTTTAATATGAATATGTGTGTGTGTGTGTGTTTTTATTAAAAAATAAAATTGTTATAACATAGGTCTAATATATGTATGTCGTTCATGTGCAGGTATTTTTCGATGAAGATATTTTGGACCGAAATAAATGGATATTTGCCATGAATTATAATCCAATATTAATTCATGTATTTGATGATGCATTAATGGATACTGAGAAGAACCATGATGCCCAACAAAATTATAGAGAGGAATTAGAGAACATCAAAGAAATTGACATCCCTGAAGATGTTGAAGATGGTTATGCTTAGACACAAGAAGGAAAAAATCCAAAGTTAGATGATGTTATATAAGACAACAATATGTATGGTATAGAAAATGATGATCCAAATAGATCTAGTAACAATATAGATGGTTCGCAGCCAAATTTCAATGATGATGAAGATGATGTATGTCAAGATGAGGATGATCATAATATTAAATACTTGAAAGAACATATGAACATTGAAAATGATACAATGGATGACATTGTTGCAGACAATAATGTTAATGAGCAAGATTTATAAATTTTCAAAATTATGTGTAATGCATGTTTAAAAAATGATGATTTTTGTGGCCCAAAATTTGAAATGCTTCAATATTATGTGTCGATACAAATTAACTATTGCAATATATTAAAGTGTTCAATATTTGTTATGAATTGTTCGCAGAAAAAATTAGGATTACTTGGATAAGAGTTAGCATGGTTAGTGGTCATTTATTGATTGATAATGGTTTAGAGGTGTTTTCAGCGTATTGGTTAGACTCAGATTGAACTAGGATGAATAACCTATTGAATAACAATACATTAAATATGCAATTGTTAAAAATTATAATTATGTATATCACATATGTAAAACAATGTAAATCCAAACCATTAGACTACATGTATGCAAAGTTTGTTCATTAATTTATATTATAAAGCAAATTGAAATATTTCACTAAGACAAAGCAAAATTATTTTCTATGGGAAAAATTTGAAACATTTAATTGTATTAATGTTCTTTATGAGTCAAAAAGTAATCTCAAAGTTGAATCATTCAATTTTTCCTTGCAATGAAGGCTAGGTGTGCATTTCTATCAAGCAGGACAAAATTGCCTTGCTTCTCTAAAATGCAGGCCCAGGCTTCATTTCATGGCCAATATGGTTGATTCAAATTGTACACTATTTATTTGCTAACTAAGTAAAGACAATATGTATTTTTCTTGATACTTTGCAATGTTGGACCTGGAGTCAATAATTTTTTGATACTTGAAGCCCTTATTTGTGTACTATTTTGTCAATCTTAGAAGGATATTTTGTTTGGTGAGATAAGGATATGTGGATTATATTCCTGGTGATGTTGATATATACAATATTATTATGTAACTATTTTGTTTTGATGCTGCTAAATTTGTATCTCATGTAAGATTTATGCAATTTTATTATTAATAGAAAAAACCATGCTAGAGAAGAATGGAGAGACCTTTCCAGGTAGCCCACATCTATGTCTAATTAATTGAGGCAGTGCCAATCCCCTAGGCATAAGACAAGATTTTTTTACCATTTTGGTTAAAAATTACACCTCTGGCTCCAAAAACCCCTGAAGTGCCTTTTGAGGCAGCCTATGGTAATTTTTTCCATATGATGCACTAAGCATATTGTAAATTTGTTCTACTATGGAAAGAAGACATATTTTGTATTTCAAATAGAAATTTAGTACATTCCATAGCACCAATTTCTCGTTTCAATAAGCTATCATCTTATAAAAGTCCATTATATTGTCTAAAAATAAAAGAGTAATTAGATCTTAGTGAGACCACAACTAGATAAAAACTCCATGAAAGAGTCATAAAAGTAAGTCTTAAAGAAAGACTAGAAATTTATTCAAAAATACACGTTAATGGACAATATAATGATATATAATGCATGTTAACATCATATATATATATATATATATATATATATATATATATATAGATATATATATATATTACATGTTGAAATGTGTCTACATAGATACAACACCTAAAAATTGTTATTCTGAAACTTGAGGATGCTTAGGAGGATTCTACAAGCCTTCCTCTTCAGAAGTAGAATGTTTCTTTCCTTCTATTGACAACTATGATTGTTCGGGCACTACAATAGACACATCCTTTACTCCTTGTTGAAGCTATCGAATTTTCCTTTCATAATATTCTCTTGTATCATATTTTTCTTGTCTTAGCCTCTTCAATAAAATATTCTTGTCATGTCTGTTGGTTCTCAGCTACATTCCTTTCAAGATTTTCCTTTGTAGAATTTAGTTGATATCTACATTTGGCCAGTTCACTAGTGAGTTGTTGTACTTTATCCTCACACTACTTTTCCTTTGATTGTTATTGATTGTTGTTGTTTTCCCCTTTCTCCATAATTGTTGTTTTTCCCTCTCTAATTGTTGCTACAAATCAGAAATCTAAGATTTAAAATTTTGCGTTTCCATGTCACATCCCAAATGTTGTGTTTTTTGGCTGCTCATGATATCATTGTGTAGATATTTAATTATTTTATCTCTCTCAGTTGCTGTCTACTTCAATGACTGAACAACTGGTGGTGAGACATATAGATCAACCATAGATTTGATGGTTGAGACAATGGTCTCTAAAACCTTCACTCATTCTTTTAGATTAGATTTCTCCAAGTCCTTTGTAGCCTTTATTTAACTCATACATCCTTATTTGTACCTTTACACTTACACTTACCATTATCCCCTCTTAGTACCACCTTCTAAAAAATAGCAATATTTTTTCATTTCAATTTATTTAATCTCTTTTTTTGCCCAGGAAATTTCAAGATATCTCTCTTTCAACTTATTATCTTGCCTATGATAGGTTTTCTCCAACTTAGTCACTCTTTTCTTGTATTCTTCAACCTGCGATTCATGCTTCTGTTGCTCATTATATTTACATTTACTTTCAATTTCAACCTTTAAATTTTCAATAATTTTATCTTTTTCATTCCATAACTTGACTAATTTAGCCTCGAAAGTATATAATGTTGCCTATGGAGGTAAATTGAGAACCTCTAGTATTCTTCTCAACTCCTCTTCAAGTTCACTATTTTTTTCATCATATATAGCATGATTTTTTTTGAACTTTGCATTTAGTACATCTATCTCCGTAATACCTTAATTTCTCATATTGGATACTTGATTATGCAATTCATCAATCACTTTATCCTTGGCATTTAGGGATTTCACTTATTTTTCTGTTTGTTGCACAATTGTTCATTCCAACACTACCATCTTCTTCATGCATTCAACAATATCCTTCTTCTTTAGTTAGTACTTTTCCTTCCTGTTGTATATAGAGGAAGAATCCTCTATTGAAATTTATTTGTAATGGATCATTTTATGATATAATAAGAATTTAATTTTTTTATCGAAATTGTATGTTGGACTATACACATTTAAACTTGGAGATATAGATGTTGAATCACCCATAAAAGAATAATTATACTGAGGTGCCAACTCTTTAGAAAGAATTTTTGTCTATTATAGAAAAATCATCATTACATGTTTCCTTATAATGGTCCATACCTTCCTTCTCTTCATCTTCATCCACATGCACATGTAAGTCTATTAGAACACTAGCAACTATACCTTCAACATGGAAAATGTTATCAAAAAAATTCCAGACCTTCAATAGGAGTCTGTTCATGTTCTTCCTCAACTGTTTTCATTGGCTTTGATTTCCTAAAGTAAGTTGTAAAAGGCCTTATTTCAAAATCGGGTTGATACAAATCAATAATTTTCTATAGTGTGTTCCTGGGAAGCTAAACTTAACCTTGTTAATTTTACTTTCTTGTAGGGCATGGTGTATTTTTTTAGCCAACAAATGAGGGCCGTCTATGGTCGTGCCTTCAACCCAATGAATAACTAGCCTCATGTAGTCACCGAAAATATCAACCTTGTGATGATTCACAATTGACTTAAGGACAACTTGAATCATGGAGTTTTATAGTCCTTAGGGAAAATCTTGCATTTTTAATCCATTCAACAGAACATATAATTTTTTCCCACATATTTTACTGGCCATTTCAATCTGTTCTACCTTAGGGGTTTTCTTTCAGTTAAATATTTCTCCCCATCTACGTGGACTTTTTGTTGATCTTGCAACCATATCAGGGTCGAGGTTAATCCTCCACCCAAATATTTTTAATACCATGGATTTATCATCATAATTTTCTATGGCCTCATATATCTCATCATTTTGGAAATCGAACTATCCAAATGTAAATTTATAAAGCTCTACTCTTCTCGGGATATCTATCGTACCTGGTGGATTTTTTTTTTTTTATCTCTCCATGTATCGACACACTCTTTGAATTTTTTGACTACAAACTTCTCCTAGGAATCCCGTGTGTCAATTGTTTACAGGATAGAAGACGTCATTGTTTCAATTGAATCCATCATTGTTTGGGGTAAAGGCATACTAGCTGAATGCATGTTGAATGCAAGAATGAATGCTACATAGACCGTGAGGAATTCATGATGACTAAATCATGACGAATGCACGTTGAATGAAAAAATGTGCACTGAATAAACCATGAGGAATGCATGAAAAAATGAGTTTTTTTTTAACTTATTGCTTTATTTTACTATAAATCACTTTTATAAAGAAAAGAAAAATTTATTAAGTGAATGAAATTGTTTATAAGGTGCTTTACCTTTGCTCCGTTACTTGTATATCTTCTCAGACACAAAATTAAAAATTCATATTTAATATTTAGATATAAGATAAACTTTATTACTTTTAAAAATAGGGTTGCAATATTTTGATGGCATGTAAGATGACCATCACTTATTTCTCATGGGTAGAATTGACCAAATTTCCATCATGCAACTGGTTATTCATTAATGATAGTAAATGTCCTTTTTGCATTAAAATCGCAACCAAACATTTTTATAGTAAATGTCCTAACCAAGTCACTTGACCTAATCTTAAACTTAAAACCCTAAAAAATATGTACAATATAGAAAAATCCTAAAATAGACCCTGTAAACCCTAGGTTTTATCTCTTTATCTATCCCTTGGCAACATTTAAACCTAATTACTACTTAAATTATAAGGTCATCCAATCTTACTTATTGAGGTTTAACCAATAAACTACAAGTTTAAACTATGAAAATTCAAGTTTTATTTTTCTTAGTCCATCTCTTTTTCCCAAACATTTCTGGTGTGCATTTATTTGGGTCATAAAAACCATGCCTTTTACCCTTTGAAATCCATCCAATTTGGAGTATTTTTGAGCAACACATGCTTATAAGTGAAAAATTAAAATTATTTAATTTTATTAGTGTTACCTATGAGTAAAAAATACACTCTCCAAGTTGAATCATTCAATTTTGCGTTGAAATCAAGACCGGGAGTGCATTTTTATGAAGCGGACCAAATTTTCCTTACTTCACTCAAATGCATGCCCAAACTTTGTTTATTGGTCAATCTGATTTATTCAAATTTTAGATGGTTTATTTAATGATTTTACACACTTTGGCATTGTTATATCTTTACTTAGACTTCATTGTCAAGCATTCATTGTCAAGCATAAAATAATAACTAGTCCTATTTGTCTCCATTCTCCTTGCACGTTTATATTTAAACACTAACTAGGCCACTTGACCTAATCTTAAACTTAAAACCCTAAAAAATATGTACAATATAGAAAAACCCTAAAATATACCCTGTAGACCCTAGATGTTATCTCTTTATCTACCCCTTGTGAAGATTTAAACTTAATTACAACTAAAATAAGGTCATCCAACCTTATTTATAGTGTTTTAACTAAGAAACTGCAAGTTTCAACTATTAAAATTCAAGTTTGATTTTTCTTGGCCCATCACCTTGTTCCCAAACATTCACGGTGCGCATTTATTTGAGGCATAGAAACATTACCTTTGACCTTTTGAAATGCAAGCAATTTAGTGTGATTTTGAAAAACACAAACATATATATGGAAAATTAAAAATATTCAATTGATGGCCTCATGTCTGAGTTGAGTATATTCATTGAGAGATTCTTACCATGTGCTTTTGAGAGTAGCTCCCTAGGACAGGAACTGAGTTACAATGTCAGTCGTAGGTTGGGTTGGGAGTGTCATTAGTAGAGAGTTCCATTGAGCGTTTGTTTCTTCACTGAGCTACTGTAGTGTCTCCAAATGAGTCTGTGTCAGTGGACGGAGGTCCCAAAGTATCTTCTTGGTAGTTTTGGAATCGTCTTCTATCCACTGTATTTGGTTCTCAAGATCATTCACATGTGCTAGAATCTCCTTTCATTGGTTCTTGTCCTTAGTACCTAGGGCTTCATTAAGTAAATGACTGACACGACTGTCTAGAGGGTAGACAGGATGGTTCTTCTTTTTTAGACAACCAAACCATTCATGCACTTGCTGTAGAAGGGTGTGAGCTTCTTCCTCGACCTTGATGAGTGAATATTTGAGTTCCATTACATTTGCAAGTTTTTTCTCATTCTCGGCTACGTACTGGGTAGTAGATTCTAGCAGTTCCCTTTGGGTTTCAACAAGGTTTCACTTGAGCTTGCAATTTGTTGATATCAGATCAACACATGCTTCTTGAACGTGATCACAACATTTGACAAGGGTACAAGCAGATAAATCCACTGAGGCATTAAGCACCACTTTTGAGACCGAAGGCCATAATACCTGGAATTTTTCAGTGATATGATCAACCTGATTCTGGAGTTATTACTTCTCTTGGAGTAGGTGATCATGTTCTGTAGTGAGAGTTAGGATATGCGATTGTTTCTTCTCATGCTTAGAGGCTATGATGTTGTGCAACGCCTCTGCTCAATGTGCAACTTGTTGAATAAAATTAAATAGCTGGGTTGAGGACCAGCCTTGGATATCATCATGGCCCATTTTCAATGATTTAGGAAACCAACTCTACAACGACTGTCCACTGGTAACATAGTTCTCAGAATGATCCTATAGTGAGGTAGCCGAGGGTTCAACTATTAGGGGATTAGTATGAGCAGGAGCAGAATGAAATGGTATTGATGGAGGGCAATGAAAGGGAAATTTTATTGTATGGAGTGTAGTGCAAAGGGGAGGGGAAATGATCTATCTTATGACTTTCAATGGACCCGACTCATGAAATAAAGATAGCAAAGAATTTGGAGCGATTTTTTCACTGGTAACTTCCATGATGGACTAGACAACGAAGACGACCTCCATTTTTATTTATGTTCCTAACAGTATTCCATAGGGTAAGGTGTTAGAGATGGTGGTGGAAGTGGATGTTGTACGGGGAAATGGGTTATGCGATCAGGGTGATGTAACAGAAGTGGAGGGTGGATGTTCTTCTATAATGGGTGATGCAGTATATGAATGGGGTTCTTCATCTGTAAGATCAACAATTTGGTTGGAGGTGGTCATGTTCTTTCTCTTTGACCTAGCTAGAGGTTTTGTATCTTTCGGTTATTGGGGCTTTGGAATCACTGGTTTTGACTGGGAATGGGGGCCCACTATAGGGAGCGAAGCTATGATGGGAGAACCAACCATAGACTCATCCAACCTTGAATTTTGAAATTTAGAGAAATTGGGGAAGGAAATTATCGAGACTTCAATGTTCACCATGCTTTTTTGAATAGAGTGCATTTGCATTTGGAGCTTCTTTATGACTGGTTCTAGTTGTTCCTCAGCCATACACTTTGTTGATGCTGTAGATGTGTCCCATAGTAGTGGTTGTGGCACCATCCCTCCAAACAAATATATATGCTTCCCCTCTCGAACCTCTCCAACAATCTTCGACTAGGAATTAACCTTCGTGTGGAAATATTATTTAGTCAATATGAACTTTTGAGCCCTTATTTGAATCATGTCATGATGGACACATTTTGGTCGTATCCAGACATGGTCATGAATTATGTCAAACCATATTTCTAGTGGGTAATCATCAAGTAATACCTTTAGGACACTTTCTGTGGCCTTGATGACTTTCAACATCTTATGGTACCATCCAATAAAGGAGGCCTCATTAATTTCCTTGCTTCTTGGGTTCCCTGATGTTCGCCAAGGTGTATACCAAAGATCTAGTGGCTTATCTTCCATAATTAGATCCAATTCTCACCCCTCTGGTGGCCACTATTTCCACATTTCTAGCATAACAAAAATATATCCATAGATAAAGTGGGTGGCTCTCTTATATACATCTTCATAAGCTTCAAACAACTCATGAAGTAGAAAACTACACCAGCTCAACTATGCACCCTGTACACAGTTCTTCGCCATTGAAATAGTATCTAATGTGCACTCATTCCTTAATAAATATCGCATGATATTCCCTACAATAATGTAACAGGAAAATTTAATATTGGGTGTGTTGATTGGTTTTATTAGCGCACCCTTGCCCCCTCTCTGGTATTGTACTTGTTATTGTTAGGTCCCTACAATAATAGTGATTACCCCATTACTATTGTAGTTGTATCCATTATTAATATTGTTGTGCCCCTATTCTCCCCATATTGTTATTACTGTGCCCCATAAAATCCCTCTATTGTTATTTTTGTGCCTTTATATTATTATTGTAAGGTCGGCTGGGTTATATTATGACTCCTTAGACTCCTATATATAGAAAGGAGGTTTTGTCATTGGAATCATCAAGGAATCATTCATTTGTGTAATGTAAAGGAGGTTTCCCCCTAGAAGAGGTTGAATTCTAAGGCATTGATCTATCTTTTCTATCTTTTTGTGAGCTGGTTTCATAATAGTTATAGTAGTTCTCATCCCCCATATTCTTTGCTCACATGGAAATTGTTTGGAATACAGTAGATATAGTGGCCCTAGCATCAGATAGGCCTGTGAGCCTTTGAAGGTCAACAACATGTATTTTTTACTCCTCGTCGAGCCACAATGATCCTCCATCCATTCGGTTTATAAGAAGCTTGGTACAGTACATGACAACTCCCATCGTCCTAAACATGATATGTCTCCTCAGGTTTAGAAATGTCAACCTTTGAATACCCTAGAAATCCTCTGCAACCTTGATGGATTGAATTCCATCAGCCTTAACTATTATTTTAGTGTAGACCCCTTCCTTTAATGTTGGAAATTGAAAGGATTCTGAGAGGTCATTGTCAACAAGCACTTCCTTATCATATTTACCATATAGAGGTTCTCGCTTCATGACTCTTTCATCGAATTCAGCCTCTGGGATAGAGATCACAACTTTCATCAATGTGCTAAAATGACACTGATATACACAAAACACTGGGGGCTTGAACTTGTTCTTGAGACAATTAGAATTAGAACCAAACTCAAAACTTGGCAAGTCTACCACCTCGGCTTAAAATTTTGAAAAACTTCTCATTTCCATGCAGATTATGTAGAGAAGATCAGCACAACATTTCTGACTAACTAATTACTACAAAAATTTCCATATGTGATCTCAATCATGTTAACAATGCTGACAGATGAGCTAGACCTGACTCGGAGGATGCAAAAATGAAAAAGGAGAGTGGAGTTTATGGGTAATTATAGTGTCATGATGGGAGGCACATAGGAGTTGATGATGGGTTCTATGGTAAATATTTAACACAAATTTGAATTGACACTGGAAATTATTACCTAATTAATGCGAATATGATTCCTAACACATGTGCCCCCTCCCAAACCACAAACAGTTGTTGTGGGGTGGAAATACCTAAGCAACTGAAAGATACTTGATGGGAGATTTATTCTAGTCTAACTTCAACTAAACCAATTTAACAGACACAACTAATACGTGGAAAAGAACTAAATGACTCTACCTAATCCTACGTATAGTCTCCTTTCGGAGATGTATCAATTTAAAGTGGATTTTTTTGATCCCTGAAAGGGTTCAGGTGTGCGCCATTCACCCATCCTTGCATTAAAACACCATCCATTTGTGCAAGCTTGACAACTCCTAATTCCTTTACTTCTGCAACAATAAAACGACCAAACCAATGCATCTACAACTTCCTAGAAAACTTCAAGAATTTTCTATCATATAGTAGAACATGTCATATGTTATGTAAACAACTCACAAAATAGAAGAAAATATAGATCAACGACTTTAAAATAAGCCTCTTCGAGGGGGAAACCTCCTTTACATTACACAAATGAACAATTCTTGGATGATACAAATGAAAAAACCTCCTTTTTATATACAGGAGTCTAAGGGGTCACAATAGAATCAAAGATGACATAACAATAATACTATAAGGGTGCAACAACAATAATAGTGGGCTTCTATGGGGCACAATAATAAAAATATGGGGACAATAGGGTCACAACAATAACAATCAGGGCTACAATGACAATAGTAATGGGGGAATCACTAGTATTATAGGGATCTAACATGCCCCTCTCCTTCAAAAAAGTGTTTTCTTCAATGCTTGAGTAGTTTTTGATGCTTCTATATAAAATTCTCACCCTCCCATGTGGAATCTTTAGCGGGTAAGTTCTTCCATTTAATGAGATACTCCGAAATTGATTGATTTCATAGCTGTCGATTTCTTGTTTCTGTGACTACTTCAGGTTCCAATATGATTTTTCCTTCCTCGTTAAGTTCTATCAATATTGTTTAAACTGGGATTTTGTCACCTATAACCTTCTTTAAGCATGAAACATGGAAAGCTGGGTGCATTCGGGAAGCTACATGAAGCTCCAATTTGTATGCCACAGTACCAATCTTTTCCAACACCTTGTACAGACCATAATAATTTGGTGATAATTTATTATCCTTCTTAGCTTACTTGAGGGACATTTGTTTATATGGTTGTAGCTGTAGTAATACGTAGTTTCCTACATCAAGACTTATTCCACTGTGATATTGATTTGCCTGTTATTTCATTATATTATGTGCCAAAGTGAGGTTATCCTTTAAGGGTTGGATAACTTGTTGTAGATGCTCGATGTGATCATCCACTACTTGAAACTTAGAATTTTCTCTAAATATGATGTGACGGATGGTGGATGATATCCATAAAGTGCCATAAATGGGGTCATTTTTGCTGCAGTATGGAAGGAAGTGTTATACCACCATTCATCCAAAGGCAACAATTTGACCCATTGTGTTTTTTTATCAGATACAAAGCAACAAACATATCCTTCCAAACATTTGTTTACTATGTCAGTTTTCCCATTAGATTGATGATGATAGGAAGAGATATGATCTAATTGAGTACCAAGACAAGAAATAATTTTGTCCAAAAATTTCCAATGAAAATGGATCTTTGTCGCTTACAATAATCTTTGGGTTTCCATGTAGCTTTTGAATTGTTTCCATAAATGTGGTAGAAACTATATTGGATTTAAATGGATGTGATAACACACAAAAGTTTGCATACTTGGTAAGTCTATCAACTACCACCATGATGACACTCTTTCCTTCAAACTTGGGTAAACCTGTGATAAAATCCATTAAAACCTCCTCCCAACATTGGCTTGGAATGGATAAAGGTTGTAATAGACCTGGGGTCTTAATTGTTTCAAATTTATCTTGTTGGAAAACCAAACATTCCTCCACAAACTTTTAAATATCCAATTTAAGGCCATCCCAAAAAAAATCCTTCTTAACCCTGTGGTAAGTTTTTAAAAATCCTGAGTGCCCTCCTAAGGGAGACGTGTGAAATTCCATAAGAATTTTTTGTTTGAGTTGGGAATTCTTACATAGGTATAAACGATCTGTGTACCATAACTAATCATTTTTATAGCTAAATGTATCATTTTTATAGGTAATAACGATCTTGTTGTAACTTTTGAATGAGTGCCCACACTTATTCATCATTCTTCCATTCATCCCTTGCTTCGTTTATCCAATCTGGTTGGATAATAGAAATAGCACAAAGCAATGCTTCCACATCCTTATCCTTTCTTAGAGTGCATCTGCCACAACATTTTTCTTCCCTTTTTTGTAGATGATTTCAAAGTCATAACCCAACATCTTTGTGACCCAATTTTGTTTGTCTTCTGAAGATAATATTTGTTCTAAAAGGTATTTAAGGCTATCATGATCCGTTTTTACCTTGAAGTGTCTTCCCATTAGGTAGGGTCATCATTTCATAAGTGCATGTAGTATTGCCAACATTTCCTTCTCATAAATATCTTTGTGCAAATACTTTCCTTTGATTAGACAACTTTCGAAAGCAATGGGTCTTTCTTTTGAATTAAAACAACACTAATTCCATTTCCTGAGGCATCACATTCCACAATAAAGGTTTTTGTGAGGTTAGGAGTAGCTAAGACTGGTGCCTGGCACATTGCCTCTTTAATATGTTCAAAGGCCTTCGTTGCTTCTGGAGTCCATGAAAATGCATCTTTCTTCAATAATGTTATTAGAGTTGTTGCTATTCTCCCATAATTCTGAACAAACTTGCGATAATACCCTGCAACACGAGAAATCCTTGTAGATGCTTTATGGATGTGGGGATTTTACATTCCTTAATGGTTTTAATTTTTCTAGGGTCTACCTTCACACCTTCATGAGATACAATATGACCCAAATATTCCACCTCTTGTACTCCAAAGAAACATTTGGAGATTTTTTCATATAATTGTTTCTCCTCCAATTGTTTGACCACCCTGTCAACATGTTGAACATGATCCTTCCAAGACTTGTTGTAGATTATTATATCATCAAAAAATACTAACACAAATTTTCTAAGGAAGGGTTTGAAAATGGAATTCATCAAACCTTGAAATGTAGAAGGTGCATTGGTAAGGCCAAAAGGTATGACCAAAAATTCATAATGACCCTCATGAGTTCTAAATGTTGTTTTTGGAATGTCTTCAGCCTTCATTCTGATTTGATGATATCTTGAACGAAGATCCAACTTGGTGAAGTAAATTGATCCATGCAATTCATACAATAATTTATCAGTGACAAAAATGGGAAATTTATCTTTAATAGTGAGCTTGTTGAGCTCCCTATAATCCAGACACATGTGCCATGACCCATCCTTCTTGTGCACCAATACTACTAGAGCAGAGAAAGAACTTTGACTAGGTTGAATTATACCATCCTCTAGCATTTCTCAACCATACGTTCAATTTCACTCTTTTGGGCTTAGGGATATTTGTAAGGCCTGATGTTTGGAGGAACACTTCCTCAAATCAAATCAATAGCATGATCATGATCACGAATAGGTGGGAGGCCTTTTGGAGTATCAAATACCCTTGAATTATTTTCCAAAACATTTTGGAGATCTCAAGAAATATATGATTTCGATGTGGGAACCTCTAGTGAACATAATTTTGCAATTACGCCTCATTTTTATTTCTTTAGAACCTTGGTCATTCTGTTACAGCTAATTATCTTTCCTGGTTTCCCTGCGATACCCCTTAATTTAAATTCCTTTCCTTCCGAAAAAAAATTCATAAAGTTCTTGAAAATTAAAAGAAATTGTACCCAAGGATCGTAGCCATTGGACTCCTAATACAACATCAGCACCACCCATTGGAATGGAAAGCATTCAGCTATTCAATACATATTCTCCCATCGATAGCATGATATTATTGAACTTTCCAGAGCCATTTATGGTTCCTCCACTTGTGATCATCACTTGACACTGTGGTGTGAATATCACTCCAGAAGAAGCATGGAGCTCAATTAAACCAGCTGTAAGTCACTTTCGGTTTTTTGGAAGTGAAGCATGGGCCCATATTCCAGATGAGAAACATAAATATTTAGAACCTAAGAGTGAAAAAGTGTATTTTTGTTGGATATTTTGAAGATGTCAAAGGATATAAACTTATTCCATTTAAGTCCAAAAATGTTATCATCAGAAGAGATGTAAAGTTTGCTGAAAATATATCAACCTACAAGCCTAGTTCGGCGGATATGCCACCTCTCTCTATCCCTTCTACTTCTAAAAACATTTCTTCTTCAGATGATGATAGTGAGGATGACAATCCTCCCCCTCCTTATTAGGATCCTCCTTCAGCTCCTTAGCTTCCAAAATGGGTCCGTGCTACTCGGGACATAGCAGATGCTCTTGCTGGTGATCCTACAGATCAATGATGGACACATTCTCAGTCTGATAGAGCCTCTTCTTTACTGGCTCAAACTTCAGTGAATTATGATCCTGACACCTTTGTAGAAGCTTCAGTCCATCCATATTGGGATGCAACTATGAATGAAGAGTATCATTCATTATTGGCAAATGATACATGGGATCTTGTTCCTCTTCCAAAGGGACAAAAACTTGTTAGATGCAAATGGGTTTACAGAACCAAGTTGGACAAGATGGAAAATTTGATAAACATAAAGCTTGTCTTGCTGCTAAGGGTTTTTCACAAGTTGAAGGCATTGACTATACTGAAACCTTCTCCCCTGTTGCCAAAATGAAATATATCCACCTTGTTCTTTCCCTTTCTATCTCTTTCAAATGGGAAGTACATCAGATGGATGTTAAATCTACCTTCTTGCATGGGGACTTGCATGAAGAAATTTATATGGAACAACCTACTGGCTTTATACAAACAGAATCCAACCTTGTATGTCAACTTAAGAAATCCCTTTATGGTCTCAAGCAAGCCCCTTGAGCTTGGTATGCCAAAATGGATAGCTTTCTTTTAGAAACTGGCTTTTCTAGGTGTCATTCTGACAATACTGTCTACATCAAGAAAGTGGGCAAGTCTCTTATCATTCTTGTTCTTTATGTTGATTATTTTATCCTTACTGGTAGTGATCCCAACCTTATAAACCATGTGAAGTCCAACCTTAAAAAGAAGTTTGAAATGATAGACTTAGGACACTTGCATTATTTTCTTGGTCTTCAAGTCTTGCAATCCAAGGAAGGTATTTCCCTTTCCCAATCCAAGTATGCCTATGATCTTATATGCCATTTTCACATGGAAGACTATAAGCCAGCCCCTTCTCCCTTTTAGTCTATATCCAAACTTTGAGTCACTTGTACTTCCCCTGAAGTTGATGCTACCCTATATCGTCAACTTGATGCTAAAAGAATACTTTGTTATGTTCAAGGTACAATTCAGTTTGGGATTCATTACAGTGCAGAATCATCTCCTCTATTGGTTGGTTTCACTGATTCCGATTGGGCTAGTGACCCTAATGATCGGAAGTCTATCGCAGATTATGTGTTCACTCCTGGTTCAGGACCTATTACATGGGCTTGCAAGAAACAAAGTGACATTTCTCTTTCTTTAGTAGAAGCAGAGTATCGTGGTTCCATAGAAGCTAGTAAGGAAGCCTCGTGGCTTCGTCATATCCTATCAGAGTTTGACTTTCAGGAGCAGCAGCCGACTACACTTTGGTGTGATAATCAAAGTGCCATTCAACTATGCAAAGATACAATCCAACATCACTACAACAAACACATTGAAGTGCACATGCACTTCCTCAGAAATCTCATTCATGACCATGTTCTCGAAGTGCAATATCGTTCAACAGATGATCAAGTTGCAGACATATTTACAAAGTCTCTCACAGAGGTGAAGTTTTACTAAACTTCAATTTATGGTTGGAGTTAAGGAAGTTGTCACTAAGGGGGCATAGGCTCTAATGCCTCCTTCCTTCTCCTATTGTGTCATGTTTATACATCCTTCAATGCTATCCCAAGTTGTTCTTAAGGGGCATATTAGGATATTCCGACACATAGGAAATAGTTAAGTATAACTTGGTCTAGTGTAGAGTTAGGTAAAGTGTGTTTCTTTACTATGTAATTTTGTAACTTACAATCCGACAGTCATGATATGTTCTAGACATGAAGTGATCCAATGGTTCATTCTCTCCTCGGTATTACCGACACTTGATCTATGGCTTAACACCTGATTGGTCCATGATCTCTATTTAAAGAGAATGGAGGGTCATTTGTAGGGTAACCATTCATGAGAGAATATTATGTAAATTTTCATTCTTTTATTAATAAATTGATTGAAGTGGCCGTGTTGGCTTAGGCCATGGACTGTTTCCCTCTTTGAGGGTTTTAACCACGTCAAGAATACTGGTGTATTGATCTGTGATTTGTTTGTGAGCAGTGTCCTTTGGTGTTCTATATGAAGAACTTAACCTGTAAATTCCTATAGGATATAGGAATCAATTCAATTTCTTGGCTATCTTACAATGAAAAAAATTATGGTTACTACCCAAATCAATCAACACTATTACCTTTTTCTTCTTGATATGTCCTTCTATCTTGATAGTTTGAGGAGTGGTAGTTTCAACAATGCATTACAAGATATGGTTGGATTCATTTCTTCTTTCTCTAGGGTTTGTTCCTGGTGTATATCCTCTTCTTTTGACATTTCTTGTTCCTTTTCTTCCTCCTCTTCACAATCTATGTAAAATAATTTCTTCTCAGCACACTTATCACCCTTAGCGTATTTTCTATCACAACTATAACAAAGCCATTTTTCTCTTTTTTCTTCCAATTGTTGTGCTATAAACCTTATATTTTGTGGAAAGATAGGGGAAACAACACTTCCATCTTTATAGTTGTGAGTGGTAGGCTTCCTTGCTGCCATAATTTTGCTTTCCATTTTTCTTGCCAAAGGCGAACCTCATTTTGGATGCTATCCTTTAAAGTCCCTATGAACACATCAATCCTATGCTCCTCTAGAATATCTTTTACCCTTATATTCAATTTTTGGAAGTCCTCAATGTGCTCCATCATTGAACCCTTTTGTTTGAGATTTATCAATTGGTTAAAAAAGTTGTTGATTTTTGTATCCTCATAATGTGCTATCATTTCTTCTGTAAAAATTGATCAAGTGACAATTTGTTTATGAGAGAAAATTCATTGATACCATACAAACTGATTTGGTTCGAAATATAAATTTGCAATGCGTACCTTTTGTGTGTTTTTCACATTATGGAGATCGAAATATTGCTCCATCTGTAGTATCCATGTTATGGGGTCCTTGCCATCAAACTTCCTCATATCGATCTTTGGAACATAGTGGGCCTTCAATCTAGTGTTACAGTCTATGAAATCATGATTAACATTTCTTTTTTCTCATCATGAGTTTCCTTTACTACCCTTTCACCATTAGTAAGTATTTCTTGTAGCAAAATTGTCAAATTTGTCTTCAAATATTCCATGTTGCCTTTAAGTTTTTCTTCTATACCATCCATCTTAGATTCCACACCTTTCTTTAAACCATCCATCTTAGCCTCCACACCATCCATATTAGCTTCCATGTCTTTCTTTAAACTATCCATCTTAGCTTCTCTTACTTTTTGTGAGAGTGAATTTTGTTGCACTTGGTCTCATAATTTTGATATATCATGTTTCATTTCTTCCTCTTCTTCATAAGTCATGCTAGAGATGTCAGGTTTCTTACTATTTGTTTCCATTTTATTTCTTCAAGGCATCAATTAGTGATAATAATTCTTCATTGTGCCCTTTGAATTGCTTCAAACTAAGTTTTCAAACCAAACTTATGCAAAAAAATTTAAAAACTACACACCTTTTTTCACTTTGTAGGAGATCGATATTGAATCTATTATATCTCTGTAATTTCAAATCCCCAAGGTCTAAAATTATGTCCTCTCATAGCCCTCTGAGTCCCATTTCCAATATCACAAGTCTCATAAAGATTGGATTCTCCAAGGAAGGGTTATGTCAAATCTCCCACGATGACCTGATTATAGACTCATTCGTAGAGCGAACTTGTACAAAGTTCCATGTGTCACTGTTTCGACCTTAGGACCGGAATCAGATACACAAAAAACTATAGGTCATCCTCTTTTTGTAACTCTCTACGAAATTATAATATGATGCTTAGAGAGAAAGTTATGATGATTTTCCCTAGGTTACCTGTTTTAGATATAATTTAGCACCCTTCAAAAACCCTAACATCCTTGGATCCTATCTTCAAAAATATAGCGAGAAAATATTTGAAATGCAGACACAAGGTTCATCACAATTTCGGCTCAAATTGGTTTTAATTTAAAATTTTGAAACATCGTAGAAAAAAAATTATAGCTAAAATTCCACGATGACCTGTTTGGAGCAGCAAAACCCTAGAATCCAAAGCCTCTGATACCATATGTTGAGTAACCAGCTCACAAAATAGAAGAAAAGATATAGCAACAACTTCAAAATAAGCCTCTTCGAGGGGGAAACCTCCTTTACATTACACAAATGAACATTTCTTCGATGATACAAATGAAAATACCTCCTTTCTATATATAGGAGTCTAAGGGGTCACAATATAATCAACGCTGACAAAACAATAATAATATAAAGGCACAACAATCACAATAGTGGGCTTCTCTAGGGCACAACAATAAAAATAAGGGCTACAATGACCATAGTAATGGGGGAATCACTAGTATTATAGGGACCTAACATCATCCCACCGTAAATTATTTCTGCTTAATATGCCTATCGTGGCATGCCTTCTGCCTCTGTTTGTCGATGGTTTGATGGAAATATTCCATGAACCTAGCCTCATCTAGTACCAAAATTTCCTCCAAACTCTTCGGAATTGACTCTTCTTTTGTCATATGAGTGGATTGTGAAATGAAAATATTAGTAATAGTGAACTCAGCGGGTACTACAGTCCCTTGTCCATATACTAGCTGGAAAGGCGTATGCATGTGTAAGCATTTCATATTTGTACAATAGGACCATAGAGTCACTGGCACCCACTCATCCCAATCATCCTTGTTGGCTCAGAAGATCTTGGTCAATCCCCTTTCTAAGAGCTTGTTGAAATCCTCCACCATACCATTTGCTTGAGCGTGATAACGAATGATCCTATGGTGTTGTATCATGAATTTCTGGAGTAATGAGGCAACTATTTCATTAATGAAATGGGTCCCATTATCACTAGTGAGGCTTTGGGGAATCCCAAATTGGGTGATCATGTTCTAAAAATAATTTTTGGTGCCAGTATCTATAGTGCAATATTTAACTGGTGTGGCCTCCACCCATCTAGCAGGGTACTTAGTAGTGATGATGACATATTTGGCATGGGAGTGGTATGCCAACGGATTGATAGGTCCTATAAATTCGATTTCCCATTTCTTAGGAACCTACAGTGCTCATACTGGTTGCAAACGCAGTTCATATTGGTGTGATGGCTTCCCAACCTTACGGTAAATGTCACACCATCTACCATATTTGTTTACATCCCTGAAAATTGTGGGCCACCAGAGCCCTGTTTGTAATACTTTCCTTACAGTGGTTGTTGGGAGCGGTATCCCCCAAGGGTAGTTTTGGGGCTAGAAGCCCATCTTTAAGTCAAGTTTTTGTAATATTATTGTAAATACTCCAAATTTTGTGGTCGCGGAGCGCAAAGATATTATGTGTCACAAAGGGTAGTCCGCCCTTAGTTTTGTAAAGTAAAGTCAGTTGTAAGAGATCTACCCATGGTCCATGGACCATGGGATTGTATAAAAAGAGCTAAGCTCTAAGTAGTTAATAGAACAACATGAGGAAGAGAGACATAGCTTAGAGCAAGAAGTCTAAGTCTTGGGTTGTAGAATAGGTAGAGGCTTTGCAGCTAAGTGCGCAAAGGCCTACTATAGAATTCCACAACTGAGTATGCGTACCCCTACAGCTATGTGCGCAGGGTGAACAAAGTCTGTAATACTCGAAACATATTAATAAAAGGAGTCATTCTGTAATTTCTGTGTATTCGTTCTGTTAATGGGTTTTGATATGTTGGGTATGAATTTCCTTTACTATGTCTATATGATGCGCGAATGAATGCAATTACATTCAATAATTGAATGCAATCACGAATGTTAGGGCCTAAATCTAACTCAGGCTGAGAAAGGCAGGCCTAGGGTAACATTAAACCATGCTTAACCTGGTAGCTAGCCCTACCAGGTCGGGAGAGGGCTCTCTCTTTGTCAATCTCAAAAGAATATGATCGATAAGGCTTGAGATGATTGATGTAAAGACTGATTGTAGGCTAGGTATATGCTCAGAGGAGTTTGATTGAATTTAATTTTGGTTTGTTGGCTCAAATGTGAAAGGCAGATTTGGGTCTAGGGAATGGACACAATCTTGCAAAGGTTTCTGTGGGGCGAGGTAGGAAAATGGTTTAGTACTTTGAAATAAATGAGATGGAGAGTCTTAAGACTGGTTAGGAGTTGGAGAGGGCATGAAAGTCCCAGGGATCCTCTTCAAACAGCAGAAAACATAAATAACTAAACAAACCCTAGGTAGAGCACTGCAACATCAATGAATTATACCTTTATCCTTGTTTCATTTAGTTAAGCTGACAAAAAGAGATGATGGCATACATAAACACATGTAAACTTGCATTACAGAAGGAAAAACAATACCAAATCAGGTTGCCACAAGAATCCCACAAAATGCTACAAACCTAGTCTATTCCTTTGCGAAACTGCAGAGATGAATGTACAATAATTCTCAAAGCATTCACAAGAGTCCAACCTTCTGCCAAATTCAAACCCCTACACTATGAAATTCATAAAATATTTACATTTTCTCATCTTCAACCATTTTCTTCAAAATAGAATCAGTTACATTAAACTTGGACCGAATTTTTGAAAATAGGTGTTGAAGATGAACTCGTATCTCCCAAACCATAGCACCTGTTACAAAACTGAAAGCAATTTTTTTAGATAAGGTCATTTTGGAGAAAACCCTCTCTCACATTTTGGAAATTCGTTTCCAGTTGCTCGTAATTTGTGCCACAAAATCATCTCTAAAATAGAAAATCATAAAAAATTTAAATCTGTGACAATGAGCTGTAACGATCTAGTCACATATCCCAATTCATAACACCTATGAATAAAATAAAAGAGGTTTTTGTTTAATTTCTTGTGATTAACAAAAACTCCTTGGGTTTTGCAAAATTACTTTCCATCTATTGTAAAATGGTACCGCACTAAAATGACTAAAACAGTAAAAAATATGAAAAATTTGTTTTGTTTTAATGTAGGCTCCAAATATCACTGTATATCTCCCACATAGCAGAACGTGTGCATAAATTGAAGAATGGTTTTTTTTTTATATGTGATGAACAAAAACCTCTTTCACTTTTGAAAAATTACATACCATTATTTCAAAAACTGATTTTGTACTAAACTTGTCAATGTGTGCAGCAACTGACCTCAAAACATGCATAACCAAGAATCACTCATTCATTTCGATCATATCTTCTAATCTGGGAGCTGGTTACGAGAGTGTGATATACTATTGGAAAGATTTTTCCAAGCTTATTCTGATGGACACACTTGTGACATGTTTTGTGCTGAACATCATGTTCAAAACATCTAAGAAAACTAGACATAGTAAGAGCTCATGTTGATCCCTGGTGACAGGTTGCGAAGACTAGAACTAACATCAGCTCCATTGGGGATGGCAGCTCCTTGGAGGTGTCAAGAACACCATAGACCAAGTGCCTCATCCATTGGGCAATACGGTCAAACAACTTCAAACCCAAAACAACTCATACCAATCCAAAAACATATACATACTGCAACATGTACATAAACAAATATTGAAAACTGAAATGTTGCTGCAAGCAGCTTATTTATGTACAAATCTAACCCAATGTGCTGCAAAACCAATAGATCAAGTGATGTTTTAATGCCATATCAACCATTCAAGTAACGGTGACAAGGATGCTGCTTGGAAATTCTTGAACCAGGACACAACTAGAAATTCTTCCAGCAATATATACCATAGTACCTCTCGCTCTGTAAAAGGCAACCAAGTTTTTCTTTCAACTTAAAAATATATTCCATATATGCTACTATGGGATCATAGAAACCAGATTCTATCTGCTGCCCCAACTCATTAACATATGCTTTTGGCTAGATATTGTCACATCCTCGCTATAAATCATAACATCCTTCAATCCAACCATCCAAGGGCAGCCTTATCTTTTTTTCTTTGGGAGGAGGGAGAGTTTCCAAGAACTATTTTGGATCTTGGAATTCATGTGATTTAATTTGAACATCCAATAATTCAATTTCATTTTCCAATCTTTCAACCACTAAGCCAAAAAAACAATGTTTATTCTCAGGTGTGAGTCGGCTGGATTTCAAGCTAAGAAACAATGATGTTAAAAAGCTCTGATCAATCTGAAATTTTGCTATCTCATCCCTTAAAATCAATAACATTTCAGTAGATAATGGATTTGCCACATACCCCGTCTTCGGTGATTACCATCAGCGTTCTGAAAACTGGATTCTTTGGCAGTGAAGTTGAAGCTCAGGATCTTGAACATTGGAGTCATCAAGTAGATGATTTCAGCCTTCATATGTGTCTGACTATTGTCCACCATCAACAATCATATCTACAACTTGAATGATCTTTCCCAGAGAAAATCTGTCACCTCTTCCCCAGTATGGTCGCCACTATGTTAGGGCCTAAATCTACCTTATGATGAGAAAGGTAGGTCTAGGGTAACATCAAACCATGCTTAACCAGGTAGCTAGCCCTACCAGATCGGGAGAGGGCTCTCTCCTTGTCAATCTCAAAAGAATATGATCGATAAGGCTTGAGATGACTGATGTAAAGACTGATTTTAGGCTAGGTATATGCTCAGAGGAGTTTGATTGAATTTAATTTTGGTTTGTTGGCTCAAATGTGAAGGGAAAATTTGGGTTCAGGGAATGGACTAGGGCCTAAATCTACCTCAGGCTGAAAAAGGCAGGATCTAGGGTAACATCAAACCATGCTTAACTTGGTAGCTAGCCCTACCAGGTCAGGAGAGGGCGCTCTCCTTGTCAACCTCAGAAAAATATAGCCAATAAAGCTTGAGATGACTGATATAAAGACTAATTTTAGGCTAGGTATATGCTCAGAGGAGTTTGATTGAGTTTAATTTTGGTTTGCTAGCTCAAATGTGAAAGGCAAATTTGGATCGGGGAATGGACATAGTCTTGCAGAGATCTCTATGGGGCGAGGTAGGAAATGGTTTAGTACTTCAAATTGAGTGAGATGGAGAGCTTTAAGACTAGTGAGGAGTTGGAGAGGGCATGAAAGTCTTAGGGATCCTCTTCAAACAGCTGAAAACATAAATAACTAAACAAACCCTAGGTAGAGCACTGCAACATCAATGAATTCTACCTTTATCCTTGTTTCATTTAGTTAAAATGAACAGAGAGAGAGATGATGGCATACATAAACACATGTAAACTTGCAATTATAGAAGGAAAAACAATACCAAATCAATTTGCCACAAGAATCCCACAATGTGCTGCAAACCTTGGTCTATTCCTTTGCCAAACTACAGAAATGAATGTACAATAATACTCAAAGCATTCACAAGAGTCAAACCTTTACCAATGACTGAAAAACTACTAGATATAGGCAACAAACAACTCATGCTAGGATTTAGGGTTTGAATTCATGAGTTTAGGAGATGTTTCAACAAGATCTAAACTAAGAACTAAAAAGTAGGCAGTGGAACAGCTTACCTCTAAAACCTAGGAAACTGATTCATTCAGTTGCAAACTACCTTTTTATGATGTATCTACCTCCATGAGTGAAATTTTAGCATATTTACATCAAAATACATCAATTTTCATCAAATTACATCATGAGTTTGACTATGAGAGAGAGAAAAGTCAAACTGAGAAAAAACTAGGTGAAAAAACAAAGTTTTTTGGCAAAAATGACAAATTTTCATCCTGTGCATCGGGCTCGTGTCCCTGTGCACCGCACTATTTTGCAACTGATTTTGGAGGCCTTCCCGTGCACCAAATTTTCTCCAAGTGGGCTTGTTGGAAATATTTGCCTATCTAATTTCCAGAACAAGTGGAATTTCTAAATTTAGTGTCCATTTTCCCCTCTGAAAATGAGTTCTCCCAACACTGCTTCCTGTGTCGCCAAAAAGGGGTAGAAAGGGCATTTTTTAGGTGTTTTTGACCCTTTTGGAAGCTCAAAACTTGACAAAATTTCTTGGCCATGTGTGAGCATTCATATTTTTTCCTGAGGAATCTAAAAATGCTAAGTTTTCCTCCAAAGGAGGTTCCTAGCAAAACCGTGTGCGAGGTGGCATAGCGCACCAGGCAGGGAAAGCTGTTTTTTACTCCAAAAATTCAAAATTGACCAAAAGTGTCCCAAATTTCATGAAATTTGGGCTGAGTGTCCTGAATCAAGTGATTTTTTGGGCTAAGGAAGCCTCAACCAAAATCTAGAGCTTGTCTTGTTCTTTCCTCTTCCTCAAAGCTTTTTTGAACTTGGCCTTCAAAGTCCTAATTTTCGCTTTGCAAACTTTATTTCTCGCCAAATAGTGATAGGCCATGTGCCTCAACATATTTTTCTCTTTGTTGGCCTTCTCCAGTGTCCTTTCCAATTGCATATTTGTCCTCTCAATCCAAGATTCACGATTAGCTTCAATTTCTTGTTCAAGTGGTGTCAACTTGACTTTCTTCCTCTTGGCAGCTTGCCGGTTTTCTCTTATGTTTTGGAGCTCCATGATGGTTTGCTGACCCTCTAACTGTTTGTTTCTTTGCTCCAGATAGTTGATTATCCACTTGGCTCTTTCCAAATTGACAGACAAGTGATGAATGTCATCTTGCTGCTCTTGAATGATCTCCTTGAGCTTTAAGCTTTGGGAGCCCAAATCAATGTCATCATCCCAAATGAGAGTGAAATCCCTCTCTTGACCTTCTGAAGGCCCCTCATCATGCAATGGCTGCTTACCCTTATCCTATACCTACTTTTCTATTTAAGGAAACGAGACCCCTTCCACCCTGGGTGGAGATAATACTCGTTTTGCTGTTGTAAACAATCTTCTAATGTCCTTTTGGTAAGTGACAAACACTGGCCCACTAGTGGCTTGAGTCTCATGCACCTCTTGCTGACGTGAAGGCTCTCCTGCCTCATGAAAAATTGATGGGGGCAATTGAGGACCTGTGAAGGCCTCATGTGAAATGAAATCCTCCCATGAAACATTCAGTAAACTAAGCTGATGCAAAACCACAATCTTGATTAATGCAAAGTGATAGATTCTATTATACTGCTGATGAGGAGGCTTCCTTTGCACCAATGTGGTCATTTTCTCAATATTACGGCAAATGAAATAGGGGAGGTTAATCATCCTCACCCTAGTAAAATGCATCAACAATCTGATATGATATGTGTATAAGTGAGAAAATTTGCCTTCACAGCTGAAATATTTGATTATGAGTTTCATAAGGGGAGCATATGTGTCCTGTAGGTACTTGAAGGGGAAGACCCTACTGACATGCCTCTGAAAATCAGCCTTGATATAAGGCTCATAATGATCTCTGTCCACCAGCTGCCCCTTATTCCACTACTCACCTACATTCGAAATACCGGTTGCTTGAGCTATAGTCTCAGGTGTCAAGGTGAATGTCACACCTGCCAAATCGACCTGGCCATTATGAAGATGGAGCACAAAAAGTCTGGCAAGCTCATGGTGGTATTTGACTCTTTCCACAATCTCACAAAATTGGTAACAATATTGATGTTGGAAGCATGTTACAGCAATAGGGCATGCCAACAACTCAGTAAGTGTAGTAGGTTCCTCCCAGTTATGTTTTCCACTCTTATGAGGTCTCCTTGTTGCATGAATTTCTTTGGAGGAGTCACTGATTGTTTCCTCATTTCTGTCATAAGATGAATCTGACTCCATGTTTGCCAATGCTTGATTTTTCTTAGATGAGTATGAGGAGATTTTATAGTGTCAATAGGTATTTTCTGCTAAAGAAACTGATGAAAGGGATTTGATGATAAGGACTGTGAAGGGACTGTGAACGAGGGGTTGGGATGCTTCTTGTAGGGTTTTTGGGGAATGAAAGGGTTTGGGGAATGATGTTTAGGGTTTAGGGATGTTAATTAGGGTTTGGGAGAAGTGAAGTTAGGGATTAGGGTTATTGGTTTTAGGGATAGGGGGAATAGGTAAGTGTCAGTGGAAAATGGAAGGATAAAAGAGGTGAATGAAATGTAGTGAGGGAGTGAAAATGGTAGGATGGGATTTAGACAACAAAAACTATAATTTTCAAACCCTAGGTAGTTTTCTCAATACAAGTTTGCAAAGAACTAGGGTTTAATTTTTTCCCTATTGAAACACCATAAACACTAAAGGAAACTCATACATTGGTAATATGGAGGTGTTGACTTACTTGTGGAATGAGGAATTTGCAATTATGAAGCTTTGGATGAAGATTTGGATGAATTTTGGGCCTTGAAGACTGGTGCACCACGCCCACTCACAAGTGCACCGCACCTCTCTGGTGCGTTGTGCCAGTTAGAAATTTCAATACAAACTTTTCTCTCTGTGCACCGTGTAGGCCAAGTGCGCTGCGCCTTGACCCAGGTGCACTGCGCCTCAAAATTTTGACAGTTTGAATGCAAAATCGCTCCTTAGGCTCGAAAACACAATTTGCACTTGCTCTCCTCTCCTTTGGCATACAAATGAGCTTCTTTGACATGAAAAGACTTTATATACCAATGATTTTGATTTTTCACTTATGAAAACCCACTTTCCTAATGTTTGTCTTTCACTTGCTTTTTAAAACTCTGTTTTGGGCAGTTTGTCTTACTTTTTGCCTTTGATGGACTAAATGCTTTGAACTTTTGATTCTTTTGTAGGAACTGGAGTGTAGGGGCTTGGCAAGGTGACCAGGGCTGCATCTCAGAATTATTACATATAGAAAAAATGAAATTACATGAATTTTTGTACATAAAACATAAAAAAACTCTATTTTTTCCTCAAAATAGGGTTTTGAGGAAAAATCAATCATTGAGCATATGATTATTGAAATTTTTTTTTGCTAAGACTTTATTTGATCTCCTCATGTGCCTGTTGACCATTATTGAGCATTTACAAGACCTTATTGACAAAACCCTAGACCTAATGATACCTAAAACCCTAAAAATGACTTTTGCAGATTTAAAGACAAAAATGACTGCAAATGACCTAAATATATGAAAATGGGCCAGCAGGTAAGGATCATGAGGGAAAATTTATAATATACCACTACCATCAAATGATCCATGACCCTAATGGAATGAAGATGATTGGATGAGACACCTAACATGCAATGAAACAAGAGAATTTGATCACTAGTTGAGGGATGAAGATACCGACACTAATAACGAATATCTGCTTACACGGTAATAACTTTATGTATTTGACAAGATAAGCAAATCACTTAGGATAATTGAGGAATCAGCATGGCACGCTGCTATAGCAGTGTGAAAGTACTTGAGCTATAGGTTAGAGCTGCACAAAGGTCGATCTTGCACTTTCGTGAAGGTATTGAAAGTCAGAACAGAGGGTTAGTATTACAAGCCCTAGAGCGAGATTACCTAGGCGAAGGCAGGGATAGAAGAGATCAAATGACATCACAACCATATCAAGGGTGCAGAAACTTGGTTCAATCATCCCCACATACTGCTTCAGGTGAGACTCCGCTCCGCGTCCACGTGCTAATGTCGAATGGTCCAGTAATGTAGGGATTTGTTTGGCTAGATAATGCTGAACCTGGGTTAGGCCCCATCAAGCCAACAAATGATTCCATTGCTGTGACTAGAATCTGCATAAAAGATGTGTGCTTTTGTATCACTAGAATCCAACTAAGAAGGAGATTAGAGACTAGTTAGATAGAAAGATCCACGAATTCACGGTATAGGAGAACAAAAACTCGTGACTGTCAAAAGAAAAGTGGTTGGAATGATACCTGTATACAGATATCCACGAAATATTTTTCTACTCTTTCCCTATTGATCTATATGAGTGGATCATGAAGCTAGCAGATAGCCAAGGAAGGTGGAAACTTGATGGTCCTATTGTGTGGACCCCAAAGCTAGTGCGAAGGTTGGAAGAATTAGAGGATAAGATCACCTGCGCTGTCGATCATTGGCTCGATCGCGTCATGGGAGGATTTGTGACTGAGTTCACAGTCGACACCTCAATCAACTATGGCAAGGTGGAGTGATGCTTTTTCAAAGGACTGTGAGGTAAGTACGTAAAATCTTTGAATACTTGGATTAAAATGTTGTTGTGCGAAAAATTGGTTATGTAGATACCTTGATGTTTGGGACTACGCGAAGCAGAAAAAATTACAGAAATGAAGGAAATAAGGGTCTGAAGTATAGCCCCTTGATTTCACCTCCACGAAGAGATGAAGAAAGGATAGTGAAGGTTTCTCTGTGAAGTGATATCTAGTTAATAAGACAAGGATTCCCGTGAATACCACCTCTGACTTCACCACCATCACCTCCAACTTCGCCCATACCACCTCCACCTCCTTCGCGGTTCATTATGACAAATACAGTGAAGTTGTCATTGTTCAAAGGCTTGGGAAATGAGGACCCAGACCAATTTTGGTTCATTGTGACAGCTATATGGGAAGCTCAGGGTGTTATAGATGATCATATAAAGAAGGTTACATTGGTTAGTGCTCTGCAAGATCGTGCACTAACTTGGTATATTAAATACTCTAACGACAACCTGAATGTTGGGGTAGTGGATATCTAGGCAGCACTAAATAGGGAATTTAGTAGGCCTAAATCTGAGGTGCAGTCGATTGTGGGATTCAAAGAGATCACGATGCAACTAGGCGAGACTCCTTAGGAAATATATCAGAGGATGAAATGTACAATCCGTGAAGCCAATAAGAATTTGACAAATGGACAACATCGGGAGTGGTTTGTGCCTTCTCTACTACCACACTTAAGGAGTGCATTGTCTCAGCAGAACATAACAACTCAGGCAGAGGCCTTGGAGATTTCCATGAGACTACATGAGACTTCGATGCAAGATCCTAATCTATGAGTTCAGAAGATCCATGCGCAACTGAAGAACCTGTGCCTTGAGATGCAAAGTTTGAAGCAGGACAGGACAGTTTGGCTAGAGGTACGCGAGGAAGGATGGTGCTTGAAATGCAAGAGTTAGGGTCATGACAAAAACCATTTCCCAGTCTTTTCAAATTACCTCACAGGAGGAGGACTGATTCCTTTAAGGCTAGAATCTCAAGCAGGACCTAGCATGAGGCCTGCCTTATGGTGCGCTATTTGTTAGGTTGCCAGAAAACATGCCACAGATAACTATCACCTGCTACAGAAGTATGTAAAAGCACCACAACAGCTGTTCTGCAACTTTTGTAGGTTGGTAGGACATGATGAGCGTACTTGCAGGAGATATGAATTAATGATGGATAGGACTCCCACCTACAAGTTTTAGGCCAAAACGTGGCCCCTTGACTATTATGTAGGGATAGCATAGACAGGATTTTAGGGGCGCGGACAAGGCTGAGGCAGAGGAGGACCTGGTAGAGGTCAGGGACAGTTGATTTGCTACAATTGCAGAGGACCAGGACAATATGCCCATGATTGCACTAATCCAATGTGTCTGTCGTGCAAGTATTTCACATTGTTTGATCATGAAATAGAATATTGTCCTACACTGATGGCTAGGATATGTGACAAAGGGGTGCTACCACCTCTGTCGACTCAAAACCTACAAATGATGAGGTCTGAGCCGCACGAGGAAGATCCAAACGTAAATATAGTACTCAGAAGTGGAATCACAACGGGAAATAGCCAAAAGACATTACATGGGTTCGCAAAGCCCCGGTGAAAGAGGTTGAGTTTGATTTAGGGCACGCTCATGAAGCCTTCATGGAAGCTAAAAAGAGCTTCGTTGAGGCCTACATCTCAGAAAGCAAGGATAGGCCTGAGCTAGAGATGGACGCCTCAATGCTCACAACTTTCTTGGAAACTTGTATGAAGTTACTATGCGACAGTAAACCTGTGAAAGGGTTACAAGAACTCATCAATAGATGTGCTAGAACTGTGCCAGGTGAGTCGTGCATAGTACGAAAGATTGGCAAGCATAAAACAAGGACAGGACGGGAGATGAGACTGATCGCACAAGTAGGAGAGTATGAAATGGATCAAGTCACTTTTGACCTGGGGTTAGATGCGAATGTCCTACCAAAAGAGACTTGGGAGTGAATGGGGATACTTGCGCTGCAATGGTCTCTGATTCAACTAAGGATGGCGAATCAATAAAAAATTATCCCCATGTGGCGACTGCAGGGGTGACCGTGGATATTGAGGGAGCAAGCACATTGGTCGATTTTGAAGTAATAGAGATAGTGGATGAGATAAATCCATACCCTGCGCTCTTGGGAATTGATTGGGCTACTAATATGAATGGGGTAATCAATCTGAAGAAGCAAAAGATGATATTTGATAAGAAATAATTGCGTGTAATAATACCCCTCGATCCTATTGAAGGATCATGCTATACTAAACCTATCTGTGATTATGAGAGTGATGATGACCTGGACTGTATCTATAAGATAACAACATGAGCCCAAGATTTGGTGAATCCCACCGTGGATGGACGGATCATGTGGGATCACGAGATTTCTTGCACTTCAGACTCTGACGAACAAATAGAACGCTGGAAAAATCGGTTACATGAAGTAACTATGCTAAATTGCAACATGATGACCTGGTTGCTATGTTGTGTGTAGTAAAAGGTAAGAACTCTACCTACTTATGATGGTCTGAATGAGGTAGATATCTTTTTGGATGCATTTTAAAGGGAGGTACCAGAAAATTAGCACTTCCAGGCCTTGGACTGGGCACTGCACGCTACGCCCTCAAGATGGTGGGTTACGCCCAAGGGAAGCTTTGATGATTGGCGTGAATGTAGGAGGATGATGAGAAAATTATTTGGGAAGCCTAAGATGTGGGTGACAGACAAGTACGATGGGTAGAACGATTCACACGTGCATATGGCCAAATGCACCTATTCTATCATACCCTGGATGTTATCCCAATGAATTGGTATATTGAAACATAGCTTTGCCATGTGTTAGCCTCCTGTTGCAACAGGTGTTCATTTTTCATGATTGACATTTTTACAGGCCAAATATGTCATACTTTGCAGGCTGCAGTGTTCCATATTTCCACAAGATGCCATGAAGTGAGCTAGTCCAAATGCCACTGCTGTATTCCAATTTTGATGAGTTGTTTCAGTTTTGAAGAGTTTTCATTTAAGGGGAGGCCAAACAGTTTAACCTTGGTCTCCCTAGGTTTCAATTTCCTGTTTTAAAATCTAGAGAATGATATATGTCCAAACAGTTTAATCTTGGCAGATTTGTAGATAGGTATAGAATCAAAGGAGCCCAACTGCTTAATCTGGGTCCTTGGCAGAAATAAGTGTAGATTTAGATAGGAAGGAAATCAAAAGAAAAATTGTAAATCTAGGTCTGCAAGTTCAAGTGCACCCAAACCAAAAGAAGCAAAAAGAAGAAAAAATGTTAGGAAAGGTGGACTGGGTAGGTAGCTTTTGAGGTTGCAGAATGATGATTCATGATCAATTTTGTGTTTTAAAGTGTTATACCTCTTCAGATCACATTCATGATGTCGTTTTTCACCTGGAGGAACTCAAGCCGGACATTACCAACTCCCCTTCTTCTTTCCCCAAATCACTCACTAACATCCCATTGAGGACCTTGGGATCTGCCCAATAGTCCTGTCATCTTTTCATTTTTGTGAAAAACTAAGTCAATTTTTGGCTTTCCTTGATGTAAAGAAGCCACATTTCTTGTGTAAAAATCATTTCTTCACATTTTCATCCACTCCCCATATCTAAGTTCAGTTCACAAACTTAGGCTCTCCCCCACACTTCATCTCACAAATTCATATTAATTCCTAACTATACTATTTAACTCCCTACATCATTTCCCCTTCCCTTACTAAAAGCACTATATAACTCCCCTATGTATATATTCCCATCCCTTGGCATTATAGCCATATTTATCAAAGTCTTGGAAATGCTGAGTTCATCCGGAACCCAGCATTAGCCTTCCGTGTCCTGGGATTAGCTTAACATCTGGTTAGGCTAATAACTTTCCTCATTCACCCCTTTACCCCTCAAAACCTTCTATCTTTCCCCTCCGCAATCATTTCTCAAACATTAATGTTTAAAAGTTTTATTAAACATTATTTAAAATCATTTACCCCGCCCGAGCCTTATATAAAAAACCCCAAAACCCACTTTCCTAAGTTCAAAACCCCCGCCGCATCGCATTTTTCATTAAATATTTGGGCGGGCCCCGTCCCTTACCCCTCCGCCATCTAACCGTCCCGTCAGCCCTCCGATCTGCCCCCTCCCCATCCGACGGCTCTCGCCGATTTCGGAGCGCCCCCTGCGTCCGGACGTTAGCCTCCGATATTGCAGCGGTTTTCTCCCCGTACAGAAGACACATGTCCACTTTCTATTGCGTTGGAGCCGCTCTGACAGAAACCGCCCCCGTACCAAAGGCGGTCCGACGAAAACCATAACCCGCCTGTCCCCCCCCCTGACGACTGCGCCAGGACCTCACCACGTCATCTGCACATGTCGGACCTCTGTCGAGTCACCCTTGCCACGTCATCGACCGTACATGTTGACGTCACCCTACTAATGTCACCCTGCCACGTCATCCGTCGTACCATGGTCCCACCCGCTAACGTCATGCTGACGTCATCATCAATTTTGAGGCAAAAGGCAAAAATCGTGCTTAGGAGGCCCAGATTCAAATTCTGAGGCAGTTTTTCATGTGCGATTAGCGCCTAGCGCTAATCACACATGGCTACGGGAAAAGGGCCGAAGTGGAAAACCCCTCATTGCGCAACCCCCAGCAAGCCCGAAAGGGGCCGAAAGACCCGTTTTCTTCGCGAAGCATGCAAAAGGATCAGAAGACAGTTCTAAAAGAAACAGAGGGCCGAACAACAGCCATTAATTTGTGATTTGACCCACAGCGAAGGAGAGACGCAACCCAATTCATTTTTGAAAGAGTATCAGAGGAGAGATGAAGCGGCAAAGTGTACCAGTTAAATTGTTTAATGGAAACCTTTAGTTCCCAAAGCAGGTTACATTGAATGGCAGCCAACAAAGTCAAAACAAGTTGTGCAAACCCATCCCAGCTCTCAAATCATAGTTAAAACATTTAAAGCCACCGAACTACAATGGAGCAGAAACCCATGCATATTTATTACAGAAACACTGCACCAAGCCACCGAGGACAACACATTTACTCAGTTTTGATACGGTTGCCCTCAGCGCAGCTCAAGATATTTTCTTGTATTTATTTCTGGATAGGATTAGGTTAAAAGTAATCATTTCTCAGACCTATTTAGGTCAGGTTGTAATAAAGGCAATTAGGAGTTTTTTCCCTATATATACCACCCTCTGTACTGTTTTAAGGGTTGGTCGATTGATAACTTTTCATTAGAGACTCGCACTGTATGTCTGAATTTTTTTTATCAAAGATTGCTAAAGAGGTTGGAGGAACGACTGTTTGATGTGTTGTTAATGGTCTCTGGAGGCCGAATGATGGAATTATTGTGCTGCAACATGACTCAATAAGTGCTCTTACCTCTGTTTTCATCATTTCACCATCTAAATAGCAAAAAAGAAAGATTAGCTTAGAACTTGTTTAATTGCACTCTAGGCTCAATTTTTGTTGTTTCTTTATGTTTTCATCTGAACTGAATTGGACATGAATATGAATTCCCCCTGGCTCATATTTACCCCAATTCACATGTGTTTGACAGTTATCTAGGGATTCTTTACTGCCCCTAAATAGAGCTCATTCATCCTTCACTGTTATGCTGATTGAGAGATTCTTAATTGCCTCTCCTTCCTTAGCATTCTTTCCATCCTTTAAACTTAAAAAAAAAAATTGTCCCATGTGCAGCTACATTGCTCCTCATTTTTCTTGTGACCAAGAAAAAGCACCAATAGTCTTACTCCTTGACTCCATGCCCAATGGTTTGAAACTCTCATGCTATACCTGCCTCTCTATTTGAAGACATCAATCTTCCCACCAAAATCAAAACAAAACCCTTCGAACCCCATACCTAGCCTAAATCATTTCCAACAAAGCTAAATCTGAAAGAGAGAGCCCTCTCTGATTGCAGGTGGGCTAGAACCTGCAGTCCAAAGTTGGTCTGTGGTTACCTCGGCCGTATCCCTTTATTACAACCTGGGGGACAACCTGAGTGATAACATAATGGCGACTCCACTGGGGACTTTCCTCAGTTAATTTCATGAAGAAGGTTGTAAAAATTCACTGGAAATATCATTTTCTAATTGTTGTATATCCCTTAAAACTACAGATGAAGCCTGAATATCGGCCAGGAAGCCTTTGAAACTGTTCTTGTTTCACATTTACAGGAGTAGATAAAAGTTGCTTCAGTCAATCTTCATGCTAGTTTTAAGCTATACACAGCTATTCCAAAATCTGATCAGTTCCTCGCTAATTCAATTCTAAAAACATTCCCAGAAAAATACCAAAAAACAGGTTTGGAAGCTGGCTCCCAAGAAGAATCCACGATATACAAGGTCAAATCCAGATCCAGACCCACTAGCCGCTTTTGAAAATCCAAACTTAATCCCAAAGATCCTCAGGAAGCAAGAAAGACAAGAATATTTTGCTGATAATACTCCTGAAATATCTCATCCAAGCAGTGTCCCAACTCCTATCAAGGTTTTATTTCGTTCAACTCCTGTCTCCCCTTGTTCATCATCCACATCTCAAAGCACTCCTTCTACTCCTCCATTCACTGCACCTACTACAACTATCACTACTGCTGTTCCAGTCAGTATCCCTGTCGCCCTAGTTGTTCCACTTATCCCAGTTGTTCCATTTATCCCCGCGAATATGGCTAATAGATATGCACCCCTGCAATTGCCTGCTAATCCAGGGGCTTTACCTCAGGAGTACCAATCTAAAATTACCTATTTTGACAGTACCGGTCCTTTCACAACCTTTCAGCATACCAAAAAGATGCAAGACTATTTTGAAAACTACGAGATAGACGATGATAGCGTGAGAATGAGAATTTTTGTTCAAAGCTTAATCGGTGATGTAAGAACTTGGTTCAGATCACTTGCTGCAAACTCCATAACTACTCCAGATGAGCTTTACCAATCCTTTACCAACAGATGGGAGAAAAAGAAAGATCCCTTGCACATACTAGCCGAATATGATACAATTAAAAGAGGTCCTCAGGAGACTGTCTTGGAGTACTGTGCAAGGTTTAACAATGTCTATAACGCAATACCACAGAACTTGAGACCCCCACCTGACCTTGCCTTGTATAAATTCCCTGATGGATTCGACCCAGATATGGCATACCAGTTAAAAGAAATAGCTCCTCAGACCCTTGCATACATGCAAAATGTTGCTGTTAGCGTAGAGGCCAACCTAATTGCCAAAAGAAACAGAGCCAGAATGGAAAGAAGAACCACCTTTAAGGAAGAACCCTCAGCCTTTGATCACAAGCTTGATGCGATTATCAGTGGCCTACAAAAGCTGGGAGAAAGAGTAGAAAATGTTGAGAGAAGATCATCATGGGAAGGACAACAGTCCAATACCATAAGGAACCCAAATTTTAGGAAAACGCAGAACACAAATATTGGTAGGTCAAGCCCAGACCATGACATACGACCCCCTTTTCAAGATATTTATGTTGAAGGATCTACATCCAATGAGCAAACAAACACTCACATGAATCTAATGGATCTAAAGAGTGAGCATCAGACTTTTCTGAGCCAAGAAGACCAAGATGAGCATAACTTTAGTCAATTTCAAACTAAGTCTGGCGAGTCTTTTGATTTTAAACAAGGATATGATACTACTGTGTATGAAGTACACAAACAATACAAGCTGAGAACTAGAACCATTGACATTTCTGAACCTAGCAAAACAAAGGATGGCAAAGAGCCCAACAAGACTAAAGGCAAGGCTGTTCCAAACCCGCATCAAGTGACTGTAGAAGACATAACAGAAATATAGCCTTCCAAAGATCAGCCTCTGCCACCTTCTTCCTCGAAAGAAAGCTCGAACAATGTTCCAAAAAGCCCTCCTGAAATTGAAAAACCACAAGCAATCAATTCCCATAATGCTGATAAACAAGAGCAAATAGCAGATAGTTCAAATGAAACAGAAAAAACTGCCATTATCAACACCAAAACTCCATTGGAAAAGCCATTTAATTTAGAGGCAGAAATAGCTAAGTTGAAGATATCCATCCCCCTCTCAGAACTTGCCAAGCACGATGTATATAGGCAACAAATTCAAAGATCACTTCAAATACCAAAGAATAAGGACGAAGTAAACGTTCTGGATGATACTCCTGAACTTCTATTTGGCCCAGCAGTTAATGGAAAATCAACATATGGACCTATTCCACCCTTTTATATCAGTTTGCATATACATGACAAAGTTTTGCACAACGCTATGTTTGATTCAGGAGCATCGCACATTCTGATGCCCAAAGCAGTTATGGAAAAGCTGAACCTTGATATTACAAGACCCTACAAAGATCTATTTTCCTTTGACTCAAGCCAGGTCAAGTGTTTAGGCCTCATCAAAGATTTGTGTGTGTCCCTAGTCCAATATCCCAACAAGACCATCCTCATGGATGTGGTAGTGGCTGACATCCCACCAAAATATGGTATGCTCCTATCAAGATCATGGGGAGCAAAGCTCCAAGGATCCCTTCAACTAGACCTCTCCTATGCTACGATTTCAGTCTTTGGGCAACCAAAGAGACTGTACAGAGAAACACTTATGAAATATGTGGTAAGTAGTGAGAGCAAGCCTGAAAATTTTCCCATTTACTCAATCCATTCTGATATGGATTCATTTATTTTGTTTAATGATAATACAAATTCTCCAACTGATGATGAGCCTTTGGCTCTAGAACAATGAGCACAAATAAATGAAGAATCGGTTGCATATACCCATAAGACTATCAAAACAATTAGTGCAACCAACATGATAGAAGAAACTCCCCAAACATAAATTTCAACTCTGCCCAATCCTAACATAGCTGAAACTCTTAGCACAAACCACAAGCAAGAAATCACATGGTATTTAGAGTTTGATGGCTCTGTCAACAAGTTAGGAGCAGGGGCAGGTGTGTGGATTCACAATACACATGATAACCAGGCAGAAGGTCATGCCTACAGACTGAACATTAAATGCAAAAACAATAGGGCAGAATATGAGGCTCTACTTTTAGGCCTTAAACTGCTCAAAACTCTAGGAGCTGCAAAGGTGTCTATTTTAGGAGACTCTGACCTAGTCATACAGCAGATGAAAGGTAAATTTGTAACCAATGACAATAGAATGAGGGCCTATAGGACTGCTGCCACTAATATACTCAATGCATTTACTGAATTCAAACTAGCCAAAATTTCAAGAGAGCATAACATTCATGCACACAGCCTAGCCACCTTTGCTAGTACATGCAAGCTTCCCTTTGAGCCAAACCATCACTTTACTGCCGAAATAAAACATAGGCCCGCAGTCCCGAATAACGTTAAAGATTGGCAAGGGTTTGAAAATGACGCCCAGATCAACAATTTCCTTACCCTTGAGCATGAGTTCTTTAGTATTAACATCAACATGGACGCTATGAATTGAAAACCAGCAGGTTGTAAGAACTAAAACAACCAAACAAATCCTAAACCCCACTTTTTTTGACAAAACAAAAATAGAACAACTGAAACAAATACATTTTGAGGAAATTGCCAAAACAGAGGCAGAGATCATTGACCTGAAGGATAATTTTCTTCCTGCTAGTTTAACCCCATTAGAAGACATGTTTGACGCTAATGATGTTCCTAGAAAACCAAAATTACAACCATTGAACACTGATATAGAAGAACACAACATTGCGACAACAGAGAAGCAAAAAATGATCAAATTATCTAGAAATTTACCACCTGAGCAAAAGCCCAAGTACATTGATTTGTTCAAAGAATTCCAAGATGTATTCGCATGGAGTTATGAGGATTTGAAATCCTATGACACCTCGGTGATCCAACACACAATTCCCTTAAAACCAAACCAGAAACCTTTCAAACAGAAACTTAGAAGAATTAACCCTATGCTTCTTCCCATGATTGAGAAGGAAGTAAAGAGGATGTTTGAAGCAGGCATAATAGCACCCATCAGATTCTCTGAATGGGTATCCAACCTTGTTCCCACAAGGAAAAAGACAGGCGAAATTAGACTTTGTGTAGATCTGAGAAACTTAAACCAAGTCTCCCTAAAAGACCACTATCCTTTGCCCAAAATGGACCACATCCTACAAAGAGTAGTGGGGTCATCTAGAATCTCTTTGCTAGATGGCTTTTCAGGTTTCAATCAAATACTTGTTCACCCGGATGACCAAGACAAGACAGCCTTTACCACACCGTGGGGAACATTTAAGTATGTTAAGATGCCATTCGGACTTAAAAACGCTGGTGCAACCTTTCAACGAGCAATGGATATTGCTTTTGCCAAAGAAATACATGACTTCCTAGTTGTCTATCTTGACGACCTGACCCCTTTTTCAAAATCTGATGAAGAGCACCTCAAGCATCTTAGGCAAATATTCATGACATGCAGGAAATTTGGCATTTCCTTGAACCCCAAGAAGTCTCTCTTTGGCCTTGAAGAAGGAAAATTACTTGGCCACATCATATCGAAAGATGGGATTAGAATTGATCCTGAAAGAATCCAAGCCATCCTCCAAATCCCATATCCAAGAAACATAAAAGAGCTGCAAGCATTCCTTGGAAAAATCAACTTCCTAAGAAGATTTATTCCAAATCTAGCTGAACTGATACGACTGTTAAGCAATATGTTAAAAAAGAATGCCAAGCTAAAATGGTCTCTTGAAACCAAACAAGCATTTGAGAGTATAAAATCTGCCTTAACCCAAACCCCTGTCCTCACCAGCCCAGAATTTGACAAATATTTTATCATATTTTCGTTTGCGTCTGATCATACTATAGCTACTGTCCTTTTGCAAAAGGATGAACAAGGAGCTGAAAAGCCAATTGCATTTTTCAGCCGAGCCTTAAGAGATGCCCCTTTGAAGTACCCAATCATGGAAAAGCAGGCCTATGCACTCGTTAAGGCCATCAAGGATTTCAGAGTATACATTTTATATTCACATGTGATTGCCTATGTCCCACATGTTGCTATAAAAGACATATTGACCCAAGAGGGATTAGAAGGCAAAAGAGGCAAGTGGATTGCAAACATCATTGAATACAACATAGAAATAAAACCAACCAAGCTGATAAAGGGACAAGGTTTAGCCAAACTAATGTTCGAAACAAACTTTCAGGCCCTAGACATTAACCAGCTGGACAATGAACCGGAGCTGGCGACTCCACAGATCAATGAAATCTTTTTTCAATCCCCATGGTACGTTGATATATGCTTTGTATTGTTAAACCTGTGTGCTCCCCCAGGATTGTCCAGGACCAAGAAGAGATTTTTAAAAATGAAGGCTTTAAAGTTTTGTGTAATAGATGGTGCATTATTTTGGAGAAATTATGAAGGTATATTGTTGAATTGTTTAACCATGAATGAAACTAACAAAGTCATGAAAGAATTCCATGCAGGTCACTGTGGAGGACATCTGTATTGGAAGTCCACTGCTGATAAAATCTTAAGGGCTGGTTTCTATTGGCCCTCTCTTTTTGTAGATATAAAAAAGTTTGCCATATCATGTCACAAGTGCCAAGTCTTTGAGGGCAAGAGAAAGCTATTACCTTTGCCCCTGAAACCCATCTCTACCGAGAAGCCTTTTCAACAATGGGGTCTTGACTTCATTGGAGAAATCCATCCCTCTTCCTCAGGCCAGCACAAGTGGATCCTAACAGCCACCGACTATTTCACTAAGTGGGTTGAATCCATTCCATGTAGACAAGCAAATGACACCATTATTATCCAATTCCTTGAGTGCAATATCCTTTCTAGATTTGGCTGTCCTGAGAAAATTATCACTGACAATGCCACTGCCTTTAAGTCCAAAAAGATGATCAATTTTTGCCACCAAATTCATATTACCTTGGGCCACTCTACAGCTTATTACCCTCAAGGTAATGGCTTAGCCGAATCATCTAACAAAAGTCTCATCAACATCATAAAGAAAGTGTTGGAAGAGAACAAGAAGAACTGGCACAAAAAGCTGGTAAATTCCCTATGGGCAGACAGACTTTCAAGCAAGAGATCCATTGGGATGAGCCCTTATGAGCTAGTATATGGCATGGAGGCTAGATTTCCTTCATCCTTGGGCATCCCTACTATCAAGCTGTTACAGGAAATTCAGGCTGAACCAAATGACATTCAAAGAAGGATTAATCAGACCATTCATCTTCAGCAAACCAGAGAACAAGTTTATGACAGAGCTCAAATTTTGCAAGAAAAGCTCAAAAAGATGTTTGATAGGAGAGCTAAGGCTGAGGATTTCAATATTGGTGACAAAGTTCTAAGGTGGGACTCAAGAAGAGAAGACAAGGGCAAACACGCAAAGTTTGATTTTTTATGGAAAGGGCCATTCGTTATTTCTGCTGTTCAGGGAAATAACACTTATTTTCTCAGATCTGTAGAGGATAGTTCTGTTGAAGAATGCCCTGTCAATGGTCGTATGCTGAAACACTACCATGATCCCTTTTAAGGGTAACAGTGTAGCTTTGTACATATCTTTTGTATAGTAATATTCGTATATATCAACTTTTTGTTTATTTTTATGAATATTAGAGGAGCAGCAATAAATCTCGTGAAGACACAGCCAATGCAAGTATTCCAGTTTCAAAAGCTCTGTCGCTATACTAATTTCAACAAAATAGCGAGAGAAGCACTGTCAAATCACAAGCAATTCATGGTAAAAGCAAACTGTTTGCAGTTTTCAGCCAGAGGGATCAAAACAGAGCAGTATTTTAAATTCATATCAGCACCATTGCTCAAAGCAAAAACAAGGCAAACAAATCAGTTTGATCCAGGTGTTGAGAATGTTTCAAAGGGCAGTGCTCAAGCAACATTGTATATGATATCAAGCATGCAGAAGAAAGCAGGCGATGCCATACAGTTCACAGCAATTCAGTAAAGGGAGAATGTTGTTCTTATTCCAAAGTTTCAATTACCTAGACAGTCAGCACAAAGAAAGTTTACAGTCCATAGCCGCCACAGAAGATCAAGGCAGTCTGACCTGCTGTTCTTGACTTTTCGCAAGGAAAATCCATCCCCAAGTGGAGCCACTGTTAGCCTCCTGTTGCAACAGGTGTTCATTTTTCATGATTGACATTTTTACAAGCCAAATATGTCATACTTTGTAGGCTGCAGTGTTCCATATTTCCACAAGATGCCATGAAGTGAACTAGTCCAAACGCCACTGCTGTATTCCAATTTTGATGAGTTGTTCCAGTTTTGAAGAGTTTTCATTTAAGGGGAGGCCAAACAGTTTAACCTTGGTCTCCCTAGGTTTCAATTTCCTATTTTAAAATCTACAGAATGATATCTGTCCAAACAGTTTAATCTTGGCAGATTTGTAGATAGGTAGAGAATCAAAGGAGCCCAACTGCTTAATCTGGGTCCTTGGCAGAAATAAGTGTAGATTTAGATAGGAAGGAAATCAAAAGAAAAATTGTAAATCTGGGTCTGCAAGTTCAAGTGCTCCCAAACCAAAAGAAGCAAAAAGAAGAAAAAATGTTAGGAAAAGTGGACTAGGTAGGTAGTTTTTGAGGTTGCAGAATGATGATTCATGATCAATTTTGTGTTTTAAAGTGTTATACCTTTTCAGATCACAGTCATGATGTCGTTTTTCACCTGGAGGAACTCAAGCCGGACATTACCAACTCCCCTTCTTCTTTCCCCAAATCACTCACTAACATCCCATTGAGGACCTTGGGATCTGCCCAATAGTCCTGTCATCTTTTCATTTTTGTGAAAAACTAAGTCAATTTTTGGCTTTCGTTGATGTAAAGAAGCCACATTTCTTGTGTAAAAATAATTTCTTCACATTTTCATCCACTCCCCATATCTAAGTTCAGTTCACAAAATTAGGCTCTCCCCCACACTTCATCTCACAAATTCATATTAATTCCTAACTATACTATTTAACTCCCTACATCATTTCCCCTTCCCTTACTAAAAGCACTATATAACTCCCCTATGTATATATTCCCATCCCTTGGCATTATAGCCATATTTATCAAAGTCTTGGAAATGTTGAGTTTGTCCGGAACCCAGCATTAGCCTTCCGTGTCCTGGGATTAGCTTAACATCTGGTTAGGCTAATAACTTTCCTCATTCACCGCTTTACCCCTCAAAACCTTCTATCTTTCCCCTCCGCAATCATTTCTCAAAAATTAATGTTTAAAAGGTTTATTAAACATTATTTAAAATCATTTACCCCGCCCGAGCCTTATATAAACCCCAAAACCCACTTTCCTAAGTTCAAAACCCCCGCCGCATCGCATTTTTTTGCTTTAAATATTTGGGCGGGCCCCATCCCTTACCCCTCCACCATCTAACCATCTCGTCAGCCCTCTGATCTACCCACTCCCCATCCGACGACTCTCGCTGATTTCGAAGCGCCCCCTGCATCTGGATGTTAGCCTCCGATATGGCAGCAGTTTTCTCCCTGTACAAAAGACACCTGTCCACTTTCTATTGCGTCGGAGCCGCTCTGACAGAAACCACCCCCGTACCAAAGGCGGTCCGAAGAAAACCATAAACCGCCTGTCCCCCCCTGACGACTGCGCCAGGACCTCACCACGTCATCTGCATACGTCGGCCCTCTACCGAGTCACCCTTGCCACGTCATCGATCGTACATGCTGACGTCACCCTACTGATGTCACCCTGCCGCATCATCCGCCATACCATGGTCCCACCCGCTGACGTCATGCTGATGTCATCATCAATTTTGAGGCGAAAGGCGAAAATCGTGCTTAGGAGGCCCGGATTCAAATTCCGAAGCAGTTTTTCATGCGTGATTAGCGCCTAGCGCTAATCGCACATGGCTACGGGAAAAGGGCCGAAGTGGAAAACCCCTCATTGCGCAGCCCCCAGCAAGCCCGAAAGGCGCCGAATGACCCGTTTTCTTCGCGAAGCATGCAGAAAGGATCAGAAGACAGTTCTAAAAGAAACAGAGGGCCGAACAATGGCCATTAATTTGTGATTTGACCCACAGCGAAGGAGAGACGCAACCCAATTCATTTGTCAAAGAGTATCAGAGGAGAGATGAAGCAGCAAAGTGTACCAGTTAAATTGTTTAATGGAAACCTTCAGTTCCCAAAGCAGGTTACATTGAATGGCAGCCAACAAAGTCAAATCAAGTTGTGCAAACCCATCCCAGCTCTCAAATCACAGTTAAAGCATTTAAAGCCACCGAACTACAATGGAGCAGAAGCCCATGCACAGTTATTACAGAAACACTGCACCAAGCCACCGAGGACAACACATTTACTCAGTTTTGATACGGCTGCCCTCAGCGCAGCTCAAGATATTTTCTTGCATTTATTTCTGGATAGGATTAGGTTAAAAGTAATCATTTCTCAGACCTATTTAGGTCAGGTTGTAATAAAGGAAATTATGAGTTTTTTCCCTATATATACCACCCTCTGTACTGTTTTAAGGGTTGGTCGATTGATAACTTTTCATTAGAGACTCGCACTGTATGTCTGAAATTTTTTTATCAAAGATTGCTAAAGAGGTTGAAGGAACGACTGTCAGATGTGTTGTTAAAGGTCTCTGGAGGCCGAATGATGGAATTCTTGTGCTGCAACATGACTCAATAAGTGCTCTTACCTCTGTTTTCATCATTTCACCATCTAAATAGCAAAAAAGAAAGATTAGCTTAGAACTTGTTTAATTGCACTCTAGGCTCAATTTTTGCTGTTTCTTTATGTTTTCATCTGAACTGAATTGGACATGAATATGAATTCCCCCTGGCTCATATTTACCCTAATTCACATGTGTTTGACAGTTATCTATGTATTCTTTACTGCCCCTAAATAGAGCTCATTCACCCTTCACTGTTAAGCTGATTGAGAGATTCTTAATTGCCTCTCCTTCCTTAGCATTCTTTCCATCCTTTAAACTAAAAAAAAAATTGTCCCATGTGCAGCTACCTTGCTCCTCATTTTTCTTGTGACCAAGAAAACGCACCAGCAGTCTTACTCCTTGACTCCATGCCCAATGGTTTGAAACTCTCATGCTATCCTTGCCTCTCTATTTGAAGACATCAATCTTCCCACCAAAATCAAAACAAAACCCTTCGAACCCCATACCTATCCTAAATCATTTCCAACAAAGCTAAATCTGAAAGAGAGAGCCCTCTCTGATTGCAGGTGGCCTAGAACCTGCAGTCCAAAGTTGGTCTGTGGTTACCTCGGCTGTATCCCTTTATTACAACCTGGGGGACAACCTGAGTGATAACACCATGAGACAGGTGAATGGGATATCCTATGCGAAGGATTCATGATGACATTCAGTTTTGAGGACAAATTTGATAATATTGATGAAGCGCTACAAGAGGTGAAAGCAGCCATCTTTAGGATACCATGGAATCCTTTAGACCTGATTCAGCTTGAATGGGCTACTCAGCTGAGTCACGCGCTCGAATGTTATAATATAACTACTGAAGTAGAGGACGTGGATCCACAGAAGATTAACATTCTAGAAACAAAATGAAACTATGAGGTTCAAGGACAACAACTTGAGAACCGTGATATAACCACACCGGTGAAAACAAAACAAGTGCACATCGGTACGGAGGCAGAGCCCAAATTCACGAAGACTAGATACTATTGGGATGACACGATGGTGGATAAGGTTGCTGAACTACTCCGTGAATACCAGGACTTATTCCCTACCAATTTCACGTATCTGAAAGGAATAATCGGGGACCTAGGAATGATGAAGATCACATTAAAGCCCAAGGTGAAGCCAGTTAAGCAGAGGCCTTACTGCCTTATTCCAAAATACAAGGTGAAGGTTTACTTAGAGCTAGACAAAATTCTAGCGGTAGGCATCATTGAGCCTGTGGAAGAATCCGATTGGGTAAGCCCAATGGTGGTGCAAGTGAAGAATCAGAAGGATGAGATAAGGATATGCGAAGATCTCAGAAAACTTAGTGATGCTTGTGTGCATGATCCTTTCCCAAATTCGTTCACAGATGAAGTGTTGGAAAATGTAGGTGGTCAGGAAGCATATTCCTTCACTGATGGGTTCTTTGGGTACCAAAAAATAAAAATCACGTCGGAGGATAGGAGAAGGAAAACCTTCATGACTGAGTGGGGTTGTTTTCAATACACTGTAATGCTATTTGGATTGAAGAATGCACCTGCCATCTTTTCACGCGTGGTTGTTGCGGCATTCAAGGAATTTATTCATAAGTTCCTGGAGGAATATTTTGATGACTAAACTGTATTTGGGATGGTTAAGCACCACGTAGTGATCTTGTGCTTGATGCTGGATACCTGTCGAAGATACCAGATCATATTCAATTGCAATAAGTGTCTGTTATGTGTTCCTTTTGGGAACCTATTGGGGTATGTGGTTTGTAGACAAGGACTAATGGTAGACCCCGCAAAGATCATGGTGATGCTGAACTTGGAAGCACTGAGGAGTGTGAAACAGTTGCGTGCTACTCTAGGAAATACGGGATATTACATACACAGTGCCGATGGAAAAATTGTTGAAGAAGGATGTCACGTTTTGCTGGAAAAATGACTGTAAGAAAAGCTTGGATATATTGAAAGAAAAGATGGTTACCACGCCGATTCTAGTCTTCCCAGACTGGAAGAAAGAGTTTCATGTACATGTTGACGCATTATGTATAGTGCTGGGGCCAATACTAACATAGGATGGCGGAGAATGCTTGGACCATCCTATCGTGTTCGCAAGCTGCATATTATCTAAAGTAGAGAAGAACTATTCTACCACTGAACGCGAGGGTCTAGCTATGGTGTATGCGCTCCAGAAGTACCAACACTACTTGCTAGGAGGCCATTTTAAGATGTATACGGATCACTCCATGCTGAAGTACCTGGTCAATAAGCTTGTGTTGTGGTGCGAATCTGTAGATGGCTCTTATTGTTCCAAGAGTAAGATTTTGAAGTTGTTTTAAAGCCTGGAAGATTGAACACCAGACCAGACCATCTGTCGCGCATCGAAACAAGGGAGGAACCTACTAACTTGGAAGAAGGATTTCCTGACACGCAAATATTTGCAATGTGTATCACGGATTGTCATTTCGAGGATATAATACACTTCCTAACAACAGGAACTGCACCAGAAGGATACTCTGTCCAGTAAAAGAAGGAATTAGTGGTGCGCTGAAAATTTCTCTATCATTGTTGGGCATCTATACAAGGTGGGGATTGATGAGATATTGTGACAGTATGTACCTGAGTTCAAATGAAGCAGCATCCTCGTAGACACTCATGGGGGCGCTGAGGGAGGACACTATGCAGGGAGAGCAACCGTGCAGAAGATTCTACGCGCAGGGTTGTGGTGTCCAACCCTTCATTAGAATTCGAAAGAATATTGTAAGGCCTGTGATGCATGTCAATGAACAAGCAGGCCATCGCAGAAGGATGAAATTCCTTTGAATCCACAAATGAAATTGTAACCCTTCGAGAAGTGGGCAATATATTTTGTAGGACCCATTCAACAACAAGGGAAGACAGGAGCAGGATACATTATCACTACGACGAAGTATTTAACTCATTGGGCAGAAGCGTAGCCGATGAAGGATTGCACAGGCGCAATGGCCACCAAGTTCTTATTTGAGCATGTACTGACGCGATTCGGATGTCCAAGGATCTTGATGAGTGATCATGGTACACACTTCCTGAATGAGACAATCAACGCACTAACAGAGGAATTTCAGGTATATCACTAGAAGAGCACACCTTATCACCCACAAGATAATGGGACAGTGGAGGCATTCAAAAAAGTGCTTGAAAATGCATTGACCAAGGTTTTCAATGCTCAACGAAGTGATTGGGACCTACACATACCTACGGTATTGTGGACTTATTGAATGACATGCAAGAAGATGACGGGACAAACCCCTTTTAGGCTTGTCTATGGTATGGAAGTTGTAATGCCTATGGAATACATCATGCCTAGTCTGCACATAGCAGCACTCACAGGTATGATGGATCGCAGAGCCCTGGAAGAGAGGCTCGCACAGCTGGATGAGCTTGAAGAAGAAATATTTTTGGCTGGATTTCACTAGTAGGTCCAAAAGCAGCGTGAAAAGGCATGGCATGATTGACACATCAATCTGCACACATTTAAGGTAAATGATCTGGTTTTCTTATATGATAGTAAGTTTGATAAATTCCCTGAAAAATTTAGGATGCACTAGTTAGGTCCTTATGTTATTAAGGATATTACCGACGGAGGAGTGGTACAGCTGGGAAAGTTAAATGGAGAACCCTTCCCAGGAAAGGTGAATGGTAGTTGCTTGAAGCCATACACTGACGGTCTTTCCAGGTGACTAGATGACAATAGCACAGTCTTAGCGCTCCAGGCAACTAAAAGGAGGTGCGGGACTGTAAACTACACTACCCAAGTTGGGGAGCTGCACAATGGGAAGATGGTGCGAAGCAAGGACATGTCACTGGGTCCACGATAGCGCGGAGGGAGTTGTGCTACCCAGGCAGAAATCGTGCAGGTTGGCTGGAAAGTGATCATTAAGGAAGCCGTTCCTGAAACATGGCAGAAGTGAGGCCAAATGGAGCAGGCAGCCGACATTTAAGACAAAATTTATGGCTTAGACCCTTGAAAATCTGTCGCCAATCCGACATTAATGAACCGATTTCGGGGGGAATGGTCATATTTGAATTCAAATTGCCCTATAAATTACAAGTGGCTATCTAGCAAGAAACACTAGGCATTTTTAGTATTCATCTCTTGAGCTCTCAAACACCTATGGACCTAGATTTTTTCGTAGCTCTCAAACCGACTCCTACATTTGTGAACTTGCCTAAGACGTCATGAGTACTGATAGAGAGTGTTATGTCATCACCCCCAGAAGTTCTGAATACATAGAAAGTGGTAGAAGAGCTAGCACAATAGATGGAGAAACAGGCCGAAGAAGTTGCCCCAGAAGTAGCCGAAGTACTAGCAGAGGTCCCTAAATCTCCAAAAATGTCGAGACCAATGCCAACCCCAACCAAGAAGACCATGAAAGATAAGAAGGGAAAGCAGCCTACCATTCCGGTGCGTGCGTCACCGAGAAGAAGCCCAACAAAGCCCACTACCCAAGAGAAAGACAAGGTTATAAACCTAGAGGCAGAAGAGGGGGATATCGAAGACATTCCCATGGAAGATGAGGATGTGGGAGTGGAAATAGAGGAGGTCGAAGCCGAGGGTGCAAACCCTATTACACGGCTGCCAAAGTATGTCCCTCTGTGCAAGCCTAAGTCCAAGGTCCCAAATGACATTGATGAAAGTAAGACTCCCCTACATACCCCATTACTACCAGATGAGATCACTTTTGACAGTGTGCGTTTGGCACGGGTAGATTCTGAAGCTCGAAGACTGGTACTTGGTGGACCATGAGAATTTCTCGCACCTGGCGACTGAATAATTGATGCGTCACATCATAGACACAAAAATGGGGATGACTGCACTAGAGCTGAGAAAGTGGCTCAAAGGAGTATATAAGGCAGGATTACTCAACCTGCTCTGGGTGTCGCACTATAACCGCACCCCCGTGACTGTTTTAGTCATCAAGCAGCTATTGTGCTTGGTGCTTGATGGGTGTATGTGGCTAGAGGAGCTGATACCCATCACTGATATGTTGATTCATCACATCACACGCCTGCCATATACAGGCGATAATCCGACGATGGTTTTTGGTGGCAAGGGTGGCAAGCTGGCGCAAGAAGAATCCATGAAAGAGAAGTTTAAATTGGTGAAGAAGTCACATGGGTATGAAATATCTAGCACCTATGACCCCTCCGTGAAGGTGGAAATGTAGATTCTTGCAGGGAAGGTGATGCGGAAGTGCCACGCTGACGAGGTGTTGATTCCTATCATCGCGCTCACATAGTAGTGTGCAAAAAGAGTCCAGTTTAACTAGTTAGACTACCTTCGCGGTGAGTTCCTAGCCAACTGCTGCGAAGCATAGGAGCAGAGCAAGATATTCCACTATGCATGGCTCTTGCTCTCAATTTTTCTTGTAGTGTGGGAGCTACCAGAAGAGAGCCAATTCCTCTCAGTCACGCCGGACCTCCCTGAAGCAGCGAAGTATGCTTCATTATGGGCAACTAAGGACACGGAGCGCGTTTGAGATAGAAAAATCTTTTGGATCCGAATGGAAATGAATATCAAGATGGTTATTAATCACAAGCCATGATTGTTGCCAATGGTATATGCTAACCTGCAGTGCTATGCTGAATTCAAAGTTGATTTCCATCAAATCACAATCAGGGTGAGGAAGGACCCTACGTAGAAGTGGTATGATCTGTTGTACCTAGCCACAGATAATGCCATCAATGCGGTGTTGGATAAATGGCCAGCGGAGTGGCACACATCCATAGACTTTGTGGTTGGTGGAAGCAAGTCCACCACATAAAAGAAGAAGGACAAGGCCAAGCTGAAGATGGCGTAGATGGTCGAGAAGAGAAAGAAGGAGGCCACTAAGAAGGCCAAGGCAGAGCACATAGGAAAGGAGGCAAGAAAACAAATGGGAGGCACAGAGTGGGGCTCTAAAAAAGGTGGTCGATCGCCTTCACCTACAATTAAATAAGAGGACACAAAGCAGCATCGCACGGACCCTCAATAGACGTCTGGCCATATTAAGTACCCAAGAGAGCCAGGAAAGGGAGGGTCCAGAAATAATTCCAAGGCAACCAAGACCTTGTTGGACCCCATCACACTAATGGAGGGAGAATTATACGACATTGATGACACAGTCATAGATGTCACCATGGAGGCCCTGCATCAATTTGAAAAGTAACAGCAGATTGTCCTAGGGGCATCCAGACTAGACTGCAGGAGTTACAGGCTCGCACATCACAAGGTTGTACGACATCTACCAGCTTGGCTATTGGCACATTAGAGGTTGTCGATATGCTATGCATAAAGCCTTCCAGTGCATTAGTGCTACCAGATGGAGCACTGAAAATAGAAAACTAGGCTGACATGCCCATTACCTACACCTTGAAGGGAGTAGGATTGAACCTAGCAGCCCTCTCGTGCGAAGCATTCCACTCCTTGTAGGATGGAGTAATTGCCAAGTTGAGGGCCCGCGAGCACCACACCCTCCAAGTGATCAGAAAGAAGAGAATAAATAATGAGCCATTGCCACTGAGGCCGAGGCGACCATCCAGAGACAAAAGATCATACAGATCGTAGAGGAGGCCTGCAGAATGGTCCCAAAATTGGCTATTCCAGAGGAGGAGCCAGTGGAGGTCTGCATCCATAAATTGGCCACAAGGGTGCGCGATACTTGGACAGAGATGGCATGGGTGCAGTTTGAGATGAAATTGCAGATTACAGAACTCCAGTTGAGGGCTCAACATTCAACACCACCAAAGAGGTCAAGGAATAGCAAGTGGTCGTTGTCATAGAAGCAATCGTGGCAGTGGAGAGTGTAGTAGCAAACTGCATATAGTTGTTTGAATAGTCCTTTGAGGTCCTCAACGGCTTGTAGGAGGACCCAAACATCTAGAGGCTCGAGACAAAAGCGCATGAACTCCAACAACGCTACGATGAAGCTAATTGCACAACGCAAACCGTCAAGTTGACATAGAGGTTAGCCAAGTTGCAGGAAGCCAAGTAGCTGAAGGAACAAGTGGACGCAACGCTGCACAAGGAAGCAGTGTTGAAGGCGCAGCTCAAGCCCTAGCTAGAGGATGCTTATGCAGTTACAGGAAACATTAAAGGCAAGCTTGTGACTCTGCAAGCGACAGAACAATAGCTTTAGGCCGACAGCGTAGGGGCAGTAACTGAGAAGACAATCAAAGATGCAAAGTAGGCAGCAACTCAGTGCACAACTGAAGTTGCAATCATTAGGGTTATGTTGGATGAGCTCCATGCAAAGATCTTTGCACCTGCCGAGTGACTCAAGGGTGAGTTACGATGTTTCTTTTGGGGGTCTATTGGGAACGGGATCTCGCAAGGGAAGTTTTGGGGCTAAAAGCCCATGTTTAAGTCAATGTTTTGTAATATTATTGTAAGGACTCTGCATTTTGTGGTCGCGGAGTGCAAAGATATTATGTGTCAAAAAGGGTAGTCTACCCTTAGTTTTGTAAATAAAGTTGGCTGTAAGAGATCTACCCATGGTCTAGGTCTACCCATGGTTCATGGACCATGGGATTATATAAAAAGAGCTAAGCTCTAAGTAGTTAATAGGACAACACGAGGAAGAGAGTCATATCTTAGAGCAAGAAGTCTAAGTCTTGGGTTGTAGCATAGGTAGAGGCTCTGCAACTAAGTACACAAAGGCCTAGGGTAGAAGTCTATAGCTAAATGCGTGGACCCTGTAGCTGTGTGCACAGGGTGAACATAGTCTATAATACTCGGAAGATATTAATAAAAGCAGTTGTTTTACAATTTATGTGTATTCATTCTATTAATTGGTTTTGATATGTTGTGTATGAATTGCCTTTACTATGCGTATATGATGCGCAAATGAATGAAATTACATTGAATAATTGAACGCAGTCATGAATATCTGCTTATGCAATGATAAATTTAAGTATTTGACAAGATAAGAAAATCACTTAGGATAATTGTTATAGACATATTTGGGCACTGCAACCCCAATCACATATGTCCATAAGCTAGGGGTTTCTAAGTCCCTAAAATTGTTCTTTCATACCCTAAAGGAGCAAGGTCAGCTGATTACATCACCTCCCAGAAGTTTTCCATGAAAATCTACTAAGAACTGGTCAAAGTAGGACCATACAGACTGCCCAGTGCTAAAGGTGCGGTGCATCTCACCTGCCACATGCAAAAAGTGCGATGCATACTGGAAATCCCTTTCATAGGGTGCGATGAGCGAGAGCAGACAAATGGCACAAGAATTTTTCTAGGTGGAAACCCAGAGAATCTTCTAGAAACTGCTCATTTGACACTTGCCTCTTTGAGTTCACCCAGGGATGAGTAAGAGATCTAAAATCTCCATGTGGAACCAACAACTATCAGAGAGATGACACTAATCAAAGTCCCAGAAGCTGACTCACCCCCCTGCAAATACCTATAAATGGATCCCTCATCCAAGAGATCCAGAGGTTGGAATTTGGTAATTTGCAAAAAGGTGCTACTGATTTCTCTTTGAAGACATTGTTGGGTGCTCTTGCTTTGTGTGAGGTGAAGAGGGCTTTCAAGCTGGGAGGATGGCGCTGGGTCAGACCAGGTGGTTGTAATCCTCTCTTTTATGACTTTTACTAATAAAGCTATTTGAGTTTTCCTCTATATTCTTGTGTATCTTTGAATATTATGTTTGTTATATGCATTTGTATGGCCAATGTATATATGATCCTATATTGGTTACAGCAAAAGATCTCTATGCTTTGATGGTATTATGCTGCTATGAATCTACAGGTGCTATTTGAAGCTGGATAAGTAAGGAATCAGTGGCGAAATTCCATCAAAGGGGAAAGGAAACAAGCAAGGAGCCAAGGAGAAGACTAAGGTTGGTACTCTTTGCTTCTTTCCCATCTCTCTCTCGTAAAGGAAAAACAAGTGACTTTAATCTATTTGTTTCTAAGATAGCTACCCGTCTTAGTGGGACTAGCAGCTCTGCATAGAGACTAGATTTCTCGGTAACAAAATGGCGACTCCACTGGGGAGCGATTAGTTTGATTGCTTGTCTCTATTTGTTTGATTCATAAACCATAGACGAAACCTGAAGTCAAGCTAGCTAGCCTTCGAACTGCATTTTCTATGCAAGTGCAAAGTAGATCAACGCTGCTTCAGTCAATCTCTGAGTTTGTTAATGAACTAAACAATTGACTTGCAAACATACTAAGTGCCCTAGAGGTAGCTTGAGTAACCTCATTAGATCAGCCCTATACTTTGTAGCTACTGACTATCATTTACTCAACCTCAATCCTTGGACTAAACTGCAAACTATGACCTAAAACGAAGTTAAAGTCTCGTTCCCTGACCATCGCACCCTCTCCTTTAGGAAATCTGGATGCATCGCACTTCCTATGTGCAGTAGGTGGGATGAATCCCTATTTCCCTGTGTTGTAGGTGCGATGATCAGGAAAGACTAGATTTGTCTCCAGATTTTGGTTTTTTCTTCACTGTCTTCAGTTTTATTCAGGAGTTTTTCTATCTATGATCAATAGACCACATTTGAAACCCTCTTCTTTGCATTGTCCAACCTCTATTGTATAAAGAATTTTGAATGTTTTTATGTATTGTGCACCATTTACAGTTCTCTTTTATAAAGAAGTAGCTTAATCGAATTGTCGTCTTTTGATTTGGAAGTTGTTTCACAAAAATATCATCACCATGATTATTTGTAGTCAGTATGGGTCTATCATCACTTGTACTATCCTCCTAAGCAAGTCTCAGACCTCAGCTCTTCAAGTCAAGCTTTGAAATTGAGAGAAAGACATTGAAAATCAATAAAACTCTGGTTCCGCACTTTCTCTCACTATTGCCTGCGGTCCCGCACCTTCTGTTTACAAAAACTGCGGACCTGCCCACTCTGTCCCTAAAGGTGTGGGTGCGGACCCCTGTGAAAGTCAAAAAGGCGCAAGTTTATTCTAAAAAACTCACTTTGGGTTAATTCTAGATGATTCTAGAAGGAATTTTGATGTGGATTGGCCACTCTTAGGTGGTTCATGCATCCCAAAAGAGAAGGAGCTAATCCCTTGATGAGAGGAGCTATCCCTTTGAAGGAGGACCTAGTAACTTCCCTCCATTTCCCTATAAATTCAGGCATTGGGCTGGTTGCTAGAGAGGTTAGAAGCTGAACATTTTTTAGGGGTAAATGCTGGTGAAATTAAGACTTCCTAGTTGAGCTTGAGAGGAGAGATCACATACCTTTTTGGCTTCATTGGGAAGAGAGTGAAACTTGTCAAATTAGAGGAGACTTCTTGCTGGACCCTGGGAGGAGCTTGTACAGCATCAAGGCATAGGTTGTAAAGTTCTTCTTGATTTGAATTAATACAATCAAACTCATTTTTCTCAACAAATTGTCTCATGTCATTTGTTTCATGAATTCCTTGACTTTCATGTTAAATGTGTTTTATGATATTGGCTTTTCAAGTGCTATTTAATTTGTTTACCTTGTTTGTGTTTGCAGATTCGCGACAAAGGAGCTCATTTGGATCGAAGGGGTGAAGGCATCCGCAAACTTGCATTGGACCTAAGGTAGGCCTAAAACACTTGTTTACCTTTGTTTATAAAAGAATATTTAGAGAAAGATAGTGTCTGATTGGTTTGCTCGTCATTAGGTCTTCTTTAGATTCTAGGAAGGTCTATCTTGTCCGCAGGATCGACTTATTCCGTGTGACAAAATGGCGACTCCTCTGGGGACTTGATTTTTTCCTTGTTTTTACTTTGACCTGAGAAACTGTGTTTTTGTTTCTATTTTTGGCTTGTTGTGTGTGGAATTGGGTAGATTTAGTAGATCTAGGATTATTTTTTGTTTTTCATAACTTTGGGAGAGGACTGCACCCTCGGCTTGCGACACAGTGCGGACCTATCCGCACTTTTTCTTTTTGCACAGTGCGGTACCGCACCTATGTGAATTGTGGGCCTGCGGACCCTGTGAAAATTTTGGAAAACTTAAAATTTTCTCATTCAGTGAGCTTAGGATTTGTTTATGTGTTTGTATCCTCTGCCCAAATCTACACGTGACTTGTCAGGAACTTTTCTTAGGTTCATTCCATTGGCATTCTTGTTTTAAGTCTCTTTGATGAGAAATTCTTAATTTGATTTCTTTTGGTCATTACTTGGAGGTTTATCTCTGTCTTTTCACAATTTTGCATCTTTTTGCTTTTTTTTTTTGCTAAATTGTGTATAAGTGTTAATCGCCTTTGAGTGTTTTTATTTTTTATCTTTGGAACTCTCACCCGATTTTCTTGACTTGCACTTGATTGGTTCTTAGATTACATTAGAATCATCTTGTGTTTGAGAATTCTCTTGCATAGATCACATTTGCATAATTAGAATTCTCATTTTCAGAATAGGAATGAAAAATGTGCATAGATTACATTTGCATACTATTCAAGTGAATTGTGCATAGATTACAATTGCATAGTTTACATTCTGAAAAATCAATCGTAGATTTAGATCAGTTTTCTTTGATTTGAATTTACATATTTTTATGCTTGTTTTTAACACATAAAAATAAAAATAAAAAAACTTTTTGGAATTGATTTGCATTAGTTTTTCTTGATGAAATTAGTGCATTAGAGAATTTGTTATATTTTCTCTTAGTGATCAATTTGTTGCATTGTTGGAAGTGAATGGAAACTCTCTCCTTACTTTAGTTAGGATTCATCGAATTGAAAAGATTACATTATCATATTCGATTGCATTCAGTTTTGAGTTGGGTCATAACACCATTGGTTTCATATCCATTTACCCCTTTGAGTAATAACAACCTAAATAACACAGCGCTTAATTAAAATTCATCTAGTAATTTTTACATTCTTAGGGATCTTTCCACCAATCTAGCTTAGGCTAGTGTCTTGGAATAGGTTTTAGTTAACTCTCCAAGACAGTAAAACAAACAAGTAGTTGTATCTTACGGTAGGAGAAAAATCCAATTGTTACATCTATGCTCTAGGAAAGCTCCTCTTAAAGGAGAAGCACGAGATCCTATCTGAACCAGTGTGGGAATCAATCCTTCCTCATTGGGAACGATAGAAGATATTCACGTATTAAAAACGGTAAACCTCGAATTGACCATTGTCGAGGAGCCTGGGGTCACTTGTTGGTAAACCTTGGATTATGTCAAGGAGCCTTCAAGGGGATTGAGCTTGTTACTCTGCCCTTGCGTGTGTATTGGATCGTAGACTGTTCCCCCAGGTATATTTGTTTCCATTGGTAACCTTAGTGACCATATTCTATAGGATTCTTTCCTAAGGTGACGGTGGAGGGAAGATCCCACTATACCTGGAGTAGACGTCGACTAGACTCACTTGGATTTTCTAGGGGGTTCTCTTCACTCGAGACGGTTTAGTGGAGAAACTTGTGCCAGTCTATTCATTAAGCAGGTTGTCGGGGTAACTGTTCCAACCGCCATTTCTGTATTGAATTCTGCGACGTTGGATTTCATCACCAACTAGTGTTTTTAGTATGGAAAGTTACTGTTTGTGTGTGGTTTGACTCCTAGATTTGATAGCGCGTGTTAATTTGTTTGTTTTTACTTTTAGAGACCATAGGTGTGAATTGTGAATTTTAATTGTTAGGTGTGAATTGTGAGTTGTTAATTTTAGCTTTAAATTGTTAATAAAATTCACTAAAGTTGAATATAATGGCAACTGTTCCGGAATTTACCGACCAAGGAACCCCTCTTAATGAGGATCCTAGTACTTTTCCTTTCTTTGGAAATGTTGGTCCTCCTTATATGTCTACTTTGTTAGTACCTGGATTTACAATCGGTTTACCAATATGGTTATTTTCAACTTCGTTGGCCCCAAATACTCCAATTGTTCCACCTCAACCGAATGCTTCACCTCAACAGAGTTCACCATCTCAACATCACCAACCTTCTGTTGACACTTTACCTTCTTCACCTAATTTTTCTTCCTCCATTTCTTCCTCTTTGCTTGGTAAGAGCCTTGACGCTAGTAACCAGGTGTCTAAGAAGAAGAAGAAAGGGAAGAAGAAGAAGAAGAAGAAGAAGAAGCAAGATAAGAAAGAAGTCAACGAACCAACCATGGCTGTAAGTGTTAGTTGTGTTGAGGAAAACTCTGACATGCATCGTAAACCCAAATACCCTTGCAGGCTTTGTAAGGGTGACCACTTGCTTATCAATTGTCCGGGCATTCCAAAGGTCTTGGAAGTATGGTCAGAAAAATCTCATCAACTTTCCATTGATCCATCAACCAGTGATAGTCAAGTTCCTGGGAAAAAGGGTAAAGTTAGGTTTCCTTGTAAGTTATGCAAAGGGAGTTATCAAACTCACATTTGCCCTCACATGGATGAAGCCTCAAAATTGTTGGAAAACCTTACTGTTCCACAGCAAGAATTTCCAACTGGTTACCGTAAACTTTCTCCCAACCTACAGTCAACTGACGGAGTGATAGATCTAATTTCAAGTACAGTCGATCACACTCTTCCATTGGAGAGTGAAACTCATGTCACTCAGGTTGAAGATCCATTATTTGATCAAGTGGTCGATTCAATTTCACGTTCGGTCGATCCCACTTTCCCTTTAGAGAGTGAACTTCATACCGCTCAGGTTCTTTTTGTTACGTCAGATTCTTCTACGCCGGGGGGCATTTCACCTGTTTCTACAGAACCCCCTCCAAGTACTAAGGTCTTTTCCTTTGATTGGAATAGACTGACAGACCCTCGTCTTCCTTCCTCCATCCCTTTCCAAATCATTGTCAAGGTTGGTAGTAGGGACATGCACCGCACACAGGTAGATGAAGGTGCTTTTGTTAGTATTTTATCCTCAACTACTTGGAAAGCTTTTGGTTCCCCTCAGCTTGTGCCTATTACGCAGCATATGAAAGCTTTTAACAGAACCATTAGTGAACCTTTAGGGATCCTTCCTAAGTTTTCTATTACCTTGGAAGGTAAAACTGTTTATATCGATCTTATGGTAGTTCGAGGTCCCTTGGATTTCATTTTACTCCTTGGGCGAGACTATGTTTATGCAATGAAAGCTGTCGTATCGACACTCTTTCACGTGATGTCTTTCCCTCACAATGGAAATATTGTGACTGTAGACCAGCTTTCGTTCCCTACTCTTGTTTCAACTACGGATAATATGACACCCCTAAATGTTCTTGATTCTAAAGTGGTATCTACCCCGCCACGGGTTAATTATGTGGCAACCGGTCCCATGTTTTCAGTTACCGATGTAAGTGAGCCTCTCACTGTTTGCTCATATTCCTTTGATTTAGATCTGGTAATTGACATGGAAAACTCTATGGGATTACTTGAACGCGATGTTCTTATCCCTTTTGAGTCCCTTGATATGTGTTCCTTCCAAAGAACTATTCTTCCTTCTAATGAAGACCTTTTGGAAGCCATGATCAAGGTGTGTCCATTGACATGTCTTTCTTCCAGTTGGAAGCCATGATTAGTGAGTGTGAGGATAGTTTTTTTTTTTCCTGTGTCAACCTTGTTAAAAAATGAAACAGGGTGTTAGAGGATAGTTCCTGTTACTGAGTCAACCTCGTTAAAAAATGAATTAGTGAGTATGAGGATAGTTCTTTTCCTGTGTCAACCTCATTAAAAAATGAATCAGTTGTATGAGGACAGTGCTTTTTCTGTGTCAACCTCGTTAAAAAATGAATCAGTTGTTCGAGGATAGTTCCTATTACTGAGTCAACCTCATTAAAAAATGAAGCAGGTCTGAGGACAGTTATTTTCCTGTGTCAACCTCGTTAAAAAATGAATCAGTTGGTTAGAGGAAAGTTCTTGTTACTGAGTCAACCTCGTTAAAAAATGAATCAGGTATGAGGATAGTTCTTTTCTTGTGTCGACCTCCTTAAAAAATGACACAACTCCCTTTTCAAGTTAAATCTTGAAAGTAAACCTTCATTCCATCCACCTGGTTGAATGCAATGAAGCTTGGGGGCATGTACCTCGCTTTGCATCATTATGCTGGGGGCATGCGAACTTCTGGAGCATAGTTCCTTGTCTTGTGTCAAGCTCGTTAAAAAATGAAACAAGGAGTTTTGAGCATAGTTCCTTGTCTTGTGTCAAGCTCTTTAAAAAATGAAACAAGGGTAGGTTATATAGGTAGATTGTAGAGAGTAGAAGCGAGGATAGTTTTGTTCTCGTGTCAACCTCGTTAAAAAATGAGACAGGGTGTTAGAGGATAGTTCGTGTTGCTGAGTCAACCTCATTAAAAAATGAATCAGGTAGATTTTAGGATATATAGGTAGATTGTAGAGAGTAGAAGCGAGGATAGTTTTGTTCCTGTGTCAACCTCGTTAAAAAATGAGACAGGGTGTTAGAGGATTGTTCCTGTTGCTGAGTCAACCTCATTAAAAATGAGTCAGGTAGATTTTACGATATATAGGTAGATTGTAGAGAGTAGTCATGAGCATAGTTCCTTATCTTGTGTCAAGCTCATTTAAAAATGAAACAAGGGTTTTGAGGATAGTTATTTTCCTGTGTCAACCTCACTAAAAAATGAAACAACTCCCACGAGTCTTTCCAAGATTTCGAAAGTAAACCTTCATTCCATCCACCTAGTTGAATGCAATGAAGCTTGGGGGGTATGTACCTCGATTTGCGTCATTATGCTGGGGGCATGCGAACTTATAACAAGCATAGTTTTTCATTTCAAGCTTGTGTAAACATGAAACCGAATTCGAGCATAGTTCTTTTCCTGTGTCAAGCTCGTTAAAAAATGAAACAAATCCTCCTCTAATTGAGTCGAGAGTTTGACTAGATCTCATAAATGTTAAGTTGTATATTTAGGTTAGTTATTTCAGTTTTTGCATAATTTTCTTACAGTTGTAGGTCGATTCTTTCAAATGATCTCGTAACTGAACCTTCATTCCATCCAACTATTAATTAATGTACTTAGTTGAATGAAATGAATCTGGGGGGCATGCACTCTAGCAGTTATGCTTAGGGGGCATCAAGCACAGTTTTCTCTCTGTTTCAAGCTTGTGTAAAAATGAAACTACTTTGAAGCATAGTTTCTCTCTGTTTCAAGCTTTTGTAAAAATGAAACCTATCTCGAGTCAATTTCAGTTATTTTCAAGACTCGTTAAACTCATGAAAATCCCAAGATTATTTTGCTATCTTTCATTCTCGTAAAACAAATGAAAATACCGAGTTCTTTCCGTCTTTTCCTGCTCGTAAAATAAATTGAAAGTCGGCCATATGAGTACATTTTTATCCCTTTTTCGAACTCATTAAAACTTATGAAAAAGTGAAAACCATGAGTACATTTTTATCATTTTTTCGAACTCGTTAAAACTTACGAAAAAGTGAAACCTTGGAGTTTTCTTTTAAGCCCTTTTCAGACTCTCAAAATATGAAAAGATTGTTGAGTTTTTCTTTCTAAACTCGTTAAAATGGAATTAAAAAGACGGTCCACTTACAGCTCTTTTCTGACCGTATAAACATGAAAAGATTGCCGGACTTTTGTTGTTTCAAGTTCGATATTGGTTATAAAACGACGTCTCATTGGTCGCTTTTTTACTTTTTCAGATTAGAGGCACTAATTATGAAAAGTACTCCTTAGTCGTAATGATCAAGCGGTTCTCTCAAGTATTATTTTATACTTTTTCGGGCTTGGGAGACAAAAATTTACAAAAAAGGTAAACCCTGGAGTCTTCTTAAGTTTTTTCAGACTCTCTAAAATTGAAAAACGCCGAGTTTCTCCTATACTGGACTCGTTAAAATTTCACAGTAAAGGACCTGTTCAATTACAAACAGGAACGAACCACTCCTTCTTAGGGTTCGAATTTAAACTAAGTTGGACTCATCCGAAGGATGAGCTTATAATCAAGCAAATGTTATCCTCCTCAAGCTTGTCAAAAATAAAGAGGTACTTGCCAGAAATGGTGGGGGAAAAGAGAGAAAAATGAGCCTGTTTGTCATACTTTGTAACCACTCTTGAACACGACACTTTTATTCACCTGGGTTGGGAAATCCTTTGCCTAACAGTTGATCAAACCACATTGAAAGTCTTCGGCCGGTTTTTGGGCATTAACTTTGGGTCAATTGTCACCAAACCATCTGTTGTGTCGTTATGTGTTCAAGAGGTCACTACCAATAAGCCATTCATCTGCAAAATATCTGTCATCCATCTTGACCACCCCTGAGTCAGTCCTTGCAACTAAATTTCTTCAACTTGATCTATGATTTCGTGTTGTGGGCTTGCCTGCGATGGATCGCTTTCTATCGACTTCAGCTCATTATCTAGAAAGATGATCTAGAAATCGTCAGTACCTTGGGATCTGCATGCCTCAATGGCAGGTTTCTCGCCTTTGACAACAAGTTGCATCATTGACCTTCGATCAAAGGATTCCGTGACATGTTCGACATCAACACATTTATTCACATCTCATGGATTGTATTGGGTACTTTGAGAGCCATTGACATCACTGGTGGTTTCTCTCACACTTGTTAACAATTTACATCATTGACTGGTAATCAAGTGGTTTCTACCATGTTCGACATCAACACATTCATTCGCATGGATAGAATCGTACTGTTTCGAGAAGTAGAAATGAAGACCCTGGATCTAGTTTCTGCAATCTAGGCTGTGAGGAATTTTGTATTCATTATATGATGGACTATTCATAAACAAATGGCTGCGTCCATACTGTGTCCACATGAGTCTATACTTGTGATGTCTTACAATATCATTCATGTATCAGAGCGGTAGTTAGTTTTCTAAGTCAGTTTTGATCTGAGTATGGGAATGCCTACCTCAGTGATGATATGATCTCATATATATATCTTGCATTGAATGTTTTTACAGGTTCCAACCGGGCTCTCCACAAGATGATCCTCGAAATGATAAAGTACTTCACTCTTCCTAAATGACAAATGAAATCCTCATCTACTACAGACTTTACACTTTAGGGGGCAATCCGTTACACAAAAATATCGTCACCATGATTATTTGCAGTCAGTATGGGTCTATCATCACTTGTACTATCCTCCTAAGCAAGTCTCAGACCTCAGCTCTTCAAGTCAATCTTTGAAATTGAGAGAAAGACATTGAAAATCAATAAAACTCTGGTTTCGCACTTTCTCTCACTATTGCCTGTGGTCCCGCACCTTCTGTTTACAAAAACTGCGGACCTGCCCGCTCTGTCCCTAAAGGTGTGGGTGCGGACCCCTATGAAAGTCAAAAAGGTGCAAGTTTATTCTAAAAAACTCACTCTGGGTTAATTCTAGATGATTCTAGAAGGAATTTTGACGTGGATTGGCCGCTCTTAGGTGGTTCATGCATCCCAAAAGAGAAGGAGCTAATCCCTTGATGAGAGGAGCTATCCCTTTGAAGGAGGGCTTTATCCCTTTGAAGGAGGACCTAGTAACTTCCCTCCATTGCCCTATAAATTCAGGCATTGGGCTGGTTGCTAGAGAGGTTAGAAGCTGAACATTTTTTAGGGGTAAATGTTGGTGAAATTAAGACTTCCTAGTTGAGCTTGAGAGGAGAGATCACATACCTTTTTGGCTTCATTGGGAAGAGAGTGAAACTTGTCAAAGTAGAGGAGACTTCTTGCTGGACCCTGGGAAGAGCTTGTACAGCATCAAGGCATAGGTTGTAAAGTTCTTCTTGATTTGAATTAATAAAATCAAACTCATTTTTCTCAACAAATTGTCTCATGTCATTTGTTTCATGAATTCCTTGACTTTCATGTTAAATATGTTTTATGATATTGGCTTTTCAGGTGCTATTTAATTTGTTTACCTTGTTTGTGTTTGCAGATTCGCGACAAAGGAGCTCATTTGGATCGAAGGGGCGAAGGCATCCGCAAACTTGCATTGGACCTAAGGTAGGCCTAAAACACTTGTTTACCTTTGTTTATAAAAGCATATTTAGAGAAAGATAGTGTCTTATTGGTTTGCTTTTCATTAGGTCTTCTTTAGATTCTAGGAAGGTCTATCTTGTCCGCAAGATCGACTTATTCTGTGTGACAGAAGTGTCGCAAGTGTCATTTTCAGTCAAAGAAAAGAAACCCATTGTTCTTGATAGTCGATTATACTGTTACTCTTGTATTTGATTTGAATTAGTAGTATTTCAAGTGTCGAAAGCAGTTTTCAATTCAAAATCACAAAGTGTCATCTTGCCTTCCTGTCATTTTTTGAAAAGAAAATCGTTAGTATTGTCGCTTTGAAAGAAGAAATAATTCAGATTTGTATTTAGAATTCTTTTTGTCATTCACACATTAAGAAAGCGTAAAATAAATACATGCATGTGCATTTGCATTTAGACTATTTGTTGATTTTGATTTAGGACAGTGCATCTAGTGTGTGCTCTCTACTCTATGTTGAAAAGATTTCATTTCTCTTTCCTTAGTAGCTAGGATTTTCATTGCAAAAAGAAGATTAAACGACTGTTTATCATCTTAGATTGCATTTTAGGAATTGTATATCTACATCACACGGTGAACTTGAAAGGCAAATTTCTTAAGAAAGATCAACTGTAAAATAAATTTAATGAACATAAAAACACTTTAGAACCTAATGCACAACATCTAGAAGTCTAGGCTAGAGACGTATTCCGGCGTTGTAAAGCCTGGTAACTGTTGCTTTCATTATAGGTTGGGTGATTCCTCCTCTTTGAGACAATAAGTGCTAGTATGGACTTGTGCTCCCATGTACCGTTGAGTATATATTGGGAGACCACAATAGGCTATATCCTTTATCCTTAGGAAGCCATGTCTGCCACCCTATTGATCGCAATGCACTGAACACAACATTCGGGAAGATTGACTACCGTACTGTAAAAACTATTCTGCAGTTTTGCGATTTGTTTGGTAATCCCTCTGTATAGATTTCCAAAGTAGTCTCTTTCATTCCTTTTCAAACTCCTTAAAGGAAAAGGTCCATCTGAGCACTTGTCACTTCAGGCTCATTAAAAATCGAAGGTGACTAGAGTCATCTTTAGCTTTTTCTCAACTCTTAAAAAGTGAAAAAGCAAGTTGTGTCAAAGTGTATAAAATTTATTTGAAGTGGAATAACATCACTGTTCCCTCGTTGGTCTTGTTAGCGCTTGAAATTTCACCTCAGGCTGAGAAAGGTAAACTCCAAGGCAACATCAAACCACTTAGCCTCGTAGCTAGCCCTACGAGGCAGGAGAGGGCTCTCTCCGGTCTATCTCGGTAGAGATCTTCAACGGGTGAGATAACCAATAAAGAACATTGATTTTAGGCTAGTAAACTGATAAAAGGTTTGATTTGAGATTTTTAGGATTTTGGTGGAAAATCAGGAAAAGGCAATTTTGGGTGCGGGGATTGGACACAGTTTTTGCAGGGGGTTCTTTGGGGCAAGGTAGGAGACTGTATTGATGCCTTTGAATTAAGTGAATGGATAGGAATGACCGGTGAGGAGCTAAAGAGAGCAAGAAACCTTCAAGAGTTCTCTTTAGACAGATGAAAACATAAATATTAAGCAAACTTAAAAGCAGAGCATGACAATCATGAATTCTACTTTAACACTTCATTTGCCTATTTGCAGAAGGAAAAGTAAGAAGATGATTCACATAACAAACTTACAAGTACAAAGAGAAACACACCATCAATACATGTAACCACAGGAATCCCAAAAAGGACTGCAAAACCCTGGTCTTTCTTCCTTTGCCAAAATTGCAGAGATACAATGAGTAATACAATAGAGCTTTCTCCCTCAATAGTCCAACCATGAAAATGACCAAGAAAGTACATAATATAGGAAATCTAACATATTTCCTTGCCTCTAGGGGTCGAGCTCACTATCCTAGGAGCTGTTTCAACCAATTCTAAACTGAGCACTGAAAACTAGGCAGTCAAAACAACTTGCCTCTATAAGCTAGGAAACCAATTCATTCATTAAATTTTTGCCTATCTCATGAATGAATCTTCTAGAAGAGATAAATAAGTGTCAAAATATCATAAAATTACATCATTTACAACAAGGAAGATCAAAATCTACTCCAAAAAGTCAAATCCAGTCAAAACTGCGTTTTGCTGAGCTGTAGGTGAATTTCTGTGAAAACTGCCCAACACGTCGCGCCCTGATCCTGAACGCGTCGCGCGCCTTGGGAGCTTCTTTTGAGGCACTTCCAGGTGTCCAAATGAGGAAAACGTGGGCTTGTTGGAAAGGTCGGGATGTCTAATTTCCAACCCAAGTAGAATTTCGGAATGTGGTGGCCATTTGCCCCTCCAAAATTGCAATCTCCCAAGACTGCTTCCTGTGTGTCAAAAAGGTGGCAGAAAGTCATTTTTTGCTTGTTTTTTGACTTTCTGGAGGCCCAAAACTTGGTGAAATTTATTGGAAATTGCTGAGCAAGTGTATCTTTGCATGAAAAATCCAAAAATGTTGAGTTTTCCTGAAAAGGAGTTGCCCATCGAAAGGGTCGCGCGCGACGCGCGACATGTTGGTGGAGAAAACCTGTTTTTTGCCCAAAAATTCACAAGTGACCAAAAATGCTCAAAATTTTTTGAAATTTGTTCTGGAGTTAAGTCATTTAGCATAATGCTCCTTCAAGGAAGCCTCAGCCAAGATGTGGAGGGGATCGGGCCTTTTCCTTCATTTTAGTGCTTTGGCCAATCGTCTTTGGAGCACCTTCATTCTTGCCTTGCATACGTGCATTCGGGCCCAATAATGGTTCTTCATGTTCCAGAGCAGGTCCTCATCTTGGTTGGCCTTGGCCGACAACCTCTCCAAATGAGCATTGACCCAGAGAAGCATAGCCTCTCGCTCAACGAGTACCAAATCACCGGGTCTCTTGCGAGCCAAGTTGCGGTCCTCATGAATCCTCCGCAACTCATCAAGAGTGTGCTCATCTTCCAATTGCTTGTTGTGCTGCTCCAAATATGTAGTTGTCCATTGTGCCATCTCTAACTTTTGCTGCAACAAGCGGTTCTCAGTTTCCTTTTGCTGAATGATCTCGTGAAGCTCCGTGCTAGGAGAATGGATGTCAAGATCAATGATGTCGATATCTGGATCACCTGACGGTCCCTCCTCAATCATGGCCTGCTTGCCCCTCTCTGATACCTGTACTGTTGTCAGAAGCGAGGCCCCTTCCACCTGATCTGGAGATAACACTCGTGGAGCTGATGAAGAAGGCGAGACCCCTTCCACCTGATGTGGAGAAAATACTCGCCAAGCTTATGCAAATAAGGCCCTGTGGCCTCTCTGATATGTGACCAATGGAGGAGAGCTGACATGTCTGGTCTCAGGGATATCATGCTGCTGTGATGGTCCTCCCTCCTCATGAACAACCTCAGGAGGTGGTGGTGGCGCTGTGAAAAAATCACGAGAGATAAAATCCTCCCATGGGATACCCTGCTGAGCCAACTGATGTATGACCACAAGCTGGATCAAACCATAATGATAGATGCTCCTGTGTTGCTGTGCTGGGCTCTTTCTCTGCATCAAGGGCACCATCTTATCAATATTCCGGCACATGAAAAATGGTATGTTCATCATCTGTACCCGTGTGAAATGCATCAACAAGTGAATATGGTACGAATACAAACATGAAAATCTGCCCTCACAGGTGAAATAGTGCATGATGAGCCTCATCAAGGGAGCATACTCATCCCTCAAAAATTTGAAAGGAAATACACCAGTCATGTGCCTCATATATGCAGGTTTAATGTAGGGCTCATACTGAAATCTGTTCAATAGTTTGCGCTTGTTCCACTCTTCTCCAACATTAGGTATCCCTGTTGCTTGAGCAACCATCTCAGGTGTCAATGTAAAATCCACCCCTGCAAGGTTCACATGCCCGTCATGCAAATGCAAAACAAACAAGTGGACCAATTCCCTGTGATGCTGAATTTGAGAGATCCTCTCGCAAAACTCATAACATGAAAGGTGGCGAAAACATGTGACTGCAAGTGGACAAGCCTACAAATAGGTCAAAGAGGTGGGCTCCTCTCTCACATGGTGACCACTCTTACCACCCCTGTGAGGCCTCCTTTGTACCTCAACCTCTAGTGTTGACTCATGGTCATCACTTTGCTCATAGTCGGTTTCGGTTTCTGACATGGTTTCAAGAGCAAAGTGGCTGAAATGTACCGCTGCTTCTGCTCAAAAATCTGTTGTTTTAATTGTTGAAATGTTGTTTCAAGGGGACAAATAACACAAGGGAGATGTTAGGGAGGGGAGAATTTTAAGGGAAATTAGGGAAAATATATGAAATAGGGAATTAAGGGAATGAATCATGACATATACACCATCACACAATTATAATTTGCAAGGGTTTTATGGGAGGTAGGGTTTAGGGTTATATTATTGATTTTTAGGAATAGGGGTAGGGTTTTAGGGCTTTTGGTATTTTTGGTAGGGAGATTAGGTAGAAATGATATGGGAGGTGGTAAAAGGATGTGGGGAAAAAGTGGGGGTGAAAAGGATGACCTTGAAAACAGCAAAACAAACCCTAGCTTTACTAGCACTTTGACATTCTTAAGGAAATACAAAAGGACTCCTCATTTGAAAATAATGGCTTTTAAATACATTCTCATGCTCTTTCAAGCTTTAGAAAACAATACATTTTGATGATTGGAGGCCTACCTGCAACCTTGAAGAAATTTGGGGTCGTTTTGCAGTTTACAGGCAATTTTCTGTGGATGAATCCCCAACATGTAGCGTGCGGGTCTGGACATGTCGCGCGTGCCCAACGCGTCGCGCCAGTGCTTTTTTCCAACTACGATGACTCCCTTGATGCGTCGCGCCTGCCCAACACTTCGCGTGCAGGTCTGAACGGGTCGTGCGTGGGCTCTGCCTGCAATTTCGTCCAGTTTCTCTTCAAATCGCCTTTCACTCTTGCTTTGAGGTAAATGATGACCAAATGGAGGGAGAGAGGGGCTTTATAAGCTTGATTTAAATTAATTTCCCCTCAAACCCTCTTTCTAATGTTTATAACATGACACTTTTTCAAAATTTAAATGATGTTGACTTTATGGTTTCCTTTTGTCCTGAAATTGGTTGAACTGATGCTTTTTCTTGAAAATTTTTGCAGGGATAGCTTCTGAGGAATCTTGGCAAAGGGGACCAGGGTTGCATGCTGACTTTCAAAGAATTTTGAATTTTTAGAACTTTTTACAAAAATGAGAAAATGACCTTGTCTTTAAAAACAGGGTTTTTAAATCCAAGGTAAAAATTAGCTGTACAAGATGAAATCTTTTGAAGAAATACTTTGATAGTCATCCCTCTGGCCTGCTGGGCATTTATTGACTTTTAAAGACATGACCTCAAAGACAAATTGGACCTAAACCCTAGACCTAGGACTTTTGACCTCAAGACAAGACAAGTAACCTTGAAAGAGTTTATTGACTGAAACAACTTGATCCAGCAGTGCCAAGAGGGGAATAAAGACACCAGCTCCTCCATCAGGGTTATGGCATGCCTAATGGAATGCAATGAGATGACACTGATGAGACACCTACTTATGCAAATGCAAAGAGCTTTGATCGCTGATGGAGGGCTACTAGACCGACTCTAACATTGGCTCCAATGGGGACGGTAGCTCCTTGGAGGTACCAAGAACCTTGGACCTCTGGGAGAGCAGACCAGTGCTTTCCAATCATTGGGCAATGGAGTCATTATTTACATATGTGACCCAAACCGAGATAGCTTTATTGACTTTAACAACTGACTGAAAATTGGACTAACTTTGACCCAAACTAACTCAACTTTTGGACAGAAAATGGACTGATAAAAACAACATGAAAAACTCACAGCAACTAATCTCCATCTTCAGAATTATAGCCTTCACCACAGGCCCTAGACTAAAGATGAAAGATCAGTGCACACTTGCAGTGAAATAAAAGTAAAATGGTAATTACAATGATAATGGCTAGAGCAGAAAATGCTCAGACATGGTACCTTTTAAGCAGCCGACCATTGACCGACCCTCTAAGACAATCATCACCATTCATTTCTTTGAGAAGAAAGGCATTTGGACCACGGTATGCTGCAATTTTGTAAGGACCTTTCCATAAGTTGTCAAACTTTCCATGTTTCCCTTTGTCTTCATTTCGGGCATCCCACCTCAAAACAACATCATCTATCTGGAAATCATCCGGCTTTGCTTTTCTGTCATAGATTTTCTTTATGCGCTCTTGCAACTTAAGAGTATTTTGAAGAACCTCCTCCCGTGTCTGCTGTAAATGAATCATTTGACTAATCCGCCTTTGCATTGGATCCTCCTCACCACCAACTTCTTGAAGCAATTTTGCTACCGGAATACTAAGTGAAGTAGGAAACACCGCATCTGTCCCGTAAACTAGTTCGAAAGGTGACATACCAATTGACTTTTTCTGACTTACACGATCAGCCCATAATGCATTTACTAACTGTTTGTGCCAGCTCTTCTTATTGTTTTCCAGCAATTTCTTTATGATGTTTACCAAAGATTTATTCGAAGATTCAGCCAGTCCATTTCCTTGCGGATGATAGGCGGTTGAATGCCCCAAGTTGATGTTATATTTGTAGCAAAAATCAACCATCTTCTTTGATTTAAACGCTGCTGCATTATCTGTAATCAACTTATGTGGACAGCCGAAACGTGACAATATGTTATTTTCAAGGAAAGAAATAATTACCAAGTCCATGGCCTGCCGGGTGGGAATGGCTTCAATCCATTTCGTGAAATAATCGGTGGCTGTCAATATCCATCGATGTTGTCCGGAAGATGCTGGATGAATTTCGCCGATGAAATCTAAGCCCCACTACTGAAATGGTGCGCTGAATTCAATGGGCTTGAGAGGCAAGGGCTGTAATTTCTGCTTTCCTTGAAAAATTTGACATTCATGACAACTCTTGACTGCTTTATATACATCTGAAAACAACGAAGGCCAATAGAAACCTACCCTTAGGATCTTGTTTGCCGTGGTCTTCCAAAACAAGTGACCCCCGCAGTCACCTTTGTGAAAATCCTCTACAGCTCTCTTAGCTTCCTCCTCGACCAAACAATTCAGCAATATGCCACCGGGGTCTTTCCAATATAGTGCAGATTTGATGATGCAAAATTTAGCAGCCTTTAACTTCAATGTCCTAGCTTTTTTTCGAGGCATCTCGGGAGGTGAAGACAAATTTTGAAGCACATATACAATATCAGCATACCAAGGAGAGGAAATAAAGATATCAGATACCTGTAGCGCTGAATTTTCTTCATCTTCGTCGGACAAGGCAGCAATCAAATTAATGTCTAGGACATGGAGATTTGTTTCAGCCATCAATTTAGCAAGACCTTGGCCCTTGATCAGCTTGGTAGGCTTAATTTCCACATCATACTCCAATAGTGCAGCAAGCCATTTACCTCGTTTTCCTTCTGGTTCCGCTTGTACCAAAACATCTTTAACAACTGCATTAGGAACATATGCCAAAATGTGGGAATTCAGTATGTACACACGGAAATCTTTCAAAGCTTTTACCAGCGCCAATGCTTGTTTTTCAATGATATTATACTTCAGCGCTCCGTCCCTTATAATACGACTGAAAAAAGCAATGGGCTTCTCAACTCCATCTCTCTTTTGCATCAGCACAACTGCCAATGTATGCTCAGAAGCAAATGAAAATAAAATAAAATCTTGTGTATAATCCAGGCTGATTAGAGTTGGGGCTGAAGATAAAATTAACTTTACCAAATTGAAAGACTTTACCGCCTCTTCGGTCCATTTGAGCTGGCTGTCCTTTTTAAGCATGTTAGTGATTTCTCTAAGGTGTTCGGCAAGATTCGGAATAATGCGACGCAGAAAATTCAACTTGCCATTAAAGGACTGAATCTCTCTCTTGTTTCGGGGCTGCTCTAATTGCTGAATAGCTTCCACACGTGCAGGATCTATACGAATGCCATCTTTGGAAATGATGTGGCCCAACAACTTGCCTTCACTCATGGCGAAAAGACTCTTCTTTGGATTCAATGAGATACCATATTTTCTGCACTTTTGAAACACCATTGTTAAATGATACAAATGTTCTTCATCAGATTTAGAAAACACAGTTAAATCATCAAGATAAACGACCAAAAAGACATCCTTCTCATTAGCAAAGGCCATGTCCATCGCCCGCTGAAAGGTGGCACCTGCATTTTTCAATCCAAATGGCATATTGGCATAATGAAATATTCCCCAGGGAGTAGTGAATGCAGTCTTGTCACGGTCATCCTCATGCACCAAAATCTGATTATACCTGGAATAACCATCAAGTAGCGACATCCTTGATGCCCCAACTACCCGCTGCAATATATGATCCATCTTGGGCAGCAGATAATTTTCCTTTAGTGACACCTTATTCAAATTTCTAAAGTCTATACACAAGCGGATCTCACCGGTCTTCTTTCTCACGGGCACCAAGTTGGAAATCTAATCGGAAAATCGGATTGGCACTATAATTCCAGATTTTTACAACCAGTTAACTTCCTTCTCGATCAATGGCAACAACTTAGGATTAATTCTTCTCAACTTTTGTCGGAAAGGCTTTTGATTTGGATTTATGGGAATGGTATGCTGAATGATACTTGTGTCATAAGTTTTCAAATCTGAATAATCCCATGCAAAAACATTAGAAAACGAAGACAACAATCTGATATATTCTTTCTTTACCTTTGGCGACAATGCTTTCGATAGTTTCACCATCTTCGGATTTTCAGCTGTTCCAAGATTCACTTCTTCGACACCTTCTTCCGTTGGCCTCAAGGTTGGTTTGCGGGCCACATCATCTTGATCGAACAGCTCTTCCAAAGGAATTAATCCTTTAGGAATGAAATTGTCTTTAAGCTGCAATACATCCATTTGATTTACTTCCTCAGGTTCTGTGTCTATGGAGATGTCTTTGAACTCACCTTCAACTTGCAGAAAATCCATGATTTCTTCATCATCTTGGAAAACTTGCCAACATCTTTGATGATCTGGGACTGTAGGACAGTGCTTCACATAAATCTCAAACTTATTGCTGGAATTCATGGGGATTTTTAGATTACTTGCTGCCTTAGCCAATGCATCCGCAACACCATTTTGGATACAGGGCACACATGTCAAAGTATGTTCAGAAAACAGCTTCAAGATATCTAGGACAACATTTCGATATGCTCGCATATGAGGATGCTTGGCCTGAAACTCACCTTTCACTTGCTTTATAACCAACTCTGAGTCGCCATATACTGCTATCTTCTTTTCCTTCAACTTCCGAAGGATTTTCAGGCCAGCAATGAGAGATTCTGCCTCATTGTTTGAACAATCGAATGCCAATTTGTAAGAACATACTCGTACCTTACTTGGGACTTTGTTTCGGACAGAAAATGGACTTCGAATCCACACACCTATACCAGCACCATCGTTGCCCACAGCGCCATCAAAATCCATGGTCCAAAGACCATCCTCATCGTCTTCTAAATGCTGAAATTGTGATGTCTCTGCATTTTCTGTTTGCTGCCCTTTCATTTCAGCTGTTGGCTCCATGACAGCGGACCTTTCTTCACTTTCTTCTCAAAATTTCTCTAAAATTTTCTGTAATGTCTGGTATATCTTCTGCTTGAACCAACTGACTATCTATCTCATTAAAATTATCAGCAAACAAAACAAACGATTCCAAATCTGTATGTACATAATTTACAAGATGATTCACTGGCTTTTCCTTACTAGTGATCATGTATTTCATCTTTTGCTCCCTATATAACTTCCTCATCTGACCAAAGACCGGGATTGTAGCATAAGAAAAATCAAGCTGAAGTGTAACTTTGAGCTTGGCTCCCCAAGATCTCGAAAGCAACATGCCGAACCGCGGAGGAATATCCGCCACCACCACATCCATCAAAACATTCTTTGCTGGGATTTGATCTAGGTTCACCACCAAGTCCTTGATCAAACCAATACATTTCACCCGGCTGGAATCAAACGAATACAAATCATGATACTTCCTTGTGATGTCTAGTCCCAGCTTTTCCATAATTGCTTTCGGCATCAAATTATGCAAAGCTCCCGAGTCAAACATGGCATTATGTAAAACATGCTCATGCAATCGCAAACTGATATAGAATGGAGGAACATCACTTTCGGGAGACTCACCATTTAAAGCAAGCCCAAAAATCAATTCTGGCTGATCATCTTCTACATTCACCGTGTCTAGCATTGGATCAAAATTCAACATCTTGGAGATTTGGCCTCGGTAAGTGCTGTTCTTCATGATTTCTGTCAAAGGAATGGACACTTTAAACTTTGAAATTTCATTCTCCAAACTGAAAGCTGAAACCTTCTCACCTTCTTTGGCCGGAACTTCTCTTCTTTCAACTTTATCTCTCGGTGTGCTTGATGGCTGATCTATCTTGCTTGTTGATGATGATTGACTTGTTGAAGGATCAATTATGTCTTTTCCTTTTGTCTGTGGGGAAGCTGAATCATTCTTTGCTGAAGTATCTTTCCTTTTCTGAATGGGATTTATGGGAACAGCTTGGTTTCTTAATTGCCTCTGCTGAGCGGACAAAGCATTGAGATATCCTCTTTGGTATTCCTCCGATTCTTCCTCAAGTACTACCTCATTTGATAAGATATAATGCTTATCCTTATGTATGACTGAATTTCTCACAAATTCTTCTTCTTCTGTAATATAAGTAGGCAGATCATCAGGAGTGAAAAAGTGATTTTCCTCTCCCACCGTATCACCTTCATCCTCGGATTCTTGGCTAACAAAATTCTGCTGAAAAGGAGGTTTAATTTGTTGCTGAACTGCTGCCTCTTGTGCTCCTATTTCACGTTGTTTGATTCTATATTGTGGCTGCTGTGGACCTCGGAAATTAGGATTACGGATCTGAGGTTCCGGCTTGCTGAGATGAGTATGTTCAAGTGCTCTTTCAATCTTTTCAACCTTGCGGAGGAGCTGATCTGATGTAGAAGCTTCTTCTTTGATTGTGACTCGCTTTTCCGCCTTCATCCTCGCTCTTTTATCATTCAAATTCGCTTCAACACTAACAGCAATTTTATGCATATCCTCCAACGTAGGTAGATCTCTATCTCGCAATGAATAAGCCATCTCCGGATCAAAGCTATCCGGGAATTTGAGGAGCGCTGATTTTCTTGACAGTCTCAAATCATCGGGAATAGCATTGTAAACTGTATTAAATCTGATAATGTAATCTTGAACGGACTCACCATGATTACGCTTGAGGTTGTTGTATTCGGCATTAATCTGAAGTGGATCCTTTCTGATTTCCCATCGATCTAAAAACTGCCTTTGAAGTGCCTCTAAGGTAGCAATGCTCCGGTCTGTCAAACCTGTGAACCACTTTCTTACTTCGCCATCAAATGTTTGTACAAACAAATGCATAGTTACATCCTCTTCATCTATCTCATATAGATCAAAGAAAGTCGTCATTTTGTCTATATGTTGCTGAGCAGAGATACTCTGTGGACTGCCATCAAACATGGGAATTTTACTCTGATAATCGGCTGGCATATCATGCAGATTTTGGGGAAGAGCAAGAGGAGCAAATCGGGCAGCCATTGCTTTAGGTAGATTGGGTCTAGGAGTAGCAGGTGGAGTAAGTGTAGCTGTAGTATGAGGAGTATGAGGAGGAGAAGTGGTATGGGATGTAGAGGGCGAACCAACTGTAGATTCCAGATAAGTGATTATAGGAGAAACAGAAATAAAAGGAGGATTGGACTGCTCATGCACCGTGATAGTGGATCCGATATGAACAGATATAGTTTCAACGAACTCAGCAAGATTTGTAGCGTGAATATCTGACTGAAGAGATCTTAGGATGAAATTGTCAACCAATTTATTGTGTCTCTCAATTTCAAGGGCAGCTGCAAAATCAGGGTTGGGAACTAGAAAATCAAGTGCACTTTCAGATTTAGTTTTGAACAAGGACAACTCAAAACTCTCGTCAAAATCAATGTCTTCAAGATACTCAAAAACAGCTGGACATGAATGAGATTTGAATATATGACCAGAATCTGAAGCCAGTTTGGATATCAAGGAACAAATAGCCAATCAGCCTGTGAAAACTCTTAACTAATCATCCAAAAGTTCAAAGTTTGCAAATATTTCCTTGCCTCTAGAGGTCGATCTCACTATCCTAGGAGCTGTTTCAACCAATTCTAAACTGAGCACTAAAAACTAGGCAATCAAAACAACTTGCCTCTATAAGCTAGGAAACCAATTCATTCATTAAATTTTTGCCTATCTCATGAATGAATCTTCTAGAAGAGATAAATAAGTGTCAAAATATCATAAATATTCGGCATTAATCTGAAGTGGATCCTTTCTGATTTCCCATCGATCTAAAAACTGCCTTTGAAGTGCCTCTAAGGTAGCAATGCTCCGGTCTGTCAAACCTGTGAACCACTTTCTTACTTCGCCATCAAATGTTTGTACAAACAAATGCATAGTTACATCCTCTTCATCTATCTCATATAGATCAAAGAAAGTCGTCATTTTGTCTATATGTTGCTGAGCAGAGATACTCTGTGGACTGCCATCAAACATGGGAATTTTACTCTGATAATCGGCTGGCATATCATGCAGATTTTGGGGAAGAGCAAGAGGAGCAAATCGGGCAGCCATTGCTTTAGGTAGATTGGGTCTAGGAGTAGCAGGTGGAGTAAGTGTAGCTGTAGTATGAGGAGTATGAGGAGGAGAAGTGGTATGGGATGTAGAGGGCGAACCAACTGTAGATTCCAGATAAGTGATTATAGGAGAAACAGAAATAAAAGGAGGATTGGACTGCTCATGCACCGTGATAGTGGATCCGATATGAACAGATATAGTTTCAACGAACTCAGCAAGATTTGTAGCGTGAATATCTGACTGAAGAGATCTTAGGATGAAATTGTCAACCAATTTATTGTGTCTCTCAATTTCAAGGGCAGCTGCAAAATCAGGGTTGGGAACTAGAAAATCAAGTGCACTTTCAGATCTAGTTTTGAACAAGGACAACTCAAAACTCTCGTCAAAATCAATGTCTTCAAGATACTCAAAAATAGCTGGACATGAATGAGATTTGAATATATGACCAGAATCTGAAGCCAGTTTGGATATCAAGGAACAAATAGCCAATCAGCCTGTGAAAACTCTTAACTAATCATCCAAAAGTTCAGAGTTTGCAAATATACTAGGGTGAGATGCAAATGAAGTGTTACATTCACTAGCTCATGGAGGTCGACTGAAGCAGCGTTTATCTACTTGCGCTGATGCAAAGCAAGAGCGTTTTCGAAGGCTACCTGGCGTATCTTCAGACTCTGTCTAAGACTTATGAAATAAACACATCAATCAGCAAACAATTGTTCTCCCCAGTATGGTCGCCAATATGTTAGCGCTTGAAATTTCACCTCAGGCTGAGAAAGGTAAACTCCAAGGCAACATCAAACCACTTAGCCTCGTAGCTAGCCCTATGAGGCAGGAGAGGGCTCTCTCCGGTCTATCTCGGTAGAGATCTTCAACGGGCGAGATAACCAATAAAGAACACTGATTTTAGGCTAGGAAACTGATAAAAGGTTTGATTTGAGATTTTTAGGATTTTGGTGGAAAATCGGGAAAAGGCGATTTTGGGTGCGGGGATTAGACACAGTTTTTGCAGGGGGTTCTTTGGGGCAAGGTAGGAGACTGTATTGATGCATTTGAATTAAGTGAATGGATAGGAATGACCGGTGAGGAGCTAAAGAGAGCAAGAAACCTTCAAGAGTTCTCTTTAGACAGATGAAAACATAAATATTAAGCAAACTTAAAAGCAGAGCATGACAATCATGAATTCTACTTTAACACTTCATTTGCCTATTTGCAGAAGGAAAAGTAAGAATATGATTCACATAACAAACTTACAAGTACAAAGAGAAACAAACCATCAATACATGTAACCACAGGAATCCCAAAAAGGACTGCAAAACCCTGGTCTTTCTTCCTTTGCCAAAATTGCAGAGATACAATGAGTAATACAATGGAGCTTTCTCCCTCAATAGTCCAACCATGAAAATGACCAAGAAAGTACATAATATAGGCAATCTAACATATTTCCTTGCCTCTAGAGGTCGATCTCACTATCCTAGGAGCTGTTTCAACCAATTCTAAACTGAGCACTAAAAACTAGGCAATCAAAACAACTTGCCTCTATAAGCTAGGAAACCAATTCATTCATTAAATTTTTTCCTATCTCATGAATGAATCTTCTAGAAGAGATAAATAAGTGTCAAAATATCATAAAATTACATCATTTACAACAAGGAAGATCAAAATCTACTCCAAAAAGTCAAATCCAGTCAAAACTGCGTTTTGCTGAGCTGTAGGTGAATTTCTGTGAAAACTGCCCAACACGTCGCGCCCTGATCTTGAACGCATCGCGCGCCTTTGGAGCTGCTTTTGAGGCACTTCCAGGTGTCCAACTGAGGCAAAAGTGGGCTTGTTGGAAAGGTCTAGATTTCTGAATTTGGTGGCCATTTGCCCCTCCAAAATTGCAATCTCCCAAGACTGCTTCCTGTGTGTCAAAAAGGTGGCAGAAAGTCATTTTTTTGCTTGTTTTTTGACTTTCTGGAGGCCCAAAACTTGGTGAAATTTATTGGGAAATGCTGATCAACTGTATCTTTGCATGAAAAATCCAAAAATGCTGAGTTTTCCTGAAAAGGAGTTGCCCATCGAAAGGGTCGCGCACGGCGCGCGACGTGTTGGTGGAGAAAACCTATTTTTTGCCCAAAAATTCACAAGTGACCAAAAATGCTCAAAATTTTTTGAAATTTGTGCTAGAGTTAAGTCATTTAGCATCATGCTCCTTGAAGGAAGCCTCAGCCAAGATGTGGAGGGGATCGGGCCTTTTCCTTCGTTTTAGTGCTTTGGCCAACCGTCTTTGGAGCACCTTCATTCTTGCCTTGCATACGTGCGTTCGGGCCCAATAGTGGTTCTTCATGTTCCGGAGTAGGTCCTTATCTTGGTTGGCCTTGACCAGCAACCTCTCCAAATGAGCATTGACCCGGAGAAGCATAGCCTCTCGCTCAACGGGTACCAAATCACCGGGTCTCTTGCGAGCCAAGTTGCGGTCCTCATGAATCCTCCGCAACTCATCAAGAGTGTGCTCATCTTCCAATTGCTTATTGCGCTGCTCCAAATATGTAGTTGTCCATTGTGCCATCTCTAACTTTTGCTGCAACAAGCGGTTCTCAGTTTCCTTTTGCTGAATGATCTCATGAAGCTCCGTGCTAGGAGAATGGATGTCAAGATCAATGATGTCGATATCTGGATCACCTGATAGTCCCTACTCAATCATGGGCTGCTTGCCCCTCTCTGATACCTGTGCTACTATCAGAAGCGAGGCCCCTTCCACCTGATCTGGAGATAACACTCGCGGAGCTGATGAAGAAGGCGAGACTCCTTCCACCTGATGTGGAGAAAATACTCGTCGCGCTGATGCAAATAAGGCCTTGTGGCCTCTCTAATATGTGACCAATGGAGGAGAGCTGACATGTCTGATCTCAGGGATATCATGCTGCTGTGATGGTCCTCCAACCTCATGAACAACCTCAGGAGGTGGTGGTGGCGTTGTGAAAAAATCACGAGATAAAATCCTCCCATGAGATACCCTGCTGAGCCAACTGATGTATGACCACAAGCTGGATCAAACCATAATGATAGATGCTCCTGTGTTGCTGCGCTGGGCTCTTTCTTTGCATCAAGGGCACCATCTTCTCAATATTCCGGCACATGAAAAATGGTATGTACATCATCCATACCCGTGTGAAATGCATCAACAAGCGAATATGGTACGAATACAAACATGAAAATATGCCCTCACAGGTGAAATAGCGCATGATGAGCCTCATCAAGGGAGCATACTCATCCCTCAAAAATCTGAAAGGAAATACACCAGTCATGTGCCTCATATATGCAGGTTTAATGTAGGGCTCATACTGAAATCTCTTCAATAGTTTTCGCTTGTTCCACTCTTCTCCAACATTAGGTATCCCTGTTGCTTGAGCAACCATCTCAGGTGTCAATGTAAAATCCACCCCTGCAAGGTTCACATGCCCGTCATGCAAATGCAAAACAAACAAGCGGACCAATTCCCTGTGATGCTGAATTTGGGAGATCCTCTCGCAAAACTCATAACATGACAGGTGGCGAAAACATGTGACTGCAAGTGGACAAGCCTGCAAATAGGTCAAAGAGGTGGGCTCCTCTCTCACATGGTGACCACTCTTACCACCCCTGTGAGGCCTCCTTTGTACCTCAACCTCTAGTGTTGACTCACCGTCATCACTTTGCTCATAGTCGGTTTCGGTTTTTGACATGGTTTCAAGAGCAAAGTGGCTGAAATGTATCGCTGTTTTTGCTCAAAAATGTGTTGTTTTAATTGTTGAAATGTTGTTTCAAGGGCACAAATAACACAAGGGAGATGTTAGGGAGGGGAGACTTTTAAGGGAAATTAGGGAAAATATATGAAATAGGGAATTAAGGGAATGAATCATGACATATACACCATCACACAATTATAATTTGTAAGGGTTTTATGGGAGGTAGGGTTTAGGGTTATATTATTGATTTTTAGGAATAGGGGTAGGGTTTTAGGGCTTTTGGTATTTTTGGTAGGGAGATTAGGTAGAAATGATATGGGAGGTGGTAAAGGGATGTGGGGAAAAAGTGGGGGTGAAGAGGATGACCTTGAAAACAGCAAAACAAACCCTAGATTTACTAGCACTTTAACATTCTTAAGCAAATACACATGGACTCCTCATTTGAAAATAATGGCTTTTAAATACATTCTCATGCTCTTTCAAGCTTTAGCAAACAATACATTTTGATGATTGGAGGCCTACCTGCAACCTTGAAGAAATTTGGGGTCATTTTGCAGTTTACAGGCAATTTTCTGTGGATGAATCCCCAACATGTAGCGCGCGGGTTTGGATGGGTCGCGCGCGCCCAACGCGTCGCGCCAGTGCTTTTTTCCAACTGCGATGACTCCCTTGACGCGTCGCGCCTGCCCAACACGTCGCGTGCAGGTCTGAACGGGTCGCGCGCAGGCTCTGTCTGCAATTTCGTCCAGTTTCTCTTCAAATCACCTTTCACTCTTGCTTTGAGGCAAATGATGACCAAATGGAGGGAGAGAGGGGCTTTATAAGCTTGATTTAAATTATTTTCCCCTCAAACCCTCTTTCTAATGTTTATAACATGACACTTTTTCAAAATTTAAATGCTGCTGACTTTATGGTTTCCTTTTGTCCTGAAATTGGTTGAACTGATGCTTTTTCTTGAAAATTTTTGCAGGGATAGCTTCTGAGGAATCTTGGCAAAAGGGACCAGGGCTGCATGCTGACTTTCGAAGAATTTTGAATTTTTAGAACTTTTTACAAAAATGAGAAAATGACCTTGTCTTTAAAAATAGGGTTTTTAAATCCAAGGTAAAAATTAGCTGTAGAAGATGAAATCTTTTGAAGAAATACTTTGATAGTCATCCCTCTGGCCTGCTGGGCATTTATTGACTTTTAAAGACATGACCTCAAAGACAAATTGGACCTAAACCCTAGACCTAGGACTTTTGACCTCAAGACAAGACAAGTAACCTTGAAAGAGTTTATTGACTGAAACAACTTGATCCAGCAGTGCCAAGAGGGGAATAAAGACACCAGCTCCTCCATCAGGGTTATGGCATGCCTAATGGAATGCAATGAGATGACACTGATGAGACACCTACTTATGCAAATGCAAAGAGCTTTGATCGCTAATGGAGGGCTACTAGACCGACTCTAACAGGTCTTAGGTTGAGAAAATGGAGTCCACCAACCAATGATTTCCCCTCGGGAAAAGTCCTAGTCCTTTCTCCTCTTGGGGAGATGTTGGTGCACCTCATATGGACACATTGTCCCTTCTAAGACTGAAAATTGGCCTGTCGGTATGGATTTTCTCGACTTCTGTCATTCAAAGCACCGTAATTCCTGAACAATCGAATCAGCAACTAGATGATACCAAAGCTTCCCCTCAACCTTCTACTTCATTTGTCTCTCCCTCTCTTTCTTCCTCTTCACTTGGTAAAGATAGTAAAACTAAAAACCAAGTAGCTAAGAAGAAGAAGGGGAAGGAGAAGAAGAAGAAGGAGCCAATGTCAAAAAGGGGCAACCATACATCGTCTAGCGAAAATCCACACACTGCACCATCCAAACTTAAATCTCCATGTGTCATCTGAGAAGGAGACCACTATCACCGAGATTGTCCTTGCATCCCATGGATCCTAAGGGAATAGTCTCCCCGCTTGCACAATCTGATGTTTTCAACCTATGACGATCATGTTGAAAGTACATCGTCAACTAGTGAAAGTGAAGTCACCAGACAAAAAGGAAAATCTAAATTTCCCTGCAGACTGTGTGAAGGCGATCATGCCCTCTACCATTTTCCCTTCCTGGATGAAGCTAAAAGAGTCTTAGATAATCGTCCTGTGTCACCACAGCGACTCCCTCCTAGGTACAAGAAACTCTTCCGAATCCATTGCTAGTTGAAAATCTGTCTAACCCACCTTTGGAGTCGGTCGAAGCACCTATCATTCAAGATAAACCCTTTGAGTCCGCATCAGACCAAAGTCAATAGGTTGAGATGGAAGTTGACCCCATCTTGACTTCAGAAGATTTACCTTCAGATGATACAGTCACTGAAGAGAATGAGAATGACACCGTTCAAATTCTTTTCGTAAACACAGACTCCGATGAACATGGGGGAAACCTACCCATTCCTTTACCACGGGAAGGAAATTCATCAGAGTTATATCCAGTCGTTTATTCGGTCCCACCGCCAAGCAACCTAGTTGTTTCCTTCGATTGGAATCTACTAGGCAGACCCCGTTTACCATCTAATGTACCATTTCGAATCATAGTGCAAACTTAAAAAATGGTCATGGTTGGTACCATCATAGATGAGGGGGCTTCTGTGAGTATCCTTTCCTCCACTGCTTGGAAAGCGCTTGGTTCGCCATCGCTTTTGCCTGAGATGCGATATCTAATAGGCTTCGATAAAGGAACCAATCGCCCGTTAGGGATCCTTCCAAATTTGCCTATAACTTTGAGAATGAAACCATTTATCTGAACGTAATGGTAGTCCAAGGACCTTTAGATTACAATCTACTCCTTGGGCGTGACTACATTTATAGCATGGGAGCCATCGTCTCCTCACTCTTTCGAGTAATGTGTTTTCTGCATGAAGGCGGAGTGGTCCAGCTTGTAGACCAGCTTTCATTCCCCGGTTCTCACATAGCTAATAGTAAAATGCCATCCCTAATAGGAATTTTTGCACAAGGAATGTCTCATCAATCTCCAATCCATCCACCTGATGAGCGCGAGTGATTCAGTGGTCAAGACTAAAACCCAGGGGGCATGCACCCTGGCCTGCTTTGGCATGAAAAACTTCAGGTATAGGGTAGGTTTCCATAAAGGATATATGATTGGTCTGACACACCCATCCATTTAGGAAAATGGGATTAGACCAGAATAAGATACCTCTGTTAGAAGGTAGGCCTTTCCTGATAGAACAAATGTTTTGTCTGCAAATTGAAGGGTAACATGGAAAGGTAGGCCTTTCCCGATAAAACAAATGTTTTGTCTGCAAATTGAAGGGTAACCTGGAAAGGTAGGCCTCTCCCGATAAAACAAGTGTTTTGTCTGCAAATTGAGGGGTAACCTGGGGAAACTCTACTTCGCTATACCTGGGGGCATGCAAAATTTTTGCGTGAAAGTGAAAAGCGACCATTTATTTTCTTAGTTTGTAGGTTCTTAACCCTTTAAACTCATAGGATTGGTTGTTCCTAGCTTACATAATGAAAGGAGTTGGAGCATAATTTCAAATGGTGCAAGCTCCCTAAAAAATGAACCTATCGACGAGACATCCTTATTATATGACTGGCACGAGCAGTTTTACGCGAAGTTCAAGCTCGTTAAAAATTAAACCTAGCAATGAGCATATGTTCCACTAGAGTTTAAGCTCATTAAAAAATGAACCCATCTCTGGTAAATAATCATTGTGAATGCATTGTCATCAGCTTTGAGCCTTGGTCATGTTCTTACCATCACCTCCACTCTGTTGTTGCCGATCATCCGCCTCCATTTTATTGTTTACCCCTTTTGAGGAATAGCTACGACGAGTGATCCCATTAGCCACCTTTCTACACTGTTGTGATTGGAAACTTCCAAACCTTACCTGGAACCAGCTACTATCTGAAAATGTCACTCGTCCCTCAAAAAATGAGTCTTCTTTAAGCTCTTTTCACCTGGCTTGTAAAATATGAAAATATTGCCGAGCGATTGGACTCTCCATCTCATTAAAGTGATTGGAAGTGTTATCCCTCCTCTATATTTTAATCTTTTTGGACCTGAGGGATTATTACAAAAAAAGATCGAGCGTTTGTCTTGTTCGGCTCGTTAAAACTATCGAAAATACATCCCTTTCACATTGTTTTATACTTTTTCAGACTTAAGGGATTATGTTACGAAGAAGGAATATTGGAGTCTTCTTTCCGTCTCTTTTCAGACTCTCTAAAATTAAAAAGGATAGAGTTATCCTTGTCATTAAACTCGTTAAAACAATAGCGACAAACTTTTCCATTCATACAAGAGCGAGTTTCACTGTCGCTAGGCTCGTTAAAACATAGTGACGGGTTTTCCCGAAGGGAAATTATAGAAAAAGCATATGTTATCCTCCTCAAGCTTGAAAAAAATAAAGAGGTACTAGTTTGAAATGACTGGGGAAAAATTGGGAAGAAAACTTGAAGAAACTTTATTGGTAGCAGGTCGCTCTTAAATATGACACTTTCACTCCATCACCATGATTGAGTCAGGTTGGGTTATTCCATTCACCAGTCATATCGCCATTGGTCCACCATACCATCTGATTTTGGGGTTAATGCTACCAATCCATTTCAGTGTCACCGATATGTTCAAGAGAATTCGCTCAGAGAATTCACCTACCCAGCTTATGTCTCATCCGCTATAATACCTTCACGCTTCATTCTTTCATGACTGCCACCTTGAACCTTGTATCATCAGATCGTTTTCACCTCTACAAAATCATTTGCTCTGTTCCATGTTGTAGATGTGGGATCCATTATTTCCCTCCTACAACGGGTCACTTCTTGTTGACATCAGCCCATTATCCAAGAAGCTAACCTAGGGACAACCCTTCCAGCACTTTGAAGCTTGCATGCCTCAATGGAAAGTTTCTCACTTCTGGTGACAGGTTTACACTAATGGCCTTCGACCAAAAGATTTTGCGTGGTGTTCGACATTAACTCATGTATTCACACCACGTGAATTGTACTGTAGTACCTTGAGGTTCATCATCCTTATCGGTGATTCCTCTCGCGTCTGTTAACAACTTACATCATTGGCTAGTAATCAGGCAATGTCTTTCCATGTTCGACATCAGAACATCTATTCACATGGATTGACTTGTACTACGGGCAAAGATTGAACGAGTCTTGAAGACCCTGGATTTATTTTCATCCATCCGGGCTGTGATATATTCAGGAAAATAAAGACATTAAATGTACATCATTGCTACACAGATAATCATCCAAACTAAGGGATGATGGCTCTACCAAAATCATCAATCTGCAGACAGACGATTGTCTGTCCTATGTACATAAAAATGAATTTATTAAGCTGAGCATGGGAATGCCTGCCTCAGCCAAATCATGAAAATATTATCAAGATAATGTATTGTATTGTATCTTATTACATGTCACCTTCCAGTGCGAAAAACCTTGGATCCTCACTATAAAGCATTTCACCCAACATCAAAGGATTTACGGCCTCATACTTTAGGGGGCAACTGTTAAGACATATTTGGGAACTGCAACCCAAATCACATATTTCCATAAACCAGGGGCTTCTAAGTCCCTAAAAGTGTTGTTTCATACCCTAAAGGAGCAAGGTCAGCTGATTACATCACCTGCCAGAAGTTTTCCATGAAAATCTACTCAGAACTGGTCAAAGCAGGACCATACAGACTGCTCAGTGCTAAAGATGTGATGCATATCACCTACCACATGCAAAAAGTGCGATGCATACTAGAAATCCCTTTCATAGGGTGCGATGAGCGAGAGCAAACAAATGGCACAAGCATTTTGCTAGGTGGAAACCCAGAGAATATTCTAGAAACTGCTCATTTGACACTTGCCTCTTTGAGTTCGCCCAGGGATGAGTAAGAGATCTAAAATCTCCATGTGGAACCAGGAACTATCAGAGAGATGACACTAATCAAAATCCCAGAAGCTGACTCACCCCCCTGCAAATATCTATAAATGGATCCCTCATCCAAGAGATCCAGAGGTTGGAATTTGGTAATTTGCAAAGAGGTGTTGCTGGTTTCTCTTTGAAGACATTGTTGGGTGATCTTGCTTTGTGTGAGGTGAAGAGGGCTTTCAAGCTGGGAGGATGGCACTGGGTCAGGCCAAGTGGTTGTAATCCTCTCTTCTATGACTTTTACTAATAAAGCTATTTGAGCTTTCCTCCATATTCTTGTGTATCTCTGAATATTATGTTTGTTATATGCATTTGTATGGCCAATATATATCTAATCCTATATTGGTTACAGTGAAAGATCTCTACGCTTTGATGGTATTATGTTGTTGTGAATCTACAGGTGCTCTTTGAAGCTGGACAAGTAAGGAAGCAGTGGCGAGATTCTGTCAAAAGCAAAAGGAAACAAGCAAGGAGCCAAGCGGAAGACTAAGGTTGGTACTCTTTGCTTCTTTCCCATCTCTCTCTCGTAAAGGAAAAACAAGTGACTTTAATCTGTTTGTTTCTAAGATAGCTACCCGTCTTAGTGGGACTAGCAACTCTGCATAGACACTAGATTTCTCGGTAACAATAATTGAGGAATCTGCACGGCACACTACTATAGCAGCGAAAAAGTACCTGAGCTACAAGTTATAGTTACGTGAAGGTCGATCATGTACTTTCACAAAAGTATTGAAAGTCGCAATAGAGGGTTTGTCTTACAAGCCCTAGTGTGAGATCACCTGCACAAAGGTAGGGATAGAAGAGATCAAATGGCATCACAGCCATCTCAAGGGTGTGGAAACTTGGTTCCAGCATCCCCCCATACTGCTTTGGGTGAGACTTTGGTCTGTGCTCCATCGGCTGATGCCAAAAGGGCCAATAGTGTAGGGATTTGTTTGGCTAAATAACGTTGAACTTGGGTTCGGCCCCCTCAACCCAACAGTGGTCTTTCCTCCTACATGTCCTCTCACAACCCCTAAATGACACTCCCACAATACATCCTATCTCTCATGCTTGAGGACAGATCTGCATGACACTTTATCAAGGCCCAATTTGTACAATAGTCTCGCAATCAACTGATAATCTGCAGCCCAGAAAACCATATGCCCTTTTTGTGTTATTTTATATTCCTCTAGGCATTACCTATAGCTAGAAAGGCTATTATATCATCTAAGTAGTTTGGTACAACTTCAATTCAAAATAGATCAACTTCCGACAGTTGATCATCAATAGATTCTCCATTTTCACCTCACTCTAGCCATGGGAGGTGATTGGGATCCACATTCAGTCAACTTGGCTTAATAATTACTTCAAATTTTAATTCTTGGAATAACAAAATCCATCTGCAAATCCAATGTGTAACACCCTCCTCCAACATCTACCTAAGTAATCAGCTAACCAGGGTAAACATGTGACGAGAGGCTACTATGATTAGATTCAACCTCCTATGTGACCTTAAAGAATTGGAATCGATAGAAATACAACATACAGACCTTCCACATCAGCTACAGGACTTCCAAGAACCATCCCAAACACTTAGGTAGCTAGCCCCTAGGTCCCACTAAGGTTTTAGACCAGTAGACCATCAGACGCTCCCATGATATGGACCTGACATCATCCAGGAGGGTATGGATTCTCTCATTCCAATGCATGCCAGTGTCGAAGGAATATTTTTCCCAGTGATGTGCCAACGTCCTCGAGATTTGAGCCACTTTATGAGGCCCAAAGACCAGGTCACTGGCCAAAATTGAATGATGCCTTCATCACAAAAGGATAATGAGGAAACAATGATGCAAATGTAAATACTTGATCAAGGCCTTAACCAGATCCCCACTAGCCATGACAAGAATTTTGTCAAACATATCACAGATATGTAAAATGCAAGTGTAAATAACATATTTAAGCATAGGGGTTTGATACTTATTTGACAATCACTATGAAGCATTGTTCTCCTATATAATTTTCTGCATAATCATCTATTAGGTCATAGATACATTGTTCATTCATATACAAGTAAAAACGTGATGAGATCCATACATAGCCATTGTCATAAAACATATACATAACTAGCATAGTAGCAATATAAATACCAAGGAAATCATAGCCATATGATCCACATATAAACTAATATAATACTCATAGAAATACAAGGATAAATAACCTCATCTAGATGATGCAAAATCCAAACCTGAGATGGGACTACCACATTCCACCCGACCATAGAATGGCTAAGCCAAATCTCTCTTCATCCATTCACCCCCATGCCATATTCCAAGCATGAATGTGGGACTCAAACCAAAAGAACCAACCAGGGCATCCCGAGGCTAAACCACCTCACCCTCATTAATAGAAACTAGGCTTTACTGTAATCCATCCTGGATCACTAGGCCAACACAATAAACATGTAATAATAGGCTTTACCATGATCTCCACCCAATCACTAGGCCAAACAAGCATGGATGCCATCGGATTTCTCCACCTACACCGTGAGGAATTTTCCTATCTCCTAGTCTCTCATGCTTTACCACAATCCACACTAGATCATTAGGCCCTAAACTGAGACCCACTCTCCAGGATTTACCGCATATCCCAACCTGGGATTACTAGGCCCAAAAGAGAGAAATCCACTTCTTAGAACCAAAACATGAGAACCCCATCACACCATGGCTATCTAGAAATGGCAAGGCTTGGCTGAAAACATTGTCACACCTAGAAAAACCCATGCCAAAACAACAAAAGAACCACATGCAATACCATGCATGCCAAATATAGCAAGGAAAATTCACATGAAAATCGATACCTGAAAATAATATTGTTGTAGCTGCTTGATCTTACTCTTCCTTACTTTCACCTTCCTTCCTCTTGCCTTCTTAGCCTTTCTTGATCCAATGCCAAAATGCTCCAAGAAAAATCTATGTGTCCAAGAGTGAGAGAGAGAGAGAGAGAGAATAATGAGAGAGCTCCAAAACTAACCTGGAAAAAGGTTACAAACTGATCCTCATAAGACTTTTTATAAATTAGGCCTCTGTTTTCTTCATTTTCCATTAGTTTCCTTTATTTTCCCTCACGTGCAACTTGTGAACTTTCACCTTCCTTTTCTCCTATTTTCCATTATTTTCGTAAATAAATGTGCCAAAAATGCTAATTTTCCTTCCCAAAGCCTTTGCCATAATAATCCCAACATTCAACTTGGAATAAGTGTCTCATCAACCATGGTTATTATTTTTTCTTTTATTAATTTTTATTACATGGAATTGTCACCAGGGTTGTTACAAAACCCTCCCCCTTTGGGGACACCATCCTCAGTGTTCAACCATACCTATACTTCAGCAAAACCTCTTAAAAGAAAACATACTTCCCATGGAGATTTATAACATAGCTTGATGCAATATTTACAATTATCACCCTGCTAAAAAGCAAGCCAACATGACAACATAACAAGAATAACATCATAATGTCATGACACCCATACTGCTTATTGAATCTTTATAACATATCTCATGGCGGTATTTACATCCATATACATATGTGCATATACCAAAACATCACCAAACATGTATCAAAACATATACCAAAGACATATACCAAAACACCATACCAAAGTTTCTTTGTCTCAACTGGAAAACAATGAAGGATACATAGCCTACATCTGATTCACCATCTCCCATGTAGCTTCATTGGGCCCAAAGTGCTTCCATTTCACATTAACCTGCTCGATTTCTTGGTTCTAGAGCATGAGCACCTTTTTCTACAATATACACTGATGTTACATCTGGAATTCTCCATCTAGTTCCACCTACAATACAAACTAGTCAATCGCATGATCATCATCTTTAACATACTTCTTAAGTGATGACACATGGAAAACATTATGGAATTTCACTATCAGAGGCAGTGCAAGTTGATAGGCTACTGGCCCAATCCTCTCAATAATATTGAAGGATCCACAAAACCATGGTGCCATATTGGCACATGATCCAATCCGTAAGGAGATCTTCTTTGGTTTTATGCACAAGTACACTTGTTCCCCAAAATGGAACTCCTTGAACAACCTATTCCGATCTGCATAGCTCTTCTGCCTATTTTGTGTTTCCTTTAGATTCTTCTTTATAACCTACATTTCTTGTTCCATGTATACTAACATGTTTGGCCCAATCAACAACCTATTAACTGGATCACTCCAAATGATGGGAGTATTGCAAATACACCCATATAATGCTTCAAACAGACTTATCTTCAAATATTCTTGATACCCATGTAAGCAAACTCTACCAACGGAAGATACTCTCCCTACTTTCATTGTTGATGCATCACGTACATCCTCAACATGTCCCCTAATATCCTGTTGACCCTTTCAGTCTATACATTTGTCTGCAAATGATAAGTTGTACTAAAGGCCAACTCTGTTCCCAAACTTGCAAATAACTCATTCCAAAACTTGGATGTGAATTTTTAATCCTTGTCTAACACAATCTTATTTGAAACACCATGCAGTCTTATCACATCTCTAATGAACACGTGTTAAATCCTTAGCTAAGAATGTAGAATTCATGGGAATGAAGTGCGCTACCTTCATCAAGCTTTCCACAACAACCATGATGGAATCATGTTGTCTCACTATCTTCGGCAATCCTGTGATAAATTCCATGGAAACTACCTCCCATTTCCATTCTGTAATCAGAATCGATTATAGCAGTCCACTTGGATGTTGACACTATGCCTTCACACCTTGAAAATCGAAACACCTAGCCACAAACTTTGCTACATCCTTCTTTAGATTTGGCCAATAATAAAATTTCTTCATTGAGATCAATTTCTTCTGGTAGCCTGGGTGACCTGAATATGGTTTTGCATGAAAATCCCTCAAGATAACCTTCTTGAGCTCACTACTATTCGACACATATATCATGTCCCTAAATCTAACCAATCCATCTGTTGTAACACAATAATCCACATCTTGTGCACTTGCACATGTACCTGTACATATACCACTACCTATACATGTACCTGTACTACTACCTGTACCTCTACCTGTACTACTACATGTACCTATACCTATACTCTGCTGACACCTATGCACAATCTCCATATACCTGACATCCTACTGACCTACCTGCAATATCCTATCTTGTAAGTCTATCCCATAGGAGCTCATAACTCCTAAGTCATTTACCTATACTCGCCTACTAAGAGTGTTTGTCACCATATTTACTTTCCTTTGATGTACTTGATCTCAAATTCAAGCTCACTGATCGTATTCAACCATCTAGCTTGTTGGGTGTTTAGATTTGGTTGGTCAAACAAATACCTCAACAAAATGTGATCACTCATCAACACAAACCTCCTGCCAACAAAACAGTGCCTCCACATCTTCAATTCATGTATCATCGCTACTAGCTCAAGATCATTTGTTGGGTAGTTCTTCTCATTCTCGTTTAGTTTTCATGACTCATAGCATACCACCTGTCCATCCTGCATAAGGAATCCACCAAGTTCTCTCTTGAAAGCATCTATAATACTACGAACTCCTTATCTCGATCTGCAATCTTTAACACTTGGGCATGTGTCAACAATTGATTAAGCTACTCAAAATTGGCCTCACACTCCTTTGTCCAGTTAAACTTCTTACCTTTCCTCTGCAATGATGTAATAGGATAAGAAATTTGTGAGAAGTTCCCAACAAACCTCTTGTAATATCTTGCAAATCCCATGAAAGATCCCACCTCATCCATGTTTCTAGGAGCTACCCTCTCCATTATGGCCCTTATATTTTCTACATCTACTGCAATACCCTCCTGTGGTGAAGTAAAATTATAAGTGTAGACACGAATGAATTTCTATAGCCTGATAATGGGTCTAGCCACAACAAATACATTCTATGGAAGATTTCCTTAGGTTAGAACCAATAAAGAGGGCCTAACTCTTGGTCGATTATCCTGCTTGATGGTTGTTAGCACCTAAATTTGCCTTAGGCTGAAGGAAGGCAGAATTTAGGGTAACCACCAACCACGCTCAGTCTGGTAGCTAGCCCTACCAGAACAGGAGAGGGCTCTCTACGGGTCACACTCAGGAAATAAACAATGGGGTCTGAGATGACTCAAAAATGGATACTGATTTTAGGCTAGGTAAATAAATATGATGGAGATGTTTGAAGAATAACTGAGTTTTCTGGGATGTGTGGGGCCAAGGAACAACATGAGAAGAGAATTTGACTCAAAGACACAGGTTATTTCGTGAGGCAAGACAGGCGGAAAGTATAGCAATTAGAGTTGAAAAAATGTGAGGTGGAGAGATTGTTTGAGAGTGTGAAAAGGGCATAAATACATGAATCCTTTTCAACAGAAGAAAACATAGAACATGAAAACTATCCCAAGGCAGAGCAGTGCACTGAATTCTACCTTTTTTACTTAGAAGGCTTTCACTGGAAATGAATGTGAATGAAAATATGAAACATAATGAAATACATATGAAACATAAAGAAAACACATTTGCTAAACTCACGCCACAGGAATCTCATGAACCAGAGTTTCAATCTTTCATTAATTATCTGTCAAAATGTACAGTGAGTCACTAAGTTTCTCTCCCACAGTTCCCAGAAATGCCAACCAACCCTTTGCAAATGGTTTGCATACAATAAATAGACTATGCCATGAGGAAATAGAACGACCAAGAGTTGGGGAGTTTTTTGAATCATTACAAAGTGGAAGTGGAAAGCCAACCATTAGTTACAGGTGCAGCGTTACAAAAATGACAAATGGCTTGGGTGATTGCTCGCCTTCCTTTGCCACTCGGATAGGAGCCCACTTTTAGTGAAAATAATTTTTAAACATTGCCTTAGTTGTCGAGAAAAATATAGTGTAAATGAGCGGGCCCACTTGGAGAAGTCGCGAATCGAAATTTCGTGAAGCGGGCACGATTTTGGCCTCTTTCTCTATATGCGCCGCACCCAAATCTATACGCGCCGCGCCAATTTGGAGGTGATTTTAGGCACCTACTGGAGTCAAAATTGTTCCCAAGTGTGCTTTCTAGAAATCCTGGCCTATCTACTTTCCAACCCAAGTGGAATTTCTGAATTTGGTGCTCCTTTGCCCCTCCAAAACTTCATTCTCCCAAGACTACTTCCTGTGTGTCAAAATAGGGGCAGAGAGGTCATTTTTTGAGTGTTTTTGACCCTGGGGACTCAAATCATGCCCAAATTTCTTGTCCATGCACAGCAGGCATGAATTTTCATGTTGAATCCAAAAACGCAAGCCATTTGTGATTTGGAGGTCCCAATCCTAAGCGTTGCGCCAATGGTGTGGCGCACAGGGAGAAAAACCCTGTTTTTTGCACAAAAAATTCCAAAAACACCAAAAATGCCCCAAATTTCTTGAAATTTGGGCTGGAGCTTCCTTATCGAGTGTTATGCTGGGCAAAAGAGGCTTTGGCCAATATCTAAAGTCGATCGAGTTCCCTTTGCCTCTTTTGCTTCTTGATTGCCTTCCAAAATTTCGCCTTCAAATTCCTTATCCGAGCCTTGGAACTCATATTGCGTGCCCTGTAATGATAAACCATATGCCTCAATAATGCTTTGTTTTTGTCACTTTCACCAACAACTTTTTTAAGTGGATGTTGATCCTCTTGAGCCAAATCTCTCGATCAGCCTCTATCTCCTACTGAATGGGTGTCCTCTCATTTAGGTTTCGTTGGGCAGCCTGCTGGTCTTCACAGATGTTTTGCCACCTCTATGAGGCCTCTCGGTTGCATGTACCTCTGTTGGTGAATCACTATGTGTCGCTTCTTCATGATCATATGACGGATCAAATGTCATGTCTGCTGTTGGACAAACTGTCTTGGACAAATAGGTGTTGATATGTCACACTGTCTTGAAATGCCTTTGATGGTGTGCTTGACCTTTGTCAGCAAGAGAAAATAATGACATGAGGGATAGTAAGGGGAGGGAAGAATAGTGAGGGATTAGGGACTATTGGGGAAAGATTTGTTTGGGAAATATAGGAGGGTTTGAGGGGTCTTATGTGTGGGATAGGGTTTAGGGTTTCGCCTTTGAAATTTTTGGGAAAGGGAATTTAGGATAGGGTTTAGTAACTTTAGGGGATGGAGAAAAAAAGGAATTGAGGACATGAGAAATAATGGAAAAGAGTAACTTTGGTGGCGAACAAGTTTTGAAACCCTAGGCAGCAGTTTACATGTGAGGAATTCAAAATGAGAGGGGTTGAATTTTTGTTTCAATCATTAGCATCCATAAACCACCATACCCTAGCACAAACTTGGATGAAACACCAAAATGGAGGCTTTACCTACTTGTGGAATGAAGCATTTGAAATTTGGAGGAAGATTTCAGTGAATTTTAGGCCTTTTAGCCCTCTGCGCTGCGCTAGTGTAAATTTACACTGGAAAATTTCTCCCAGTGTGCCGCGCTCCCTCTGTGCGCCGCGCGTTTTTGCAGGAGCCCTTTGGAGGCCTTCTCGGTGTCAAAATTGGGTGAAGGATAGCTCGTTGGAAATTTATTTGAGTCTACTTTCCAACCCAACTATAATTTTTCAATTTGGAGTTCATTTGCCCTGTCAAAAATCAAATCTCCCAATACTGGTCAAAATGTGCCAAATGAGGCTACCTAAAGGCAGGGTGTTGTTGCAGTCAACTTTTGAATGCCTTTCTCAACTCAAAATTGAGCTTATAATAGCTCTTTGGGAAAATTTGTGTGTCTAGTTATCATTTGACTCATCAATCAAGTCATTTGGCCAACCAAGCTAGGAGACAAATTGATTTTCCCAAGGTCACTTTAGAGGTGCATCAATCCTCCTGAGGTGATTGTATTTTTGAACTTTCTCCAGAGCCATGACACCTGTGTAAAACGTGAAGGAGGTTTGTCTTCCTTGGCATGTTTTGGACAAAAACCTCTCTCAGTTTTTCCAAATTCATCTTTTCTTGCTTAGAAACGTCATTGGAGTAAAACCTATCCCGATGTGTGGAACAAGAGATTTGTCGAAATGAAGCGAAATGAAGGGGATAAGTGGCTTCTAAATTCTTGGGAAAATTCTTGGAAGTAGGGAGGGATGTTAAGAAGTAGGGGAAAGTGGAATTTCAAATATTGAGTGAGGGGAAGGGGTCCAAAAAGGCGAAACACAGGTCCAACCTAGAAAATTTCCAGGTTGTAGCAAGAAACTAGGGTTTGTGCGAAAATGAGGAATTTGGGGGATCTGAGTGATGGGAAGTGTTTGATAAGGTACTTTAAGGATATGGGAAGGTGTATGAACATCAGGATACAAGTTTTTCCGATGATTTGACCGTCCAAGAGAAATTTCCTTCAAAACCCTAGGAGAGGGAAATGTCCTTACCTAGGCGCAACTGAAGCATGAACAAGGTGTAAAATGACCCAGTGGAACTTGACATGATAATGACAACCCTCTAAATTATGGTACACTCAGCTGAACGATGACATGGACTGACATTTGGAAAACTTTGATAGGAATAAAAGAAAACCCTAGATCTAGTGCCTAGTGAACAAATTTTTCTTGACGACTTACTGAAATGACAAAATTTGACCTTGACACTCTCTGACCACTTTGTAAGAGCATATTTGATCACTGGAGGAAGGCTGCAAAGACTGACACTAACATTGGCTCCAATGGGGATGGTAGCTCCATCTCCTTGGAGGTGCCAAGAACTGCAGATCTTTGGGTGAGCAGACAGTGCCTTTGTCCATTGGGCTATGGAGTCCATTATTCCGACAAACCAACATGACTCAATTTATTGACTGAAACTTGACTGAAACTGACTCAATGAAAACTGACATGACTGAAAAAACTTGACTCTAACAAAAGGAAACGACTCATGACTGACTTAACTAAAACAAGAACTCACAAAACTTTTTCAATGGCAGCAGTCCATCAAGATCTGAGGGTTCCAAATCATGATGACAGCCACCTGCATACTAATGCAATATGTACAATCATGTGTAATGTGTCTTCCAATGTAACCAATCAAGTAGATGCCTTGCTGACTGATTCTCCTGATCAGATCTCCTGGTCAACAGTAGATACTTGTAACTGGGCATCCAAAAAGCTAATTGACCATGATCTCCTTCATCACTGAACACTGTAATAATCACCTTCACTGCTGTCTGCAATAGATTTGCCATTGGATCTTGAAAAAAATGAAGGTTGACCTCCTGCTAAAAGAGCAAGGTGTCTTTCTCCTTTGATACTGATCTTTCTTCACACTGTACTTCAATAAGAGTATGTCCCTGCTCCTAAAAAAATTCTGAACGAGTAGATGAGCAAATATCCTCTTCAAAGAACACTTCAAAACATGAGACATATGAGGAAGAATCTGAAAGAGAATCCTGAATGGTCTAATCCTCTGAAGTTTGAATATATGGTAGGTCATCTTCATACGATATGACAGCCAGATTCTCATTATATTCATCATATTTATCAATCATGAGAAAAGCAACTTCAGATGTTTCTTGAAACCTAACACTAACGTTTCTATCATCTACCATAAATTCATCCAGAGGAACTCTTTCACTTGCTTGAGCAAAGATCTCATCTTGCTGTTCATGAGCTGACTAGATTACCTCTTCATGAAGACTATTTTCTGATGACATCAGAACATTTGGATTCATAACTCTGTTTTCTTCATTCTAGGTGATTTTAACAGCAGAATTCTCTTTCATGGGAATTAGTACAATGTTTTCTTGGTCATCACAATCTAAATTTGAAACTTTACTTGCCTGCATGCTGTCTCCTTCTATGGACAGATCTGAAATGACACTTTTTCTTTCATCATTTTCAGCCATATAGACCTCTTCAACCTGCTGATCTATTTCATGTAATTCGTGTTGACTGTCAAGATGCAAAATTCCTTCATTTTCCACCGTACAAAGATCTTGATTCTGCTGTAACGTTTCCTGAGCATCTTGATGGGACTCCTTTAGTTTCTCTTCATGTTGCTGAAATGGATTCTCGTACAAGGCTTCCATGATCTCATCATCCATAAAATTATCATCCTCATAGTATTTTTCAAGGCTTTCAATAAAAGTAGAAACATGTTTGCAACAGTCATGAACTAGATTTAATGATGGATAAGATTCTTGATATCTTTCAATGAACAGGGCATGAAAATCCTTTAAACAGTAAATGCAAGCAGGCGGCAAACTTTCATACCAAGATTGGGCTTCACCTTCCAGAGTGGCCAGGGATATCTTCTTCAAGCAGTCTTCAGGAAAATCAACCTTCAGCTTGTGAATATGCATGTGAAATCGAACTAGATGTAAAGCAGCGTCCTTGACCAATCTACCTTCGGAATTTTATTTGGAAAACCTGGGATGTGATCTTGGCTCATGGGAGTGTATCTTCTTGCAACCCGCTCCATTTTGAAAATCTCAAAGCTACTGATCTCTTTGCAGTGGAGTCACCATGAAGGATTGATTGCTGGATTCTTCAGTGAATGGAGTCGCCAGGTGAATGATTTCAGCCTTCTTATGTCTGATCGTTGTTCACCATCAACAATCAACTCTAAACTTGAGATATGTACTGGGGAAAAACAATCTTCAAGCAAACCATTTTCGTTCCCCAGTATGGTCGCCACTATGTTAGCACCTAAATTTTCCTTAGGCTGAAGGAAGGCAGAATCCAGGGTAACCACCAACCACCCTCAGTCTGGTAGCTAGCCCTACCAGAACAAGAGAGGGTTCTCGCTAGGTCACACTTAGGAAAATAAACAATGGGGTCTGAGATGACTCAAAAAAGGATACTGATTTTAGGCTAGGTAAATAAATATGATGGAGATGTTTGAAGAATAATTGAGTTTTCTGGGATGTGTGGGGCCAAGGAACAGCATGAGTAGAGAATTTGCCTCAAAGACGTAGGTTATTTCATGAGGCAAGACAGGCAAAAAGTATAGCAATCAGAGTTGAAAAAATGTGAGGTGGAGAGATTGTTTGAGAGTGTGAAAAGGGCATAAATACATGAATCCTTTTCAACAGAAGAAAACATAGAACATGAAAACTATCCCAAGGCAGAGCAGTGCACTGAATTCTACCTTTTTTACTTAGAAAGCTTTCACTGGAAATGAATGTGAATGAAAATATGAAACATAACGAAATACATATGAAACATAAAGAAAACACATTTGCTAAACTCACGCCACAGGAATCTCATGAACCAGAGCTGCAATCTTTCATTAATTCTCTGTCAAAATGTACAGTGAGTCACTGAGTTTCTCTCCCACAGTTCCCAGAAATGCCAACCAACCCTTTGCAAATGGTTTGCATACAATAAATAGACTATGCCATGAGGAAATAGAACGACCAAGAGTTGGGGAGTTTTTCAAATCATTAAAAAGTGGAAGTGGAAAGCCAACCATTAGTTACAGGTGCAGCGTTACAAAAATGACAAATTGCTTGGGTGACTGCTCGCCTTCCTTTGCCACTCGGATAGGAGCCCACTTTTAGTGAAAATAATTTTTAAACATTGCCTTAGTTTCCGAGAAAAATATAGTGTAAATGAGTGGGCCCACTTGGAGAAAGTCACGAATCGAAATTTTGCGAAGTGGGCACGATTTTGGCCTTTTTCTCTATATGCACTACGCCCAAATCTATACACGCGGTGCCACTTTGGAGGTGATTTTGAGGTACCTACTAGAGTCCAAATTGTTCCCAAGTGTGCTTGTTGGAAGGCCTCGCCTGTCTACTTTCCAACTCAAGTGGAATTTCTGAATTTGGTGCTCATTTTCCCCTCCAAAACTTCATTCTCCCAAGGCTGCTTCCTGTGTGTCAAAATAGGGGCAGAGAGGTCATTTTTTGAGTGTTTTTGACCTCTTGGGGACTCAAATCATGCCCAAATTTCTTGTCCATGCACCAGTAGGCATGATTTTTCATGCTGAATCCAAAGATCCAAGCCATTTGTGATTTGGAGCTCCCAATCCTAAGCGTCGTGCCAATCGCGCGGCGCACAGGGAGAAAAACCTTGTTTTTTGCACAAAAATTTCCAAAAACACCAAAAATGCCCCAAATTTCTTGAAATTTGGGCTAGAGCTTCCTTATTGAGTGTTATGCTGGGCCAAAGAGGCTTTGGCCAATATCTGAAGTTGATCGAGTTCCCTTTGCCTCTTTTGCTTCTTGATTTCCTTCCTCAATTTCACCTTCAAATTCCTTATCTGAGCCTTGGAACTCATATTGCGTGCCCTGAAATGATAACCATATTCCTCAATAATGCTTTGTCCTTGTCACTTTCACCAATAGCTTTTCTAAGTGGATGTTGATCCTCTTGAGCCAAATCTCTCGATCAGCCTCTATCTCCTACTGAACGGGTGTCCTCTCATTTAGGTTTCGTTGGGCAGCCTGCTGGTCTTCACGGATGTTTTGCCACCTCTATGAGGCCTCCTAGTTGCATGTACCTCTATTGGAAAATCACTGCGTGTCTCTTCTTCGTGATCATATGATGGATCAGATGTCATGTCTGCTGGTGGACAAACTGTCTTTGACAAATAGGTGTTGATATGTCACACTGTCTTGAAATGCATTTGATGGTGTGCTTGACCTTTGTCAGCAAGAGAAAATAATGACATGAGGGACAATGAGGGGAGGGAAGAATAGTGAGGGATTAGGGACTATTGGGGAAAGATTTTTTTGGGAAATATAGGAGGGTTTGAGGGGTCTTATGTGTGGGATAAGGTTTAGGGTTTCGCCTTTGAAAGTTTTGGGAAAGGGAATTTAGGATAGGGTTTAGTAATTTTAGGGGATGGGGAACAAAAGGATTTAAGGACAAGATAAATAATGGAAAAGAGTAAATTTGGTGGTGAACAAGTTTTGAAACCCTAGGGAGCAGTTTACATGTGAGGAATTCAAAATGAGAGGGGTTGAATTTTTATTTCAATCATTAGCATCCATAAACCACCATACCCTAGCACAAACTTGGATGAAACACCAAAATGGAGGCTTTACCTACTTGTGGAATCAAGAATTTTCAATTTGGAGGAAGATTTCAGTGAATTTCAGGCCTTTTAGCCCTGTGCGTCGCGCCAGTGTAAATTTACACTGGAAAATTTCTCCTAGTGTGCCACGCTCCCTGTTTGCGCCATGCCTTTTTTCAGGAGCCTTTTGGAGGCCTTTCCGGTGTCCAAATTAGGTGAAAGATAGCGCGTTGGAAAGGTATTTTAGTCTAATTTCCATCCCAACTAGAATTTGGCAATTTGGAGTTCATTTGCTCTGTCAAAAATCAAATCTCCCAAGACTGGTCAAAATGTGCCAAATGAGGCTGCCTAAAGGCAGGGTGCTGTTGCAGTCAACTTTTGAATGCCTCCCTCAACTCCAAATTGAGCTCATGATAGCTATTTGGAAATATATGTGTGTATAGTTATCATTTGACTCATCAATCAAGTCATTTGGCCAACCAAGCAAGGAGAAAAATTGATTTTCCCAAGGTCACTTCAGAGGTGCATCAATCCTCCCGAGGCGATTGTATTTTTGACATTTCTCCAGAGCCATGACACCTGTGTAAAAATGGAAGGAGGTTTTTCGTCCTTGGAATGTTTTGGACAAAAACCTCTCTCAATGTTTCCAAATTCATCTTTTCTTGCTCAGAAACGTGATTGGAGTAAAACCTATCCTGATGTGTGGAACAAGAGATTTGTCGAAATGAAGCGAAATGAAGGGGATAAGTGACTTATAAATTCTTGGGAAAATTCTTGGAAGTAGGGAGGGATGTTAAGAAGCAGGGGAAAGTGGAATTTCAAGATTGAGTGAGGGGAAGGGGTCCAAAAAGGCGAAACACAGGTCCAACCTAGAAAATTTCCAAGTTGTAGCAAGAAGCTAGGGTTTGTGCGAAAATGAGGAATTTGGGGGATCTGAGTGATGGGAAGTGTTTGATAAGGTACTTTAAGGATAGGGGAAGGTGTATGAACATCAGGATACAATTTTTGCCGATGATTTTACCGTCGAAGAGAAATTGCCTTCGAAACCCTAGGAGAGGGAAATGTCCTTACCTAGGCGCAGCTGAAGCATGAACAAGGTGTAAAATGACCCAATGGAACTTGACATGATAATGAAAACCCTCTGAATGATGGTACGCTCAGCTGAATGGTGACATGGACCAAAATTTGGAAAACTTTGACAGGAATAAAGGCAAACCCTAGATCTAATCCCTAGTGACCAAATTTTGCTTGAAGACTTACTGAAATGACAAAATTTGACCTTGACACTCTGAGGCAACTTTGTAAGAGCATATTTGATCACTGGAGGAAGGCTGCAAAGATTGACACTAACAATGGTGTCCTCGCTCCAACAATCTCTCGCTTCCTTCTCCAAGCTTCTAAAACAAGTAAACAACAACAACACATAAACATAATAATATAAAAATTGCAATTCAACCTACTTAATGAGTCAAGAAGCATCAAGGCATGAATATGTAATATTACAAAACATGAAGGAAATCAATTTAAAGTTGTGTATATTACTATCAAAGAGAGATTACAACCATTCATCTTGACGTCGTAGTCTTCCTCTGACAAGACCAGGTTCCCACACACTTATGCTAGCATTCCATGATGGCTTCAAACAACAATAGTTTAAAGGCTCTGCCCTTTAGACTTCACTCCAAAACAAACACACTTCTCCCTCACACAACTAGATGGCTACAACTAGTAAAAGTTTTTTTGTCTAATCAAAATAGTATACTCACACTCAGTGAAAAATATAACTAGCTTGTGCTTGGGAAGAAGGGAGTTTTATATAGGAAATATGGATGGGAGATGGATCCTCTACTCATGGGAGGAGGACTTATCCCTTGAGGTAGTTCCACCATTATAGGGGAAAGGAGCCCAAACTGTTATCCTCAACCCCATCCAGCCAAACCATTTACCAGACTTCCGTTACGAAGCTTCTAGAGCTGGAAGCTTCGGCTCTAATTTAAAAAACTTTCCATAATAGGGCCGGTGTGACTAGAACATAGCTCAGTCGCACCAATCAGTCCGAGGAATAGTTCTAATCACTGCACATCAGCACAGGGAAGACAAAGGTAATTAGCGCCTACCTTGTAAACTGGGCAAAACAAAAGCTTCAAGGGAAATGGTGCAAAAGGGAAATGATCTGCTCATGAAGAGGGACATAATGGGAGTTTTTTCATGAAGGAGAAGCATGTGGGTTCACTGTGGAGGTCCTCCAGGATCAAGGAACGGGGAGTACAGGGACAGTGAAAAAATGCTATGTAACAGATGCCCCCTAAAGCGTGAAGGCCCAGCTAGAGCGAGGGATGAAATGCTTTATAAATCAGTGCGGGGAAGTGGTCTGTCGTCAGAAAACCTGCAAGAAAGTACATAAAAATATACATAAATTGAGATCTTTGTCAAATGATACATGAATCACGACATGGACAGAACCATCCAGAGAATGATCATGTAGATGGATCCAGGTATGGGCATAGCCATCCGTCAAAGAGGATCATAACGAAACCAAGGTATGGTTGCATCCATTTAATAATGAGAAGGACCACATATGATAACTCATGGTATGGTTGCAACCAACCATTCGAAACAAACATGCATATCATCATAAACCATGTCACAGAACTTCGCAACCCAGACTTGTGTGATCTGAGTCCAGGGTCTTGCGCTCCAACACAACCCAATCAAAGTACATATTCTAGCATGCGAATAGATGTGCTGACGTCGAACATGCTAGAAAGTCGCTTGGTTACTAGTCAATGATATAAACTCTTAACAAGCACGAGAGAAACCACCAATAATGAAATGGCCCTCAAGATACTATCAGCACAATTCATGGAATGTGAATACAGGAACTGAAGTTCAACACCCATGAAATCACTCGATCGAAAGCCAATGATGTGAACTTGTTGTCGAGTGTGAAGAACATTCCATTAGGGCATGCAAGCTCTAAGGTACTGGAAGGGAGTCTCTCGGTCAATTTCCCGGATAATGAGATGAAGTTGACAAGAAACGGCCATGTTAAAGGAGGGTCATAATGAATCCCACATCATCGATGCGAGACAAGGGGATGTAAAATGATTTTGGATGATACAGAGAATCAGGGGTAAGTGTAACTGCAGAAGGAAAACTCTTGAACATATCAGTGATACAACTGGAAGTTTGGCAACTTTTGGATCGATAGGATTGGTGGTCATGATGACGTGGTAGAGATAAAATGGAAGGAAAAAATGAATGGCCCAAACCCAAGAAGGTCAATGATACAAAGGAGGATGTCCCAACCTGACATGAAGCAAGGAGTGTCATGTTCAAGAGTGAGCTTCTGACACGACTAATAGATTTCCAAATTTTCCCCCACCATTTCTGGCAAGTACCCCAAATATTTTTTAATTGCAAGCTTGAAGGGGATAGCATATGCTTGCACTGTAAGGTCATCCTTCAGACGAATCCGACCTAGTAAGTTTAACGAGCCCTAGGAAGGAGAAGATCATGTTCGTCATGGTGATGAATCCTATGTCATTTGATAGTTTAATGAGTCTGACAAAGGTGTAACTCGGTATCTTTTTCATGTTTAGAGAGTTTGAAAAAGACACATAAAAGAAAACTCCACATGGTCCCTTTTCATATGTTTGTGTCTATCGAGCCCGAAAAGGTAGAAAACAATACTTGAGAGAACTGCTTGACCATTTTAGTCAAGGAGTACCTTTTTCGTAAATAGTGCCTCCTAGCCCGAAAAGGGGGTAAACTTATACTGGGCGCATGCTATAGGATAAAATGCACGGTGTATGGAGAATGAATATACCCTCAAAGGTCTTCCCGAGACCTTTGGTAGACTGTAAGATTATCTGCAACCATCACAAAGTTACATGCATATTCATAAAAAATAACTAACTATCAAAGTAGGAGAAGTAGATTACCTCAAGCCTCCATGTAGATTTGCTGGAGAGCACAATGCAGCTTGGTGGAAGTCCCCTGAGCCGGCTCCAGATCAGGTCCTACACATAGAAGAGACAAGCATAATCACAGCATACAACTCTGATAACTAATACATGAATACATAAAATAACATCTAATCACATATAACTAAGCTACTCATGCTAAAAGGTATTGGAAAAACAACAGAATGAATGATAGTACCAACACCACGGAGTAGACAGTACAACTGTAGTTCTATATTAATATTGGAAGAGTGATTACAACCAACTGTTGTATCACCCTTCCTTTACCCCTACTACTCTCTCTCTCCCCCTTCTTGCTCAATTCTTATGATTTGAGACAATGCTCAACAATCAAGTATGCTATCCTTTCAAATTCTCTGCCCTCTATCACAATAGCCCTAGCTTTGCTTATGTAGAAATTGAGTTAGGGTTGCCAAGTTCCTCCTTGATTTCCCTAGGGAAAAAGCAATGAACCTCCCATGTTTTTCAGCTCTTTCCCATTTTCCTCCTTTCGGATTAGAAATCCTCCACATAGGTCAAATTTGGATGTTTCCTTACTTTTTGTTGGGTGTGGAACCTGATTATCTTCTATATTCAAAGGTATCGCCACATTGGACCTCAGTTCGAAATGGGGGCAGCAACACCCCCTGTAAAATATTCACTGTAGGGGGGGTCCAGGGGGGGGCGGCTACGACCTTTGGGAGCCCCCCCTCGCGGGGGGTTTTGGGGGCAACGCCCCCGAAGCTAAAAACAAATGTAAAATTTCCTTGTAAAAGTATAGTAGTTTCTAGTCAATCTCGGCCATTCATTAGGCGGATGATCTGATGGTAGAAATTATGTTTAGTTTAGGGTTTTTTCCCTAGAAGGCAACCCCTCTCTTTGTATGAGGGTATTGTATTTGAGGCTATGTAATAGATGTGTATTTGGTGAGCGAGAAACAGAGAGGTGAGGCTGTGAGAGAAAACAAAGGATATTACAGCGGATCTGCTGTAGGTTGTGTCTCTTCATTTTGCTGGATAATAGAAAGGAATGACTGGCTGTTCGGGGTGGACGTAGCCCAGACTGGGTGAACCACATATATCTGTGTCTCTCTTGTTTTATGCGTTTTCTGTGTTTATATTTCTGCAATATTTTATGTGTTCCATTTCTCTGTAATATATAATTTTCTAACACTTTTCTTGAGTAATTTTAAGAACAAATATCTAGATATTTATGAGTCAATTCATTCCTTTGACCCTCAGAACTTCACCAAGTTTCACTAACGTTGTTCCCATACTAGCAACTTTAATTAGTAAGGTCACTAACACACCCTTAGGCTTGCAGAAAAGCTTTATAAAGCAGGTTGTTAGTGCACAACCAGCGTTAGTGTAGAATCATGCCCTGCAATTGTGGTCTTTGCCTCAGCTATCATGTCTTTCCCCTTTAAGTTGATGAGGAGGTCAATTTGTTGTATAAAAGATGCCCCCTAAAGTATGAGATCAAAGGCTGCAACGATGGCCAAAATACTTTACTTCAACTATAATTTTCCTTCAAAAAGAGAGATAGGATCGGAGCTTCGGGTCGTAACGGAAACCTAATACAACACATATATATAAATTGCTAAAATCATGTCCTGATTCGGGTATTTCCATGCTCAGTAGCTATGTCAGAGTGATTTTCTCCAAATAGATATGACGATTCTGGTCATCGATAAGCACAATATGAGTCCAGTGTCATAATAGAATCATCTTGATAAGTTGTCTCCAAAAAACAATATCCACAACTTGGGAGAGGAAACAAGGCTGATTAATGCAAGCCTCTACCCAAGGTATTGATTTCCGCTTCACCGAATAGCATAGATCGATACATGTGAATATATGCGTTGATGTCGAACATGCATGAAATTATTTGATTACTAGTCAATAATGGAGACTGTTAACAGACACGAGGAAGGCCACTGATAATGGTGATGGTCTCCAAGATGCATAGTACAATCTAATGAGTGTGAAAGATGTCTTTGTCGTTGAACACCAAATAGAATTGCTTAACCAGGAGCCAATAATGACAACCCCTGATCAAACAAAAGGCAACCTGCCACTAACGTCTACAAGTACCAAGCCATTGAATGTGTTTCTGGGTTGTCTTCCTAGATAGAGTGTTGAAGTCGATAGGAAGATACCTGTCGAAAGGTAAGCAATAATGTGTCCTACATCAGTCAACACGAAACGGGACAAGAATGATTTGTTTTTTGAGGAATTTTTTTAGCATTGGGTCTAAACAATAGAGGGCATGATGAAAGGATATGCTTGATGGGTTTATGGAGGAAACAAAAGGTTAACCTTTGAACAATAGAAGGCACAACAATGGTTTTAACCATGCAGCACTAGACTCATGAACACCAAAGAGTGTTAGGATACAGAGATGCAAGAACATCAGGGTATATAGGCTAACCTCATAGGATGGTAGGATTCATATTGAGAAGCCATCACAAGGAAGGTTTATTTGAGGGAGTGCCACCTTCAAGGGAACGACTGCTACCAAACCACGCTTTCTAATACAGAATACAATTGTATTGTCTACTTTCCCTGTCTGATTAGTTTAATGAGTCCAGACGAGTAAACTCATCGATCTTTTCATATTTAAAGAGTCTGAAAAGAACCACGAAAAGAGAGGCTCTCTGCCCTATCTGATTAGTTTAATGAGTCCAGATAAGCAAACTCATAGATTTTTTCATGTTTTAAGAATCTGAAAAGTATCGTAAAAAGAGTGACTCTATATATTGTCTGTGTAATTTAAAGAGTCCAAACTAGACAAATCAGTGGTCTTTTCATATTTAGAGAGTCTAAAAAGATTGTAAAGAGAAACTCCATGGTGGTCCCTTTGTCATAGTTGTTAACCGTGTGTGACAAAATGTTAATAGTATACCTGGATCGATTACTTTTCCGTGAGTTAATCTATTGAATCTGGATAAAGAGAAACCTATGTTCAATAGCTGTTGACCTCATTTTGTTACAAGTACAAGGAGACGGACTAAACTCATTTTTTGTCGTGAAATTTTAATGACTCACGTGACGAAAAACTCAATACCTTCATCAAATTTTAATGAGTCAGATGAAGAAAACTTAGGGTATCTTTTTCAATTTAGTGAGCGAGGAAAAAGAGATAAAAGAACTGCTCATTCCTTCTTCGTAGATTTAATGAGTCCGAAGGAGGGAAAAACTCAGGGATTTTTTTATTTAAGAGCGAGAAATGGTCCCAAAAAAGAAAGTTCTCTTGTTGTTGCTGTAGAGTTTTAACGAGCCCAGTGACAAAGAACTCGGGATTTTTCAGTTTAATGAGCGAGAAAAGTACTTACAAGAATGCTCGGGTCAGCGTTATAAATTTTTAACGAGCCTAAAGACAAAACTTAGGATTTTTTCTGTTTAATGAGCGAGAAAAAAGTGCCTAAAAGGAATGCTCTAATGGTATTTTTCAGTTTAATGAGCTAGAAAAAGAGTGAAAAAGAGTTTCTCAAACCATCATCGTATATGTTTAACGAGCCCAACAATGACAAACTCGAAGATTTTTCAATATTTTTAGAGCAAGAAAAGATCCCATAAAAGATCAGTGCTCTTCTCTTCATTGTAGTAGTTTAACAAGCCCAAAGAAGGAGACTCGAGGTTTTTTGGATTAATGAGCAAGAAAAATACCATAAAAATAACACTTGATCTTCTTCTGGTAGTTTAACGTGTCTGAAGAAGGAGACTGGAGGATTTTTTGGATTAATGAGCAAAAAAAATACCAGAAAAAGAATGCTCGATCTTCCTTGATCTCTTGCTTGACAATATAAGGGTCTATGCCATGCATTTTCTCATAAGAATAAGGGAAAACATCGCAAAAGTCCTTAAAAGGGCAGGTGAAGCTCACAATTTCGTCAGGATTGTGATTGGCTCCAATCTGTATGTTTTCCACGATGCTTGTCATGACAAAAATATCGATGAACAATTTTTTTGAAATATTGCCCCTGTTTCCTTCCAAGTCCATAGGTTGGATAGTCGTATATGGTGAGGAAACGATTTCATGTATGTCGGGTGACAAGATTTGAAGAGGCATCATGTCTGAATCAGATATTGAAACACGATGGTGCGATTCCTCCCAAGATTGCTCTGCTAAACTCATGATCTCTCTAATAGCTTCATCCTTACATAGGACTTGATTGAGTGGATCAAAAGAAGGAGCGGTTATGGGAGGTGCAGTGGTACCATTGGCCAAAACCAAAGTGACCAGAGATTCATATGCAAATTGAATGGCTTGGTAGGCCAATTTAGTTGGTGACAGTTGTATTTTTTCTCCTTATGTGTCAATGTCTGAAGGAGCCGGTAGGATCCATGGATTGGTCTATTCATGAGGAATAGATGAAATCATATTGACCGTCTGCGAAACCTGCGGCGGCTGAAGAGGGAAACAACCCATGAGGGAAGAAGCCTTCAGTAGACCGGTACTGATACTAACGTAAGATTCAGGTACACCACCCACTAAGGGTACATAGCTACTAGGTAACAGAGAGTAATCTGGGGTGAAAAAGGACAACTGGTCCATTGTGACTATCTTTCCATCCAAGGGAAAGAGGATGTCATGGAAGACCGAAGACACAACAACCTTCATGGCATAAGTCCAAGTGCGGCCCAAAAGCAAATTATAGTCAAGTTTATGATCCATGACTTCAATATCTACCATTACCGTTTTCCCACTCAAGGTGATGGGATAGCTAGTTAGGTAACCTTTTGGGATGAAAGTGTGGCCGTCGAAAGCTTTAATGGAATTCAACAGTGAGGTTACGGTTGGAGAACCCAGAGTGAGCCAACATGAAGCCGACATGATGCAAGTAGAAGCACCTTCATCGATGACAGTTCTGTGTATACCTTTACCTTTCGAAAATATTTGCATTTGAAATTCAAGCTGGTGGGAAAGGGGAGGTTTACACTTTTCCATGTCGAAAACTACAAGCATGGAATCATGTGGGTCGATACCACCAATAGCTGAAAGCAAAGCTTTCCTTTGTGCTTGACATGTTTGTAATATTTCGAGCACTGACATGGCCGATGGTGCTTGCACCAAGTCTTCTACAATGCTATAGTTTTGGGCGGCACGTGCATATGTATTGTGAATTGTGCGTCGAAGTGCCCCTTTGGGGAATCAAATTACAAGGTTAGAAACTGACCTTTCGATATGAAATTCATTGGGTAGCAGTGGGTTTTGACTTGAGGAAGGTTCCATTGCATGAGCGATAGGAGCTCCATAAGATTTGCCTCTTGTTTGTAGATCTACTTGTTATCACCCCAAGAAACTCTCCTAGGTTGTATGTCAGAGATGCTCGAGAACATTACAAACTCAATAAAAATGTTGTAGAATGGTGGATGAATGAAAGAAATGCTACATATTCAAGCCATATAACCGCTTCTACTATCCTTAACCCCATACATGGGTGAACACCCCTAGAACAAGGCTTTAGACCACCAATTACTCATAGTTTAAAGGAAAATGTGATGATGGAGAATATTGATCATACCGTAGATGCACAGGACCCTGTGATGGGCAATTGCAACCAGTTTAAATGTCTGTAAATCTATTTCTTAATGCGTAGATAGGATGACAGCTCTCTGGCATTAAAACAACAGAAACCTGCATACAAATTCAATGATATAGCTAGATTCTAACACAGAGGTGGGATGACAGCCCCTCTAATGCTAAACATCAACAGCACACGAATAAATGCATAACAGACATAGCTTGGAACAAAGAAGAAGTGGAAAGTGAGTAATTAGCAACAAAAGGAGCTTGCATTAGCTGAAAATGAAGACCAGAAGCTGCAGGTGTCACAGTAATTACATTCTCCAGAAGTTGAAGTCTACATCAGAATAACATTCATCAACCCCATTACATCTTGCTTTTTGGTATATATAGAGGTTGAATACAGAAATCTTTGCTAACCTATGCGTGGAGGGGTCATAACTGACCACCAACCACATTTACAATTATATATGGGTTTCTGCTGCAAGCTGAGTGTTTAAATGAACAAAATCGGCCTTTTTGGTACTTTGATTTCCTTCCTGAACAAGTGAAGTATTATTTGAATGAATTTCAATAACTGTTGCAGTCATTGAACTGTTCGAGGATCATCCTTCTCATCCTTGGCCATGCTTCTCTTTGAACGAGGTAGCTGAGGATTCAATGCGCTGAGTACCGGATCATCTCTTCCTTCTTTGCGTGCACGGGACAGGGCAAAAACACAGAAAAATGCATTGAAAATGGATGATGGACTGGGCATGAACATTAACCGTTGGATAGCTCAGATGGACAGCCTAGATCTCTTGGAGGGTAGTGTCTGGAGGAAATAGAAATGCGATGGAATATTAGCCGTTAGATCTAGTGAATTGAATGGTGAAGATTAGCATATGTGGGTTATAGGGAGGCATATGCGCGAGAAGAACGAGGACCGTCAGATCATGGGTGAGGATGATTGGACGGCTATTGGAAGCAGAACCAGTGTGACAGTTAACGAGCAGGGGGTCATACGGGAAGGGCGGTAAGCGATTTCCTCACTCCACTTCGGGAGATGTGGTGGTTTTGGTACACGATGGCACAATCCCGTCAGGTTATGATGCGTGGCAGGCATGTCCGGCGGGAAACCGCCTTCCCCGCTGACTAACGGACGTGCAAGTTGCAGGAGCGGGAGCAGCGGATACCGTCGGATCCACGGGAAGTGATCGGACGGTAGTGGGTTACAGCATGTGCTTTAGATTGAAATGACAGGTGAAAAGACGTTAAAAAGGCTTGCGAACAGGTTAGGACGGTTTATCGGGGTTTCATAGTATAAAAACAAAAAACACCCAGAAGCCATGAAAAACAGGTTTATGCGAGGTTTTGTAGTGTTTAAACAAAAAATGCGCGGGTGCCCGGGAAAAGGGTTTAAAGGAGAGTAAAGAGGATTTAAGGGGAAGGAGGAAATAGAGGTGTGGGAGTTATAAGGAGAAGAGGGAAAATGAAGGAGAAAGCATGAAAAACTGCTGCCAGCCTTATACAACCAAACCAACTCTACTCAACACCTATTTTGATCCATCAAGTATCAAATAACATAGCTGAGCTAACACTGGCTCCGTTTGGGGATGAGATCCTCCCTATGAGGTCTCAAGAACCTACAGATCAATGCCTTTCCAGCTGAAAACAAATTAGCCAAAATTCCTAGTGTTCCATTGGGCATGGAGTCTACCGCATCTATACTAAAACTGATAAAAACACAATATTTACAACCTTTAAGGCCAAAGACCTTAAACAACATAAACTTTCAAAAACTGCCCATTAACTGGACCATAAAAAAATGTCTCTCCTCCCATACTTTTCAGTATGAAGGTGTTGTTCCCTTGAATCTGTGAAACAATGAAAGGCCCTGTCAAGAAAGCATCAAATTTCCCATGATTGACTTTCTTTTCCTTGAATGCATCCCACTTCAAAACCAAGTCTCCAATCTGAATTTTTTTTTTTTTTTTCCTTCTTGTCAAAGGCTTCCTTGATCTTTCTCTGATGTGCTACGACATTTCCAACCAGTTGTTCTCTAATCTAATGTATTTCTGCTAAATCAGTGATCCTGTTTGCCATTTCTTCTTCCTCATTCTACTCTTCTTGAAGGAATTTTTCCACAGGGAGAGTTAGCTGAATTGGAAATACAGCCTCAGTACCATATACCAACTTGAAAGGAGAATTGCCTATGGATTTTTTAATAGTCACTCTGTCAGCCCACAGTGCATACTTGAGCTTTGAATCCCAATTCTTTTTATTTTCCTCTAACAACTTCTTAATTATCATTATCAGGCTTTTATTAGAGTTCTGCTAGACTATTTCCTTGAGGATAATATGAGGTGGAATGAACAAGTTTAATACCCATAGAATCACACATTTCCACCAATTCTTTTGCCCTAAAGGCTGCTGCATTTTCTGTGACCAATTTATGTGGACAACCAAATCTGCTGAAGATATTTTCTGTCAAAAACTTCATGACCACATTATGATCAACCTTCCTAGTAGGGATTGCTTCAATCCACTTGGTAAAATAGTCAGTGGCTACTAATATCCATCTGTGCTAGCCACTAGAATGTGGATTGATTTCTCCAATAAAATCCAAGCCCCATTGTTGAAAAGGTCCTTTTGGCTGAATTGGTTTTAGGGGCAGGGATTTCAACTGTTGTTTTCCTTCAAATCTTTGGCACCTGTCACAAGATTTAAAAAAAGAAAATACATCAGAAAATAAAGTGGGCCAGTAGTACCCAGCTCTGAGAATCTTATGGGATGTGGTCTTCCAATAATGGTGCCCTCAAAACATGATGTTATGTAACTGCTACATCACTTCAATTGACTGTTCTTTGTCCAGACACCTTAAAAGTATTCCAGATGGATCCCTCCAGTAGAGCAGATTTTTATTGATGCAATATTTAGCTGCCCTAAGCTTTATAGTTCTGGCTTGGCTTTGAGTAAATTCTGAAGGGATTTCTAGCTTCAGCAAGAAATTAATTATTGCAGCATACCAGTGACAAGAAGCTAGATTCTCAGCCACTGACTGCTTTCTGTCTGGTTCAACTGCTTCCTCTTCTTTATCTGTCTAACCATTTTCTGCAATTGTGCACAGGAAATCAATATCTAAAGACCTGCAATTTTCCTCGACCAATTACATGGCAAACCCCTAACCTCTGACCAGCTTGGTGGGCTTCAACTCTATATTAAATTCTATCATTTTTGCAATCCATTTTTCCCTTCTTCCTTCAGCATCAGGTTGTGTTAGGACATCTTTTATTGCAGCAGAGGGTACATATTCCATTATCTTTGAATGCAAGATATAAACTCTGAAAGCTTTTAAAGATTTGATAAGAGCATATGCATGTTTCTCGATAATATCATTCCTCAGTTCATCATCCCTCAAGTTTTTGCTGAAAAATGCTACTGGATGTTTTGAACCTTCTTCATCTGCCTGCAATAACACTGCTGCAATGGTTTCTTCAAAGGCAAATGAGAATACATGAAACTCCTTGCTGTAATCTGGACTTATTAATGTGGGAGCCTCCATTATAGCTTTTTTGATGGAATCAAATGATTTTCTTGCTGCATCAGTCCATCTTACCTCTGACCCTTTTCTTAACATGGAGGTAATATGCTTCACTAGTTCTGCAAAATTTGGTATAAACCTCCTGACAAAATTAATTTTGCCCAGAAAGGATTGGATATCCTTCTTTGATCTAGGGATAGACAAAGTCTGTATTGCTTTGACTCTTTCTGGGTCAATTTGAACACTTGTAGCAGACTCAATATGTCCTAATAGCTTGCCTTCATTTAAAGCAAATTGAGATTTTTTATGATTCACTGAAATTCCAAACCTCCTGCACTTCAGAAACACTTTTTTCAAATGTTGCAAATGATTTTAGTGGCTGCTGGAGTATACTGTTATGTCATCAAGGCAGATAAGGACAAATTTGTCCTTCTCTCCCACAAATGCTATATCCAAAGCTCTCTGAAAGGTGGCTCCAACATTCATCAACCCAAAAGGCATTTTGGCATACATAAAAGTGCCCCAGCGAGTAGTAAATGCAGTCTTTTCTTGATCATCTGGGTGCACAACAATCTGATTAAAGCCGGAAAATCCATCCAAGAAAGACATTACTTTGGCTCCTGAGACCTTTTTCAACAAATGCTCCATCTTTGGTAGAGGATAGTTGTCTTTCTTCGAGCATTTGTTCAAGTTTCTGAAATCAACACACAGTCTGATTTCTCTACTCTTCTTCCTCACCACCACTAGATTGGCTACCCATTTAGAGTATCTAAGAGGAACTATGATTTTGGCAGCCAGCAAATTTCTAACTTCTTTTTTAATCAAAGGAAGAAGCATAGGAATTATTGGTCTCAGCTTCTGTTTGAAAGGAATAGTGTCTTTCTCCAGAGGGATTTTACGCTGAATTATGTTCTTATCATACGTTTTCAGATCACTATACTCCCAAGTAAAAACATCAGCAAATTGCTTCATTAATTTACAGTATTCAGAACTTTGGTCAGCTGACAAATGAGTGGAAAAGTTTACATATCTAGGCTAACCTAGACTTCCTATATCATGCTTACAGACTACAGATTGATCTTCTTTTTGGGCAGCCTTGTAAGGTACATCATTTTGGTCAAACAATCTTTCAAGAGGAATTAAACCCTTAGGAATATGGTTACTAGGAAGCTGGACAATGTTGTCTTTACCAATTTTATTTCTAAGCTGGGGCTGGTGGCTTTCTTCCAAGGCTTCATTTTCTTGGTCAATTTGCATTTCAGAAAACTCATCAATGACTTGCAAAAACCTATTTAACTCATCATCATCATCAAAAACTTTCCAATGGTGGACATTATCAGGCAAGGATGGTCTGTATTTCATTTGGACTTCATAAACTAGTCTGGGAGGCAAAGGAGGTATAAATAGACTAGCAGACACAGCAAGGGAATCAACAAGCTGATTCTGGGCTCTAGGAATGTATGAAATACAGAAATAATCAAAAGAATCTCTAATTTTCCATACCTCATCTCTGTATGCTTTCAGCCTTGGGTGCTTTGCTTGAAATGTTTTATTTACTTGTTGAATGATCAAATCAGCATCTCCAAACACTTTCAGATTCTTGATTCCTTTGTCTTTTGTTGCATTAAGGCCCAACAGCAAAGCCTCATAGTCTGCTATATTCTTTCTGACTTGGAAAACTAGCTTCAAAGACAGTTGAATGCTTTCTTTCTTTGGAGACACTAGCACCACCCCTGCTCCTGCAATATCCTTGGAACACGCTCCATCAAAGAACATCTCCCAAACCTGACTTCCTTGCTCTTCTTCGGCCTGAACTGTTTGTTTCTTGAGCTATATTGAGGCCTTCTGAGATTCTTCTATTTGTAGAATACATGCTCCAAAATTAGTGTCCACTGCATATATAGGATGATTTGTAGGATTCTTCTCATCACTGATAATGTTGCCAACTGTTCTTCTCTATACAATCTCCTGATTTCTCCTCCAAAAATTGGGATAGTTGCATAAGATAGATCATTCTGTAATGTCCCACCTAGTCTCTTAATCTACCCTCTGGACAGCAACATGCCAAACTTAGGAGGGACATCTGATACCACAATATCCATCATCATACTCTTCATGGGCAGCTGACTTAAGGTAATGGCTAGATCTTTAATCAATCCAAGCATTTCACCTTCCTTGAATCAAAAGAAAATAAATCATGATACGGTCTAGTGATATCAAGGCCTAACTCTTCCATGACAACTTTAGGCATTAAATTGTGGCTGGACCCTGTGTCTAGCAGGCAATTGTGGAGGATTTTGTCATGAATGGTCATTGAGACATAAAAAGATGGAGAATTATTATTAGCAGGTTCAATCATAGGGCTTAGCACAATGGTAGGCTTTTCATCTTGCAAATTGACAGAGTCAATGGAGGTTTGTGTGGTTTCTAGCTCAAGGGCCTCAAGGATAGGCTTTCTAAATACTTCACTCTTCACCAACTCTACCAAAGGCACAGATATTTTCAATTTCTAGACTTATGACTCAAAGCTAAAAGAAGAAGATAACTTATCAAAACCTTTTACCTCTTGAATTGGAGCTTTGAGGATGACTGGATCAACTGTTGGTCTTCTCTACCTGCTATTCTGTGACTCTGTTTGGACAGCAACTCTTTGGGCAGAATTTTCTTTGACATTCTTTGCATTCGACCTCAGGTTATCTCTGTTGTTGTTCAGCTTGTAGGACAACTTCTTTATCCCATTCTTGACTGTCTTATTCCTACAACAAAGAATCTTCATAAGCGGCCAAAGTCAAAAATGCAGCGCCGAATTTATCTTCCATGCAGTGAATTTCATCCTCATCTTCTTCAAATTGTTCCTCCTCCATGGCTACATTTTGGAAAGGAGCTTTAACTTTCTGATCTTCTTTTGAATCTTCACCCCTCTGCATTATTTGTAATTGCTCATTTCCTCTTCTGAATGGATTGGGGTTTCTTGGAGCAAATGTGTTCTGCTGCCTTGTTTTCCCTGAATTCTATTCAAATTTTAGCTCAGAAATTTCAACAGCCAATAACTCTATCATCTTAGTCATTTTGTCTAATCTAGGCTCTGAAGATGATCCAGAAGAAGTAGAAGCCTGATTTCTCTGTCTCCTCCTATCAGCTTGACTTTTGAGCTTTTCTGCAACCATGATATTAGACTCTAGTTCTAGGGCTGCATCCTGCATGTCTGCCAGAGTGGCACATCTTCTTTCCCTCAATAACAAGCAGAAATCAGAGTCAAAAGCATTAGCATAAGTGATTTTGGCAGAGGTGGGGGTAGGTTTTACCTCAACTGGTATCTTACTATACATTCGATTAAATCTTTTATTAAAATCAGGAAAAGATTCACCATTTTCCCTCTTCAGGTTACCAAACTCAGTATTGTAATACAACAGGTCTTTTGTATCTCCCTAGTGCTTCAAAAATGCATCATCTAATGCTTCAATATCTGTTATAGATCTTTGGGGTAATTCTCTGAACCACTTCCTAGCCTCTCCATCAAGGCTCTGGACAAAAACTCTCATCCACACATCATTTTCACTTATATCTAAATTATCAGCATAACTGTAAAAAGCTTCTAGGTGTTCTTCTGCTGTTACTCCCTCTATTCCAGTGAACTTAGGCATATATTTTTGATATTCCCCCACGGGCATAGGATTTAAAGGAACAGGCAATACCAGAGGTCCATATCTAGCAGCAACAATTCTTTCTAACTTCGTGGGTGCTTGTTGGCCTGCCATGACTGGAGTATTTGGAAGAATACTAGCATATTGAATGGTAGGGAGTAATGTGATGAATGATAGAGACAAAGGGATGTTTTGGACTGAATGGGAAGCTTTCTTTGGACTGAGATTCAAAGGGGAACTAACTGCACAGGGGGCTGAATTACTCTCTTACGGAATTTCTTTATTAATAGTGCTGATTTCTAAATCTTCAATCTATATATCTTCAGCTACAACTTTATCTTTCAGAGATGAATGAGACTTCTTAGGATTACCTGATCCTGATGCCCCTTTCTGTGATGCTTTCTTCGATTTAACAATCGTCTCAGGGTTAGGCACTGATTCAACTGGTGATTTCTGAAGATTTCTTCGAGTATGTCTCATAAACTGAGCCAGAACTTCAATGTGGAGTCACCAAAGGATGGTCTTCCTCCAATGGAGTTGTGAGATAGATGATTACAACCAGAAACTGTGTTCAAACCTTGTCTATCATCAAATCTTGAAGTTGTGTCATTCTCCCAGGGAAGCTGAGCTTCAATTCCCCTCTCCCTGGCAACAACGCCAATTAATGTTATCAACCCAAGAAACTCTCCTAGGTTGTATGTCAGAGATGCTCGGGAACATTACAAACTCAATAAAAATGTTGGAAAATGGTGGATGAATGAAAGAAATGCTACATATTCAAGCCAGATAACCACTTCTACTATGCTTAACCCCAGACATGGGTGAACACCCCTAGACTACAAGGCTTTAGACCACTAATTACTCATAGTTTAAAGGAAAATCTGATGATGGAGAATACTGATCACACAAGCAGATGCACAGGACCCTGTGATGGCCAGCTACAACCAGTTTAAAGGTCTCTAAATCTATTTCTTAATGCACAGATAGGATGACAGCTCTCTGGCATTAAAACAACAGAAACCTGCATACAAATTCAATGATACAGCTAGATTCTAACACAGAGGTGGGATGACAACCCCTCTAATGCTAAACATCAACGTCACACGAATAAATGCATAACAGGCACAGCTTGGAACAAAGAAGAAGAAGTGGAAAGTGAGCAATTAACAACAAAAGAAGCTTGCATTAGCTGAAAATTAAGACCAGAAGCTGCAAGTGTCATAGTAGTTACAATCTCCAGAAGTTGAAGTCTACATCAGAATAACATTCATCAACCCCATTACATCTTGCTTTTTGGTATATATAGAGGTTGAATACAAAAATACTTGCTAACTTATGCGTGGAGGGGTCATAACTGACCACCAACCACATTTACAATTATATATGGGTTTTCACTGCAAGCTGAGTGTTTAAATGAACAAAATCGGCCTTTTTGGTACTTTGATGTCCTTCCTGAATAGGTGAAGTATTATTTGAATGAATTTCAATAACTGCTGCAGTCATTGAACTCTTCGAGGATCATCCTTCTCGTCCTTGATCGTGCTGCTCTTTGAATGAGGTAGGTGAGGATTCAATGTGCTGAGTACCAGACCATCTCTTCCTTGTTTAGAAAATCTTCGGCAAAATCACATAACCAAACTTTTGTCGACGCGTTTCAAACCAACCAGTGTGGTTCATCGTCAGGACAAGTTGAAGAACCAATCCGGCTTAGCTTGAATAAATAGAGCGTGCAGAGACTCAACAGCTATAATGCTAACGGCTAATTTGACTTAAGGTTCCTGGTCAAATCATTAAATTAATAAATTAATGTTTCTAGAAATATCTAAAATAGGTAAATAAATGAATTCATTTACAAACAAATAGATATATTAGTATTATTAACGAGAATCCATAGTATAATATTAATATTTTAATTATAATGGTCATTATAACTTATAATATAAATTAAATAAATCAATCCAATATTATTTAAATATAAGTGAAAGGTAATACATCACTCTTATTTTAATAATTTAGTTACACTAGGTAAAAGTGTAATAATTATTAATGGTCCATTGGTAAGTTAGGACTTTCCTATTTAGTTCTTAAAAATATATCATATTTATTATTTAAAATAATGGTCCATTAAAATACTAAGGTATATACAATAATATATGTTTATTAAATAATCTATATCTACTTATTAATTTGTAATTCCAAACAAGATGTTAAAATATTATTATTCCTAGAATTTAGTTATAATAGGTAATTACCATAAATTAGGGTAAAGTCTCATAATATAACTTAATATTATCAAAATTTATCCTTTAAACCTACTGGTCCAATACTCAAAATTCGTTCAATATTTTATTCAAATAAAAATATTAAGGTAAATAAGTCCTTAGGTAAATATATTATTACCTATAGGGTGGATAAAGTCCAAGTATATTACTAATAGAATAACTAATATTAATGGTATTTCATAATTTATCGTTTAAACCTAATGGTCAAAAATATATATTTATTCATTCCAAAAATAAAGATAACAATGTCATTAGGTAAATGAATTATAACTTATAAGGATTAAAAAGGGGGGGTTTTTAGACACTAGTAAAGGGAAACTCAATTCTAAGGCTATAATAAACATAATTATAGATGTATGAATAATGAAATAATGGAAAAAACAAATCTAATTTTAATAGTATCATAAATAGGTTCAGGTTAATACAATTCCTAACTTAATAAAGATTTAAACATTCCATAATAATTGGACCAAACTGCCAAAAGAAAAATTAAAGGAGGGGGAGACAGACACCCTATGATAAACCAAAAAAGGGGAGAATGAGGAGGCTAGGAGGATAAGGTTGGGACCCAGCAACTGCTGATCTTCCAGCCATCATCCCTATTAAGATTGTTCGGCCTTTTCTCAATCTCTAGGGCCTCTCTAAATTTGCGATGGTGAAACTGCGCAATTTTGGCAATGACCTGAGCCTCCTCTATACATACATGATGCATAGTCTTCCCCGCATGCTCAGCCAGGGCCGAGGACTTGGTCCTGCCATGTCTTAAGTCAGCCGAATGCTCACTAATCCGCTGATTGATAGAGCGACCAGTCTCACCAATATAGGGTGTCCCACAGGAACACGGAATGACATAGACGCCCTTCATGTCCTTAGGGTCAACCGGGTCTTTCACAGACCTGAGGGAGCCACGGATAGTATTGAGAGGTCTAAAAGTTGCGGGAACATCATACTTCTTCAGAATCCTCGCAATCCTGTCCGTGATTCCTTGGATGTAAGGAAGGTTCACACCCATGATACGATCATTAGGAACCCTTCGGATTGAAGGCTCCTTCTTGGCCCTGAGGAAGGCTTTCTGACCTAGGCGCCTATTGTAACCATTCTTCTCAAAGACTTCTAGAAGGTGAGCCTTCTCCGCTTCCAGGCTCTCCTCATCCGAAATTCTGACCGCACGGGTGGCAAGCGTGCTAAGAACCCCTAACTTCTGAGCGGGGAAATGATGCGAAGATGCATGCAAGTATTGCTCAGTATGCGTCTTCTTTCTATACACCTGATGAGAAAAGGAACCATCCACTTTCTTAGAGATGAGAACATCCAAGAACGGAAGACAACCATTATCTTCTTTTTCCATCGTGAATTTAATGGCGGTGGATTGTTTGTTGAGGTGACGGAAGAAACGATCCAGCTCATCAGGACCATGAGACCAGACAACACCAGTGTCATCAACGAACCTTTTCCAAAGCTTAGGTAAGAGGCGAGAGGAGGCCAAAGCCCTAGACTCAAAATCCTCCATGAAGAGATTAGCCACGACGGGGGACAAGGGGGAGCCCATAGCAACTCCGCAAGTCTGTTCATAGAATTCTCCCTCGAAGCTAAAAAAGGTAGAGGTAAGGCAAAGCTCAACTAACTTAGCCGTATCAGGGTCAGTTAGCTTATTGATAACCATCATGGCCTCATTGATAGGAATGTAGGTATACAGAGAGACCATGTCGAAACTTACCAAAATGTCCTCGGTCTCAAGATTAATTTTCTTAAGATCCTCAATAAACGAAGCTGAGTCTTTTACAAAGGACTCAGTCTGCCCAATCAAGGGTCTCAACTTTGCGGCGAGGAACTTGGCCAGGAGGTAAGTCGGACCACCGATGGTATTGACAATGGGTCTCAGGGGGACCCCCTCCTTATGGATTTTAGGAAGACCATAAATCCTAGGAGTGATGGGGTTACCCTCAATAAGTTTCTGGGCTAGAGGAATCGTGGAATTGCACGACTTGATCGCAAGGGCGACCGCTCTGGAAACCTTTTTGAGGGGATTCTTCGAAAGCTTCTTATAACTTCCACTATTACACAGATGGTCAAGCATCTTATTTCTGTAATCCTTTCTATCCATGATAACGGCGGCCCCACCTTTATCAGCTTTTAAGACCACGACGTCATGATTACCGTTCAAGCTCTTCAGAGCCTCAAACTCAGCCTTGCTGATATTGCTACGGGGAGGCTTAGCCCTCCTCAGGGTGACGACACAATCTTGCCTAATCGTGTCTTTAATCTTATCAGGAAGGTTCTTAATGCCGAATTCCACATCGCAAATGATGTCCTCAATCGGGATTTTTCTGGGAGCTAGGGCAAAATTAAGACCTTTCCCTAAAAGATTAAAAACCGCAGGCGGAAATGAAAAACTTGAAAGATTAACCACTCTATTGTCCTTAGGAAAGGAACTCGAATTTCCCGCCGACATACCCTTAATATCCGTCTTACAAAATCGGCTATCAAACCCACCCAACACTCGAATTTCCTTCTTTGCGTGCACGGGATAGGCCAAAAACACTGAAAAATGCATTGAAAATGGACGATGGACTGGGCATGAACATTAACCATTGGATAGCTCAGATGGACGACCTAGATCTCTTAGAGGGCAGCGTCGAGAGGAAACAGAAATGCGATGGAATATTAGCCGTTAGATCTAGTGAATTGAATGGTGAAGATCAGCGTATGTGGGTTATAGGGAAGCATATGTGCGGGAAGAACGAGGACTGTCAGATCATGGGCGGACATGATCGGACGGCTATCGGAAGCGGAAGCAGCACGATGGTTAACGAGCAGGGGGTCGTACAGGAAGGGCAGTAAGTGGTTTCCCTGTACCGCTTCGGGAGCTGTGGTGGTTTTGGTACACGATGGCGCGATCCCGTCAGGTTATGACGCGTGGCAGGCATGTCCGATGGGAAACCACCTTCCGTGCTGACTAACGGACGTGCAGGTTACAAGAGCGGCAGCAGTGGATATTTTCGGATCCACGGGAAGTGATCGGACGATAGTGGGTTACAGCACGTGCTTTAGATTGAAATGACGGGTGAAAAGACATTAAAAAGGCTTGTGAACAGGTTAGGACGGTTTATCGGGGTTTCATAGTATAAAAACAAAAAACACCCAGAAGCCGTGAAAAAAGATTTATGCGGGGTTTTGTAGTGTTTAAATGAAAAAAGCGCGGCGCCGGGGAAAAGGGTTTAAAGGAGAGTAAAGAGGATTTAAGGGGAAGGAGGAAACAGAGGTGTGGGAGTTATAAGGAGAAGAGGGAAAATGAAGGAGAAAGCATGAAAAACTGCTGCCAACCTTATACAACCAAACCAGCACTGCTCAACACCTATTTTTTTCCATCAAGTATCAAAGAACATAGCAGAGCTAACACTATCATTTCAAATGTGTAAACGGTAGAAGATCCTTCACCAGCTGAAGGATGTTGCGAACCATCGTTAACCCCTTGTGGGGGTTGCAGTCGGTTTGCAATAAGGTTTTGCTTTTGTTGAGCGGGGAAAGGATTATTTAGGAAAATATTGGTCCTACCAGTATCCTTTTGAGCAATGTATTCTGTGCACTCCTAAATATGCGGACATCGATAGGTCATGTGGTCTGCAACACAGATTTTGCAAGGAAATATGGCAGGTTTATCCTTTTCCTCGTCAAGAGGCACAATGGCCTTTTGTTTTGGGTTTTGCTGCTTTATTGACTACTCTTCAGAAGGAGCCGTCTTTTTCTTATTCTTCTTTTTCTTACCACCAAGATTTTGTGTAGACTGCATAGAGTTTATCTCAGTGGTAGGAAGAGCAGTTGATTTGGCAGTAGTGGAATAATTGGGGTTGCCAGGGGCATTGGGGATCAAGTTGTAAAGAGTGCTAGACTGTGAATATATCAGATCTAAGTCCTGGGCACGAAGTATGGATTGGTCTTCTGTGACTGCACCACTTAGAGCGACATCTCTAGTGATTTGCGGGAGTAAGGACTTGAAGAACTAGTCCGTTAAGAGAAAGTCTGGGAGGGGAGCTTTGACTAACCTCCACCTACGTCTCCATTCATGTATATGATTGGAGATGTGGGTGGTGGTATCCTAACAAAATGAAGTGAGGAACTCTGTCCCAGTCTCATAGCAGATGGGTAGCTGGAAGTGCTTTAGGAATTCCATCGCTAAAGTGTCGAAGGTGTTTACTAACGCACGTGGTAACTTAATGTACCATTTAGCTGCGTTGCTAGTGAGGGTGTGGGGAAAAAGATGTAACTGGACATTATCATCCACCATAGAGATTGAAACACACCAAAGATGGTAGGTGGTGATATGGGTGCCCGGATCCTCCCCTTGCTGTCCATCAAACTTAGGGATGTCCATTGGTATCTTATGTGTGATCGGCGGCCATTGTAAGTTATGATAGATGGGGTGGTTTGTCAGTTTGTATAAGTCAAATATATCCAACATTGCCAAGAAAGGTAGAGAGTTTGGTGCCCCCGACTCGAACCATGGCGATGACATATGGCTTGAGGAGCCTTGAGCTCCTCCCATCATTTGACTCCCAATATTATACATGGGTTGTGTGGTGTAGCAGTTGCAGTGATGTATGGTGTTGTAGAGTGTATTTCCATGAGGATTTTGATACTGGGGTATAGAATTTCCCCCAGGATGAGTGGTGCCCCCTTGACTCATTTGAATTTTTGAGTAGAGTGCCCCGATGGATTGGTTGGGACCTCCTTGAGGATTCTTGCCCGACACAGAACTAACCATTTTTCCTTGATTGAAATAAGGAATGCTCATGTCAATTAGTGACTAACCATGCATGCCTGAGAATGGAGGGTCAACTGTTACGTTCCCTACTGGCATGTGCATATTGGGAAACCCCCCAAGTATATGAATCTAGGGGTTTGAACTGTATAATGGCGGCTGACCATATTGTTGGTAGACAAGAACTGTGCCCATAGTGCCACATTAAGCAATACATGGAGTGTTGTATGTGGCACTTGTCAAAGGTATGCAATTTGACACTAAAGGGGTGGAACACGGCATCGGTTGGGTTCCACTTGTAGAGGGTGTCATTTGAGTGGTTGTACCTTGGACAAAGGGGATAGCAGAGTTCGCCATCGACAGTGTTTTGGTGACTGTTGACTGAGGAAGTGGTGGAGGACTGAAAGTGTCCACAAATTTCCACGACCCGTTAGTCATCGACGGGATGGATGGAAATGTTCCACCTACAGAAACAGGAAGTACAGGTGCTGTTAGAATCAAGAGTGGGTCCAATGGATTCGTGAGTGGACTGTTACAGTTAGGAAGAAATCCTTCCGTGAAGAAATCCTCTGGAAAACTTGAATCATCAGTTGTCTAAACAGATTCTGTGTGAGATATAGGAGACTGATTCCCTGAAGATGGGGAATCTGGTTCACTGGAGCTCAGCTAATCTTCCACAATGAGTGGAGGAAGTCCTAGCAATCATCTAGATTGACAACGAGGGCTAGGTGTAGCCATGGTGACTGTTAATTTTTATCAATAAATTTTATCGTGATATTTGTTAAAGTCTCAAAATTATAACACGTTGGGGCCTAAAAAATATAAAAAATACATTAAGTTGATGAATCAGCAAATAGAGGGAAATGAACCTATCTGATAACCACCGATCACTGGAGATGAAATCCAGTATCTCAATGAATAACAGAGAAGGCTGGCTAGATGTACAGTTATAGTTACTCTAGAGCTTTGCTCGAACCTCAGATTGAGGGGCCAAGTACTCTCGTGAAGACAAACACCCTCCCAAAAACTAAAGACAGAGTAGGTCTATCTGTGTTAGGTACCAGGATAGCCCGTCCCAATCACCTTGTGTAAGTCCCTAAAATTTTGGCCACTAAAGACACCTTAGATCATAGAAACCACCAGGGGGGACATAGTCGTAGACAACACATTGTGTGGGCAGGATACCTAAGTCCCCGACTCAGCTTTGAAATCCCCAAAGGGATCCCCAATACATAGAATACCCAAAGGATTTGTAAGAGAAAGCGGGCTACCTTCACTTATAGTCCGATGTTGTCTCGTATTTAGCTCTGCTTTTACTGGAGTGGACCATGTAGTATGAGTGCAAAAGTAATTTTTCTCTCTTTTAATGACACTAGTTTGGTGTTCGATCTTTGGCAGTTTTACTCACTCTACTTATCCCAAGATCCTAGCCTAACTATGTTTGTTTGCTCAATAAAGAGTTACTGAATGATTTTAGGTAAATTTTATGTGTACTTGATTATTGTCTTTGGTAGGGAAGTTAACGTATGAAATGTGATGAGACTCTGACTCAATAAATCATGCAAAAAACAATGCTTTCAAAAAATTTCAATTCGATGAAAACAAGTTGTATTCTACAAGTGCGAGTTTTTCACATATTCATATTCTTTCCATACATCTTAGTCATTTAACACATGCATAACCAAACGAATTCTTTCCAATGTTTCTTAACAACTCCTTGAAACCAAAAATAAAGCAGCTTTTAACCAGTTAAACAGAAGGATGAGTAAAAAAATGTGGATCTTTCTTTAAGAAAAAATGCTTTTAAGAAAGAGAAACAAAACTTTTTTCCCAAAAATAATTTTTTAGGACACCTATTTTGCTAACAAAATGCAGTAACAGATCTTCTTTCAATCCATGAGAAGGTTTCCTATCCCTTTTGGCTTACAGACACAATTGAAAATCAAGGTTTTGGGAGACTAATGCTCTATAATAGTGGCTACAGAGAGTTAATGGGCCACTAACACTCCCTGTGAGCAGACATAGTGCTTTATAAAGCTCTGTGTAGTCTGCTAACCTGCGTTAGTGTGGGAAATTAGTCAAAAAGAGGGCTTTCAAGATTAGATTCAGAGATGAATGTATGTAAGAAGATGCAGCAAGGTTTTTGGTGGGTCAGAAAGGGAATGCAGAAGTATAGGGAGCTCTTAGAAGGAGAAGAAAACTGAGAAGAGTCTAGGTAAACTGGGAACTAGATGTATAGTCCCCAGAGGAGTCGCCAATTCTGCTATAGGGTAAAATGAACGGTGTATGGAGAGTGAATATACACTCAAAGGTCTTCCGAGGACCTTCCGTAGACAGTAAGATTATCTACAACCATCACAAAGTTACATGCATGTTCATAAACAATAACTAACTATCAAAGTAGAAGAAGGAGATTACCTCAAGCCTCCGTGTAGATTTGCTGGAGAGCACAGTGCAGCTAGGTGGAAATCCCTTGAGCCGGCTCCAGATCAAGTCCTGCACATAGAAGAGACAAGCATACTCAAAACATACAACTCTAATAACTAATACATGAATACATAAAGGAAAATCTAATTACATATAACTAAGCTACTCATGCTAAAAGGCATTGGACAAACAATTGAATGAATGATAGTACCAACACCACAGAGTATACAGTACAACTGCAGTTCTATATTAATATTGGAAGAGTGATTACAACCATCTATTGTATCACCCTTCCTTTACCCCTCTAGCTTCTCTCTCTCTCTCTCCCTTCTTGCTTACTTCTTATGATTTGAGACAATGCTCAATAGTCAAGTATGCTATCCTTTCAAATGCTCTGCGCTCTATCACAATAGCCCTAGCTTTGCTTATGTAGCAAATGAGTTAGGGTTGCCAAGTTCCTCCTTGAGTTCCCTAGGGAAAAAGCAATGAACTTGCCATGATTTTCAGTTCTTTCCCATTTGCCTCCTTCTTTCATATTATAAATCCTCCAAATAGGTCAAATTTGGATGTTTCCTTACTTTTCTTGAGAAGTTTTAGGAATAAATATCTAGATATTTATGAGTCAATTCGTTCCTTTGACCCTCAGAACTTCACCAAGTTTCACTAACGTTGTTCCCATACTAGCAACTTGAGTTAGTAGGGTCACTAACGCACCCTTAGGCTTGCAGACAAGCTTTATGAAGCAGGTTGTTAGTGCACAGCTAGTGTTAGTGTGGTATCAAGGCCTGTGATTGTGGTCTTTGCTTCAGCTATCATGTCTTTCCCCTTTGAGTTGATGACGAGGTCCATTTGTTGTATAACAGTGCACAACGTTTTGCATCCATTAACGAGTTCGAAATGGCAAGGGCTCAGCCATCTTTTCGCTTTTAAAGGGTCAGAAAAGAGATGAAAGAAGACCCCCCATTTTTATTCTCTTTAACGTCAAAAAGGGAAAAATACTTGACAATCTTTTCATATGAGTTTAACGAGACAAGAAAAGAGCTGAAATGTGACTCATCACCATCGTCAGACATCCATCACCTGTCGCTGCATAAGTAAGGCAAAGTGTATTATTGATTTCTTGAGGAAAAATAGGTAAAAAATATTTACAAAACCTGATATTTCCATGAAAAAAATGAATAAAAAGCGAAAAAGTAAATATATTTTTACCATTTACCATTTTACCTTTGCAGTGAAGACTTTTTACCCACTTTTGCCCTAGTTTTTATAGAGAAAATTACGAGATATTTGGGAGCTCGATCGATGAGCCATCAGTTCCAAGTAATAGCCGAAGCCCTGAGCTCCATTTTCATGCTACTCATTTCTATTTTTAGCCATTTTTAGGATTTTTAGGGAGGTTTTTGAGAAAAAAATTTCGCCCTCGGTCGACGCGATTTCCAGGCATGGGATCATGCCAGCCGAGGGTTATTTGCAAAAACCTATGTGCCGATTGATGTGACTATTTCTAAAACAGGCACGCCGACGCTGTGGATAGGGAAAAACCATTTTTTCTCAAGAATTGATCATTAAAACTTGAATTTTATGTGCCAAAGTTGATAATTGACTCAAATAAATGGCTTTTGCAGGAGAGAAATTGCCGAAAATGGTGGATTGGAAGGAAAGAGAACACGAAGGTGTTGACACCCAGGCACTGAATGATTCAAATTTCCTAGAGGCTTTGAGGGCTTGCGGGCTCCTCAAATTCTTCCTTACACTAGGGATGTGGGCCCAGCCCGAGCTACTTCGATACTTGATAAGCCTTTGGGACATCAATTGTGAGTCTTTGTCATTGGAGACTGGGAGCTCGAGCTGACAACTTCAGATATCTACTTCATCATTAGACTGTCTCACAGAGGTGAGCCAATGAACTTGTATGGATCACGTCTAGTCGAGACAAGCATATCTTCCCTACTTGTTGAACATTGTCCTGAGGCCTTGAAATCCAAGAGTGGGAAGATAGAGATTTCCAGTGTGTGGGATTTGACATTGAGGGTGCTTCTGTTGACTATCAATAGAGTGGCAGGGTCCCAAGCGGAACATGAGACTGTTAACGGGAAAAGTGTCTATTCAGAATGACCCTATCCCACTAAGGTGTGACAGTGACCTTAGAAACAAACAGAGAAAACTACTTTCGTATTCTTCTTTATGAACTATAAACGAAGAGGAATAGGATGAACCAACCTGTGTCTTGCGCTAGTCCTTTGATCCAATCTCTCTACTCCTTGACAGCTTCCAGCTACCTGCTCCCTTACTTGCCCAGCTTCATCGAGTTCCTGTAAGATCACAGAAGAAGGAAACTACACAAAGACGTGGATTTATATTCATAAATAGCTTAGGATCATATTTAAGCTAAACATACAAATGTAACAAACATCAATGATACACAAGCATGTAGGAGAAACTCAAATAGTTTTATTGATATAGCAAGAAGATCCAGGAGGAGTTACAACCGATGATTCCTGATCCAGCATCCACCTCCCAGCAAAGAATCCCCTCTTCACCCCCAACAAAGCATAAATCACCCAATACTCTGATATCTATCTCAAAAACAATAGCAATTCTCTGCAATGTACAAAATTCCAGCCTCTGGATCTCTGGGATGAGGGATCCATATATAGATGTATGCAAGGAATATGAGTCAGCTTATGATTTGACTAGTGGCTTCTCTGCCAGTTCTTGCTTCCACTTGGAGACTGAGAGCCTCTTACTCATCCTTGGTCGAACTCAGTGAGGCAAGTGTCATTGGAGAAGATTCTGGAAGCTTCCATTGTCTTTCCACCTCGCGGAATGGCACTGCCATTTGTCATTTCCCGCTCAACGCACCCTGGTAGTGCATTTAGGTACATTGCAACGCACCTAGCTAGTGTACTTGGGTGCTATGCAACGCAGCTAGCTAGTGGAGCAGCTGAAATGATCCTGATTTGACTGATTCTGAGCAGTTTCTGGTGGAGAACTTCTGGGAGAAGCTGTAATTTGTTGACCTTGTTCCTTTAGGGGTCGAAACAACACTTTTAGGGACTTAGGATCCCTTGGTTTATGGACATTTCATGCTTATAGCTGTAAGGAAAAAAAATGTCTATAACAGTTGCCCCCTAAAGTATGAGGCCGTTTATCGGGTGAAATGCTTTATTAGGAGGATCCGAAGTTCTTTCAATTCTGGGAGGAGACCTGTAATAAGATACAATACAATACATTATCTTCATACTGTTTTCATGATCTAGCTGAGGTAGGCATTCCCATGCTCAGCTTTATAAATTCATTTTCATGTACATAGGACAGACAATCGTCTGATGGTAGACTGATGATTTTGATAGAGCCATCATCCTTTTGGTAGGATGATTATCTGTGCTACAATGTTGTACATTTCAATGTCTTTATTCTCCTGAATATATATCGCAGCCTGGATGGATGAAACTAGATCCGGGGTCTTCAATCTCGTCCGATCTTCACTCGAAGTACAAGTCGATCCATGTGAGAAATGTTTTGAAGTCGAACATGGAAAGACATCGCTTGATTACCAGTCAATGATGTAAACTGTTAACAAGTGCGAGAGGAATCACCGATAATGATGATGACCCTCAAGGTACTGCAGTACAATTCACATGGTGTGAATAAAGGACTTGGCGTCGAACACCACGCAAAATCTTTCGGTCGAAGGTCATTGATGTATACCTATCGCCGGAAGTGAGAAACTTGCCATTGAGGCATGCAAGCTTCAAAGTACCGAAGGGGGTGTTCCTAGATCAACTTCTTGGATAATGAGCTGATGTCGACAAGAAGTGATCCGTCAAAGGAGGGCCTTAATGAATCCCACATCAATGACACGGAACGGAGCAAATGATTTTGGTGGAGATGAAAACAATCTGATGATATATGGTTCAGGATGGCGGTCATGAAAGAATGAAGTATAATGTATGGTAGTGGATGGGACACAGGTGACTTCTCTGGATGACTTCTCTTGAACATGTCGGCGACACTTATGTGATGGATTGGTAGCATTTACCCCAAATGTGGATGGTATGGCGTGACCATGGTGATGTGACCGGTGAATGAAACAACCCAACCCGACTCAGGCACGGAGTGGAAGTGTCATGTTCAAGAGCGACTTGCTACCCATAAAGATTCTTTGAGTTTTCTTCCCAATTTTTCCCCAGTCATTGCTGACCAGTACCTCTTTATTTTTGTCAAGCTTGAGGAGGATAACATATGCTTGTTCTATAATTTGCTCTTCGGGCAAACCCATTGCTATGTTTTAACGAGCCTAGCGATAGTGAAACTCGTTCTCGTCTAAAGACAAGTTTGTCGCTATTAATATTTTTAACGAGTCTAACGACAAAGATAACTCGGTCCTTTTCATTTTTAGAGAGTCTGAAAAGGTACGTAAAGTTAACTCCAAAATTCCTTTTTCGTCATCTAATCCCTTAAGTCCGAAAAAGTATAAAACAATACAGAAGGGATGAATTTTCGATAATTTTAACGAGCCGAACAAAACAAGTGCTCGATCTTTTTGTGCAATAATCCCTCAGGTCCAAAAAGATTAAAATCTAGAGGATGGATAGCACTTCCTGTCGCTTTAACGAGTTGGAAGGCCAAAACTCGGCAATCTTTTCATATTTTATGAGTCAGTTGAAAAGATCTTAAAGAAGACTCGTCTTTTGAGGAACGAGTGATAAAATGGGTAGCAGCTGATTCCAGGTAAGGTTTGGAATTTTCCAATCATGGCAGTGTCACAAGGATGGCTAGTGAAATCACTCTTCACAACTGTTCCTCAAAATGGGTAAACAATCAGATGGAGGTGAATGATCGGCCAATGGAAAAGTGGAGGTGACGGTGCAAACACGACCAAGGTTTTAATGGCTCAAATGTTACATTCACGGTGGTTATTTACCGGGGAATAGTTCATTTTTTAAGGAGCTTAAACGCGGGTGGAAAAATTTGCTCATGTCTTATGTTTATTTTTTAACGAGCTTGAACTATGTGCTAAAACTACTCGATTAATCCAGTCATATGATAAGAAAGTCTCATATAAAAATGGCAATTTTTAGATTTTTGCCCCACATCCTTTCTTTATGCAAGTTAGGTGACGACTAATCCTACGAGTTTAAAGGGTTAGAGGTCCTAAAAATTTAAAAAATAAATAGCCGCCCCTCGCTTGCACTCCAAAAGGTTTGCATGCCCCCAGGTATAAAATATGGTTTCAAGGTTACCCCTCAATTTGTAGACAAAACATTTGTTCTATCAGGAAAGGCCTACCTCTTACAGGTTACCCAAAGATTGTTCTATTCGCGGTGCAAACAAAACACTTCTTCGGCGATGTCTACCGAGATAAACAAAGGTGAGCAACGACTTCCGCCACTAACATAACTTTGACAAGAGAATCTTATTCTCGAATAACCCCTCTTCCTCCGACGGACGGGGTACAGACTAGTCATATTCTCCCGCGGAAACCTACCCTATACCTGAAGTTTTCCTGCCGAAGCAGACCAGGACGCATGCCCCCTGGGTTTCAGTCATATCCCTCCGAATTACTCGCGCTCAATGGGAGGACGGAATGGGGATTGAGACATTTCTTGCGTGAAGAGACCATTTAGGGATGGTATATGACTATTTGCTATGCGTGATCCGGGAAATGAAAGCTGGTCCACAAGCTTGACCACTCTTCCTTCGTGCGGAAAACACATTACTCTAAAGAGTGAGGAGACAATGGCTCCCATGCAATAAATATAGTCTCGTCCAAGGAGTAGATTATAATCCAAGGGTCCTTGAACTACCATTACGTTCATGCGAACTGTCTTCCTTCTCAATGTTATGGGCACATCGGGAAGGATCCCTAAAGGTCGACTGGTTCCTTTATTAAAGCCTGTCAGATTTCTCATCTCAGGCAACAGCGATGGCGAACCAAGCGCTTTCCAAGCAATAGAGGAAAGGATACTCATAGAAGCCCCCTCATCTATGATGGTACCAGCCATGACCATTCTATATATTTGAACGATAATTCAGAATGGTATGCTTGTTGGTAAACGGGGTCTGCCTAGTTGATTCCAGTCGACGGAGAAAACTAGGTTGCTTGGAGGTGGGACCGAGTAGACGGCCGGGTATGGCTCTGACGAACTTCCTTCCTGCGGTAAAGGAATGGGTAGATTTCCCCCATGTTCGTCGGAGTCTGCGTTGATGAAGAGAATTTGGACGGTGTCATCCTTGTTCTCTTCAGTGACTGTATCATCCGAAGATAAAACCACTGAAGGCAAGACCGGGTCAACTGCCACCTCGACCTTGTGACTTTCGTCTGGTATGGATTCAGATGGTTTATCTTCAATGATAGGTGCTTCAGCCGACCGCTTGAGCGGGCCAGCTGGATTCTCAACTAGCGACAGCCTCGGCAAGAGTTTTTTATATCCAGGAGGAAGTCGTAACGGTGAAACCGGACAATCATCCAAAACTCTTTTAGCTTCATCTAAGAAGGGACAACGGTGGACGGCATGATTACCTTCGCACAGTTTACAAGGAAATCTAGCTTTCCCTTTTTGTCCTGGGGCTTCACTTTCGCTAGTTGACGGTGTGCTTTCAACATGATCACCAGAGGTTGATGACATCGGATTGTGCAAATGAGGAGACCAGTCCCTTAGTATCTGAGGGATGCAAGGACAATCTCTGTGAAAGTGGTCTCCTTTGCAAATGACACATGGCGATTTAGGCCTGGTCGGTGCAGTGTGTGGATTTTCGTTAGACGATACTCGTTTTCCCCCATTCGCCTTTGGCTCCTTCTTCTTCTTCTCTTTCTTCTTCTTTTCGTTCTTCTCCTTAGGAACTTGACTTTTGGCTTTGCCAGCCCCATCAAGCGAAGAGGAAGGAGGAGAAGAAGAATTAGAGGAAGTAGAAGGTTGGTGGGCAACTCTGGACTCGTCTAATTGCTGATTCGATTGTTCAGAAATAGTGGTGTTCTGAACGACATTGGTTGAGAAGAGCCATACCGGCAAGCCAATTGTTAGTCCTGGAAGCGACAATGTGGCCATATGGGGTGCACCAACATCTCCCCAAGAGGAGAAGGGACTAGGATTTCCACCAAGGGGAATTCCTTGGTTGGTAGACTCCATTTTCTCAACCTAAGATCAACGTAGGAAAAGGGTAATGAATATTCCGTTTAAAATAAATTTTTAGATGCTTTGACAAAACTTGGTTTTTCAATTTTTAAGAGTTGAGAAAAAACAAAAGATGACTCTAGTCTCCTTTGATTTTTAATGAGCCTGAAGTGACAAGTGCTCAGATGGACCTTTTCTGTTAAGGAGTCTGAAAAGGAATGAAAGGGACTACTCTGGAGATCTAGGTAGAGGGAGTACCAAACCAATCGCAAAACTGCAGAATACTTTTTACGGTATGGTAGTCAATCTTCACGAATGTTGTGTTCAGTGCATTGCGATCAGTAGGGCGGCCGACACGGCTTCCTATGGATAAAAGGTTTTAAGCCTACAGGGGTCTCCCAATATATACTCAATGGTACGTGGGAGCACAAGTCCATACTGGCACTTATCGTCTCAAAGTGGAGGAATCACCCAACCATCAGTGAGGACAACAGTTACCAGGCTTTACGACGCCGGAATACGTCTCTAGCCTAGACCTCTAAATGTTGTGCGTTAAGTTCAAAAGCGTTGTTAGATTCATTCAATTTATTTTAAGTTGATCTTTCTTATGAATTTTACCTTTTGGGTTCACCATGAGATGTAGATGTAATTCCTAAAATGCAATCTAAAGATGATAAGTAAACTTTTATCTCTTTTCAGCAATGAAAATCCTAGCTACAAGGGGAAAAGAAAGACACAATCTTTTCACAAAGAGCAAAGAGCACACTGTAAATTCACTTTCCTAAATCAAGCCAAACAGACTGTCAATATGCAAATGCACATGTGCATGTATTTGTTTTTCACTTTCTTAATATTGATGCCTAAAAAGAAAGTTGATGTACAAATCTGAATTTTCTTTCAAGTGACAAACACAAACAAGCTTCTTTTCGAAATCAAAAGGTAGAGATGATTATGATACTTTATGATTTTGAAATAAATACTCGTTTCGACACTGGAAAGTCACAAATTCAAACCAAAGGCAAAAGTAAAAGCATAATCGACTGTCAACAGCAAATAAACTTTCTCCTAAGACCAAAATCAACAGTTACGACAGATCAAAGGACGACAGTATGACTATTCTACTTTTGCAATGGAAAACTGTAAATGATGTAACAAACACACAAAAACATCTACAGTTTTTTTTGTACAAAGGAGGCGGAATTAAGGCAAAGAAAAGGGGTTTTTCAACAGACACATACACTGATCACAGGCTGCAAAAATCAGAGACAAAACTGAAAAAAAATGAAGCAAAGAACCTCAGCTGCATAGGGCTAGGCTGATCAGCGCACCTGTTACACAGAGAAACTGCATTTCAGCGCAGGTAGCCCTCTCGGGAAGTGCGTTGAAATGCAGAACCTCTTCACAGAGCCTGCGCTAGGGCAGAAACGAGAATTCTATCCGGGTTCTGGGTCACGGTTTGCAGTTTAATCTATGGTTTTTGGCCGAGTAAAAGCAATCAGAAATGCACAATCAGAGGGTAGATTTAAAGGAGGTCTAAGAGCTATCACAAAGGGCAATCAGATCGTTTGTGAATCAGCTGTTCAAATCATAAACAGATCCAGTGAATGGATTGAAGTAGCAGATGTCTACTTTGCATTTGTTAATGGCAAATGCAGTTCGATTGCTACTTCTAAGTTTATGAAACAAACAACAAGAGAAACACAAACAAACTAATTAGACACGATCCCCAGTGGAGTCGCCAATTTGTTAACGGGAAAAGTGTCTATTCAGAACGACCCTGTCCCACTAAGGTGTGACAGTGACCTTAGAAACAAACAGAGAAAACTACTTTCGTATTCTTCTTTATGAACTATAAACGAAGAGGAATAGGATGAACCAACCTGTGTCTTGTGCTAGTCCTTTGATCCAATCTCTCTCCTCTTTGACAGCTTCCAGCTACCTGCTCCCTTACTTGCCCAGCTTCACCAAGTTTCTGTAAGATCACAGAAGAAGGAAACTACACAAAGACATGGATTTATATTCATAAATAGCTTAGGATCAGATTTAAGCTAAACATACAAATGTAACAAACATCAATGATACACAAGCATGTAGGAGAAACTCAAATAGTTTTATTGATATAGCAAGAAGATCCAGGAGGAGTTACAACTGATGATTCCTGATCCAGCATCCACCTCCCAGCAAAGAATCCCCTCTTCACCCCCAACAAAGCATAAATCACCCAATACTCTGATATCTATCTCAAAACCAACAGCAATTCTCTGCAATGTACAAAATTCCAGCCTCTGGATCTCTGGGATGAGGGATCCATATATAGATGTATGCAAGGAATATGAGTCAGCTTATGATTTGACTAGTGGCTTCTCTCTGTCAGTTCTTGCTTCAACTTGGAGACTGAGAGCCTCTTACTCATCCTTGGTCGAACTCAGTGAGGCAAGTGTCATTGGAGAAGATTCTGGAAGCTTCCATTGTCTTTCCACCTCGCGGAATGGCACTGCCATTTGTCATTTCCCGCTCAACGCACCCTGGTAGTGCATTTAGGTGCGTTGCAACGCACCTAGCTAGTGTACTTGGGTGCTATGCAACGCAGCTAGCTAGTGGAGCAGCTGAAATGATCCTGATTTGATTGATTCTGAGTAGTTTCTGGTGGAGAACTTCTGGGAGAAGCTGTAATTTTTTGACCTTGTTCCTTTAGGGGTCGGAACAACACTTTTAGGGACTTAGGATGCCTTGGTTTATGGACATTTCATGCTTATAGCTGTAAGGCACAAAAATGTCTATAACAGAACTAACAAGTCAAAGTTCCTTTATGCTATTGACTACATAGCTCCTATGTTCTTCAACTGGGCAGAGGCCATGAAGATGAACATCAAGTGCCAATTTTCCAAGGCCAAGGCGGGGAATATGAATCAATTTGGCTTCAAATCAGTACTTGTGACCATTTTCCTAGAACGAGTGCCACTGTTCTAGTATCAGTTGACTAAGGTCGATCCGCAGATGGCCCGCTGGAGTCGTCTGATGCCCAGGATTACTGGGCATCAGTATATTTCATTGTTGGGCATGGAATCCCCCCAAGGCATGTGTTGGGGCTTAAAGCCCAGTTTTTTACAAAATCCATTGTAAAGACTCCGCAAATTATGGGCGCGAAGCGCGAAGTAATAATAGAGTCATAGGGTTTCTCACCCTTTTTTTTGTAATGTAATGTCGGTTTGAAAGATCTACCCATGGTACGCGGACCATGGGATTGTATAAATAGAGAAAGGTTCTAAGTGTAATGGAGAAAGAAATCTAATAGAGGAAAAGAAGCATTGAGTCGAAGTGTAAGTCGTGTCTTTGGGTCGTAGAGTAGGAGAAGGCTCTGGAGCTGAGTGTGTGGAGGCCTAGTAGTCCGCAGCTAAGTGCGCAGAACCCTGCAGCTAAGTGTGCAGGGCGGGTTGTGGTTTGTAACCATTGGAAATATTAATAAATAGAAGTTTTACCATATTTCTGTGTATATTTTCCTGGTTTATGTATTATTGGGTATGAATTACAAGTTTATTATTTATTTACTACACAAACTCATATGAATGTGCTGAATAAGTAAATATAACATAAGGCATCTGGTTGCGCAAAGATATCTAACTAGTATAAGAATATAAGTAAGATCTCAAGTGTGAATTAGGGAAATAGTGCAAATCACTACTCCAGCAGTGTGAAAGTCCCACAGCCCCCAATTAGGGCTACGTGAAGGCGAATATATTAGGGAGCGAAGGCTAGGGAAGTGCATCAAGTAACCTGCAGGAAGGGACTAACATTTGGACTGAATCAACCCCTGAGACATCTCAAGGGTGCGGAAACTTGGTTCTAGCACCCCCCCATACTACTTCAGGTGAGACCTGAGTCTGCGCTCTGCATACTATTACCGAAAGGGCCAGTAGTACAAGGATTTGTTTGGCTAATTAACTCAGAACTTGGATCAGGCCCCATCAAGCCAACAAATGGTTCTGTTGTTGGGACCGACATCTACATAGAGATGTCTGATGTCGTATCACTAGAATCTGACTAAGAAAGGAATTGAATATTGGTTGGATAAGGAAGATCCACGAGTTCGCAGCATAGGAGAATAGGAATTTTGAACAATAAAAAGAAGAGTGGTTAGACTGCTACCTGTACACAGAGATCCACGAAATTTTCTTCGCATCTTTCCCTACTGATCTATATGAGTGGATCGTGAAGCTAGCAGATAGCCAAGGAAGGTGCAAGATCGATAGACCTATTGTGTGGACTCCAGAATTGGTGTGCAGAGTGGAAGCATCAGACGATAAAATCATGCACGTTGTTGATCACTAGCTTGATCAAATTATAGGAGGATTCATCACTGAGTTTGTAGTAGATACTTTAGTCAGCTATAGCAAGGCAGAATGATGCTTCCTCAAATGACCGCAAGGTAAGTACGTTAAGTCTTTGAACACTTGGATTAAAATGAAACTATGTGAAAAACAAGTTATGCGAATACATTGATGTTTGGGGCTACATGAAGTGGGAGAATTTACAGAAATGAAGGTAGTGAAGAACTAGAAACTAGCCCCTTGATTTCACCTCTGCAAGGGGATGAGGAAGAGCTCGTGAAGGTCTCACCAAGAAGCGCGATCAATTTGATAGGGCAGAGGATTCCGTGCATACCACACGCACCCACACCACTGCCAGTTTCACCGTGTTCACCCCCATATTTGCCCATACCACCTCTGCCACCACCGCTAGTTAATATGGCGAGCACAATAAAGTTGCCAATGTTCAAGGGAGTAGGAAATGAAGATCTAGACCTGATTTGGTTCATGATAAAAGTTGTATGGGAAGCGTAGGGATTTACGGATGACAATATAAAGAAAGAAATGTTGGTCAGCACTCTGCAAGATTGTGTGCTGACATGGTACATTAAGCATTCCAATGACAATCTGAATGTGGGGATCACGGATATCCAAACTACGTTGAACAGAGAATTTAGCAGGCCGAAGTCAGAGCTGCAGTCGATCATTGGGTTCAAAGAGATCACGATGCTACCAGGCGAGACTCCTTGGGAGTTAGATCGGAGACTGAAGTGCACAATTCGCGTAGTTAACATGACTTTGACGGATGGAAAACACTGCGAATGGTTTATATCGAAATTAACACCGCATTTAAGGAACGCGCTGTCACAATAGAGGCTAACAACTTAGGCCGAGACCTTGAAGATCGCGATGAGACTATATGAAACCCTAATACAGGATCCTAACTTGGGAGTTCAGTAGATCCATGCGCAGTTGAAAAACTTGTTCCTTGAGATGCAGAGTCTGAAATAGGATAGGGCAGCTCGCCCAAAGGTGCATGACGAGGTATGGTGTGTTAAGTGCAAGGGTCAGGTACATGATAAGGACCACTAGCCAATGTTCACAAATTACCTCACGGGAGGAGGGCTAATGCCATTAAGACCGGATGCACAAGCAGGACCCAGTCTGGTGCCTGCATTGTGGTGCGCGATTTGTCAAATAAGAGGAAATCATGCTATAGTCAATTTCCATCTATTGCAGAAGTACACACAGAATTCACAACAGTTGTTTTGTAATTTATGTAAATCAGTGGGACATGATGAGTGCACCTGCAGAAGCTATGAACTGATGATGGATAGGACTCCCACCTACATAGTTCAGGCCAAAACGCGACCCCTTGACCAAAACGCAGGGATGGCGCAAACCAGATTTCAAGGGCATGGACGAGGCCGAGGTGGAGGAGGACCTAGAAGAGGTCACGGATAGTTGATATGTTACAATTGCAGAGGGCCAGGTGTTATAGCTCCATTTAACACCCTCGGTATTTGTGATGCTTATTTTATGGCCTAATGTAACCCCTCCTTCTAGACTTGGTCCAAATATTTTAAAAACAGTGTTTTATTCCCTGTACGCTACTTTTCCCTGAGATAAAAGCATGTACACGCGGGTTAGTCAATACCCAACCCACGTATATGTGTTAAAACACTTAAAAAAAATAAATTTCCTTAATTATGGGCAGAGTTCACAGGTTTTACCTGTTGATTACCTCCTAGTTCCCGTGGCCCAACTGTTTCCCAACTAAAAAACTAATTTGGAGAAGTATAAATAGACTTCTATCTGAAGGCCTTAAGGAGAGGAGATAGAATTACTATACTGAGATTATCGCTAACTGAGTCTGAAGTATCCTTGTGTTTCAAGCACTTCCCCAAGTTTCAAGAAACCCTTTTTTCCTTGATTGTTGATATTCTCCCTCTTGTTTGAGATATCATGGTATTGGTTATGGAAGGAGGTTGTTGAAGACTGGGACATGACAGATCTGGAGGACGGTTCCACTTGGAGCCAGAAGAAGAAGACTCGGGTGAATTCTCTCCGTGTTAGTTATAGCTTTCTACAATAAAAAGAAGCCTTGTCTTGTTCCTAAGATTAACTTTGTTTATGCATTAGATACTATTGTAATTCATGTATGAATGTTATTTTTATGTATAACTAATCATTTTCTTATCTGATATAAAGTTGATTCATTAGAATGATTTATCTATATGCTTCTATATATGTTCGAATTGGTTATTTTGCAGATTCGAATATCATCAAGAGTTGCAGAGGGTCTGAACCCTACTAGAACTACCCAAACGAAGTACATCCAGGTATGGTCGCTATCGCATAGTTTGTTTATATAAGCATGTTGCCTGAGTTGTATGAGTGTTTCTTACTGTAGTTTGCTCTTGCTCTGTTGGGGTTCCAACCCAAAGCCCTAGGGTACTTATTCCCGTCACATAATTGGAAAGTCCACTGGGCATAACAATCTTTTCATTCCTAGTTTGGGTTGTTCAATGTCAATCAGGGCTCAGTTCTTGGTTTGCTTGTTGCTACAGTATTATTTGGTCCAGTAGAAACACATACCTTAAGTCTGATATTTTTGATCTGGCTTTATTTTTTATTTTTCTTGCAGAGCTTTGTATACACACTTTAGTTTGTTTACAGTAGTGTACACACGATTGTTTCTATGAAGTGAAACCACGTACACACAAGTTTCCTTTATTAGAAGTGCGTGTACACGCCTCTGTGCTTGAACACAGTCACGTATACCATTTTTCTTTGCATTGTTTTTTCAAATCTCTCTGCCTAGAAAGATTTGTTTCTTGGTCTGTTTGGTCTCTGAGTGGTCAATTTCTATCTTTAGAATTTTGTTATTATGTGAACTTACTATTTTGAAATCTCTTCCACTTTGAAAAGTTTTGGCCTAGGTTTGCTTTTGAGTGAATTTTATGATTTGTGTTTTGGCACACAAGACTTCTTGCAAAGGTTCTTGATTGTTCATGTCCTCTAGAATAGCAGATTGTTTTCAATCTTAGTGTCAAGCTTGGTTATTGGTTTACTTGCTTTTATTTCTGTCATTTTGTGGCCTTATGCCTTTTCTTGCTTTTTGATAGTTTCTTTTTGAAAAATTTGAAAGTCTTTCTTTCCTGACTTCTTGGTCAGTTTGTCAAAGCTCTTTGCTATTGTTTGGGTCGTTTAGTACAAGTTGAAGCCTTTTTGTGAAAGTTTTCATTTGTTGTCGAATTTGTAACTTGCAAAGTTTCCTTGTGCTCTTCTTTCGGTCTTTGAGTTTTAAGTGGCATTTAGAGTGCTTTCGAAAAGTTGTTTTCATTGCTTCTTGAAAAAGAAAAGTTCTTAAAAGACATTGTTTTTGTTTTCTTTTGCCAAGTTTGATTTTGGTTTCTTTTGATTTTTTAAAAGTAAATTTTGATATTTTTGGATTTGTCCTTCTTGTCTAGAGAAGATTTTGTATTCAAAATTTGTATTCTTTTCAAACACTTGAGTTGGCTTATTATTATAAACAATTTCTTTCGTTCTTTTTTAGAGTAATCTAGGATTTTGCATCTTCATTTACACCTTGCATAAGGGTAGTTTTGCATTATAGTCTTTTTAGTTTTTGTGTGTGTGAAGTGTGTTTTAAGAAAAGAAAAGAAAAAGTTTTTTGCTTTATAGAAGTTTCGTAGAACCCAAGTAGGAGTCTCTTTTCATCGAAGAACAAACGATTGCATTCATATAAGTTAATTTTTCATTGATTTATTTTGCGTCATACAAACACCATTGGTTTCATTTCCATTTATCTTTGACTTAAAAGAACAACCATTTAAAATCAGACGCTTAATAAAATAAAATAGAACTTTTGTATTGTCATCAAAATACACCAACAAGTTTACGTTTATTAGGGCCTTGGATTAGGCAAGAAGATAGTTAAATCTCCAAGGCCGCTCTAAATTGTAAACCATAGAAGTCTGATTAAAGAGCGAAATCTAATAGCGTTAGGGAGACCGGGAAAGCTCCATGACTGGGAGTTAAGCACGAGGGTTAGTGAAGATAAGGACGAGAGATACCCCCTATCTTACTTGTCAGATCCTACCTCACAACTGTTCCACCCAGCGTCTGATATGAGTTGGTGACCATAGTTGCCTATCCTAGGGATCCACACAGGTGGCAACGAAGGGGAATCCCTTGGCACCTAAGGTTGATGTTGTATCATGTTCAACAGTACTTCTGGAGGGCACCCTTGCGAAGCTTGGGGGATTGCACTGGCAAAGGTTGTTGTCTGGAGGTTAGCGTAACTACCTCTGATACCTTCACTAATAGGCCTAGGGCGTAATTACCCTAGTCTATTTTCAGAAGGCCCTTATTATTAAATTTCTTATATTTTGGTGTCTAGTCCTAATCACCTGGAGCAGAAATACTTGGAAGTTGTTTGATTGCTGATATCTTTAGGGACAATTTAGTGAGTGTTCTATGCTCCTAGTCGGCCTAGATTTTAATTTTCTTGAGTCTTTAAGTAGATTTTATAAAAATAATTCAAATTGGCTAACTGACCATCTCGACGGTCTCAGAGACTTTGTGGGCTTTCACCTACGAGTCCAGAGCCTTCCCCTAGAAGGCATAGGAGCGATTCTACCAGTGGTTTCCAACCAGTGGCAGTAGGCACATCGGAGATTGATCCTCTGCTTGGGGGCATTAGTTCACAACATAGGCCTAGTACTACTACAGAGTTAGAGAGGAACACACCAGTTATTTCTCAAGTACTATTCCATTCGAAAGATAGTATTGAAGTAGAAGAGCTTTTAGAGTTAGTTGCGACTCCGAATTCTCCTCTCCCTCCTAATCATCCAGACGTTTTGTTATACATTGAAACTCTGACTCATAGGCCTTCAAACCTAGGTCCACATACATCTATCCCTTCGATGACCACTACTGGAAGCATGGCATCCACAATGAGTGTTGCAAGCATGCAGACTCCCAAATATGTGCAAGGGGGAGAAACTATTTTCATCCCTTCTAACACTCCCAGCACATCTATATTTGGGTATACTTCTATTCTGACGATGAGTGGAAGTTCTCAGCCTAATGCATCCAAATTTTGATTTTTCCCTTTTGGAATCCCCTCTGAAGGTATTCCTTTGGTTCCTTTGAATATACCATCAACCGCCTCCACATCCATGATGAGTGGATCAACTTCTTTTAAGGTTTTCCCATTTGGAAGTGGTCATATACCACACTCTAATCCAACAGTAGGGTCAATGTCATTTCCTTTTAAAAGTCAAGGTAGTAACCACTTTTAGAGTTGGAAAAACCCTGCGGTTAGTGGGATAGGAGCTGGGAATCAATTTTCTAGCCAACAAGGGAATGTGTTGAATTCCTCAGTTAATTCATTTCAAAGTCTTTCACCCTTTTCTAATGCTTGGAACCCTTCTCAAGGGATGTCATCTCCTTTCAATACTTTGTTAGGGGGTAACTTCACCGGTTACAGAGGATTTTTTACAGGAGTTGGTCACACTCTGAATTTTGCTGGACCACAAGCATCACCTTTTGGTTTAGTAGATTCTATGAGCTACTTTGGGCATCCTGGTGCCTTTCAAAATCCAGGTCATTATTTTCAGACCTACGGGAACCCCGCCCAATCTGGATGGAATTCCCAAGGTCCTCCACGACTTCCTTTTCTGGCCATGCTTAATCTGCCAAACTTGACTAAATTGGCGAATGATCCAATTAGGTACAATCTGGCTTGGCCTTTGGTCCCAACTAAACTTCCATCGGATATTCCAAAATTTGAAGGGAAGAATGGTGAAGACCCAGGAGACCATGTGACCACATTCCACTTATGGTGCTCATCCAACTCCCTGATCGATGATTCGATCAGGTTGATGTTATTTCACTGCACCCTAACTGGGAATGTGGCCAAATGGTATATAGAGTTTCTAGGGGGCACCTTTACTTCTTTTGCTCTTTTGGCTAATATTTTCCTAAACCATTTTCAGTTTCCTGTCCGCTATGAAGCCGAAACTGAGCTTCTGGCCAATTTTCATCAAGACACGACAACTCACATTCCGGATCATATCCAGGAATGGAGATAGAGAAAGAGGCTTATCAAAGCTGAAATTCCACTAGATTTTTGTCTCGAATTGATTCTCAAATCGTTACAACCGGAGATCTCTAAGGATGTTTCTCTTTCCAGTGTTTATTCGGAAGAGTAGGTTATTTTTCGAGCCCAGCAATTAGAACTGATATATTCTCAGTCTAGGACTATTCAGAAAATCCTACCTGATGCTCTGTTGATGCCTCGAAAATCGCTGCAACAACCTAGGGGAAACCACCCGGTCCGGACCTTAATACAGCTCCTTTTCCGTTTGGAATAGTGGCTCCGACTGGGGATAATGGGACCAGTTTCCCAAAAATTAAAGATAAAATGGGATGGATGAATGACTTATAGAATATGCTGGCGATAAGCGAATAACTAAAACTATCAGCAAAATATAATAACTATGATCTATCCCGGGAACTTATCGATTTTCTAAAGCGTAGCGTTTGATGGTCTGTGCTTTAAGACAGGCATATAGATGACACCATCTCTAAAACATAGATATTAAATCATTCAAGAATGATGTGCATAAATAGTTACGCAAAGCGATAACAGCGAAATTACCACACTTTATCATTTATATCATTGTTACATGCATGATTAAAGGAAAAGGCATATCGCTAAACATCCAATAGTGGAATGAGATAGAGATTTGCTGTTACAGCACATACATGTATTCAACAATAGCAAGAATAATTACACAACAATTCATATAAAAGGAATGAATACAGATACAAATAAAAGTACCATATAAGCTGCTTAACACTCCCGTATATCAATCGCTATGTCGCAGTTCTTCCTTCGACTCAGAAAACATCTCCAACAAAAGACAGTAGTGCGCAATTGCATAAAGAAACTTCCTTGTCAAATTAAGAACGATTGGTTGAGTTTCATAAAAGAATATAGGCTGAAGCACAGTAGTGCAAACTTCAGTCTTTAAGTCTATTACAAAATTTTATGACCCTTTCCAAAACAATGAAAGGGTCTATAAATACTAAGCTAATCTAAATATCTAATAAATAGAAATCCTACATAATTGGTATCAATAAATATTGATCCTTTTTCCTGGAGCGATCTGGCAATCGCCGGCAATGATTCATCAGGTAGGCTCTTTGCCTTTAAACCTGAGCTGACTTGTTGCAAGCATTGGCTCTACTTCAGGCGGTTTGTTGAGGCGTGAACTGAGCTGAGCAGCGTATGTGGCATATTGAATATTGGGAATTATACACCCGAGTGCATCAGTTAAACACTTGAGGGCAGACCTTTGTGTGTGTGGCTTGATCAGAAAGAGCCAATATGCATCGAAAGTCAAAGTGTTAACCCCAGCGATTAATCTCCCCTTCTCCTCCAATTCAGGATAACTTGTTTGCTCAATTACATTTGCTGTTGTTATTCTTCCAGGTGTACACTGGGAGATCATGTTTGCCAGGTAGAGGGTGTTGTTGACCAGATCAATCATATTGCTGGCAGTTAATTTACATCTTGAAGCCACCCTTTCTGCTTTCATCACTTTAGTGTGCCATTCTGTAAAGAGTATGTCCTTATATGTTTCTTGGATTCTAGGCAAATTCGCTGCTTTTCCCACATCAGAATCTTGCCAGTCAAGATATCCACTTATGATCTCATTGGCCTGGTCCAACTCATTCCTGGCCTTATCTACCTGCTGATTAATGGATTTAGTTACCTCGCACAATGGTTCTGCCTCGGTGAGTTGATTACACAGGAGTCTAATCTGTGATATTAAAGCACTGTTTATTTGCGATGCCTCTGCTCTGAAATCCTCCACCTTTTGGGTGCCTTTTATGACTTCGAGCCGTGATGATAATTGAGCTATTTGCTCGTCCTTCGTTTTCATCATCAGCTCATTAGCTGTCCTCAACTGTGCCAATGCCTTCGATAACTCCTTTTGTTTCTGGATCATGCTTTGGTCGGTCCTCTGCCTTTCTTCCTGCAATTGCTGGGTTAATTGATCATTCATTTGTTGTTGTACCAGCAACTGCTCCTCTGCTTGCGCTGCCCTCTGTTTTGCCTTGGTTACTTCTGCCTGTAGTGCAAAAATTTCTTGATCTTTAGTCTTCAGTAGAAGACTCACCTCTGATGCCTTATCAATAGTCGCTGCAGAATAAGCACCTGCATACTGTGACAGCTTTGTTAGGTCATCGGAAGGGTCCAATTCCTCCTTACATACTACATTACCCGTGACTGTTTACTCTGGAAAGGTAGAAGGTTGATCAATCCTTCGTCTTTTCCTTGATCGCTTCACAACTGCTCTATGCCTTGGGCTGTAGAAAACATCCAAGGGAGGAATATCTTCCACTTGGAGAACAATTTGATCGGAAGGGTCTTTAGGAATTATCTCAACATCCTGGGAAATGGGTGGGCCGCTGGTTCCACTTAGAACCTGAGGAGAAGTGATGTCCTGCGTATCATTTGTCTTGGAAGTGTCCCCATCTTTTGAACATTCCAATCCACTGATGATGGGATGAAATTGCTGCCATTCTTGAAATAGTTTGGGGTCTATGGTAGTGTCCACATTGACATCGGTGGTTTGTTTCTGCTGCTCTTTCCTCTGCTGCTCTTCTTGCTTTCTCCTCTGTTTTTCTTCTTGTTCCCTTTTCTGCCTATCTGCCAGTTCTTTTTCCTGTTTCTCTTCTTGTTCCCTCTTCTGCTGTGCCTCTACCTCTTTCTTCTTTTTCTCTTCTTGTTCCATTTGTGCTCTCTGTTGTTTTTCTGCTTGTTCTTTCCTTTGCCTTTCCACTTGTTCTTTTCTCTGCCTTTCTGCCTGTTGCTTCTTCTGATTTTCCGTTATAACAGGAGGCTGGCTTGACTGTTGCCGACCAGGCTCGCTTGAAGACGTCGCTGGGGTTGTTGCCAGTAAATCTAGAGGCAGAGTTTGCAACCTCTGCTCCCTAAGTTTATTGAACTCAGTTACCCCTTCATCATTATATTTCAATCGAGCAAGTTCTCTAGCTTGACCTATTGTTTCATTTGAAACAAATAGGTCGTCAAACCAATCTTCTTGATGGTCAAATTTTGTTAATTTGGCCTGTTCTAATGCAGAATAGGCGTGTTTGTTTGGATCATATAACCTATTCGGGATAGTGGCCAGGGTTAAGGACTGAATCTTTGTGGCTTCCTTTTCAGCGTGTTTGAGATCATGCAAAGTATAGACACCAATTCTCAAGGGAAAAGAGGGCCAGCCCCTCTTCTTTTCTTTCTTTAGAGTCTGTGTAGTACTCTCTGCCATAATTTGATAGGAGATTTCTCTTGCTAGCAGTTTATCTGGAATATACAAAGGGAGAACATGCGGATTGGCTTGGCTGCCGAAAACCCTAATGTAGGTAAATCTCTCTTCTCCAAACCAACTCGCTACCGCCGGTAAATCAAAGGAAGCTAGATAGGAGATTCTGGGAATGGGCTTATCAAAAATAGAATAATGAATGGGAACCATAAAGCCATTGCAGATTTGGTACAAATGGTGTTTGTAAGAAGATTTCCACAATTTCTGGTGGTATATATGAATGGGTGAGGGGTCTTGGGCAGTCCACCTCCAACCGAGGACGGGAAACTCAGAATTGAAACATAATGTATCTAAAATATATGCACTGTAATAAAACGGGGGAATTTTCCTTTCAGTAACAACAGAACCTTTTCTAAAATCACGAACAGCTACGGCTAGCTTATCAGAGAGAATAGTAGCCCAATCCATAATTATGATGTTTACTGCTGCTTCCATTAGAGGAACCATCTCTATGGTAAAATTACCAGAGTCATGTAATCCCCATAGCCTACACATCATTATCCCCACATAACAATAGGGAGAAGCCAAAGAATCGACTGAGTACTTACCGGAAGACTCGTGCTTGTGTTTGGCTGGATTCTGCCTCCAATCCCGGATGGGTTCGGATTCCACTTCATTATCAGCTGCAAATTTCTCCAGGAACGTCTTGTTATAGACTTTCTCTGGCTCAGGCAAATGATACATTTTCCTTAGATGCTCTGGCTTGAACGATCCAAAAATCCTCCCATCTCTGGTGCAAAAATTTCTGTCGAGGATTGGAATTTCCTCAATTGCCCATCGCACGACGTCTGTGTAGGGGAGAATCTGTTCTCTGGCCGCTATCCTGTGAAGGAAAGAGTCGGCTAAGTCTTTGAGAGTGGAATCAGACTTGCGAGTAGGATCCGCAGTAGCTTCCGTCACTACCTTTTCTGGTTGTTCGGCTTCAATCAAATTATACGTGCCTTGCCATGTAGCTCCGGTAAGACCCGTGCATGTAGTATCTGATATTAAGCCCTTCTTTTATCTGTGGCAGCTTGTCCAGCAACTGTTTAGCAGTGGAACCCGCGGTCTTCTTATATTTCTTTCCCATCATGCTCAGGCTTCTGTTGGAGGATGAATTCTGCACAAAGGCAAGAAAAACCGTAACATAGAAATATAATAATGAGGACTCATGGTGGGAAAGATATATCAATTGAAGCGTGCTGAGAGATTAACTCTCAAAAATGGCTGCGGATCCAATCAATGAGAAGATTTTACAGATATATTAAATGGCCGTTTAAGGCCTGCTACTCCTTAAATTCTTATTACACCATTATCCGGTTGAATGACTCCCTTAAGCGTGCAATGGATATTTTGGCGGTTGAGCACAGGTGATCGTTAATCGAAGGGGCAAAACTTTAAATATGAATACATCACCTTATCCCTCCATTTAACGGATTTTTTGAAATCCGCGCTCTATCGATCGGATATCAATAATACTTTAGATCTTCAAGCTATGCCTTTTGAAATTTCGATCGCCGATAGCGATATCACATCGCTTTAGGAGAATGGGAATTATATAATCATAAGCCTAGGATCTTCCCGAACGCCGATTGCGACGTCGCATCGGATTAGCGCGAAGAAATATGACAAGGTGCATTTAGAGTGAATTGCCGATTCCCCGATCACCGATATCGCATCTCATCGGGGGTAAGACCTGGGCGCCTTATTAATGTGCATGGGATGTTGCCGACTGCCGATTGCGCAATTGCATCAGATCGGAGTAAATGACTTAATCTGCCTTGACCGCATATGGAGTATCCCCGATAGCCGATCGCCGATATCGCGTCGCGTCGGAGCTTATGTTATGTGCGTTTTTAAGATGTGTATGAAGTGTTGCCGATCGCCGATTGCGATATCGCATCGGGGGTAATCAATGTGCCGCTTATTTGTATTTCTTATGTCATTGCGATAGGCGATCTTGCGATCGCTTTATCGAAATGACAAAGATTTGCCTTATTTCTTTAAAGGGTTTTTCAAAAAGGGTTTTATGAAATGAATTCATTTGATTATCGGACCTCTTTTGAACAATAAAAGAATTGATACCAATTAAACTTTGAAGGGACCCATTTCATACGTTAATATTTATAAGTAAAGATGATATGAAATGGGGGGTTGTTGTAGAGCACAACAATTGGCGATTCGCTGGAAGAACCAGTTATCTCTTTCAAAAATAGAAACATTTAAACTTTTTCAAAAATAGAGTTTCAATCAATGGGGAAATTTCTAATATAACTAGATTTCTATATATTCTGAGAAAAATGAAATTATTTTGTTGACTTCCTCTTTTTTAAGAAAATAAAAACATTCTAAGCTTTAAAATAGGCCTTTATTGGTTTATAATGATAAAATAGAATACTTTTCCAAATCAGCTTTTATAATAAACTCATCTGTCATAGGTAGAGCCTCTGCTGCCAGCAAACATCTATAGTTTCGACAGGGATACCTTTCAACCATGTGATTGTCCATTATCCCATCCAATTAAGAGTGTGATTAACAGAATGAATTCAAAATATCTTTTCATATTTTGTACTTCATTTCCTTTTTCTTCTTTGTCATTGATAAGATAAAAAGCCATTGTCCTGGTTTGGTGGCCAGCTGTTGACAATGCCATTCACTGATAGTAGTCTAACTGAACAAGCTGGCTCGTGATGAGACCCCTTGTCTTGTAATTTTAAGCCATTACCCTGTTTTGGTTTGCAGTATTGGTAATGTCAGATAAACTATTTCTCTATGAACATGGTAAGCAGGCTTGTAATAAGACCTCTTATCTTTAATCTCTTATATTTTAGAATTACACTCTGAGTAATCATAAACTTTAATGAATGGGATGAACAAATTTCTCCTTAAGAGTAAATGGATGACAAGGTAAGAGTTGAAGATGCTGAAATTGGATTGATTTCTATCTTATTATGGATAACCTTTAGAGACCAATTTAAAAACATAAAATGATTTACAATATTTCTATGCTCTGAGAGGAGTTGACAAAACTTGAATTGTGATTTCAGAATACCAAGATATCTAATTTCCTAGAAATTATCCTTTTTGGTTAAAAGTTCTATCATTTTAAAAGAAAATGTTCATACTCGTTCTGTGGGACAACTTTTCAAACACAGCAAAAGGTTAATGGGAGACATCTAACCACCTTATTTCCTAAAAATCCTACAAACTATAAAACCCTACTGAAATGAAAGGAGAAGGGGTTACCTCCTCAGTTAAAGAATTTCTTTAAGACAAGGCCATTAACAGGGAGAGAATCTCTCAAACCTGATAAATCTTGCAATATAAAGGTTGAATGGCCTATCTTCTCACAGATCTGAAATGGTCCAAGCCACAATTTCTGGAACTTGGAGTGTTTACCCTTGTCTTCATGGGCTTTGTCCCATTTCAGAACTAAATCACCGACTTGGAATTGTTTTGAACCGGATGAGACTGAATCAAAAGCTGCTTTGATGACTTGCTGATGTTTGGCATGGACAACCTTGGCTTTTTCTCTTTCTTCTTCTAATTTTAGAATCTGGTCATGTCTAAACTGAATAGAAGAGGAAGGAGTTTCCTCAATAAACTGCACTAGGGCTAAAGAAGGGAGAACAAGATTTGTGGGTAAGATTGCTTCTTTTCCATAGACAAGATTAAATGGAGAAGTTCCAATAGAAGCTTTCTGTGTTATCCTATCAGCCCATATTGCAAACACTAAGGATTTGTGCCAATTTCTCTGATTTTGTTCGATAGTTCGCTTAATGATTTTAATCAGATTCTTATTAGTAGATTCCGCTAAACCATTTCCTTGGGGATAGTAATTAGCAGAATATTTTAACTTAAATCCTCTTTTAATAGCGAAATCAAACATAGCATTGCCTGAAAAGTAAGATGCATTATCAAAAACAAGAGCGTTTGGGACACCAAACCTGGTAATAATGAATTGGTCTATGAATTCAATGATTGCTTCAGAATTTTCTGTCTTTAAAGGGATTGCCTCAACCCACTTTGTAAAGTAATCGGTAGCAGTAAGGATATACTTATGCTGTTTGGAAGATGTTGGAGTAATCTCCCCAATGATATCCAATCCCCATTGCTCAAATGGTTGCTCAATGTTGATTGGTTGCAGGGGGAAAGCTGATTTACGTTGTCTTCCGCTAGCAGTTTGACAATTTAGACATTTCCTTACGTACTCGTGAGCATCTTTAAACAAAGTAGGCCAATAGTAACCAGCATGAATAATTTTGTGAGCTGTTGTGTCAGCTCCGAAATGTCCTCCTGCTGGTCCTTCATGTAACTCCTGCAAAACCTTTTGAGCTTCAGGTTTCTCAAGGCATCTTAACAAGATAGAATCATAATTCTGCCTAAAAAGCACGTCATCAATGATTGTAAAGTTCTTCGCTTTTAATATAATGGCCCTTTTGTTTTTTTAAGACAAATTCGGAGGTGCATAACCATTCTTTAAATAAAAGATTAAATCTGCATATTGAGATCCAGAATCAGTAACACTTATCTGATTAATTTCTTGAGTTTGATCTGTATCGCTTGACTCTGGAATGTTGGATGCTCCTGCCAATATCCTGCAAAAACCTTGGCCCCTAACAATCTTTGCTGGCTTAATCTCTAAGTCATACTCTTGAAGCGTTGTGACCCAATTTGCCCTTTTTTCACCCAGCTCTTTTTGGATTAATAGTTGCCTAACTGCCGGGAAAGGAACTATCACTTTTGTATGGGTTTTTAAAAGGAAGGGTCTATAATGTTTGACCACTTTAAATACAACAAAGGCTTGTTTTTCTACATCGGAGTAATTTAATTCGGCACCCTGAAGATTTGAGCTGAAGAATGATATGGGTGCTTCCAAATTGTGAGCATTTGGCTGCGTGAGGACTGTAGCATAAGACACATCGGATGCAATGGTATACAATGTAAAATGATTAGAAAAATTTGGAGTATTCAAGGCTGGGGCATTGATTATTGATTGCTTGATTACATCAAAAGCTTGCTTTTCTTATGATCCCCACTTGAAGACTGAATTCTTCTTGATCATTGTCTGAAGTGGTAATATAATTTGAGAAAAATCTGGAACAAATCGTTTAACAAAATTGATCTGGCCTAAAAATGACTGCATCGACTTTTTATTGTGTGGGAAAGGGATTTCAGAAATTTCCTTGATCCGATCAGGATCGATATAAATGCCATCTTTGGACACAATAAAGCCTAAGAGTTTTCCTTGATCAAGAGCAAAGAAAGACTTTTTTGGGTTCAGAGAAATACCATATCTTTTGCATCGCTGAAAGATTTGATTTAAGTCATGCAAATGATTATACCTCTTCTTAGAAAATACAGTAATATCGTCTAGATAGACGACTACTGTTCGATTAATCAACCCTCTAAAGGCTATATCCATAGCTCTTTGGAATGTTGCTCCTGCATTTATAAGTCCGAAAGGCATTTTCTGATATGCATATGTTCCCCATTTTGTTCTGAATGTGGTTTTAAGTTGGTCATCAGGATGAACCAGAACTTGGTTATATCCTGAGAATCCATCAAGAAAGGACATCAATTCAGAGCCTGCTACTGATTGGAGTATTTGCTCCATGGTAGGTAATGGGAAGTTATCTTTCAAGCTTGCTTTGTTCAGGTTCCTGAAATCAATACAAATTTGAATGTCGCCATTTTTCTTTCTGACTGGCACCATATTAGAGACCCAGTTTGAGTGTCGGACAGGGAAAATAATCTTGGCTTTCAAGAGCTTGTTAAGTTCCAACTTTATCTGTCTCTCTAAATTTGGATGTATTTTTCTTAACTTCTGCTGAATTGGTTTCTGATCAGGAAGCATAGGAATGGTATGCTGGATAATAGATGTATCATACGTCTTCAAATCATCATACTTCCAAGCAAAGACCTGTTTGTTTTTTCTTAACAGTTTGATAAATGCCTCCTTCTCTTCCGAGGAAAGTCCTAATCCTAAATTGATGTTTTGAGGAGCATGGTCAGTACCTAGATTTATCAATTCAAACCTAAGGGTAGAACTTTGAAGCTTTGCATTAATTACAGGTTTAAACCTGTCTTTGATATCATAAAGATCTTCGAGCTTTACCACTGGTTTAGGAATTGAATTTTCCTAAGGTGTTTCTTTCATCTGTAGATCATGGTCATTTTCCTCAATAATTTGATTGTCATAGGACTTTTCAGAAGTTAGAAATTGCAAAATATCTTCATCATGGTTAAATACTCTCCAATTAGTGACATTGTCGGGAATTGAAGGCCTAAAAAGTAATTCTACAGAAAATCTATCAAGGCTGTAGTCTTCAGAAGGTAGAAGCTTGGAGGCTACATTGGCTAGTAGGTCAGCTGCCGAGTTTTGCGACCTAGGAATGGAGGAAATGTTAAATGCTGAAAAGTGTGAGGTAAGATCCTGTACTAGCGATTGATAATGCTTGAGGTGATTTGAAGGACAATGAATTGCATTCCTCACCTGTTTAACAATAATTTCCGAATCGCTGAATACTTTTAGATATTGCACTTTAAGGCCGATTGCTTTATATAATCCCTGGACTAAAGCTTCATATTCGGCTGTGTTGTTAGTGCAATCAAATTCTAACTTGCAAGACAGCATTGTCTTTTCTCCTTATGGACTAACCAAAATGCAACCTGCTCCTGAGCCTTCACTGGACTTAGAGCCATCAAAATATAAAGACCAAAATAAAGGAGTATTAACAAAAATATTTACATTTTCCTCAGCATCATTAAAACATCTAGACTTATCAGTTTGTGAAAAATTTTCAATCTAAGATGTAAAATGATTAACTGAAAAAGGAGATGGTTGGGCAAAAAAGTTGCCAAAGAATGACTCTGACGAATAATTCCCCAAAATGTTGTTGTTGAACGCTACAGGTTGGTTTTCTTGTTCAAATTCAGTAACTGTGTGGGTCATGTGCTTCTCTCGATCGATCCTTATTTGATTTGGCTTTCCCTTGTAGGGAAGCCACATATGTGACCAATCTGTGGAAATATACCCATGCAATTTTTCGGACCAATCCCTGCTCAAAATTAAACCATAGAATTCAGGTATGTCAGCTATTAAGATGTCAATCCTCTGTACAATTCTGGGATCGGCAGACAACCTGATAGTTACGGAATTAATTTCTCCCACAACCTGCACTTTGGTCCTGTCCAACTGTACAATATGAATAGCGGATTTCTGAGGTTCAATGTTCAGTTTAGAGCAAACTGAAGCTGGCATTATGTTAGATGATGCCCCTGAATCAATTAAACAGTTGTGCAGGTTTCTGTTATAAATCTCATAGGTCAGCAGGAAGGGTGGAGTATGAGAGTTCGATCTATCTCCAATTAGAACTGAATCGGTAGCTTCAACCATGCCTGGAGGAGGTTGGCCTGAATCATTAGCAGCTTTTGTACTGGGAAGGGGTGTAGAGGGAACAACATTCAATTCTTTGAGAAGTAATTTTTGCTGATGCTTTAATTTACTGAGCTCAAACATAGTTATGTTTGCTTTAGTTTTCTTCATGTCATCAACAATGTTATATTCCATTGAATCGGATACCACTAATGTTTTGGATGTTGAAGGAGAATTAGAAGTTGAAGACTGGTTTTGGGGAACTACTACAGGCGACTTCTTTGGGGGAACTTTTTCCTTTGTTGTGGTAGCACCTGCACTCCTTTTCTTTGAAGTTGCCTGGGCAGGTTCAGAAGTACTTTTACTTCTTGTAGTAACCGGAAAGGCTTCTTCTTCATTCTCGGTATCAGAGTTAGGGAGTATAAAATCCCACATTCCATGGCATTCAGCTACTTCTTCTTCATCATCAGTTTGTGAGGTTGTTTCCTCTTCCTCTTCTTCTTCTTCTGAATCTGCATTAGATATGACATTTGGTGGCTTTGTTTCAGTTTTCTTATAATTCCTAAATGGTCTTTTGTTTGAGGTTTCGGCCACCTGCTTCTTTATTTCAACCATTTCGTTAGACAAGGTTTTCAGGACTTTTTGTAAACCCTCCATGTCGTATGGGTCCTTTGGGGTTTTCTTCTTGGAATCCTCTTTAAATGAGACTTTTTTGGCTTTTCTATCTTCCAAAGCAGCTTTCTTTTCTAGAGCATTGATGCGCTTTTCCACAGCAAGTGCTTCTCTCATGTTTTCAGCTAAGGTAGGTTTCCCAGCCCTGTCCACAAAAATGGCTATGTTGGTAGGTAGGGCGGTAATATACCATTCACTTCGAATTTGTTCACTTGGTTTGGAAGCTGTAGGGATTTTATTCAGGAGTTTATTAAATCTAGCGTTAAATTCATTTATTGGTTCCCTATGCTCTATTCTCAGATTGGAGAGGCCGTTTATTAAAGTAGCTAAGGACCTATCATCTCCATATTTGGTAAGAAACTGCTCTTGGCAAGTGTTCCAACTGGTAATTGAACCAGAGGGTAAGGAAAAATACCAGGATCCTGCTGATCCTTGCAAGGTGTAAGGGAAGAGTCTTACAACAACATCTTGTTCTATCACTCCTTTCAAGTTAACTGCTAACATAAAATTATTAATGTGTTCTTCAGCCTGGGTCCCATCATCTGGGTTAAATTTAGGTAGCCATTTTTCAGGAGCATCTGGTAGAGGATGCAATGGTGCAGGCATGTTGACTGCACCTGGCCTAGTCCATGGATCTGCCATTATAATAGCAACAGTGGTTGATACTACTGTTGGAATTCCAGATGTATGGGAAGGAATTAATGATGAGGAGTGAACAGGTTGGGATGTTGAGGCTTCTAATCCCTGGTGAACGACAATATGTAATGGGGGAGTGGATGGTTGACTTTGCAGAGATGAAGATGCAATGGAGGACGTGGATGAAAGCTCTTCACTATCAGATCCTTCAGTAATTTTCTTCGCCTTTTTCCTTTTGGGTAAAGGGAACTCAGTGGGTTCAATACCGAGTTTTTCGCTCTGAAGTCTGGTGAGAGGGTGAGTTAGATTGAACTGCGAAGTCGCACTGCTTTGTGATACCTCAGATTTCTGTGGTGAAATCGAGAAGCTCTGAAGTTTATGGATTAGAGACTGGACTTCAGGTGATTCAAGACTTAATTGTTCTGGGGTATGATGGGTTTGAGCAGTGGTAGTTGATTCCCCTTCTCCTTGTTTGGATACCGGCAAACCAGTATGCAAATGGGAAGATCGAGGGGATACGGAGGGAGAATTACTCTTAGAATGGCTTATAGGTTTGGACTTATGTGCCATTCACAGTTGAGGCCCTCCTTCTAGCGCCAATTATGTTGATGCCTCGAAAATCGCTGCAACAACATAGGGGAAACCACCCGGTCCGGACCTTAATACAGCTCCTTTTCCGTTTGGAATAGTGGCTCCGACTGGGGATAATGGGACCAGTTTCCCAAAAATTAAAGATAAAACGGGATGGATGAATGACTTATAGAATATGCTGGCGATAAGCGAATAACTAAAACTATCAGCAAAATATAATAACTATGATCTATCCCGGGAACTTATCGATTTTCTAAAGCGTGGCGTTTGATGGTCTGTGCTTTAAGACAGGCATATAGATGACACCATCTCTAAAACATAGATATTAAATCATTCAAGACTGCTGTGCATAAATAGTTAGGCAAAGCGATAACAGCGAAATTACCACACTTTATCATTTATATCATTGTTACATGCATGATTAAAGGAAAAGGCATATCGCTAAACATCCAATAGTGGAATGAGATAGAGATTTGCTGTTACAGCACATACATGTATTCAACAATAGCAAGAATAATTACACAACAATTCATATAAAAGGAATGAATACAGATACAGATAAAAGTACCATATAAGCTGCTTAACACTCCCGTATATCAATCGCTATGTCGCAGTTCTTCCTTCGACTCAGAAAACATCTCCAACAAAAGACAGTAGTGCGCAATTGCATAAAGAAAATTCCTTGTCAAATTAAGAACGATTGGTCGAGTTTCATAAAAGAATATAGGCTGAAGCACAGTAGTGCAAACTTCAGTCTTTAAGTCTATTACAAAATTTTACGACCCTTTCCAAAACAATGAAAGGGTCTATAAATACTAAGCTAATCTAAATATCTAATAAACAGAAATCCTACATAATTGGTATCAATAAATATTGATCCTTTTTCCTGGAGCGATCTGGCAATCGGTGGCAATGATTCATCAGGTAGGCTCTTTGCCTTTAAACCTGAGCTGACTTGTCGCAAGCATTGGCTCTACTTCAGGCGGTTTGTTGAGGCGCGAACTGAGCTGAGCAGCGTATGTGGCATCTTGAATATCGGGAATTATACACCCGAGTGCATCAGTTAAACACTTGAGGGCAGACCTTTGTGTGTGTGGCTTGATCAGAAAGAGCCAATATGCATCGAAAGTCAAAGTGTTAACCCCAGCGATTAATCTCCCCTTCTCCTCTAATTCAGGATAACTTGTTTGCTCAATTACATTTGTTGTTGTTATTCTTCCAGGTGTACACTGGGAGATCATGTTTGCCAGGTAGAGGGTGTTGTTGACCAGATCAATCATATTGCTGGCAGTTAATTTACATCTTGAAGCCGCCCTTTCTGCTTTCATCACTTGAGTGTGCCATTCTGTAAAGAGTATGTCCTTATATGTTTCTTGGATTCTAGGCAACTTCGCTGCTTTTCCCACATCAGAATCTTGCCAGTCAAGATATCCACTTATGATCTCATCAGCCTGGTCCAACTCATTCCTGGCCTTATCTACCTGCTGATTAATGGATGTAGTTAGCTCGCACAATGGTTCTGCCTCAGTGAGTTGATTACACAGGAGTCTAATCTGTGATATTAAAGCACTGTTTATTTGCGATGCCTCTGCTCTGAAATCCTCCACCTTTTGGGTGCCTTTTATGACTTCGAGCCGTGATGATAATTGAGCTATTTGCTCGTCCTTTGTTTTCATCATCAGCTCATTTTCTGTCCTCAACTGTGCCAATGCCTCCGATAACTCCTTTTGTTTCTGGATCGCGCTTTGGTCGATCCTCTGCCTTTCTTCCTGCAATTGCTGGGTTAATTGATCATTCATTTGTTGTTGTACCAGCAACTGCTCCTCTGCTTGCGCTGCCCTCTGTTTTGCCTCGGTCACTTCTGCCTGTAGTGCAAAAATTTCTTGATCTTTAGTCTTCAGTAGAAGACTCACCTCTGATGCCTTATCAATAGTCGCTGCAGAATAAGCACCTGCATACTGTGACAGCTTTGTTAGGTCATGGGAAGGGTCCAATTCCTCCTTCCATACTACATTACCCGTGACTGTTTGCTGTGGAAAGGTAGAAGGTTGATCAATCCTTCGTCTTTTCCTTGATCGCTTCACAACTGCTCTATGCCTTGGGCTGTAGAAAACATCCAAGGGAGGAATATCTTCCACTTGGAGAACAATTTGATTGGAAGGGTCTTTAGGAATTACCTCAACATCCTGGGAAATGGGTGGGCCGCTGGTTCCACTTAGAACCTGAGGAGAAGTGATGTCCTGCGTATCATTTGTCTTGGAAGTGTCCCCATCTTTTGAACATTCCAATCCACTGATGATGGAATGAAATTGCTGCCATTCTTGAAATAGTTTGGGGTCTATGGTAGTGTCCACATTGACATCGGTGGTTTTTTTCTGCTGCTCTTTTTCCTGCTCTTTCCTCTGCTGCTCTTCTTGCTCTCTCCTCTGTTTTTCTTCTTGTTCCCTTTTCTGCCTATCTGCCAGTTCTTTTTCCTGTTTCTCTTCTTGTTCCCTCTTCTGCTGTGCCTCTACCTCTTTCTTCTTTTTCTCTTCTTGTTCCATTTGTGCTCTCTGTTGTTTTTCTGCTTGTTCTTTCCTTTGCCTTTCCACTTGTTCTTTTCTCTGCCTTTCTGACTGTTGCTTCTTCTGATTTTTCATTATAACAGGAGGCTGGCTTGACTGTTGCTGACCAGGCTCGCTTGAAGACGTTGCTGGGGTTGTTGCCAGTAAATCTAGAGGCAGAGTTTGCAACCTCTACTCCCTAAGTTTATTGAACTCAGTTACCCCTTCATCATTATATTTCAATCGAGCAAGTTCTCTAGCTTGACCTATTGTTTCGTTTGAAACAAATAGGTCATCAAACCAATCTTCTTGATGGTCAAATTTTGTTAATTTGGCCTGTTCTAATGCAGAATAGGCGTGTTTGTTTGGATCATATAGCCTATTCGGGATAGTGGCCAGGGTTAAGGACTGAATCTTTGTGTTTTCCTTTTCTGCGTGTTTGAGATCATGCAGAGTATAGACACCAATTCTCAAGGGAAAAGAGGGCCAGCCCCTCTTCTTTTCTTTCTTGAGAGTCTGTGTAGTACTCTCTGCCATAATTTGATAGGAGATTTCTCTTGCTAGCAGTTTATCTGGAACATACAAAGGGAGAACATGCGGATTGGCTTGGCTGCCGAAAACCCTAATGTAGGTAAATCTCTCTTCTCCAAACCAACTCGCTACCGCCGGTAAATCAAAGGAATCTAGATAGGAGATTCTGGGAATGGGCTTATCAAAAATAGAATAATGAATGGGAACCATAAAGCCATTGTAGATTTGGTACAAATGGTGTTTGTAAGAAGATTTCCACAATTTATGGTGGTATATATGAATGGGTGAGGGGTCTTGGGCAGTCCACCTCCAACTGAGGACGGGAAACTCAGAATTGAAACATAATGTATCTAAAATATATGCACTGTAATAAAACGGGGGAATTTTCCTTTCAGTAACAACAGAACCTTTTCTAAAATCACGAACAGCTACGGCTAGCTTATCAGAGAGAATAGTAGCCCAATCCATAATTATGCTGTTTACTGCTGCTTCCATTAGAGGAACCATCTCTATGGTAAAATTAGCGGAGTCATGTAATCCCCATAGCCTACACATCATTATCCCCGCATAACAATAGGGAGAAGCCAAAGAATCGACTGAGTACTTACCGGAAGACTCGTGCTTGTGTTTGGCTGGATTCTGCCTCCAATCCCGGATGGGTTCGGATTCCACTTCATTATCATCTGCAAATTTCTCCAGGAACGTCTTGTTATAGACTTTCTCTGGCTCAGGCAAATGATACATTTGCCTTAGATGCTCTGGCTTGAACGATCCAAAAATCCTCCCATCTCTGGTGCAAAAAGTTCTGTCGAGGATTGGAATTTCCTCAATTGCCCATCGCACGACGTCTGTGTAGGGGAGAATCTGTTCTCTGGCCGCTATCCTGTGAAGGAAAGAGTCGGCTAAGTCTTTGAGAGTGGAATCAGACTTGCGAGTAGGATCCACAATAGCTTCTGTCACTGCCTTTTCTGGTTGTTCAGCTTCAATCAAATTATACGTGCCTTGCCATGTAGCTCTGGTAAGACCCGTGCATGTAGTATCTGATATTAAGCCCTTCCTTTTATCTGTGGCAGCTTGTCCAGCAACTGTTGTAGCAGCGGAACCCGCGGTCTTCTTAGATTTCTTTCCCATCATGCTCAGGCTTCTGTTGGAGGATGAATTCTGCACAAAGGCAAGAAAAACCGTAACATAGAAATATAATAATGAGGACTCATGGTGGGAAAGATATATCAATTGAAGCGTGCTGAGAGATTAACTCTCAAAAATGGCTGCGGATCCAATCAATGAGAAGATTTTACAGATATATTAAATGGCCGTTTAAGGCCTGCTACTCCTTAAATGCTTATTACACCATTATCTGGTTGAATGACTCCCTTAAGCGTGCAATGGATATTTTTGCGGTTGAGCACAGGTGATCATTAATCGAAGGGGCAAAACTTTAAATATGAATACATCACCTTATCCCTCCATTTAACGGATTTTTCGAAATCCGCGCTCTATCGATCGGATATCAATAATACTTTAGATCTTCAAGCTATGCCTTTTGAAATTTCGATCGCCGATAGCGATATCGCATCGCTTTAGGAGAATGGGCATTATATAATCATAAGCCTAGGATCTTCCCGAACGCCGATTGCGACGTCGCATCGGATTAGCGCGAAGAAATATGACAAGGTGCATTTAGAGTGAATTGCCGATTCCCCGATCACCGATATCGCATCGCATCGGGGGTAAGACCTGGGCGCCTTATTAATGTGCATGGGATGTTGCCGACTGCCGATTGCGCAATTGCATCGGATCGGAGTAAATGACTTAATCTGCCTTGACCGCATATGGAGTATCGCCGCCGATCGCCGATATCGCGTCGCGTCGGAGCTTATGTTATGTGCGTTTTTAAGATGTGTATGAAGTGTTGCCGATCGCCGATTGCGATATCGCATCGGGGGTAATCAATGTGCCGCTTATTTGTATTTCTTATGTCATTGCGATAGGCGATCTTGCGATCGCTTTATCGAAATGACAAAGATTTGCCTTATTTCTTTAAAGGGTTTTTCAAAAAGGGTTTTATGAAATGAATTCATTTGATTATCGGACCTCTTTTGAACAATAAAAGAATTGATACCAATTAAACTTTGAAGGGACCCATTTCATACGTTAATATTTATAAGTAAAGATGATATGAAATGGGGGGTTGTTGTAGAGCACAACATGCTCCTAGATCCAAGGTTGATTTAGCCAAACCGAAGCCAAGCCCTCATGCTGATGGTATAGTTGGATCAATTGATGCAAATACGGTGAACCTTTTGAACCAATTGCAGCAATTGTCTCTACAAACTGCTTCTTCTAACCAGGTAGCACCGTCTACACCTTCACCTTCCCAACCTACCTCCATAAACTTCGTCTAGACATCTAACCCCAAAGGAAATCAAAAATTCAATGGGAAGAAGAAGGGACCAGGTAAGAAGAAGAACTAGGAAGAGAAGGGTAATGTGAACAAGCCCGACAATGGTGCCGGTGAGGGTAGAAAAGAGTCCAAAAAGAAGGTTAAATTTCCATGCAAGTTATGCAATGGAGATCATTTGACTCACCTTTGTGCCAAGATTCTGTTAGAGCCTATATTTTCCTCAGGCTGAAAAGACAAGGTTCTAGGTCCACATCAAACCACGCTCAGCCTCGTAGCTACCCCTATGAGGACAGGAGAGGGCTCTCTCCGGGTCAATCTTAGTGAAAGATAATCAATGGGGCTTGAGATGACTGAATAAAAAACTAATTTTAGGCTAGGTATGAAGTGCAAAGGATTTGATTTGAGGTTTTGAGGGTTTTGTTGGAAAAAAGGGATAGACAAATTTTGGGTCCGAGGATGAGGCCTAGTTTTTGCAGAGTTCTGATTGGGGCAAGGAACGCAATTGTTTTGATGCTTTGGATCGAATGAATTGATGGATCAGACAAGTGAGAAGCTAAGGAGGGCAAGAGGGTTTCAAGAGTCCTCCTCAAAAAGATGAAAACATGAAGAATTAAACAAAATATCCAGGCAAAGCATATCAGTCCAATGAATTCTACCTCAATCACTCTTTTGTTTAATTGCATAAGACAAGAGAATGGAAAACGATACACATAAACATCAGTGAACTTAAAAATACATAGAGAAATACACCATCAAAACATAGAGCCACATGGATCCCAACAAGTGCTGCAAAAGCCTAGTCTTTCCTTTGCCAAAATTGCAGAAAATGAAATGTACAATAGGGTGCCAAGCAATCCCAAGTATCCAACCCTGAAAATGACTCAATAAATACATGATATAGACTAGCCTAGCCCATTCCCTTGCCTCTAGGGGTTGATATCATCATTCTAGGAGCTGTTTGAACTAATTATAAACAAGGAACTGAAATCTAGGTAGTCAAACAACTTACCCCTATATGCTAGGGAACTGATTCATTCATTTAATTTTCACTTTTTAGTGAATGAATCCTATAGAACAAGTAAATATGTGTCAAAATTACATCATAATCATCAATTTACATCAAGACAAATCAATAATTACATCAAAAAGTAAAAATGGTCAAAACTGGGTGAAATTCTGAGCTGCTGAGTGAAAAATAGGCCAAAATTCTCTATGCGCTGCGCCAAAATCTGTATGCGTCGCACCAATTAGGAGCTGATTTTGAGGCACTTCCTGAAGTCCAAATTGAGCCCACGTATACTTGCTATAAATCTCTACCTGTCTACTTTCCAACCCAAGTGGAATTTCTAGATTTGGATGTCATTTTCCCCTCCAAAACCTCAATCTCCCAAGACTACTTCTTGTGTGTCAAAATAGGGGCAGTGAGGTCATTTTTTGCATGTTTTTGACCTTTTAGGCAACCTAGAACTTGATGAAATCCTTAGGTAATCCATGAGAATATATAAATTTTGATGAAAAATCTAAAAATTTAAAGTTTTTCTCCTCGAGATCTCCCAATTATAAGCACGCGCCAAGTGGCGCTACGCATTGGGTAGAAAAACCTGTTATTAAAGCCAAAAAATTCAAAATTGACAAAAATTTCTTCAAATTCCTTGAAATTTGGGCTGAAGGTGCCTCATTAAGTGCCATGCTCAGCCAAAGAAGCTTCGGCCAAGATCTGAAGATGATCATTCTCCTTTTGCCTCTTTTGATTCTTTGTCGCCTTCTTCAATTTTGCCTTTAGATTCCTTATTCGTGCCTTGGAACTCATATTTCGCACCCTGTAATGGAAAACCATGTGTCTCAACAATGCTTTATCTCTATCGGCCTTGTCCAATAGTCCCTCCAAGTGGATGTTGATTCTTTCGAGCCAAGATTCCCGATCCTCATTAATCTCTTGCTCTAATGAAGTGAGCTCAATCCTCCTCCTTTGTGCAGCTTGGCAATTCTCACGAATGTTTTGTAACTCCATGATAGCTTGCTGATCTTCAAGCGATTTGTTCCTCTGCTCCAAGTATTTCATAGTCCACTTAGCCCTCTCCAATTCAATGGATAAGGCTTTGATCTCTGTTTGCTGCTCCTGGATGATCTCTCTAAGATGTGCACTTTTTGGGCCTGTATCTGCATCATCGTCATGAATGAGAATGAAGTTGGTCTGTCGTTCACCTGAAGGCCCCTCATCCTGCATTGGCCTCTTGCCTTTGTCCTGTACCTGTGGTGCTGATGGAGGAATCGAGGCCCCTTCCACCCCAGGTGGAGATAACACTCGCTTTGCTACTGCAAGAAAATGTCTAGTGCCCCTCTGATATGTGATGAATACCGGCACACTAACGGTCTCATGGCACTCATACTGATGAGAAGGTCCACCTATCTCATGCTCAACTTCTGAAAGCCCCTGTGAAGCTCTGAAAAAATCATGGGAAATGAAATCATCCCATGTGATACCCTGCAAACCAAGCTGAAGCACAACAATGATCTTGATGAGCGCATAATGGTAAATGTTGTTGTACTGTTGTTCCGGAGTCTTGTTCTACACAAGAGTGGTCATCCTCTTGATGTTTTGGCACATGAAATATGGAGTGTTCATGAACCTCACTCTCGTGAAATGCATCAATAACATGATATGGTATGCATAGAGGCATGAGAAGCGACCTTCACAACTAAAGTATCTGATAATGAGTCTCATCAATGGTGCATAAGGTTCCTTCAGAAACTGAAATGGGAATACTCTCCTGAGTTGTCTCAAATAGCTAGGCCTGATGTAATGTTCATAATATGATCTATCCAGTTGCTGCCTCTTGTTCCACTCTTCCCCTATATTCGGTATCCCAGTGGCCTGAGAGATGGTTTCTGGTGTCAAGGTAAAGTTTACTCCAGCAAGAGTAACATGACTATCATGCAAATGTAAAACAAACAACCGAACTAACTCCTGATGATGCTGGATTTGAGCAATCATCTCACAATACTGAAAGCATGACATTTGTTGAAAGCATTTCATTGCAAGCGGGTAGGCCTGCAATTGAGTTAAGGAAGTAGGCTCTTCTCTAACATGTTTTCCACCTTTTCGAGGCCTTCTCGGCACATTAAGCTCATTGGTTGAGTCATTTCTTTGCTCATATTCTTGCTCATATGACGAATCTGTCTTTATCATGGTGTTGCAATGTTTATGTTGAGTGGGTGTTTGGTTTGACAAAGAGAAATAGGTGATGTTTTTTCAATGCCAATGTGCCTCAGGAAAAATGAGGGATTGTGGGGAAGAAAATGGGACAGGGGGAAAAGCAGGTGATGGAGCTTGCTAAGTGAAATTTAAAATGTGCAACAGTCACTTTGAGGGATGTGGGAATTTAGGGATTTTGAAAGTGATATGGGGAAAGGGAGTATGATTGGGAATGATAGGATCTTAGGATATGGAAAATGGGAAGCAGGGATGGGAGGTTAGAGGATAAGGGATTAATTACAATGATAGGCTTATGAAAAGGGAAGGGATCACAAGTGGGAAAATAAACTTGGCGCCAAAATTATAATTTGAAAACATCAATTTATCAACACCAAAGGAGCAACTTTTAATATATAGGGTTTATATTCTCACACCTTGAACCTTTAAATCTTCCCTCTAAACAACATCCCACACAAGTTAAATTCACTAGAAGATCTCTTGAACTTACTTGAAGTAGAAGAAATTGTGAGTTTTGATGACTTAAGTGGCATGAAACTGGCCTGTAGGATCTGTGCGTCGCGCCTCCTGGATGTGCTGCGACACTGTAATTTTACACTACGGAATTTTGCCCGATGCGCCGCGTGGCCTGTGTGTGCCACGACCTCCTCCAATGCATCGCGCGGCCCTTCAAACATAATCTCATCTCTTCAAACAAGAAACTCGCTCCTCCAAACCTCAAGTTGATATCTTTTGACCTCTTGGCACATCAAAATATGTTTCAAGCAATGAACATGGCTCATGGAGTAATGGGTTTGATTTTAGTTGAGGCCACAATGAGTTTTTATGTTGGAGATTCTATGCGCCGTGCGCAAGCCTAGTGTGTCGTGCAGCCTAGGTGCTCTGCGCCCTTTGGAAAATGCACAATGTATTTCAGCTCTATGCGCCGCACTTTGTGGGTGCGCCGCAACCTATCCCAATGCGCCACGCTTTGTATTCCAACACAAAGTAGGCCTTATAAACTCAAAGTTTCGTCCCTTCAAACTCCAACATCGACTTCTCTCTTGGATTTTTTAAATGTCTCTTGATGCAAATGGATCAATACTTGAGAAATATCTTATATAGAGATGAATTAAATTTTTTCTTCTGAATAACCCATTTTGTAATGTTTTTAACTTTGGCACTTTTTGCATTTAATACAACTTCTATCTTTTCAAATTTCCTTCTGATTTTTGACTTGAATAATGAATCTTTTGGTGACTGTTGCAGGGATAATGGCATGTTTTGAAAAAGGAAGACCAGGGCTGCGCCTGGAGATTTCAACAACTGAAAAATTCTGAAAATTACATGGCAATTTATTACAAAATGGAATGATGAATTTTCTTCAAAACAGAGTTTTGAAGAAAAGTCATAGTCGAGCATATGATGATGAAAATATTGAAATTGAAAACTTATTAAGGACCTCCCTCATGAGTCATGCTGGCATTATTGGACACTTTGAAGACACAATTTATGAAACCGTAGACCTAGTGATTGAAATGACTCTGCTGATCAAAAGACTAAAACAGGACTGTAAGAGATTTTACATAGCAGCAATTAGATTTATGTCCAAGATGTGCAGATTTGATTCAGCCATTAACTTTTCCAATCCCTGTCCTTTGACAAGCTTTGTGGGCTTTATCTCCACATCATACTCTAGCAAAGCCGCAATCCACTTGCCACGTCTTCCTTCTGGATCTGTTTGTACTAAAACATCTTTGACAGCAGCATTAGGAACATAAGCCAAAATATGGGAATGCAGAATATATATGCAGAAATATTTCAATGCTTTAACAAGTGCAAGGGCTTGCTTTTCAATAATGTTGTATTTCAAAGAAACATCTCTTATGGTTCCGCTGAAGAAAGAAATTGGTTTTTCATGCTCATCTTTTTTCTGCATTAATACAGATGCCATAGTATGCTTCGAAGAAAATGAAAACAATATAAAATCCTGAGTGTAATCTGGGCTGAATAGAACCGGAGCTGAAGAAAGAGCCAATTTTACTAGATTGAAATATTTTATAGCCTCTTCAGTCCATTTCACTTGGCTGTCCTTCTTAAGCATATTTGTAATCTCTCTTAGGTGTTCAGCAAGATTAGGTACAAAGCGGTGTAAAAAATTCATCTTACCATTAAAAGACTGAATTTCCTTCTTGTTCTGGGGAAGATCAATTTGCTGAATCACTTCTACACATGCTAGATCAATACGAATGATATCTTTTGATATGATGTGTCCAAGAAGTTTTCCCTCATCCATGGTGAACAAGCTCTTCTTCGGATTCAACGACACACCATATTTTCTACACTTTTGAAAAACCAGTTTCAAATGATACATGTGTTCTTCATCTGAATTAGAAAAAAACCGTCAGATCATCAAGGTACACAACCAAGAAGACATCCTTCTCATTTGCGAAAGCCATATCCATTGCCCACTGAAATGTGGCACCTGCGTTCTTCAAACCGAAAGGTATTTTAGCGTAATGAAAATTCCCCCACGGAGTGGTGAACGTTGTTTTGTCTCGGTCATCTTCATGGACTAAAATTTGGTTATATCCAGAATAACCATTGAGTAGTGACATACGAGATGCTCCAACTACTCGCTGAAGTATGTGATCCATTTTTGGCAGCGGATAATTATTCTTCAATGAAACTTTGTTGAGATTCCTAAAATAAATGCACAAACGGATCTCACCTGTCTTCTTTCGCACGGGCACTAAATTGGATATCCAATCAGAAAATCAGATGGGGACGATGCTTCCTAATTTGTACAACCTATTTACCTCCTTGTCAATTGATGGAACCAATTTTGGATTAAGCCTTTTTAACTTCTATCTGAAAGGTTTCTGATTAGGCTTAATAGGAATTGTGTGCTGAATTATATTGGTATCATATGTCTTCAAGTTGGAATAGTCCCAAGAAAACACATCTGCAAAAGATGACAACAAGCTGATATATTTGGCCTTTACCTTTTGTGGCAATGTTTTGGACAGCTTTACCATCTTCGGATGTTCAGCTGTTCCAATATTCACCTCTTCGACTCCCTTCTCTGTTGGCTGCAAGGTTGGTTTGCGGGCTATGTCATCATGATCAAAGAGTTCTTCTAAAGGTATCAAGCCTTTAGGAATCACATTATCCTTGAGCTGCAACACTTCCATTTTATTGATCTGCACATCATCTTTACCATCATCATGTTCTACATCAACTGAGGTATCTTTGAACTTGCCTTTGTTTTGCAGAAAATCATCAATCTCCTCATCATCTTCAAAAACTTTCCAATATCTCTGATTGTCCAGGACAGTCGGCCAATGTTTCACATGGGTTTCAAATTTATTACTTGAGTTCATAGGAATCTTCAAATTACTCGCTACCTTAGCAAGTGCATCAGCAATACTATTTTGAATACGAGGCACACACGTCAAGGTATAATCTGAAAACAACTTCAAAATGTCTAGAACATCATTCTGGTATGCTCGCATCTGAGGATTCTTTGCTTGATATTCGCCTTTAAATTGCTTAATCACCAATTTGGAGTCGCCATATACAACAATCCTATTAGCATTCAGCCTTCTTAGGATTTTTAGGCCAGCAATCAAAGCTTCATACTCAGCCTCATTGTTTGAGAAATCAAAAGCAAGCTTGTAAGAACATACCTACACATTACTAGGCACTTTGTTCGGAGTAGAAAAAGGACTGCGTACCCAAATTCCAATTCCAACACCATCATTTCACATTGCTCCATCAAAATCCATGGTCCACAAGCCATCTTCCTCTTCTTCTAAGTGCTGAAACTCTGTTTGCTGTATTTTTTCTGCTTGTTGTCCATTATCTTTTCCTGATCGCTGAATGGTATTGTCATGTTCTTGACTTTCTTTCTTCAAAACTTCTCTAAAATTCTTTTCTATATCTGGAATATCATCTACTACAACTAACTGACTATCAATCTCATTGAAACTATCTAAATACAAAACAAAAGACCCTAAATCTGTATGTACATAATTAATCGGATGATTAATTGGTTTCTCCTTGCTTGTAATCATGTATTTCATTTTTTGCTCCTGATAAAGTTTTCTCATTTGTCCAAACACAGGAATCGTTGCATAGGAGAAATCAAGTTGCATAGTCCTTTAATATTTTCTCCCCAAGATCTGGAAAGAAGCATTCAAAATATAGGAGGTATATCCACCACCACCACATCCATCAAAATGTTTTTTGCTGGAATCTGATCGAAACTGACCACCAAGTCTTTAATAAGCCCAATACATCTCACCCTGCTAGAATCAAATGAATAAAGATCATGGTATTTCCTAGTGATGTCCAAACCCAACTTCTCCATGATAGCCTTCGGCATAAGATTTTGGGAGGTGCCGAAATCAAACATAGCATTATGCAACACAAACTCATGCACTCTCAAACCGATATAAAAAGGAGGCACATCATTGTCTGGAGACTCACCATTAAATGCTGGTCCAGAAATCAATTCAGGTTGATCATCTTCCATACTCACCATATCAAACATTGGATCAAAGTTCATAATTTTGGAAACCTGACCTCTATAACTATTGTTCCTCATCAGCTCAGTCAAGGGAATGGATACCTCTAATTTAGAAATTTCATTTTCTAAACTAAAAGTGGAAGCCTTTTCTACTTCTTTGGCTGGAACATCTTTCTTTTCAGCTTTATCTTTAGATACAATTGGCTGATTGACTCTTTCATTTGCTGGTGGAGATTTGCTAGGTGTAGGATCAGCAAATTCTTTTCCTTTATTTGGTACAACAGGTGGCTCATTCTTAGATGCTAGAACTTCCTTTCTCTTCTAGATTGGATTGATGGGGAAATTTCTGTTTCTTAGTGAATACTGACACTATTGGGTGGACAAGGCATGCATATAACCTCTCTGATACTCATCCGACTCCTTTTCAAGAGCTGTGTCATTCGCTAAGATAAAATATGCATCTTGCTGTACAGCTGAATTTTTTGCATACTCATCATCTTCAGTGACAAAGGTGGGCATATCATCAGGAGTAAAGAAGTGATTTTCTTCTCCTATTACATGGTCTTCATCATCAGATTCAGGACCAACAAAATTCTGCTGAAGAGGTGTCTTTACTTGCTGCTGTTGTGATGCTGGTTCTTGTGCTCGCTGCTCACGCTATTTGATCCTGAATTGAGGTTGCTGCTGTCCATGGAAATTAGGATTCCAGATCTGCGGATCAGGCTTATCAAGTGCTAACCTTTCAATCATCTTTTCTACCTTGCAAAGCACCTGATCTGAGTTAGAAGCTTCTTCCTTTATTGAAACTCTCTTCTCGGTTTTCAATCTAGCTCTCTTGTCATTCAAATTTGCCTCAACACTAACAGTGATTTTCTGCATTTCTTCTAAGGTAGCTGGATCTCTCTCTCTCTCTTAATTGATAAGCCATGTCCAGATCAAAACGATCCAGGAACTTAAGCAAAGCTGACTTTCTATTTGGCCTTAAATCATCAGGAATTGCATTATAAACCGCATTAAATCTAATACAATAGTCTTGCACGGACTCACCAACATTCTGCTTGATCTTGGTATATTCAGAAGTGATTTGAAGAGGATCTTTCTTAACTTCCCAGTGATCCAAGAACTGTCTTTGAAGCTCTTCTAATGTGGGAATACTTCTAGCTGTCAAAGCTCTGAACCATTTTCTTACCTCACCTACGAAAGTCTACACGAATAATCTCATGGTCACGTTTTCTGCATCAATCTCATGAAGCTCGAAGAAATCCGTCATTTTGTCCACATGTTGCTGAGCCGTGGTACCTTGAGGAGTGCCATCAAACAAAGGAATTTTACTCTGATAATCTGCGGGCATGTCACCCAAAACTTGAGGCAGCGCGAGAGGTGCAAACCGAGCAGCCATTGCTCTTAGTGGATTTGCAATCGGCCTTGCAGATGTTGGGGGAGTAGGTGCCGCTAATGTGTGAGGAGTATGAGGAGGTGTATGCGGAGGTGAAGCAATTTTGGATGTAGAAGGAGTAGATGGAGGTGAATTTACAGCAGACTTTTGATCAGAAATAGTAGGCTGTGGGGGAAGGGTGGGAATGAAGGGAGGTTCGGTAGGAATTTTTGAGGTGGATGTCATTACGGAAGATCCGAGGGATGCATATGGAGCTTCTAGGAAATCAGCGATATTTGAAGCGTGAATTTCACTTTGGAGGTGCTTCAAGATAAAATTCTCAATTGATTTATTGTTTCTTTCAACTTCAAGAGCTGCAGCAAAGTCAGGATTTGGAACTAAAGAACCAAGAGCACTTTCAGATTTGGTTTCAAACAATGACAATTCAAACTTTTCATCAAAATCAAGCTCTTCAAGATACTTAAAAATTGCAAGACATGAACTAGATTTAAACATGGGAGTCACAGAGCTCTCTTGACGAAGGAGTCTTGGAATCAAATTGGGATTTTCGTAGATAGGGAGAGGATTTGGATCTAGATTAGCTCTGGTATATCTCTTTGAAGCCAACGTGTTATTTTCAAGAAATCATAGGGACATAAACAACTTTTTCAGCCTTTCAAATTCTAAACTTATCATCTAAAAGCTTAGAATTCTCAAATGTACTGGGGCGATTTACAGGTCAAGTGTCATGATTACAAGCTAGACCGGAGATTGACTGAAGCAGCATTTATCTACTTGCGCTAATGCAAAGCAAAAGCATTTCGAACGCTACCTGGCATAACTTCAGGCTCTATCTGTAGCTTATAAAATAAATGACATCAACAAGCAAACCATTTTCTTCCCCAGTATGGTCGCCACTATGTTAGAGCCTAGATTTTCCTCAAGCTGAAAAGACAAGGTTCTAGGTCCACATCAAACCACGCTCAGCCTCGTAGCTAGCCCTACGAGGACAGGAGAGGGCTCTCTCCGAGTCAATCTCAGCAAAACATAATCAATGTGGCTTGACATGACTGACTAACAAACTAATTTGGGGCTAGGTATGAAGTGCAAAGGATTTGATTTGAGGTTTTGAGGGTTTTGTGGGAAAAAAGGGACAGGCAAATTTTGGGTCCAGGGATGAGGCCTAGTTTTTGCAGAGTTCTGATTGGGGCAAGGAAGGAAATCGTTTTGATGCTTTGGATCGAATGAATTGATGGATTAGAACAGTGAGAAGCTAAGGAGGGCAAGATGGTTTCAAGAGTCCTCCTCAAACAGATGAAAACATGAAGAATTAAACAAAATATCTAGGCAGAGCATATCAGTCCAATGAATTCTACCTCAATCACTCTTTTGTTTAATTAGAGAAGACAAGAGAAGGGAAAATGATACACATAAACATCAGTGAACTTACAAATACATAGAGAAATACACCATCAAAACATAGAGCCACATGGATCCCAACAAGTGCTGCAAAACCCTGGTCTTTCCTTTGCCAAAATTGCAGAAAAATGAAATGTACAATAGAGTGCCAAGCAATCCCAAGTATCCAACCCTGAAAATGACTCCGAAAATACATGATATAGACTAGCCCAACCCATTCCATTGCCTCTAGGGGTTGACCTCATCATTCTAGGAGCTGTTTGAACTAATTCTAAACAAGGAACTGAAATCTAGGTAGTCAAACAACTTACCCCTATATGCTAGGAAACTGATTCATTCATTTAATTTTCACTTTTTAGTGAATGAATCCTCTAGAACAAGTAAATATGTGTCAAAATTATATCATAGTCATCAAGTTACATCAAGACAAATCAATAATTACATCAAAAAGTAAAACTGGTTAAAACTGAGCGAAATTCTGAGCTGCTGACTGAAAAACAGGCCAAAATTCTCTATGCGCCGCGCCAAAATCTATATGCGTCGCGCCGTTTTGGAGCTGATTTTGAGGCACTTCCTGAAGTCCAAATTGAGCCCAAGTGTTCTTGTTGGAAATACTTTCCTGTCTACTTTCCAACCCAAGTGGAATTTCTGGATTTGGATGTCATTTTCCCCTCCAAAACCTCAATCTTCCAAGACTGCTTCATGTGTGTCAAAATAGGGGTAGTGAGGTCATTTTTTGTATGTTTTTGACCTTTTAGGCAACCCAGAACTTGATGAAATCCTTAGGTAATCCATGAGCATACATAAATTTTGATGAAAAATCCAAAAATGTAAATTTTTCCTCCTGGAGATCTCCCAATTATAAGCGCACGCCAAGTGGCGCTACGCGTTGGGCAGAAAAACCTATTTTTAAAGCCAAAAAATTAAAAATTGACAAAATTTTCTCCAAATTCCTTGAAATTTGGGTGGAAGGTGCCTCATCAAGTGCCATGCTCAGCCAAAGAAGCTTCGGCCAAGATCTGAAGACGATCATGCTCCTTTTGCCTCTTTTGCTTCTTTGTCGCCTTCTTCAATTTTGCCTTTAGATTCCTTATTCGTGCCTTGGAACTCTTATTTCGTGCCCTATAATGGAAAACCATGTGTCTAAACAATGCTTTATCTCTATCGGCCTTGTCCAGCAGTCCCTCCATGTGGATGTTGATTCTTTCGAGCCAAGATTCCCAATCCTCATTAATCTCTTGCTCCAATGAAGTGAGCTCAATCCTCCTCCTTTGTGCAACTTGGCGATTCTCGCGAATTTTTTGTAACTCCATGATAGCTTGCTAATATTCAAGCTATTTGTTCCTCTACTCCAAGTATTTCATAGTCCACTTAGCCCTCTCCAAGTCAATGGATAAGGCTTTGATCTCTGTTTGCTGCTCCTGGATGATCTCTCTAAGATGTCCACTTTGTGGGCCTGTATCTGTATCATCATCATGAATCAGAATGAAGTCGGTCTCTCGTTCACCTAAAGGCCCCTCATCCTGCATTGGCCTCTTGTCTTTGTCCTGTACTTGTGGTGTTGATGGAGGAAGTGAGACCCCTTCCACCCCGGGTGGAGATAACACTCGCTTTGCTGCTGCAAACAAATGTCTAGTGCCCCTCTGATATGTGGTGAATACCGGCACACTAACGGTCTCATGGCGCTCATGCTGATGAGAAGGTCCACCTATCTCATGCTCAACTTCTGAAATCCCCTGTGAAGCTCTAAAAAAATCATGGGACATGAAATCATCCCATGTGATACCCTGCAAACCAGGCTGATGCAAAACAATGATCTTTATCAGCGCATAATGGTAAATGTTGTTGTGCTGTTGTTCCGGAGTCTTCTTCTGCACAAGAGTGGTCATCCTCTTGATGTTTTGGCACATGAAATATGGAATGTTCATGAACCTCACTCTCGTGAAATGCATCAATAACATGATATGGTATGCATAGAGGCGTGAGAAGCGACCTTCACAACTGAAGTATTTGATAATGAGTCTCATCAATGGCGCATAAGATTCCTTCAGAAACTGAAATGGGAATACTCTCCTGAGTTGTCTCAAATAGCTAGGCCTGATGTAAGGTTCATAATATGATCTATCCAGCTGCTACCTCTTGTTCCACTCTTCCCCTATATTCGGTACCCCGGTGGCCTGAGAGATGCTTTCTGGTGTCAAGGTAAAGTTTACTCTAGCAAGAGTAACATGACTATCATGCAAATGTAAAACAAACAAACGAACTAACTCCTGATGATGCTGGATCTGAGCAATCATCTCACAATACTGAAAGCATGACATTTGTGGAAAGCATGTCATTGCAAGCGGGCAGGCCTGCAATTGAGTTAAGGAAGTAGGCTCTTCTCTGACATGTCTCCCACCTTTTCGAGGCCTTCTCAGCACATTAAGCTCAGTGGTTGAGTCACTGCTTTGCTCCTATTCTTGCTCATATGACGAATCTGTCTCTGTCATGGTGCTGCAATGTGTATGTTGAGTGAGTGTTTGGTTTGACAAAGAGAAATAGGTGATGTGTTTTCAATGCCAATGTGCCTCAGGAAAAATGAGGGATTGTGAGGAAGAAAATGGGACAGGGGGAAAAGAAGATGATGGAGCTTGCCAAGTGAAATTTAAAATGTGCAACAATCACTTTGAGGGATGTGGGAATTTAGGGATTTTGAAAGTGATATGGGAAAGGGAGAATGATTGGGAATGATAGGATCTTAGGATATGGAAAATGGGAAGCAGGGATGGGAGGTTAGAGGATAAGGGATTAATTACAATGACAGGATTATGAAAAGGGAAGGGATCACAAGTGGGAAAATAAACTTGGCACCAAAATTATAATTTGAAAACACCAATTTCTCAACACCAAAGGAGCAACTTTTAATATATAGGGTTTATATTCTCACACCTTGAACCTTTAAATCTTCCCTCTAAACAACACCCCACACAAGTTAAATTCATTAGAGGAGCTCTTGAACTTACTTGGAGCAGAAGAAATTGTGAGTTTTGATGACCGAAGTGGCATGAAACTGGCCTGTAGGCTCTATGCGCCGCGACAGTGTAATTTTACACTACGGAATTTCGCCCAATGCGCCACGCGACCTGTGTGCGCCACGACCTCCTCTAATGCGCCGCGTGGCCCTTCAAACATAGTCTTGGCTCTTCAAACAAGAAACTCGCTCCTCTAAACCTCACGTTGATATCCTTTGATCTCTTGGCACAGCAAAATATGTTTCAAGCAATGAACATGGCTCATGGAGTAATGGGTTTGATTTTAGTTGAGGCCACAATGAGTTTTTATGTTGGAGATTCTGTGCGCTACGCGCAAGCCCAGTGCGCCACGCAGCCTAGATGCTTCGCGCCGTTTGGAAAATGCACAGTGTTTCGGCTCTATGTGTCGCGCTCTATGGATGCGCTGCGACCTATCCCAATGCGTCACGCTCTGTATTCCAACACACAGTCGGCCTTCTAAACTCAAAGTTTCGTCCCTTCAAACTCCAACATCGACTTCTCTCTTGGATTTTTTAAATGTCTCTTGATGAAAATGGATCAATACTTGAGAAATATCTTATATAGAGATGAACTAAATTTTTGCTTCTCAATAACCCATTTTGTAATGTTTTTAACTTTGGCACTTTTTTCATTTAATACAACTTCTGTCTTTTCAAATTTCCTTCTGATTTTTGACTTGAATAATGAATCTTTTGGTGATTGTTGCAGGGATAATGGCATGTTTTGACAAAGGAAGACCAGGGCGTGCCTGGAGATTTCAACAACTTAAAAATTCTGAAAATTACATGGCAATTTATTACAAAAGGAAAGGCGAATTTTCTTCAAAACAAAGTTTTGAAGAAAATTCATAGTCGAGCTTATGATGATGAAAATATTGAAATTGAAAACTTATTAAGGACCTCCCTCATGAGTCATGCTGGCACTATTAGACACTTTGAAGACACAATTTATGAAACCCTAGACCTAGTGATTGAAATGACTCTGTTGATCAAAAGACTAAAACAGGACTGTAAGTGATTTTAAAACTTGATTTTGATGGACAGACCTGAGCCAGCAATGATAAGGCATGAGGGGTAATGAATTACAAAACCCTCCCATCAGATTATGGCATGCTCCTAGAGGAATGCATCTAAGTGAATTGAGCGAGACACCTAAAAATGAAATGTAATAAGAGAACTGATCTCTGACGGAGGGATGTAAAGACCGACTCTAACATTGGCTCCAATGGGGATGGTAGCTCCTTGGAGGTGCCAAGAATGGCAGATCTCTAGGAGAGCTAGACAGTGCCTTCGTCCATTGGGCTATGGAGTCATTATTTCGAAAAGAAACACAAGACTTTGACTCATTTATTGACTAAAACCTGACTCAAAATGACTCGATTATGAAACTGAAATGACTGAAAAACTTACTCGACAAACTGAACTCAAAACTGAAATCTTTCTTCAAAATTATAGCCTTCACTTCGGGCCCCAGACTGAAGAAAATATCATAGCACACACTTGTAATGATACTGAAATAAAATGGTATTTACAGTGACAATGTAAACAGTAGAAATAACTCAGAAATGATACCGCTTGAGCAGTCGACCATTGACCGGCCCTCCTGGACAATCTTCCCTGTTCATCTCCTTCAGTGGAAAGGAATTCTGACCTTGATATGTTGCAATTTTGAAGGGACCTTTCCAGAGATTCTCGAACTTAACGTGCTTGCCCTTTTCCTCATTCATTTCCCACTTTAGCACCACATCATCCAATTGAAATTTGTCCGCCTTTGCTTTTCTGACATATATCTTCTTAATTCTTTCCTGCAACTTGAATGTGTTTTGAAAAACTTCTTCCCGTGTCTGCTGCAAATGAATCATTTGATTTAGTCTTCTCTACATTGGATCATCTTCACTACCAGCCTCCTGAAGAATTTTGACTACCGGAGCTGCGAGAGAGGTAGGAAACACTGTATCAACTCCATAAACTAGCTCAAAGGGGGACATACCAATGGATTTCTTCTGACTCACTCGATCTATCCAAAGTGCATGGACCAACTTCTTATGCCAACTTTTCTTATTTATTTCTAGCAACTTTTTAATGATGTTGACTAAAGATTTATTGGAAGACTCCGCCAATCCATTGCCTTGTGGATGATAAGCGGTTGAGTGCCCTAAAGTAATGTGATATTTATTACAAAACTCAACCATCCTTTTTGACTTGAAAGCTGTTGTGTTATCAGTGATTAGCTTATTCGAGCAACCAAAATGAGACAAAATATTATTCTCAAGGAATGAAATTATTACCGCATCCGTAGCTTGCCGAGTGGGAATTGCTTCAATCCACTTCATGAAATAATCTGTCGCCATGAGGATCCACTTATGCTAACCTGAAGAAGCAGGATGAATTTCACCAATGAAATCCAACCCCCACCACTGAAAAGGGGCACTCACCTCAATGGGCTTAAGCGGCAAAGGCTGTAATTTCTACTTTCCTTCAAAAATTTGACAGTTATGACTGCTCTTGACAGTCTTGAACACATCAACAAATAATATCGGCCAATAGTATCCGGCTATCAGAATTTTATTTGCCGTTGTTTTCCAAAAAAGATGACCGCCACAATCTCCTTAATGGAAATCTTCCATGACCTGCTTCGCTTCTTCTTCCACCAAACAATTCAACAAAATGCCACCCGGATCTTTCCAATAAAGTGCAGAATTCAAAATACAAAACTTAGCAGCCTTTAACTTAAGATTTCTAGCTTTGTTTCTAGCCATACCAGGTGGTGAGGACAAATTCTGAAGCACATATATAATATATGAATACCATGGAGAAAGAACAAAGATTTCAGCTACCTGAATTGACGGACCTTTCTCATTTTCATCGAACATAGCAGCAATCATATTTATGTCCAAGACGTGCAGATTTGATTCAGCCATTAACTTTTCCAATCCCTGTCCTTTGACAAGCTTTATGGGCTTTATCTCCACATCATACTCCAAAAAAGCCACAATCCACTTGCCACATCTTCCTTCTGGATCTGTTTGTGCTAAAACATCTTTGACAGCAGCATTAGGAACATAAGCCAAAATATGGGAATGCAGAATATATACGCGGAAATCTTTCAATGCTTTAACAAGTGCAAGGGCTTGCTTTTCAATAATGTTGTATTTCAAAGTAGCATCTCTTATGGTTCGACTGAAGAAAGAAAATGGTCTTTCATGCTCATCTCTATTTTGCATTAATACAGCTACCATAGTATGCTCCGAAGCAAATGAAAACAATATAAAATCCTGAGTGTAATCTGGGATGATTAGAACCGGAGCTGAAGAAAGAGCCAATTTTACTAGATTGAAAGATTTTATAGCCTCTTCGGTCCATTTCACTTGGTTTTCCTTCTTAAGAATATTTGTAATCTCTCTTAGGTGTTCAGCAAGATTAGGTACAAAGCGGCGTAAAAAATTCATCTTACCATTAAAAGACTGAATTTCCTTCTTGTTCCGGGGAAGATCAATTTGCTGAATCGCTTCTACATGTGTTGGATCCATACGAATGCCATCTTTTGATATGATGTGTCCAAGAAGTTTGCCCTCATCCATGGTGAACAAGCTCTTCTTCGGATTCAATGACACACCATATTTTCTGCACTTTTGAAAAATAGTTTTCAAATGATACATGTGTTCTTCGTCTGAATTAGAAAACACCATCAGATCATCAAGGTACACAACCAAGAAGACATCCTTCTCATTTGCGAAAGCCATATCCATTGCCCGCTGAAATGTGGCACCTGCGTTCTTCAAACCGAAAGGCATTTTAGCGTAATGAAAAGTTCCCCACGGAGTGGTGAACACTATTTTGTCTCGGTCATCTTCATGGACTAAAATTTGGTTATATCCAGAATAACCATCGAGTAGTGACATACGAGATGCTCCAACTACTCGCTGAAGTATGTGATCCATTTTTGGCAGTGGATAATTATCCTTCAATGAAACTTTGTTGAGATTCCTAAAATCAATGCACAAACGAATCTCACCTGTCTTCTTTCGCACGGGCACTAAATTGGATATGCAATCAGAAAATCAGATGGGGACGATGATTCCTAATTTGTACAACCTATTTACCTCCTTCTCAATTTATGGCAGCAATTTTGGATTAAGCCTTCTTAACCTCTGTCTGAAAGGTTTCTGATTAGGCTTAATAGGAATTGTGTGCTGAATTATATTGGTATCATATGTCTTCAAGTCGGAATAGTCCCAAGCAAACACATCTACAAAAGAGGACAACAAGCTGATATATTTGGCCTTTACCATTTGTGGCAATGTTTTGGATAGCTTTACCATCTTCAAATGTTCAACTGTTCCAATATTCACCTCTTCGACTCCCTTCTCTGTTGGCTGCAATGATGGTTTGTGGGCTACGTTATCATGATCAAAGCATTCTTCTAAAGGTGTCAAGCCGTTAGGAATCACATTATCCTTGAGCTGCAACACTTCCATTTGATTGATCTGCACATCATCTTTACCATCATCATGTTCTACATCAATTGAGGTATCTTTGAACTTACCTTTGTTTTGCAGAAAATCATCAATCTCCTCATCATCTTGAAAAACTTGCCAATATCTCTGATTGTCCGGGACAGTCGGCCGATGTTTCACATGGATTTCAAATTTATTACTTGAGTTCATAGGAATCTTCAAATTACTCACTGCCTTAGCAAGTGCATCAGCAATACTATTTTGAATACGAGGCACACACGTCAATGTATAATCTAAGAACAGCTTCAAAATGTCTAGAACAACATTCTGGTATGCCCACATCCGAGGATGCTTTGCTTGATATTCACCTTTAACTTGCTTAATCACCAATTCAGAGTCGCCATATACAGAAATCCTCTTAGCATTCATCTTTCTTAGGATTTTTAGGCCAGCAATCAAAGCTTCATACTCAGCCTCATTGTTTGAGCAATCAAAAGCAAGCTTGCAAGAACATACCCGCACATTACTAGGCACTTTGTTCGTAGCAGAAAAAGGACTGCGTACCCAAATTCCAATTCCAACACCATCATTTCACACTGCTCCATCAAAATCCATGGTCCACGGGCCATCTTCCTCTTCTTCTAAGTGCTTAAACTCTGTTTGCTGCATTTTTTCTACTTGCTGTCCATTCTCTTTTCTTGATTGCTGAATGGTATTGTCCTGTTCTTGACTTTCTTTCTTCAAAACTTCTCTGAAATTCTCTGTTATTTCTAGAATATCATCTGCTACAACTAACTGACTATCAATCTCATTGAAGCTATCTAAATACAAAACAAAATACCCTAAATTTGTATGTACATAATTAATCAGATGATTAATTGGTTTCTCCTTGCTTGTAATCATGTATTTCATTTTCTGCTCCTGATAAAGTTTTCTCATTTTTCCAAACACAGGAATCTTTGCATAGGAGAAATCAAGTTGCATAGTTCCTTTAATATTTTCTCCCCAAGATCTGGAAAGAAGCATTCCAAATATAGGAGGTATATCCGCCACCACCACATCCATCAAAACGTTTTTTGCCGGAATCTGATCCAAACTGACCACCAAGTCTTTAATAAGCCCAATACATCTCACCCTGCTAGAATCAAATGAATAAAGATCATGGTATTCCTAGTGATGTCCAAACCCAACTTCTCCACGATAGCCTTCAGCATAAGATTGTGGGAGGCACCAGAATCAAACATAGCATTATGCAACACAAACTCATGCACTCTAAAACTGATATAAAAAGGAGGCACATCACTGTCAGGAGACTCACCATTCAATGCTGGTCCAAAAATAATTCAGGTTGATCATCTTCCACACTCACCATATCAGACATTGGACTAAAGTTCAAAATTTTGGAAACCTGACCTTTATAACTGCTGTTCCTCATCAGCTCAGTCAAGGGAATGGATACCTTTAATTTAGAAATTTCATTTTCTAAACTAAAAGTGGAAGTCTTTTCTACTTCTTTGGCTGGAACATCTTTCTTTTCAGCTTTATCTTTTGATACAATTGGCTGATTAACTCTTTCATTTTCTGGTGGAGATTTGCTAGGCGTAGGATCAGCAACTTCTTTTCCTTTATTTGGTACAACAGGTGGCTCATTCTTAGATGCTGGAACTTCCTTTCTCTTCTGGATTGGATTGATGGGGAAATTTCTATTTCTTAGTGAATACTAACACTGTTGTGCGGACAAGGCATGCATATAACCTCTCTGATACTCATCCAACTCCTTTTCAAGAGCTGTGTCATTCGCCAAGATAAAATCTGCATCCTGCTGTACAGCTAAATTTTCTACATACTCATCATCTTCGGTGACAAAGGTGGGCATATCATCAGGAGTAAAGAAGTGATTTTCTTCTCCTATTACATGGTCTTCATCATTAGATTTGGGACCAACAAAATTATGTTGAAGAGGTGTCTTTACTTGCTGATGTTGTGATGCCGGTTCTTGTGCTCGTTGCTCACGCTGTTTGATCCTGAATTGAGGTTGTTGCTATCCACGGAAATTAGGATTCCAGATCTCCGGTTCAGGCTTATCAAGTGCTAACCTTTCAATCATCTTTTCTACCTTGCGGAGCACCTGATCTGAGGTAGAAGCTTCTTCCTTTATTGAAACTCTCTTCTCGGTTTCCAATCTGGCTCTCTTGTCATTCAAATTTGCCTCAACACTAATGGCGATTTTCTGCATTTATTCTAAGATAGCTGGATCTCTCTCTCTTAATTGATAATCCATGTTTGGATCATAACCATCCGGGAACTTAAGCAAAGTTAACTTTCTAGTTGACCTTAAATCATCAGGAATTGCATCTTAAACTGCATTAAATCTAATACAATAGTCTTACACGGACTCACCAGCATTCTGCTTGATCTTGGTATATTTAGAAGTGATTTGAAGAGGATCTTTCTTAACTTCCCAGTGATCCAAGAACTGTCTTTGAATCTCTTCTAATGTGGGAATACTTCTAGCTGTCAAAGCTCTGAACCATTTTCTTACCTCACCTACGAAAGTCTACACGAATAATCTCATGGTCACGTTTTCTGCATCAATCTTATGAAGCTCGAAGAAATCCGTCATTTTGTCCACATGTTGCTGAGCCGTGGTACCTTGAGGAGTGCCATCAAACAAAGGAATTTTACTCTGATAATCTGTGGGCATGTCACCCAAAACTTGAGGCAGCGCGAGAGGTGCAAACCGAGCAGCCATTGCTCTTGGTGGATTTGCAATCGGCCTTGGAGATGTTGGGGGAGTAGGTGCCCCTGATGTGTGAGGTGTATGAGGAGGTGTATGTGGATGTGAAGCAATTTTGGACGTAGAAGGAGTAGATGGAGGTGAATTTACAGCAGACTTTTGATCAGAAATAGTAGGCTGCGGGGGAAGGGTGGGAATGAAGGGAGGTTCAGTAGGAATTTTTGAGGTGGATGCCGTTACGGAAGATCCGAGGGATGCAGATGCAGCTTCTAGGAAATCAACGATATTTGAAGCATGAATTTCACTTTGGAGGTGCTTCAAGATAAAATTCTCAATTGATTTATTGTTTCTTTCAACTTCAAGAGCTGCAGCAAAGTCAGGATTTGGAACTATAGAACCAAGAGCACTTTCAGATTTGGTTTCAAACAATGACAATTCAAACTTTTCATCAAAATCAAGCTCTTCAAGATACTTAAAATTTGCAGGACATGAATGAGATTTAAACACAGGAGTCACAGAGCTCTCTTGATGAAGGAGTCTTGGAATCAAATTGGGATTTTCATAGACAGGGGGAGGATTTGGATCTGGATTAGCTCTGGTATATCTCTTCGAAGCCAGCGTATTATTTTCAAGAAATCATAGGGACATAAACAACTTTTTCAGCCTTTCAAATTCTAAACTTATCATCCAAAATCTTAGAATTCTCAAATGTACTGGGGCGATTTACAGGTCAAGTGTCACAATTACCAGCTAGACCAGAGATTGACTGAAGCAACGTTTATCTACTTGCGTTAATGCAAAGAAAAAGTGTTTCGAAGGCTACTTGGCATAAATTCAGGCTCCATCTATAGCTTATAAAATAAATGACATCAACAAGCAAACCATTTTCTTCCCCAGTATGGTCGCCACTATGTTAGAGCCTAGATTTTCCTCAGGCTGAAAAGACAAGGTTCTAGGTCCACATCAAACCACGCTCAGCCTCGTAGCTAGCCCTACGAGAACAGGAGAGGTCTCTCTCCGAGTCAATCTCAGTGAAAGATAATCAATGGGGCTTGAGATGACTGAATAAAAAACTAATTTTAGGCTAGGTATGAAGTGCAAAGGATTTGATTTGAGGTTTTGAGGGTTTTGTTGGAAAAAAGGGACAGGAAAATTTTGGGTCCGGGGATGAGGCCTAGTTTTTGCAGAGTTCTGATTGGGGCAAGGAAGGCAATCATTTTGATGCTTTGGATCGAATGAATGGATGGATCAGATCGGTGAGAAGCTAAGGAGGGAAAGAGGGTTTCAAGAGTCCTCCTCAAAAAGATGAAAACATGAAGGATTAAACAAAATATCTAGGTAGAGCATATTAGCCCAATGAATTCTACCTCAATCACTCTTTTGTTTAATTGAAGAAGACAAGAGAAGGGAAAATGATACACATAAACATCCGTGAACTTACAAATACATAGAGAAATACACCATCAAAATATAGAGCCACATGGATCCCAACAAGTGTTGCAAAACTCTGGTCTTTCCTTTGCCAAAATTGCAGAAAATGAAATATACAATAGAGTGCCAAGCAATCCCAAGTATCCAACCCTAAAAATGACTCAGAAAATACATGATATAGACTAGCCCAACCCATTCCCTTGCCCCTAGGGGTCGAGCTCATCATTCTAGGAGCTGTTTGAACTAATTCTAAACAAGGAACTGAAATCTAGGTAGTCAAACAACTTAACCCTATATGCTAGGAAACTGATTCATTCATTTAATTTTCACTTTTTAGTGAATGAATCCTCTAGAACAAGTAAATATGTGTCAATATTACATCATAGTCATCAATTTACATCAATACAAATCAATAATTACATCAAAAACTAAAACTAGTCAAAACTGGGCGCAATTCTGAGCTGCTGAGTGAAAAACAGGCCAAAATTCTCTATGCTCCACGCCAAAATCTGTATGCATTTCACCACTTTGGAGCTGATTTTGAGGCACTTCCTGAAGTCCAAATTGAGCCCAAGTGTGCTTGTTGGAAAGCCCTGCCTATCTACTTTCCAACCCAAGTGGAATTTCTAGATTTGGATGTCATTTTCCCCTCCAAAACCTCAATCTCCCAAGACTGCTTCTTGTTTATCAAATTAGGGGCAGTGAGGTCATTTTTTGCATGTTTTTGACCTTTTAGGAAACCCAGAACTTGATTAAATCCTTAGGTAATCCATGAGCATACATAAATTTTGATGAAAAATCCAAAAATTTAAAGTTTTCCTCCTGGAGATCTCCCAATTATAAGCGCGCGCCAAGTGGCGCTACCCGTTGGGCAGAAAAACCTGTTTTTAAAGCCAAAAAATTCAAAATTGACAATTTTTTCTTCAAATTCCTTGAAATTTGGGCTGAAGGTGCCTCATCAAGTGCCATGCTCAGCCAAAGAAGCTTCGGACAAGATCTGAAGACGATCATGCTCCTTTTGCCTCTTTTGCTTCTTTGTCGCCTTCTTCAATTTTGCCTTTAGATTCCTTATTCGTGCCTTGGAACTCATATTTCACACCCTGTAATGGAAAACCATGTGTCTCAACAATGCTTTATCTATATCGGCCTTTTCTAGCAGTCCCTCCAAGTGGATGTTGATTCTTTCTAGCCAATAATCCCGATCCTCATTAATCTCTTGCTCCAATGAAGTGAGCTCAATCCTCCTCCTTTGTGTAGCTTGGTGATTCTCGTGAATGTTTTGTAACTCCATGATAGCTTGCTAATCTTCAAGCTATTTGTTCTCTGCTCCAAGTATTTCATAGTCCACTTAGCCCTCTCCAAGTCAATGGATAAGGCTTTGATCTCTGTTTGCTGCTCCTGGATGATCTCTCTAAGATGTGGACTTTCTGGGCCCGTATCTATATCATCATCATGAATGACAATGAAGTCGGTCTCTCGTTCACCTGAAGGCCCCTCATCCTGCATTGGCCTCTTGCCTTTGTCTTGTACCTGTGGTGCTGATGGAGGAAGCGAGGCCCGTTCCACCCCGGGTCGAGATAATACTCGCTTCGCTGCAGCAAAAATATGTCTAGTGCCCCTCTGACATGTGATGGATACCGGCACACTAACGGTCTCATGGCACTCATACTGATGAGAAGCTCCACCTATCTCATGCCCAACTTCTGAAAGCCCCTGTGAAGCTCTGAAAAAATCACGGGAAATGAAATCATCCCATGTGATACCCTACAAACCAAGCTGATGCACAAGAATGATCCTGATGAGCGCATAATGGTAAATGCTATTGTACTGTTGTTCCGGAGTCTTCTTCTGCACAAGAGTGGTCATCCTCTTGATGTTTTGGCTCATGAAATATGGAATGTTCATGAACCTCACTCTCGTGAAATGCATCAATAACTTGATATGATATGCATAGAGGCGTGATAAGCGACCTTCACTACTAAAGTATCTGATAATGAGTCTCATCAATGGCGCATAAGATTCCTTCAAAAACTGAAATGGGAATACTCTCCTGAGTTGTCTCAAATAGCTAGGCTTGATGTAAGGTTCATAATACGATCTATCCAACTGCTGCCTCTTGTTCCACTCTTCCCCTATATTCGGTATCCCTATGGCCTGAGAGATGGTTTCTAGTGTCAAGGTAAAGTTTACTCCAGCAAGAGTAACATGACTATCATGCAAATGTAAAAAAAACAACCGAACTAACTCCTGATGATGCTGGATTTGAGCAATCATCTCACAATACTGAAAGCATGACATTTGCTGAAAGCATGTCATTACAAGCAGGCAGGCCTACAATTGAGTTAAGGAAGTAGGCTCTTCTCTGACATGTCTGCCACCTTTTCGTGGCCTTCTCGCCACATTAAGCTCAATGGTTGAGTCACTGCTTTGCTCATATTCTTGCTCATATGACGAATCTGTCTCTGTCATGGTGCTGCAATGTGTATGTTGAGTGGGTGTTTGGTTTGACAAAGAGAAATAGGTGATGTTTTTTCAATGCCAATGTACCTCAAGAAAAATGAGGGATTGTGAGGAAGAAAATGGGACAGGGGGAAAAGTAGATGATGGAGCTTGCCAAGTGAAATTTAAAATGTGCAACAGTCACTTTGACGGATGTGGGAATTTAGGGATTTTGAAAGTGATATGGGAAAGGGAGTATGATTGGGAATGATAGGATCTTAGGATATGGAAAATGGGAAGCAGGGATGGGAAGTTAGAGGATAAGGGATTAATTACAATGACAGGATTATGAAAAGGGAAGGGATCACAAGTGGGAAAATAAACTTGGCGCCAAAATTATAATTTCTCAACACCAAAGGAGAAACTTTTAATGTATAGGGTTTATATTCTCACACCTTGAACCTTTAAATCTTCCCTCTAAACAACACCCCACACAAGTTAAATTCACTAGAAGAGCTCTTGAACTTACTTTGAGCAGAAGAAATTGTGAGTTTTGATGACCGAACTGGCATGAAACTAGCCTGTAGGCTCTGTTCGCCACGCACAAACCCAGTGTGCCATGCCTCCTGGATGCACCGCGACAGTGTAATTTTACACTGTGGAATTTCGCCCGATGCACCGCACGGCCTGTGTGTGCCGCGACCTTCTCTAATGCACCGCGTGGCCCTTCAAACACAGTCTCGGCTCTTCAAACAAGAAACTCACTCCTCCAAACCTCAAGTTGATATCCTTTGTCCTCTTGGCACAACAAAATATGTTTCAAGCAATGAACATGGCTCATGGAGTAATGGGTTTGATTTTAGTTGAGGCCACAATGAGTTTTTATGTTGGAGGTTCTGTGCGCCGCGCGCAAGCCCAGTGCGCCACGCAACCTTAATGCGCTGCGCCGTTTGGAAAATGCACAGTTTATTTCGGCTCTATGCGTTGCGCTCCGTGGGTGCGCCACGACCTATCCCAATGCGCCGTGCTCTATATTCCAACACACAGTCGGACTTCTAAACTCAAAGTTTCTTCCCTTCAAACTCCAACATCGACTTCTCTCTTGGATTTTTTAAATGTCTCTTGATGCAAATGGATCAATACTTGAGAAATATCTTATATAGAGATGAATTAAATTTTTGCTTCTCAATAACCCATTTTGTAATGTTTTTAACTTTGGAACTTTTTGCATTTAATACAACTTCTGTCTTTTCAAATTTCCTTCTGATTTTTGACTTGAATAATGAATATTTTGGTGATTGTTGTAGGGATAATGGAATGTTTTGACAAAGGAACACCAGGGTTGCGCTTGGAGATTTCAACCACTGAAAAATTCTGAAAATTACATGGCAATTTATTACAAAATGGAATGACGAATTTTCGCTTGGAGATTTCAACCACTGAAAAATTCTGAAAATTACATGGCAATTTATTACAAAACGGAATGACGAACTTTCTTCAAAACAGAGTTTTGAAGAAAAGTCATAGTCAAGCATATGATGATGAAAATATTAAAACTGAAAACCTATTAAGGACCTCCCTCATGAGTCATGCTAGCATTATTGGACACTTTGAAGACACAATTTATGAAACCCTAAACCTAGTGACTGAAATGACTCTACTGATCAAAAGACTAAAACAAGACTGTAAGTGATTTTAAAATTTGATTTTGATGGACAGACTTGAGCCAACAATGATAAGGCATGAGGGGTAATGAATGACAAGACCCTCCCGTCAGATTATGGCATGCTCCTAGCGGAATGCAACTAAGTGAATCGAGCGAGACACCTAAAAATGAAATGAAATAAGAGAACTGATCTATGATGGAGGGATCTAAAGACCGACTCTAACATTGGCTCTAATGGGGATGGTAGCTCCTTGGAGGTGCCAAGAATGGCAGATCTCTGGGAGAGCTAGACAGTGCCTTCGTCCATTGGGCTATGGAGTCATTATTTCGACAAACAACACAAGACTTTGACTCATTTATTGACTAAAACCTGACTCAAAATGACTCGATGATGAAACTGAAATGACTAAAAAACTGACTCGACAACCTAAACTCAAAACTGAAATCTTTCTTTAGAATTATAGCCTTCACTTCGGGCCCCAGACTGAAGAAAAGATCACAACACACACTTGCAATGATACTGAAATAAAATGGTATTTACAGTGACAATGTAAACAGTAGAAATAACTCAGAAATGATACCGCTTGAGCAGCCGACCATTGACTGGCCCTCCTGGACAATCTTCCCCATTCAGCTCCTTCAGAAGAAAGGCATTCCGACCCTGATATGTTTCAATTTTGAAGGGACCTTTCCAGAGATTCTTGAACTTACCATGCTTGCCCTTTTCCTCATTCCTTGCATCCCACTTTAGCACCACATCATCCAACTGAAATTTGTCCGCCTTTGCTTTTATATCATAAATCTTCTTAATTATTTCCTGCAACTTGAATGTGTTTTGAAAAACTTCTTCCCATGTCTGCTACAAATGAATCATTTGATTTAGTCTTCTCTGCATTGGATCATCTTCACTACCGGCCTCCTGAAGAAGTTTGACTACCAGAGCTGCGAGAGAGGTAGGAAACACTGTATCAACTCCATAAACTAGCTCAAAGGGGGACATACCAATGGATTTCTTCTTACTCACTCGATCTGCCCAGAGTGCATGGACCAACTCCTTCTCAGTCTCGACATGATTCCTTTCCACATACTTAATACAGCGATCATGTACCCCTTCTGACCTAATATGTTAGGGGGCATCTATTATAGCTCCATTTACCACCCTTGGTATTTGTGATGCTTAGTTTATGGCCTAAGGCAACCCCTCCTTCCACACTTTGTCAAAATATTTTAAAAACAATGTTTTATTCCCTGTACGCTACTTTTCCCTGAGATAAAAGCATGTACAAGCAGGTTAGTCAATACCCAACCCACATATATGTGTTAAAAAACTTTTAAAAAATAAATTTCCTTAATTATGGGCGGAGTTCATAGGTTTTACCTGTTAATTACCTCCTAGTGCCCGTGGCCCAACTGTTTCCCAGCTAAAAAACTAATTGGGAGAAGTATAAATAGACTTCTATGGGAAGGCCTTAAGGAGAGGAGATAGAATTATTATACTGAGATTATCCTTGACTAGGTCTGAAGTATCCCTGTGCTTCAAGCACTTCCCCAAGTTTTAGGAAACCCTTGTTTCCTTGATTGTTGATATTCTCCCTCTTGTATGAGGTATCATGGTATTGGTTATGGAAGGAGGCTGGTGAAGACTGGGACTGGACGTATCTAGAGGACGGTTCTGCTTGGTGCTGGAAGAAGAAGACTCAAGTGAATTCTCTCCATGTTAGTTATATCTTTCTACAATAAAAAGAAGTGTTGTCTTGTTCCTGAGATTAACTTTGTTTATGCATCAGATACTATTGTAATTCATGTATGAATGTTATTTTGATGTATAACTAATCATTTGATTATATGATATAAATTTGATTTCATTAAAATGCTTTATCTATATGTTGATATGTATGTTCGAATTGGTTGATTTTCATATTCTAAGATCATCAGGAGTTGCAGAGGGTCTGAACCCTACTAGAACTACCCAAACGAAGGACATATGATTATGGTTGTTATCGCATAGTTTGTTTATATAAGCATGTTTCCTGAGTTGTATGAGTGTTTCTTACTATAGTTTGCTCTTGCTCTGTTGGGGTTCCAACCCATAGCCATAGGGTACTTATTCCTGTAATACCAGGACATTATGCCCATGATTGTATGAATCTGACGCAACCCTCATGCTTGTATTGTACATTGTTTGATCATGAGACAGAGGATTGTCCCATACTAATAGCAAGGTTGCGCGACAAGGGAGCACTCCAACCTCCCCCAACTCAAAACCTTCAAATGATGAGGTCTGTGTCACGTGAGGAAGACCCTAATCTAAACATTGTGCTCCAAAGTGGAATTACGACAGGGAATGATAAAGGCAGGCAGCCTGAATATAGGACTTGGGTTCGCAAGGCTCCGACGAAAGAACCACAGTTTGATTTGGAGCACGCTAAGGAAACCTTCATGGAAGCTAGGAAGAGCTTTGCTAATGCCTCCACTTCAGAAAGCAAAGACAGACCAGAGCCAGAAATGCACCCATTGATGCTCACAACATTCCTAGAAACATGCATGAAGCTGTTGTCTGAGAGAAAGGCTGTAAAGGGATTTTAGGAACTCATAAATTGATGTATTGGGATTGCACTACGAGAACCACACATAGTCTGGAATATTAGAAAGCACGCGATGAGGACAGGAAGAGAAATGAGATTCACTGCGTAGATTGGAGAATATGAGATGGACCAAGTGATTTTGGACCTAGGATCGAACACGAACATTCTACCAAAGCAGACATCGGAGCACATGGGAAGGCCTATGCTACAATGATCTCCTATCCAACTACAAATGGCAAACCAGAAAAAGATCCTACCTATGGGAAGATTGCAGGGGATCACCATGGATATTGAAGCAGCAAACGCACTGGTAGATTTGAAGTAATAGAGATTGTTGATGATAACAATCCCTACCCTACACTATTAGGGATAGATTGGACCACTGACATGAATGGGGTGATAAATCTGAAGAAGCGCAAGATGATTTTTGAGAAAATTCCTATGCGCGTAGTCGTACCTTTAGACCTTGCAGAAGGATCAAGCTACACAGAGCCAGTGTGTGACTATGAAAGCAATGTCGACTTGGAACGCATCGACAAGATAACTATGTGAGAGCAAGACTGGGTAAATCCCACTGTCGATGGATGAATCTCCTGGGAGAGTGAAAGCTCTTGTACATCGGATTCGGATGAGGAGATAGAGCCATGGCAGAACCTGTTAGATGAGGTAACCACACTGAACTGTAACATGATGACGAGATCATTGTGTTGTATATCGATAGAGGTAATGGATATGCCTACGTATGATGGGTTAAGTGAGGTAGATTCCTTCCTGAATAGATTTGAAAGAGAAGTGCCGGAATAACAACATTTCGAGGCTTTGAAATGGCTACTACGTGCTACGCCCACGAGGTGGTGGGGCATGCACCAAGGAAGCTTTGGGGACTGGCACAAATGTAGGCGACTAATGTGCATACGATTTGGGAAGCCTTAGATGCAATTAACAGACAATATTACCAGACAAAACAATCCGCGTGCACACCTGTCCAGATAGATACAGGCATATGTTCCAAAACCTGTCTGGATGCACACAAATTTCGTGTTAGGGGACACAATCAATAAACATGTACAGGCAAGAAAATTGCGTGAACACCCCCTCTGGTTGGAATGATGGAATATGGTAAGTACGAGTGTGCAGAAGGTTATCCACGCAACAGCCTTCAATGAAGTGTGCGAAGCACTGAACAACGTATATAATGCGTAGCGGACTGACTGGGACCTGCGCTTACCAGCGGTTCTGTGGGCTTATAGGACAACATGCAATAAAATCATGGAGTTGACGCCTCCGAGGCTGGAATATACAGTGAATGCTATAATCCCCATAGAGTATAAAATTCCTAGTCCATGCATAGCAGCGCTGGTAGATATCACGGATCACAGAGCCTTGGAAGAAGAGATCACACAACTGGACGAAGCAGAACGCTTGGGACGTGAGGAAGAAATATGAGAGGGTGATCTTAGGCTCCAAGAACTTATGAAAGAAATGGTGTGATTAAGGGAGAAAAGTGCTCAGGTGGAAGCAGAAGTCAAGAAGCTTGAGGACGAAATAAAGAATGATTTTATCAATAAGAAAACCAAGGTGATAAAACAGGGTGCACATGATTACATTGACAAATTTGGGGACTACCGCCGAGAGTTGATTAGCCTGATGCCTTGGATTGGCCCGCATATTACTAAATGGATCACCCATGGTGGTGCGCTATAGATGATAAAGTGCACAACGTAGACAGTAAGACCAAAAGATGGATTTGTTCCAGGACAAGTGACGAATGACAGTTGGAACTTTATACAGGTGGTGCAGCCACCTGACTAGCCATGGGAAATACAATCTTAGCACCAGGTAGCTGGAAGGAGGTGCGGGACTATAAACTACTCTGCCTAGGAGCTGCGCGATGTTGGAGTTGTGTGTAGGAGCAAAGTGTCACATGGTCCGCGACCGCGCAAGGGGGGTTGCGTTGCTACACGGATTCACTGGAAAGTGACCGTTGGAGTTACTATTCATGATGTGATGCTCAACTTGAGTCCAAATGGAGTAGGTGACAGGAATTTAAGATGCGCTTTATGGGAAAGATTTTGGAAAATCTGCCGCCAAGGGAGCATTAATAAACTAGATTTGGGGGGAACGGTCGAATTCAAATTCAAAAGGTGCTATAAACTACAAAGGGCTACCCAACAAACAACACTTGGTCATTTGAGAATTGAGTTGTTGTATGCCTTGCATATTCTGAGCCAAAATCTATTTTCCTTGTGCAAGTGTTTATTGAGCCCCTGATTGAGTGAATGAGAGATTTCAGGATGAGAAAGATGGCAGCGTCTGAAGAATCTAGGGAAATTGCAGAGATGACAGCAGAAGAGGCCGCATAGGCCCTAATCATAGAAAAGGCCCCTAAAGGCGTTGGGATTGTGGTGGAAATCCCTAAATCACCGTGTATGCCGAGGTCAAAGAAAGACAAACAGTCGATGATTCCGGTGCATGTGTCCCCTCTCAACCTGCTACACACTAGATTAACGATGGAAGAAAAAGGGAAAGCAGTTAATCTGGAAACCGACGAGGAGGAAGAAGACCTGGAAGACCTCACAATTGAAGAAGATGAGGATGAGGGCATGGAGGAAGAAATTGAGCCTCCACACCCTACAACCAAGCTACCCGCTTATATCCCCCCATGGAAGGGGAAGGCAAAAGTGCCCAAGGACCTCGACGAGAGCAAGAGCTCTCTCCAGACTCTGCTCCTCCTGGACGACATCACCTTTGAGGGCATGCACCTGGGGTGGGTGCCAAACTTGAAGTTTGAAGATTGGGATCTCGCTGACCACAAGAAATTCCCTCATCTAGAGACTGCGTAGCTCATGAAGCCCAAGAAGAACACTACGGCAGGGGTTATAGAATTGGAGCAGCGAAAGTGGTTACGTGGAGTGGAAAAGGTAGGGTTATTAAACCTGCTATGGGTGCCACATTTCCACCGTGCCATAGTAACAATCTTCGTCATCATGAAGCTACTCTGCCTAGTGCATGGTGGGTGTTTGTCGCTGGAGGAGCCCATCCCCATCACAAACCACTTAATTCATCGCAATACATGGCTCCCATGTAAAGGAGAGGAACCTATAGACATCTCAGAGGGGAAGAGCAGTGATTTGGCCATTGCAGAGGCCATGAAGAAGAAATACAAGCTGGAAAAAAAGAAAAGGGGCTACACGATCTCCAGTATCAACAACAAAGCAGTCAGGGTGGCGACTCAGATACTGGCAGGTAAGGTCATGAGGAAGTGTCACACAGATGAGGTATCTGTGCCGGTGGTGGCACTTGCTGAGCAGTGTGTGAAAGGGGTCCATTTTAACTGGTCCAAGTTCTTATACAAAGAGTTCTTGGAGAATTTTCACAAGGCATAAGAACAAGGAAAAATGTTCCACTATGCATGGCTTTTTCTGTCCATAGTGTTGGTGGCAGGGGAATTGTTGGAGGACAGCCAGTTCTCCACAATTACAAGGGATCTGCCAGAGGCCGCGAAGTATGCTTCGCTATGGGCTACTAAGGACGCAAACCGGATCCGCGATAGTAAGATATTCTGGGTGTTCATGGAGATGAACATTAGAATGGGGATTAACCGCAAGTTGTGGTTATCACTCACTATCTACAACATCCTACAAAGTTTTGCATAATTTAAAGCGGACTTCCACAACATATATCTCAGAGCATGCAAGGACCCAACCAAGAAATGGAGTAAGCTACCCTTCATAGCCACAAATGATGTAATTTTTGATGTACTGAAGACATGGCTGCCGGAGTGGTGTGCCCCAGACATCGTTGCAGTGGAGAAGTATGTTGCACAGAAGAAGAAGGAGGAGGCCAAAATGTGCATGGCATAGTTGGTAGAAAAGAGAAGGTAGGAAGCTACAACAACAAAAACACAGGAGGTGCGAGACGCTGGGCAAACAGCAGCAGAACGAAAAAAGGCCACAACAGTAGCAGCACAAAGGAAATAGAGAAGGCGCGTAAGGTCCAGAAGTTGCCCCCACCAGAGAAGGAGAAAGAAATGGAAATAGAGGGAGAAGAGGGTGACGTAGACCCACAAACAACATCAACACTATTGAAGTGCCAGCACCCAAGCAAGCGGACGAGGCCATGCAAGATGGTCAAAGCATTTAAACTGTCTATCGACCCGATCACCCTTACTAAGGGGGATCTCCATGACATAGGGGAGACTGTGTGCGACGTCACCACTGAGGCCCTCCAAAACTTTGTAGAGGAGAATTAGATTGTATTGGGGGCCCTCCGAGCACAGATCTAGGAGTTGCAGGTGTGCACTCCTCAGGCTGGTACTCTTTCGACCAGCCTCGCAGTAGGGACAACTATAACTGATAAAATGCTACGTGCTTGGACAACCAAAAAAATAGTGCTACTAGAAGGGGCAATGGTTACAGCAAATTAGGCCAATCGGCCTATGGTTAGTGCACTAAAAGGCATCGGGATTAACATGGTTGTGCTCCTGCGGGAGACACTCTATGTTCTATAGGATGGGATTACTGCAGAACTACGAGCTAGGGAGAGCCGCGAGTTGCAGGTGTTGAGTGAGTATAAGATCAACATGGAGCAGTTGAGATTGCATCACGATGAGGTTATGTCACAGAATAGGTAGATGGTACAGGTACTGGAAGAAGCCTGCCAGATGGTCCCTGAGCTGGCCATCCCAGAAGACGCACCAACAAAGGCACGCATCCACAGATTAGCAATAGGGGTGCACGAGGCGTGAGAAGAAATGACTAAGGTTTAGCTAGAGATGAACCTTTAGATAACAGAGCTATGGTTGAAGGCGTAGCTGTCCACCCCTTAGAAGTAAGAGAATAGAGTGTCAGCGCTATTACATCAGGGCTGGAAGAGATCAGCAGTGTAGTATGGGACTGCACTAGAATGTTGGAAGAGCTATTCAAGGTCCTCACCAATCTACAGGAGGACCCTAACATATAGTGCTTAGAGACAGAGGCACATGAGCTCCAGTAGCAGTATGACAACATCAAAAGGACTTCTTAGAAAGTGGCCCTTACTCAGAGGCTCGTGTGAATGCAATAGGCCAAAGCACTGAAAGAGCAAGTGGACGTCGTACGACACCGAGAAGCAGTTTTGAAGGCATACGTTCAGCCTTGGATCGATGAGGCCTTCTTCATTATAGCAACAATTGAAGGCAAGCTCGCGCAAATGCAGGGGATGTAGGAACAAATCTAGGGAAGCAATTCTGACACTGCAGTCTCGGAATAATGTGTACAAGAGATTCAGCAGGCAGCCGCTCAGTGTGCTGCCGACCTTGCAACTATTCAAGTAGAGTTGGAGGGTTTTTGTGCAAAGATCTCTAGACCAACAGAGTGACTCGAGGTCGAGTCACGATGTTTGTGTTGGGGCCCTGTTGGGCGTGGAATGCCTCCAAGGCATGTTTTGGGGCTTAAATCCCAAGTTTTGATAAAGTCCATTATAAAGACTCCATGAATTGTGGGTGCGGAGCACGAAGTAATAATAGAGTCATAGGGTTGTCCACCCTTGTTCTTGTAAAGTAATGTCGGTTTGAAAGATCGACCCATGGGCCGTGGACCATGGGATTGTATAAATAGGGCGAGGCTCTAAGTGTAAGGGAGAAAGGAATCTAATAGAGGAAAATAAGCATTGAGGCAAAGTGTAAGTCGTGTCTTTGGGTCATATAGTAGGAGAAGACTCTGCAGCTGACTACACAGAGGCCTAGTAGTCCGCAGCTAAGTGTGCGGACCCCTGCAGCTGAGTGCACAGGGCAGGTCGAGTCTGTAACTATTGGAAATATTAATAAAGAAAATTTTTACCATATTTATGTGTATCTTTTCCTGGTTTATGTATTATTGGGTATGCATTACTATTTTACTATTTATTTACTGCGCAAACTCATATGAATGTGTTGAATAAGTAAATATAACATAAGGCATCTAGTTGCGTGAAGATATCTAACGTAGCCACAGTCTTGGTTCTAGGCTCTTCCTACTTCCTTTTCGCACATCCCACAGAAGCATCTGAGTCGGTGTTGGTATAAGAAGATAAATAAGATCTCGAGTGTGACTTAGGGAAATACTACAGATCACTGCTCCAGCAGTGCGAAAGCCCCACAGCCCCTGGTTAGGGTTGCGTAAAGGTGAATACATCAGGGTGCAAAGGCCAGGGAAGTACGTGAAGTAACCTATGTGAAGGGACTAACAGTTGGACCGAATCAACCCCTCAGACATGTCAAGGGTGTGGAAACCTGGTTCCAGCACCCTCCCATACTACTTCAGGTGAGACATCAACCCACACTCCACATACTGTTGCCGAAAGGGCTAGTAGTACAGGGATTTCTTTGGCTAATTGACTCCAAAACTGGGTTATGCCCCAACAAGCAGTCACTCCGACTGGAATTCTTCTCATGGCTATAATGACAGAAAATCATCATGGAGGACTAGCCGTATAGTGGTATTGATTTCCATGGAGACCCAGATATTCCCTTACTAGATGGGGAGGACTTTGATGACGAAGGTAAAAAATCAAATTTTTGATTTTGACATTTTTAATTGTTTTTTGATATATGCATGCTTATAACATTTCTCTTGTCTATGCAGATGTTAGACCAAAGTGGCCAACCAGGATGGCCCCGATAGCCGGGCGTGTCCCCTGTCCTATTAATGTTGTCATCCTTTATCAGGAAGGGAGCGATAATGAGGAGGAGATCACGAGGAACCTTGAGGGGTTGGCTCATGGTATCCCGGAGTATGCTCGGATAGGAGACATGCCTCGATGGTACTAGAGGCACACAGTGGGAGTCTCAGATCAGATCTTCCAGCTGCTAAGTCATGTTCCATGAGTTGTCTCATGCTATCATGACCACCATGCTAAATAGTTCCTAGATCCAGTACTTACATATTTTTTGAGGCCTGAGTGCCATGGATGTACGAGGTCTGTGAGCCACCAATGCTATTATAGACACACATATTTTTTTTGGGTTCTGATGTATCAAACATTCTCACACACACACATATATATGTTGTATTTTCCTGTCTATTATGGTACAAATGGTTTGCCTTATCTTTAACATGTTTTGTAAATGTCTATCCAACACATAATTAGCTAATTCATCTATCAATGTATTCATGCATCTAGGAATATGATGATATGTAATATAATCAAAATGTCTTTCCAATAGATGGATATAGAGATACATTCATAATATTTGAGGGTTCTTGACAGAATATTGCCTGTTGAGTTGAAGGATGACAAGCTATGAATCGAGGTTGACAAACAATTCCCTGATACCCAAGGCAATGACTTCTGACAACAGTTCGATGACCGCACTGTATTCATCAATGTTGTTGGTTGTACGACCTAGGCAGATACCTTGATGGTCAATCAATTCACTATTAAGGTTATAGATAGCCCATGTTGCGGATGGTTCTAGGTACTTCGACAAGCACCATCGGCAAAACCAACATGAGGAGTTGTAGACATCTGCAAAGCAAGAAAAGCATAGTAAACATGAAATTTGTTTGAAAAATATCACAGAAAACCATGTTGTACAAAAATGAATCACACACTAATGTACATAAGTAACCATGCAAAATGACCTAAGCATAGTACTTTTTGAGGTAAATCCTGTTTCGGGGCTTATTGAGAGTATTTCCTTCATAATCAATAAGCTCATAGGCTCCTTGTTGCAAAAATGCATTTTACAATATAGGGACCATGCCACATAGGTTTGAACTTGCCTACCCCCATCTTATTGTTAGCTTTGTCGTATAGCAAGACCAAATCACCCTCAAAGAAAGCGTAAGGGGAGATCGACTGATCAAAATGGGATTTGGCCTGTTTCTTTTGTGATTCGATGACCAAGACAGTGAGACGGAAAATCTCGTCCAATCGTTGTAAATATTAGAGGCGTTTCTCTTAAGGTGATGTTTCGAGGAGGAGTTCAATAGCTAACTTGAGTGAAGGAATCTCACATTCGATTGTCAATGTTTCTTCCAAACCATAGGCCAGCTAGAAAGGTGTGAAACTAGTTGTGTCTTTGGTTGATGTTTGGTAGGCCCACAGAGCTGAAAAAAGCATGAGATGCCAATTTGACTTATGCATCCCAATATTACGCTGAAGCATGGTGACCAAAACCTTGTTCATGACTTCAACTTGGCTGTTGGCCTGAGGGTAATATGGGGTCGAGCCATCGTGGCGAAAGCCCAATGCAGATGTTAGTTCTGCCATCATGTAATCTCTAAAATGGGAGCCATGTTCTGTGACAATGGCTTGGGGTACGTCAAACCTGGAAATAACATGGTTAAAAAGGAATTGAGCTTCCATCTTACCATCTGCAGAATATATAGGCATCGCCTCGGCCCATTTGGTGAAATAATCCATAGCGACGATAATATAGCCATGCCCCTCGGCCGAATGAGGGTTACATGTCATATAATCGATGCTCCATTTGGAAAAGGAACCAACGGTAATGACAGGGTGTAGGTGAGTGGGTGGGGCGTGCATCTTGCATTGGTAAATTTGGAATTCATGACACTTGCGGATAGCAAGAAGGCAGTCTTTGAAGATAGACGACCAGAAATAACCAACGTGAAGGATTTTCTGAGTTGTAGCGTAACGAGACATATGACAACAACATGCCCCGGAGTGACAATCATTGAGAGCTCTTTCAGCTTCCTAGATCACGAGGCATCGATGAAGAACAGAATCAACGCTGACATGGTATAAAGTATCACCAATAATATAGTAGTGTTGGGAATGATTCTGAATCCTTCGACGATCATTCTTTGTCAACGTGGAGGTTTGGAGATACACGATGATATCATCATACCATGGATCAAGGGTGTTAATCAAGAAAAGGGTCTCATCTAGAAGTTGTTCATCTGCACCAGCAGGGAGAGCTTTGGAGGGAAGGGAACAAATCAATTTATCGAAAACAAATGACTTCTTAGATTTGGTCGTAGTGAAGACCAAATCGAATTCTTGCAAGATAACGATTCATTTAGAATACTTTCCCCCAAACAACTGATGATTTGGGATATAGGTCATAGGGTTGCACTCAGAAATCACTATAGTCATACATAAAAGAATATAGTGCCGAAAATGTTGAATAGACTAAATGACAGCCAAAGCCAACTTCTCAACATGTGCATAATGAGTTTCAGTGTCGAGGAGATTTCAACTAAGCTAGTAGATCACATGTTAACTGCCTTCGTCATCATCTTGAACTAACACCATAGCAATGGTGCTAGAGGTTGTGGCTAGGTAAAGGAAGTAATCTCAATAATAGTCTAGTGGATGCAACAGAGGAGCATTTATGAGGACGGCCTTAAAATATTTTTAGTCCACCTCATCCCACACAAACGGCGTTCATTGTTTGAGAAACTGGGTAAATCTTGTGGCTAACCCAACATAGTTGGGTATAAAACGACGGAGAAAGTTGGCCTTTCCTTGCAGGCTCTGGAGTTGGTGCAGTGAAGATGGAGGGGGTAAATTTAAAATGGCCTCGACATTTAGTGGATCCAGGTGAATCTCGTCCTTGGAAATGATGAAGTTGAGGAGTCATCCTGATTCCATGTAGAAAACACATTTGTGTTGATTTAACCGAATGTTATAGTGCCTGCAGCATAGAAAAATCTGTCGAAGATGGTCTGGGTGATCTTGGTGCTTACGAGAATAGGCAGGAAGGTCATCCAATTAAGGTTGGATGATGTTGTGAATATCATGAAACACATAGGGAATTTCTCGTTGAAACGTGGCTCCAGCATTTTTTAGGCCAAACAGGAGCTTCTTGTACACGAATGTACCCCATGGGAAGATAAAGGTTGTCTTCTCTTGGTTGGCCGGTGCAATATGAATCTGGTTATAACTAGAAAAACCATCCATAAAGGAAAAGATCTCACTCCCAGCACATTCATCAATGAAGGGAGTAGGATAGTTGTCTTTAAGATAGGCACGATTAATATCTCAATAATCCACAAAAACGTGGATTGTGCCTTGTTTTTTACTCACCGAGACAATATTGGACATCCAGTCTGTAAGGGGGATGGGGTAAATGAACCCGGCTTTGAGAAGCTTTTCAACTTCACCCTTAATAGCAGCAGCCTTCCTAGGGTGCATCGAACGAAGCCGTTAGCGAACGGGCTTTGCATGCAGATACATTGGTATTTCATGCACCACAATGCTAGGATCAATGCCAGGCATTTCTTTGTAAGACCATGCAAACACATCATGGAATTCCTGCAATAAATGAGTATATGTATTGATCTCATCCAAAGAACAAGATACCCCAATATCAACATGTTCAATGACACCGGGTTTGATAGAAATGTCAATCGGCATCATTTGGGTAACCCAAATTTCCTTCTGACTAGAATTCATGAGTAATAGTTGGTGGGGGAGACAAGGAAGAGGGCTCTTCGAAAGTGGTAGACATGGCTGTTGGGCAAGGCAGGAATGAGGATTCATGATGAGTATCGACCCATGGTGGTTCCTTGAGAGACATGATTTCCATGATACCTTCATCAGCGAGGAAGGTCTCGATTAAGGGATCAGATGATTCCAAAGTTCCAAGCCAAGGGGATTGAGAGTACATATCGAGAGAGGTCTTCAACATATGAGAATCAGATGTAGAGTTCAAAGCCGAAAGAATTTCCATGTAATTAACTTGGGTGGGACTAAGTGGCATGACCTCGCCCCAAGCATCAACAATATCTGCTACAGGCATGACCCAAGGATCATATTTGACTGAGGCCATATTGACAGAGGAAACATGAGGAGGTGGGAGTGGAAAATTTCCCATTAAGGCAAAATATTTGAAGATACCTAACCCCACACTCTCATAGGGAGCACCAAAGTGCTTAACGTATGGAACATTACCATCTGAGGAGGAAGAGGCAAAGAAAGACAGCTGATCGATGGTGACAATCTTCCCTTGATGGGGAAAATGGATCACGCGAAACAAAGAGGAGGCCATGGCATGCATGGCATGAGTCCAACTTCAACCAAGTAGAAGATTATAATTGAGATTGGTGTCAAAAATCTCTACTTTGACTTGCACTGTCTTGCCTTCGAGGGTGATGTCAAGGTTAGGTAAGACACCAAAGGATCACAAATCGTGCCTATCGAAAGCTTCCAAAGTGTTTGGAGACTTGTTTAGCGCAGGTGAACTAATAGCCTTCCAACATGCAGTTGACATGATGTGGGTAGAAGCACCTTCATCTATGCTAGTGAGGTGGATGGTCTTTTCGTTAATTATTACCTAAGTAAGAAAGGAAATTTGATGAGGAAGCCATGGAACATGGTTGTCCAGATCGAAACAGATCAAATTAGAATCAGTGGGATCGATGCTTCTGATAACCGACGTGAAAGATTTCCACTGTGATGGGCAGCTTTGGAGTACCTCGAGAGCTGACATGGCTGATGTCGCTTGAGCCAAATCCTCAATAATATTGTACTGCTGAGTGGCTTGGGCATTGGGATTATGCGATGATTTCTACAGAACACCTTGAGAGGGTGACCGCGTAGTGGAATCAAGGTTAGGGTGCTCGATTTGCAGAGGGCCAGATTTCGAGGTAGAAGAAGAAGGTGCAACTTCTTTTTCTTTCATAGCTACCAGAGCTGGAGTTTGATAATCTTTCAATCGAGTAGCCACATTAACGGGCGTGCTCATCATGAATACTTGAGATCCAGAGGAAGAAAATCGAGGTTGGTCTACCATCTGAGTTTGTTGAGATGGAAAAGGCTCTTAAGGACAGTAGGGGTCCCTTTGAGCAAGTGACCAACTTTGGATTGTCATGGAAAATCCTTAGTATAGTGATCCTCCTCGCAAATGAGGTAGGGATACTTAGGCTTCCGTTGTGAAGATTCACCAACAGACAATTTGGGAGGACCCTGTTTCAGGGCATTGGCTTTAGCTTTTCCTTTGCCTTTTTTTATTCCTTTCGAGGATTTTTCCGTTGTGGTAGACTGGACAACATGGACCTCTGAGGTTTTGCTAGGGCCTGGAGGATTTTGAGATGAAATATTAGGAGAATCATTCGAGACTGACTTATGTTTAGAAGAATTTTTGGCAGGGGTCTGGGATACTAAACCAATAAATCCATCAACGGGAGGAACAACTAGTGACTTTGATGTTGCGGGATTAGAGGATGGCCACGGAGCATTGGGTAACCTCGTATAAGGTTCTAGACTGAGAGTAAACCAAATCCAAGTACTGGGCATGTGTAATGGCTTGCTCTACAGTGACACATCCACCCATAGCTATATCGCAGGCAATTGGGGCTACGAATGATTTGGTAAACCATTCAGTGATCAACTGATGAACTATTTCGAACCTGATCAGTTGATGTCTACATCTCTATTCATGGATATGATCAAAGATGTGTGTCGTAGTGTCTTGCTTAAGCGATGTGAGAAAGTAGGTGCCAGTTTCTTAATGAATCAACAGTTGAAAATGTGTGAGGAAAGCCATGGCTAACGAATTGAAGTCATGGAAAGTACTTCTAGGTAGCTTGATGTACCATTTCGTTGCGGCACCCATGAGGGTTTGTTGGAAAAGACGAAGATGAATGGAATCATCTACATATGATTTTGACGAGCACCAGAGGTGATATGTCATCACATGGGCTTGAGGATCTTCTTTAGCTTTTCCATCAAACTTTGGGAAATTACTTGGTATCTTGGACGACACTGGAGGCCAGTATGGCGAATGAAGGATTGGATCATTCGTAAGATGCAATACATCTAGAAACTCAAGTGTAGGCAAGAAAGGTAATTGAGTGTTAAAAGGAATGGGAGGTTGATAAGCGGGCCCATAGGGAGGAGCACATCCCAGCTGGTAAGGAGTTTGGCCCCACAGTGAGGGATTTTGGCCATATGGCATCTGAGGCTACCCCCATTGTGGATTACCTTAACCAAAGGGAGGATTCAGACCTTGAATACCTTGAAACTGTCCAGGCACAGGTTGCTAATATGCAACATATGGGTTAAAAGTCTATTGAGCCTGTTGACCTTGGACATATGGATATGGGACCTATTTTCCTAGAACATAGGGTTGTTGGGCCTGTTGTCCCTGAACAAGAGGGTTATGGACCTACAGTCCTTGGGCATAAGGTTGATACACTTGTTAACCTTGGACATAGGGGTTTTGTACCTGGTGCCCTTGGCCAATAGGATTCTAAACCTGTTGACCCTGGACAAGAGGATGTTGCACTTGCTGCTGCATGATTTTACCTTGACCATGTCCCTGCAAGGGTTGACTTTGTTGATATGTATACAAGGGTTGCTACTGCCTGGGTTGGTTTTGCTGTTGCAAGGACTGACCTTGCGATTACAAAACTTGTCCCTGGGTTGCAAAGGTTGGCCTTGTGAGGGTATGGGTTTAGAGGTATATGGAGTATATTGCATCTGCTGCTACGCAACCTACTACAACTGTTGAAAGGACTGACCTTGCGGTTGTTGTAGGTGACATTGCTACGGGATAATCTTCCCTTGCTGTTGCGCGGAAAGCCATTACTGCAACAAATCTTGTCCTTGCAGTAACAAGGGTTTCCCTGGTTGTTGTACAGGTTATCCTTGCTATTGCAAGGGTACTTGAACAATGCCCAGGAAATTACCGAACTGAATCTGGCCATAGCCAGGTTGGATGTACTGCCCAAATTGGAGGGTGTAAGGTTGATTAACCAATCCTTGAGAACCATATGGAAAGTAAGGATTTTTGTATTGGACATGAGCCCCATAGGGCTGCTGGTACTGAACATTTTTCAATCCAGGTGGACCACTAAGATTCTGAACCTGTTGGTACTAGACATTTCTTGTTCTAGTAGGGTCAGCAGGGTTATAAATATTACCAAAAGAGGGTTGGTTTATACCAAGCATGTGAGCTTGTGAGCCGCTCACATTAGTGGCACTTGAAACCATAGTGAAATTCAAGTTCTGCCCCCCAGGCGGTGGTACAATCTGGCCACTAACTAATGGAACAAAAGAACTGACAAAAACAATCTTTGAAACTATCGGTTTTGATTGGCATGTAACTAGGATTGATGATACAAGAGTATTTGGAACGGTGGGTTGCACTGGGATTGAAGTAACAATTGGTTGGGAAGTCGTGTTCATGATGAATGGACCTGACGTAGGCCTAACACTTGACACCCAAACAGGATTATGGTAAGGTGATGAGGCACTAGGTATGCCTGAAACTAAGTGCCCTAAAGACACATAATCGGGCGGCAAGCTGGCGGGAATACCTTCTGAATAAGGGAAACCCTTGGGGGGAAATTGCAATTACAATTCTTCGCCCTCAACAGTGTGTGGAGTAGAAACTTCAGACTCGTCCGGAGAAGTGACTCGAGCATCGCTTTTGGGTTCCATGTCTGAAAACAAACAATGACAAATGGTCGAACATGTACTAGGGAATAGTTCCAAAGGAACACCCAGTTGGTCATACGGACTATAAGGATGCTACGGTGATATCTCAACAACGTCAAACAGAGGGTTCATAGGATAGATAACCATTCCAAGCTAATCGTCAGTGGTCGGTGAATTCTCTGGAGTTTGAACGAGATTATCCAAAGATTCTAGGCCAAGATCAGTAGATGACCCTGAATCGAAAGTAGGGGGAGGACGAGATGACAATGGTTGAACACTCAAAACAATTGTGAGTCCAACATTTTGGTCCTCAAGTGACTCTGATAACTCAGGAAATGGCTCCTCGGACAACTTTTAGATGGAGGAGAAGAAGAGGAAATTGGTGAACCAGATGGTTCAACCACGATGACCTTGTCTTAGTCGAGAGAACAAGTAACTTCAAGGCTTTAAATGTCCTTTTAAGGGAACTCATGATTTGGTCAAGGAGACTAATAAGATGTTTTGGATCTTGGGCAATAAATTATTAAGATGCATAAGATACTGATGTTCTTTCATTTAGAAAGAGTCGAGAAAGAAACAAAGATGACTCTATCACTTTCGATTGGAAACGAGCTCGAAAGGACAAGTGCTCGAATGATATTTCAAGTTTAATGAGTCAAAAACATCAAATGACGACTCTGGATGGTCTAGGTAAATAGGATTACTAGGCAACCATGAACTGCAGAATACCTCCTAGCAAACCAAGAAGTACGAGTAGGAAATCTCCCCGAATGTTGTGTTCGGTGTATCACATTTGCAAGGTGGCTGACTCAGCTTCCTAAGGATAAAAGGATTGCAGCCTAGTGGGGTCTCCCATTACATACTCAACGGTATGGGGAGCACAAATACATGCTAGCACTATCTAATGTCGAACCTAATGATAGTTGCTAGGTTTACATATGTCGGAACACGCCTCTAGCCTAGACCTTCTAGATATGATCGTTAATGTCAAATGCAAATTAGGTTAATTGAATTCATTTTAGGGTTGATCTTGAGTTAAGTTTCAATTTTCAGGTCTTATTGATGCTACTCGAAAAACCTAAAATGAAACTAAATGAGACAAGACCCTTTCAATTTGATGAAATGCCTACACTGAGAGGGTAGAAACTACTCAATCAAATGCAAACAATCAAGCAACTGAAAATGAAATGATATTTCACTACTTCATTTTGTCAAAAAATAAACTAATGAAAAGTTCATTCCAATTCCTAATTTCCTGACAAGCACTTATCTATCAATCCTTTCAAAATGAAAAAAATTCTCTTCCTTTTTCAAATGTTGATGCAATTCTAGTTTTTAAGAGATGCAAATCATAATGATGCAACAAGCTAGAATTTTAGACTTTCTCATGAAACAACAAAACAAACTTTTTGCATACAATATTTCAATGAAAAAGTTTTCGAGACTATGAGCTCTTCAAGGAGATGAAAACATGAAAAGATAAATTCATTTAGATCAATGAAACACCGACTTTACCAAACACAAGACCGACAATGTAATGTATGCCGAAAAAATACGTTCAAAATAGTAAACAAAACTTTTTCAAACTTGTGCAAAAAGAGATCAAAGTCGTAAGAGGGACAAAAAACAAATGCAAGGAGCAAACACACCCACAACCAAACTTGATGAGTCCACAAGATGCTCAATGGATGACTAGCTAGATGCCCTAGTGTCGCTAGCCACTCAATGACTCAATCAATCAAATAGCAAGTTGACAAGCCAACAAGCAAGAAAAACAAAATGGAAAGTAACTTCCTAATCAGGGATAAAATAGTAAAAAAGGCTCATAAGGTAAAAAACACAAGTGTAGAACACACTAGCCAAGATTGGGGTCTAGCCCTAATCTTCACTTACAGCGATCGGCGTGACTGCCTAACTAGCAACAAGCGCCTAAGGCTAGTCGGCGCGACTGTTCCTCTGCAATTCCCATTGGTGGGCACAACTATCAGCCGATTAAACACGTTGTCCAAGGGAACTAAAGAAAAATCAAAATAGGGACCAAATTTGCTACTATGAATTTTAGACTTAGGCTAGTAAGTAGGAGAAAAGAAACAAAACCAAAGGGAGAACGCGAAAATAGCAAATTTCTCACGGAATCATGAAATCCAAAACAAACAAAAGATGGGATCTCCCTAGTGGAGTCACCAGTTTATGGTGAAGTAAAATTATAAGTGCAGACACAAACAAATTCCTCTAGCCCGATAATGGGTCTAGCCATAATAGATACATTCTATGGAAGATTTCTTTAGGTTAGAACCAATCAAGAGGGCCTACCTCTTGGTTGCTTATCCTACTTGATGGTGTCCTCACTTGCTCACTCCAACAATCTCTCGCTTCCTTCTCCAAGCTTCTAAAACAAGTAAACAACAATAGCACATGAAAATAATAATAAACAAATTGCAATTCAACCTACTTAATGAGTCAAGAAGAATAAAGACATGTAATATTACAAAACATGTAGGAAATTAATCGATAGTTGCATATATTAATACCAAAGAGAGATTACAGCCATTCTTCTTAATGTCGCAGTCTTCCTCTGACAAGACCATGTTCCCACACACTTCTGCTAGCATTCCATGATGGCTTCAAAAAACAATAGTTTAAAGGCTCTTTCCTTTAGACTTCACTCCAAACCAAGCACACTTCTCCCTCACACAACTAGATGGCTACAACTAGTAAAAGCTTGCTTATCTAATCAAAATAGTATGCTCACACTCATCCAAAACTCTAACTAGCTTGTGCTTGGGAAGAAGGGAGGTTTATATAGGAAATATGGATGGGAGATGGATCCTCTTCTCATGGGAGGAGGACTTATCCCTTGAGGTAGTTCCATCATTATAGGGGAAAGGAACCCAAACTGTCATCCTCAACCCCATCCGGCCAAACCATTTACCAGACTTCCGTTACGAAGCTTCTAGAGCTGGAAGATTCGACTCTAATTTAAAAATCTTTCCATAACAGGGCTGGCGTGACTGGAACACAGCTCAGTCGCATCGATCGACGCAGGGAATAGTGCTAATCTCTACACATCAGCACGGGGAAGATAAAGGTCATTAGCGTCGACCTTGTAAGTTGGAAAAAACAAAAGTTTCAAGGGAAATGGTGCAAAAGGGAAATGATATGCTCATGAAGAGGGACATAATGGGAGTTTCCTCATGAAGGCAAAGCATGCAGGATTCATTGTAGAGGTCCTCAAAGATCAAGGAATGGGGAGTACAGGGACAGTGACAAAATGTTGTGTAACACCTCCTTGGAAACAACATGTCCCAAGTAGTCTACCTTAGTCTCGAAGAAACTTCACTTGCTGAGTTTAGCATACAATTGATGCTTTCTCAACAACCTCAACACTATTGCTAAATGCTCAACATTGTCTTCCTCATTTTAGAATATACCAATATGTCATCAATGAACACAATAACAAACTTATCCAAATACGAACGCAACACACTATTCATCAAGCACATAAATGTAGTTGGAGAATTAGTCAAACCGAATGGATACAATAAACTCATAATTCCCATACCTAGTCTAGAAAGTTGTCTTCTAAATTTCCTCCTCTTTTATGTGTACCTAGTGGTATCCTAATCTCAAATTGATCTTCAATAACATTGGTTCTCCCTTCAACTAATTGAACAAGTCATCAATCCTCGGTAATAGATACCTGTTCTTGATAGTCACTTTGTTCAGCTACCTATAGTCAATGCAAAATCTGAGAGAACCATCCTTCTTCTTCACAAACAATACTGGTGCACCACAAGGTGATACACTTGGCCTAATGTATCCCTTATCTAACATTTCCTTCAAATGGAACTTCAACTCTACCAGCTTAGGCATGCTCATCTTGTAAGGTTCTCTTGATGTTGGAGTTGGCCCTAGAACTAACTCAATAGAAAAGTCTACCTCCCTGTGAGGTGGAAACTCTGAAATTTCCTCAAGAAATACATCTTGAAATTTCTATAGAACTGGGTACCTTCTCAAAACATTTGCATCCTCAACTTCCTTACCTTTTTCACTAGAAATATATACAAAAAATAACACACACCCTTTCCTACGACTGCGCTTTGTCTGCATGGTGGTCACAATCCTAACTGATGTGGATTTCTTCTTTCCCTGTAAGACCCTTGGTTCCCCATTATCATCCACACACTCAATGGATTTGTCATAACAATCCACCTTAGTCCTATGAAGGTACAACCAATCCATGCCCAACAACATATTGTATGATCCCAATGGTAATACATTCAAATGTGTTGCGGTAGGCATACCATTCAAATAAAATTCACAAGATCTTACCCAATGATGAATTCACTTATTTGTACCTGTAGCCAACTGCACTAACCAAGATTCTGCATGAAATTCCTTACTCGAACCACACTTATCCACCAAGTTAGGACTAACATATCTACAATTAGATCTAGGGTCAATCAAAATAGAAATAAATTTATCACAAAGATTACCATCCATCTTAATGAAAGATTTTTGATGGTTTGCATGTTTGTTATCCAATGTTGCATAAATAAGAGGAACACTCTGTCCATCATTCCCAACAGTCTGTGCCTCCTGTACGCTATATATCTGAGGCCTACCACCCTGATTCTATGGACAATCTCTCTTAAGGTGTTCCCTACCGTGTTAGCACCTAAATCTGCCTTAGGCTGAAGGAAGACAAAAATTAGGGTAACCACAAACCACGCTCAGTCTGGTAGCTAGCCCTACCAGAGCAGGAGAGGGCTCTCTCTGAGTCACGCTCAGTGAATAGATAATCGAAAACGGCCTGAGATGACTTACAACAAAATATTTACCTTAGGCTAGTAAATGAATAGGGATTTGGGAAACAATTTTCATGAATGACCGAGCTTCTGGGATGTTATGGGACCGGCACTCAGCAAAGAACAGAGAATTTAATACAAAGGCACAGATTATTCCGTGAGGCAAGGTAGACGGAAAATGTAACACTTTTAGTTTGAAGTACTGTAGCATGAATAGATTACTAAAGAAAGTGAAAAGGGCATAGTGACATGAATCCTTTTCAATAGAAGAATAACACTGAACATGAAATTTTCCCACAGGCACAGCAATAAAATTGAATTCTACCTAATCTCACTCAGAAAATTTCACGGGAAATGAACATGAATTGGATTATGAAACATAACGAAATACATATGAAAACATAAGAGACACATTTTCTACACTCACAACCACAAGAATCTCATGAAACAGAGTCGTTGGCTTTCATTAATTCTCTGTCAAAAATACACAGTGAAGAAACAAAGTTTCTTTCCCACAGTCTCCCAGATGTTACAAGCCAACCAACCCTTTGAAAATAACTTGCATACAATATATATAATGTGCGAGGAAGATATGGAACGCCCAAGGGTTGGGGAGTTACTCGAATCATTACAAAATGGAGATGGAGAACCAACCATCAGCTACAGGTGCAGCGCTACAAACATGACATTTGGCTTTGGGTGATCGTTTGCCTTCCTTCGCCACATGGATAGAAGCCAATCTGGATAAAAAAACTCTTTAAATTCCACCTTTGATGCTAAAAGACCGAAGTGTAGATGAGCGGGCCCACTTGGAGAAGTCGCGAACTGAAATTTCACGAAACAGAAGCAAATTGGCAATTTTTCCTCTATACACCGCACCATTTTCTCTGTGTGTCGCTCTACTTTGGGGCCTGTTTTGGGTCACTTGTAGGTGTCCAAAATGTGCCCAAGTGGGCTTGCTGGAAAGACTCTCCTGACTACTTTCTAACCCAACTAGAATTTTCAAATTTGGTGCTCATTTTCCCCTCCAAATCTCCATTCCCCCAGACTGCTTTCTGTGTGTCAAAAAAGTGGCAAAGAGGCCATTTTTGGGTGTTTTTCGACCTTTAGGAGACTCAGATATTGCCCAAATTTCTTGCCCGAACACCAGTAGTCGTAATTTTCCATGCTGAATCCAAAACGGCAAGCCATTCCTCATTTTGAGCTCTAGAATTTTAGCGTCGCGCGCACAGGGAGAAAATCCCTATTTTTTGCCCAAAAAATTACCATGTGACCCAAAATTCCCCAAATTTTTTGAAATTTGGGCTGGAGGATCTCTATGGGGTGTTATGATGGGCTAAGGAAGCCTCAGCCAAGATTCAAAGCCGATCTTTCTCTTTTTCCCTTTTTTCCTTTCTTGTTGTTTTCCTTAATTTTTCCTTCAAGTTCCTTATCCGGGCCTGTGCACTCATGTTTCGCACCCTGTAATGGAAAGCCATGTGTCTCAGTAGAGCAAGGTCCTGGTCAGCTTTGTCCAATAGCCTCTCCAAATGCATGTTGACCCTCTCAAGGTTGGCCTCCCGATCCTCATTGATTTCTTGCTCCAAAGATGTGAGCGCAACCCTTCTTCTTTGAGAAGCTTGGCGATGATCACGAATGTTTCGCAGCTCCATGATCATCTGTTGGTCCTCAAGCTGCTTCTTTCTCTACTCTAGGTACTTCATGTTCCACTTGGCCCTCTCCAAGTCAAGGGATAAGGACTCAATCACTGACTGCTACTCTTGGATGATCTCTGTAAGCTCCACATTTGTTGGTTCTGCATCTGTCTCATCATCATAGAGGAGAAAAAATTTGGTCTCTCGCTCACCTGATGGCCCTTCTTCCTGCACTAGCTCCTTACCCTTGCCCTGCTCCTGTGATGCTGATGTTGGAAGTGAGGCCCCTTCCATCCCAGGTGGAGATAACACTCACTTTTCTGCTGCAAATAAGGGTCTACTGCCTCTCTGATAGGTAATGTATACTAGCATAGTAGCAGTCTCATGTCACTCATACTGATGAGATGGGCCCCTATCTCATGCTCTGCCTCTAATACTACCTGTGGAGCGTTGAAGAAGTCACGGGAGATGAATTCCTCCCAAGCAATGCCCTACAATCCCAACTGATGGTCCACCAAAATCTGGATAAGGGAAAAGTGATAAACACTGTTGAGCTGCTGTCGAGGGGTCTTGTGCTACATGAAATTCTTCATCCTCTCTATGTTCCCGCAGATCAAAAATGGGAGGTTTATGATTCGCACCCTGGTAAAGTGCATGGGCAACCTGATGTGATAGGCATAAAGGTGAGAAAACCTCCCCTCACAACTGAAGTACTTCATGATCAATTTCATGAGCGGAGCATACTCATCTCTCAAAAATTTGAATGGAAAAACTCTTGTGAGGTGGCTCAAATAGCTGTCCTTGATGTAAGGCTCATAATGATGCCTCTCCACCTTCTTCTTCTTATGCCACTGCTCTCCAATGTTTGGTATGCCTGTTGCCACTGATATGGTTTTGGGTGTCAATGTGAAAGTGACCCCAGCCAAGATAGACTATCCTCCATGTAGGTGAAGTGCAAAAAGACGAGCCAACTCATGATGAACTCTGACATTTGCCACCCTCTGACAAAATTCAAAACATGCTAAGTGTTGGAAACAAGACATAGCAAGAGGGCATGCCTACAACTCAGTGAGGGAGTTTGGCTCATCTCTAAGATGTCTGCCACTCCGGTGATGTCTCCTGTGGGCCCTTTCTCCTGAAGCTGTATCACTGTGGGTCTCTTCCTCATATTCTAATGAAACCTCGGATGCCATGACTGTTGTTTGTACCCTGAGTTTTAGGCTGCCCTTTGATTCAAATGAAGCTGGTAGTTGCTCTGACAATCTGCCACCAAGGGGACAATTAAAGAGGGAGTATTAGGAGGGGAATGATGTAATGGGAATATGGGTTAAAGGGAGAGATTTGTCAGGGACTTGGGAGTAGTTTAGGTATAGTGTTGATGGGGTAGGGTTTGTGTTGTTTACAAGGTAGGGTTTGGGTTTTTTGAGCAATAGGAAGGGGCGAAAGGGAGTATGATTTTTTGGTAGGGTTAGGGTAGTGATTATGAGGACAATAGCATAGGGGAATGAGTAATAGGGGTAGGGTAGGAAACACCTTGGCAGCACTGTCACTGTAGCACAAACCCTAGGATCATGGTTTTTTTTTTTTTGATGTCTTCCTTTGTTTTCTTTATAAAAAATTTTGCATTTATTTACAGGCATAAAAGCCCTTATATCGCCCATAAAAATTGATGCACAAGTGGTGTGTAGAGCCTACCTTGCAATTTTGATGAGCATCCACAAAAGTTTTGGGCGAATTAGTTGGTTTCTGGGCTTTATATCCCTGTGCGTTGTGCGCAATGCCTAGTCCGCCGCACGCTCTGAGTGTGCCGTGCCAGTGGCGGATTTACACAGTGGACGAGCTCTGTGTGCACCATGCCCAATGAGTGCGCCACGCTCCTTTGTGTGTGCGCCGCATGCTCTGAGATCACCCTAAATTGCTCCTAATCGCTTCACTCTTCAACTCTTCGACCTTGCACCTTTCTTCCACCACCTTGCTTGCACAATGAGCTTGTCTTATGGTGATTTTGTGTATATAGGCTTCGGAGGTAATTTTTAAATTAACTTTTACAAAAACCCACTTTTCTAATGTCTTGTTTCAACAATTTTTCCACTGAATTTACAACACACTGATTTTCACTTTCCCTTTGAAATTTTGGCTCAAATGATGAAATTTTCAGCACTCTTTGCAGGGACTATACGATAGGACATTCGGCCACGGAAACCATGACTGCATCTGAAAAATCAACTGGCGAATTTTTGGAAATTTTTTTCATAAATGACATTGTTTGACTTTTCTTCAAAACAAAGTTTTGAAGAAGAGTTGAAGTCTATCCACATGACGATGAAGCTCTCTGAACCATAGCTGTGTAAGGGCCTCCCTCTGGCCTGCATGGTTTTACTGGACATGTTTCAAAGACCAAATTGATGAATTCCTAGACCCAAACATGGAAAATGACTTTTGTCCTTTAAAGGACCAGACCTTGACTGTTGTGGACTTGTGATTATTTGACACGAAGACTTAAGCCAGCAGTGACCAGACCTAAGGGGAAATGAATAGCATGACCTTCTCCGTCAGATCATGGCATGCCCCTAACGAAATGCAGCTGAGTGAATGGAGTGGGACACCTAAACATGAAATGCATAAAGAGTTTTGATCTCTCATTGAGCGCTGACCAAACCGACTCTAACATTGGCTCCAATGGGGGATGGTAACTCCTTGGAGGTGCCAAGAACAGCAGATATCTAGAGGAGCTAGACAGTGCCTTTTGTCCATTGGGCTATGGAGTCATCATTTCGATAAATAGCACAAGACTCTGACTTATTTATGAAACTGAAATGACCAAGAAATTGACTCAAACTTGACATTGAAATAACTCAAAAACTAACTTTACAGATTGAAACCAAACTGAAATAAAAATGGTATTTACAATGACAGTGGAAGCAGCGTTACTAAATCAACAGTGATACTACTTGACCAGCCGACCATTGATCGGCCCTCCAGGACAATCTTCCCCGCTCATTTCCTTCAGAAGAAAGGCATTCTGACCCCTATAGGCTGCAATCTTGAAAGGACCTTTCCAAAGATTTTCGAACTTTCCGTGTTTTCCTTTCTCTTCATTCCTTGCATCCCACTTCAACACCACATCATCCAACTGAAATTTATCTGCCTTTTCTTTTCTGTCATATATTTTCTTCATTTTCTCCTGCAATTTGGATGTGTTCTTGAAAACTTCTTCTCTTGTTTGCTGCAAGTGGATCATTTGATTCAACCTTCTCTGCATGGGATCTTCTTCATTGCTAGCCTCCTAAAGAAGTCTGACTACCGGGGCAGTAAGAGAGGTGGGAAATATTGTGTCAACTCCATAAACGAGCTCAAACGGTGACATACCAATGGACTTTTTCTGACTGATCCAATCTACGCAAAGCGCATGGACCAACCTCTTATTCCAGCTCTTTTTATTTATTTCCAGCAGCTTCTTGATGATGTTGACCAATGATTTATTCGAAGATTTCGCCAATCCATTTCATTGCGGATGATAGGCAGTTGAATGACCCAAAATGATGTGATACGTATGACAAAATTCTACCATCCTCTTTGATTTGAAAGCTGTTGCATTATAGGTGATTAATTTTTTTGGACAACCAAAGCGAGACAAGATGTTATTTTCGAGGAATGAAAAGATTACCGTGTCTGTATCTTGTCTGGTGGGAGCTACCTCAATCCACTTTGTGAAATAGTCTGTCACTGTAAGGATCCATCTATGCTGTCTGGAAGAGGCGGGATGAATTTCCCCAATGAAATCCAACCCCCACTGCTAGAAAGGAGTGCTCACCTCAATAGGCTTAAGTGGCAAAGGCTGTAATTTCTATTTTCCTTTGAAAATCTGACATTTATGAAAGCGCTTGACCATCTTATACACATAAGAAAACAGAGTAGGCCAGTAGTACCTTGCTCTCAAAATTTTGTCGCTGTTGAACTCCAAAAAAGGTGACCACCACACTCTCCTCCGTGGAAATCCTCCATGACTTTCTTTGCCTCCTCTTCCACCAAAAAATTTAGCAAAATGCCACCGGGATCTTTCCAATACAGTGCAGAATTCAAAATACAAAACTTGGTAGCCTTCAATTTGAGTGTTCTCTCTTTGTTTCTAGTCATGTCGGGCGGTGGTGATAGATTTTCCAGCACATATATTATATCTGAATACCATGGGGAAAAAGCAAACATTTCAGATACCTGAATTGACGTTCCTTCCTCATTCTCATCAGACATGGCAGCGAACAGATTTATGTCGAAGGCATGCAAGTTTGATTCGGCCATTAGCTTTGCCAACCCTTGTCCTTTGACCAGCTTTGTGGGATTTATTTCCACATCATATTCCAGCAAAGCAGCGATCCATTTGCCTCTTCTCCCTTCCGAATCGATTTGCACTAAAACATCTTTTACAGCAGTATTAGGAACATAGGCCAGAATGTGAGAATGTAAGATATATACCCGGAAATCCTTCAATGCTTTCACCAATTCCAGGGCTTGCTTCTCAATGATGTTGTACTTTAAAGCTGCATCCCTTATAGCTCTGCTGAAGAACGGAATGGGTCTTTCATGATCATCTCTCTTCTACAATAATACCGCTGCCATAGTGTGCTCAGAAGCAAATGAAAACAATATGAAATCCTGAGTGTAGTCCGGGCTGACTAGAACTGGAGCTGAAGAAAGGGCCAATTTGACCAAGTTGAAAGATTTTACAGCCTCCTCTGTCCATTTCACCTGGTTGTCCTTCTTAAGCATGTTGGTCATTTCTCTTAAGTGTTCTATAAGATTAGGCACAAAGCGATGCAGAAAATTCATCTTACCATTGAATGATTGTATCTCTTTTTTGTTCCTAGGCAGATCGATTTGCTGAATTTCTTGCACACATGCTGGGTCTATACGAATGCCATCCTTTGAAATGATTTGCCCAAGTAATTTTCCTTCCTCCATGGCAAACAAGCTCTTCTTAGGATTCAGTGATAGACCATATTTTCTGCACTTTTGAAAGACAATTTTTAGGTGATGCATGTGCTCTTCATCAGATTTGGAAAATACCGTCAAATCATCCAGGTACACCACCAAAAACACATCTTTCTCATTTGCAAAAGCCAAGTCCAACTCCCGCTGAAATGTGGCACCTACATTCTTTAAACCGAAGGGCATTTTGGCATAGTGAAAGGTTCCCCATGGAGTGGTGAATGCTGTCTTGTCTCTATCATCTTAATGGAAAGAAATTTGGTTATATCCGGAATAACCATCAAGCAGTGACATACGAGATGCCCCCACTACTCGCTGTAGTATATGGTCCATTTTGGGCAGTGGATAGTTGTCCTCCAATGAAACTTTATTTAGATTTCTGAAATCAATGAACAAGTGGATCTCACCGGTCTTCTTTCGTACGGGCACTAAGTTAGAGATCCAATCTGAAAATATGATGGGCACAATGATACCTGCCTTGTACAACCTGTTTACCTCCTTTTCAATAGATGGCAGCAACTTTGGATTTATCCTTCTCAGCTTCTGTCTAAATGGTTTTTGATTGGGCTTGATGGGTATTGTGTGCTGAATAATATTGGTATCATAGGTCTTTAAATCAGAATAGTCCCAAGCAAACACATCTGCAAATGAAGCCATCAAACTGATGTATTTGTCCTTGATCTTTGGAGGTAATGCTTTAGACAATTTTACCAATTTTGGATTGGCGGTTGTATCGATGTTGACCTCTTCTACACCCTTCTCTGTTGGCTGCAATGTTGGCTTGCGGGCTACATCATCCTGATCAAAAAGTTCCTCTAGAGTTATCAAGCCTTTAGGAATGATGTTATTCTTCAGCTGCAACATGACTATTTCATTTATTTGCACTTCATCTGTACCATTCCCTTTGTCCTCATCGTTTTCTACATCAATTGAGGTTTCTTTGAATTTGCCTTTGTTTAGCAGAAAATCCTTAATCTCCTCATCATCTTGAAACACTTGACAATATCGTTGATTGTCTGGAATGGTTGGACGATGCTTGACATGGATTTCAAATTTATTGTTGGAGTTCATGGGGATCTTCAAAATGCTTGCTGCCTCGGCAAGAGCATCAGCAATACTATTTTGTATACGAGGCACACATGTCAAGGTGTATTCTGAAAATAACTTCAAGATGTCTAAAACTGCATTACGATAGGCCCGCATCCTAGGATGTTTTGCTTGATACTCACCTCTGACCTGCTTTATTACCAATTCGGAGTCGCCATATTGTTGGCATTATGTTTCTGGTATGGCTATATGTTACAGATGTTGTACTTGATGGCAACTCCCGTGGCAAGGCTCTCAATTTGTTGAAGATTAAGAAGGATGCAGGAAATCAGTTCAGAAGGTGCGTACCCGCAGGTACACCATGCAGGGACCGCGTCCAGATACGCAGGCCAGTCGTTCAGGAGGTGCGTCCCCCCAGTGCACACATTTCAAGGCAGAGAAAAGCACACGTGGGATTTCTTATGTTTTACTCTTGGTATTTAGCCGACGGTATTGGGTTATTATGGTGTCGGCTCGTGGTATTGTTCCATGATTTTAGGAGGAGCTTGCCTATATAAAGCAAAGGAGATCACTTGGCTAAGCATCTTTTGCAATTGAATATCTTTAGATCTGAAATATTGGGTTATGGTCTAAAAAGCTTGATCTATATGAAATGGAAGTTGAAGGCGAATCTGTGAAGGGTGATCTCTCGAGCGCATGATCAGATATGAGCAACTGTGCCACTCTGGTGGACTGCCTATTCGGCCCTAATCAGAAGGACGCAGGTGTTTAACAGAAGAGCTGTGTGGGTACGCAGTGCAGAAACAGGAGATCTGCGTCGGGACGCAATGCAGAAGAAGGATACCTGTGTCGGTACGCAGAGCAGAAGAAGAAGAGCTGCGTGGGGACGTAGAGCGACTGAGGTTTAGGTGCGTCTGCATAGTAAAAGTACGCGGCGCGATAATGTCTTTGGGTGCGTCCCTGCAGTAATAGTATGCAGCGCGATAGTATCTTTGGGTGCGTCCCTGTAGTAACAGTACGCAGCGCAGTTCAAGGAACAGTGCGTGGGCACGCAGTACGGCAGAAGGATCTCTGCGGGTAGACGCAGGAAAGCAGAAGGTGAACTGCGTAGCGACGCAGGCCACAGAAGGGAAAACTGCGTACCTGTCTTAAAAAGTTCTGTTGATTGAATTTTTCTGTTGATAAGGTGTTCTGGGTTAGTTCTGTTATTGCTGATCTGATAACTGTAGTGAACTGTAACTTTCATGTACTTGATGTTCAATTGATGCTTTATGAAAAGAAGTAGGGGGTTGTAGCTCCCTTCCAGGAGAAACTGGAAAACGAGAGAGAGAGAGAGAGTTGTAGCTCTCTGCAGGTTGCAGCCTGCGTACTGGTAAAGGACTGCACCAGTACAAAACCATTGTAAAAGAAGTTTCTAAGTTGAAAGAAGATAGAGACATATTGCAGCAGGTGGTTTTCACCCACATTGGGTTTCCACCTTACATCTTGTGTTCTTTGGTGTGACTATCTGTTTTTCCTTGTTCATGCTCATTATTTTATGGTATTGACATGCAAAAATAATTCAAAGAACAAATAAGGAAGATTGATTAAAAGAATTAGATAATACTGATTCACCCCCCCTCTCAGTATTATGTCCAACAATTGGTATCAGAGCAGGTCCTTCAGAGAAGCTTGATCGCTTGAAGGTAGATCGTTCATCATGAGCAACTACGAGAGAGAAGCATCAATCAGGCCACCGGTTTTTGATGGGACAAACTTCAATTATTGGAAGGTAAGAGTTACTGCCTATCTTCAATCTCTTGGTACAGAAGTTTGGGACATCGTAGAGACAGGCTATGCTTTTCCTTCAGCTACTCCTACAGATACAGCCGAGAAAAAGAAGTATGAAACAAATGCGAAAGCAGTCAGTACTCTATTAGGATGTATATCTCAATCAGAATTCATGAAGGTAATGCACTATAAATCCGCAAAAGAAATATGGGACAAAATTGTCACGAGCTATGAAGGAGATGAACAGGTAAAACGTGCTAAACTTCAAACTCTCAGAATTCAGTATGAGACTCTCAAAATGTATAATGATGAAAGTGTGGCTAACTATTTTCTTCGGGTAGATGAGGTTGTTAATTGTATGAAAAACTTGGGTGAAGAAATAAAAGAGGCTATTGTGGTTGAAAAGGTTCTAAGATCATTGTCCCCCAAGTTTGAATCTAAAGTATCTGCAATAGAAGAAAAGGAAAATCTACGAATTCTTACTATGTCTCAGCTACATGGAATTCTAACTGCTTATGAAATGAGAAAGGGAGGTCCATCAGACAGAAGAGAAGCTGCTTTCAAGGCATCAGGCAAAGGAGATTATTATGAAGCAAGCCACGTCCCAGAAGAAGAGGAAGAAGAATCAAATTTTGTCAGAAATCTTCAAAGGGGTTCTGGAAGGTTCAGAGGTAAGTTACCTTTTAAATGCTTTGCTTGTGGAAGAGTAGGTCATTATGCTGCAAAATGTCCTTATAAGGATAAAGGAAAGGAACCTGCTAGATGGAACAAGAAACAGAACGCAAATAAGAAAAGCTACTACACTCATGAAGATAGTGATGGTCTATCAAACAGTGATGAAGATGAACAAGGTAATGAATATAAGTTGTTAATGGCATTTGAAGATGATGATTATATGGATGCTGTAGATGTGGATAACCTTTATGATGAAATTACTAGACTCAAGAGATGTATAGAAGAAAAGAACATGATTATTGATACTCTACAATTTCAAATTGATGAAAAGGAAAAACATCTTGAAAAATTAGAAGGTGAAATTGTTGGTCTTAGAAAAGAGATTGAGAAAACAAAAGCTATTAATCTCAAGTTTGTCAAAGGATCTGAAACTTTGGATGAGATTATCAATGTGTAGCGGTCTCCTCTAAACAAGACAGGTCTGGGCTATAATGGAGAAACTTCTCAAGCATCCACCTCAAAAAGTTATCTTGATGCAGCAAGAAGAAATGAGCAAAAGAACAAAGAAGATCAACAGGTAAAGCAGGAACGAATTACAAACAGAAACTATCAAGGGCAATCCATCTTAAGGGTGAACAAAAGCTACAACCAGCCACAGGTAAAATCTTCTCAATTTGGTTCAAGAATAGATGAAAATAGAAACTACAATCAGTTGGCTGGTAGATTCAATAACCGCAGAAGTTTCTTCAATGGACAATGTTTTTCTTGCCATAACTTTGGTCACAAAGCAGCTCAATGTGTTGCATATAAAACGATCATGACTAGGGAAGCTCAAAAGCAAAGAAGTATGACAGGGATTACAAAAAGGACCTATAACAACTTTTCGGTTCTTGAAAATGAAGTTGAATGTTCTATTTGCAATAACTTTGGTCATGAAGACTCTGAATGCAGGAGCAGGTTTCAGCAGAAAAAGGAACAAGCCTCAAGCACCAAAACATGGAGAATAAAGGAACCTCAAACAGAAAGATGTGGGATAGCATTTTATGTAGAGGGACAGGAAAATCTATGGTATATTGACAGTGGATGTTCGAAGCATATGACAGGTGATAAAGAAAAACTTGAGTCTTATTCTGCTCTAGAAAAGGGAAAGAAAGTCTCTTTTGGAAATGATACTCCTGCAACTATAAAAGGAAAGGGCATTGCTCAGTTAAAAGAAAAGGTCAAGGCTGGAAATGTTTTGTATGTTGATGGATTGAAGCATAATCTTCTAAGTGTCAGCCAGATGTGTGATCAAAGAACCGAGGTTATATTCAGATCAAATGGATGTCTTGTTCGTGATCTTGATACAGGTAAAACAGTGATCAAAGGCAAAAGAACTCCAAATAATCTGTACATATTTGAAGAAGGACAACAACAATGCTATCTGAGCAAGGATGATGAGCACTGGTTATGGCATCGGAGGTTGGGGCATCTAAGCTTTTCACAAATAAGGAAAGCATGCAAATATCAGGCAGTTCGTGATCTTCCAGATATCAAAATTCCTGACAATACCATATGCAAATCATGTCAGTTTGGAAAACAAACCAGAACTAACTTTCCAGAGAAGGAAGGATCAGCTAGCATGCCTCTTGAGCTAGTTCATACAGATACATGCGGTCCATTCAGGAAAAGAACACCTAGAGGAGAAGAATACTTGATATTATTCATTGACGACTTCTCCAGGTTTGTCTGGCTAGGACTTATGAAGCACAAAGATGAAGCATTTGAAAAATTCAAATCCTTCAAAGCCTTGGTTGAAAATGAATCAGGTCACAAAATTAAGTGCCTCAGATCCGACAGAGGTGGGGAGTTTACCTCAAATGAATTTTTCGATTTCTGTGAAGAACATGGGATAAGAAGAGAATTCTCTACAGCTAGAACTCCTCAGCAAAATGGAGTTGTGGAAAGAATGAACAGAACAATCCAACAAATGGCTCGTGCTATGCTTGATGAATCAGGAACTCCCGCAACTTTCTGGGGTGAAGCTGCACATGCTGCGGTTGTTATTCTCAACAAAACAAATGTCCGGGTGAACAGCACTCAAACCCCTCATGAGCTCTGGAGTGGTAAGATTCCTTCGGTAAAGCACTTCAAAATCTTTGGGAGCAAATGCTATATCAAGAATATTGATGAGCAGCTTGGCAAACTTGAACCTAGAGCAGATGAAGGCATTCTTCTTGGTTACTCTCCACATAGCAAAGCATACAAATGCTACAATAAAAGACTTGGCAGAATTGTTGACAGCATTGATGTAGTGGTTGATAAGAAGGGATACATTCCTAGGCAAGTACATCATGAAGAAGAAGATGAAGGCTACCCCCAACAACAGGATAATGAAGAAGAAGAACCTCAAGAAGAACCTCAAGAAGAACCAGAAGAGCAAACAAGAATAGAAGAAAAGACTCCATCCAGATAGGTTCAGAAGAATCATCCAGAATCTCAGATTATGGGGCAGAAAGAAGCAGGTGTACAAACAAGAAGAACAGTCGCAGAAGCTTCAAGCTATTTGGCATTACTCTCCTCTACTGAACCACAAAATGTGAAAGAAGCATGCAAAGATGAATGTTGGGTGAAAGTAATGGATGAAGAACTTGAGCAAATCGAAAAGAACAACACTTGGGAGCTGGTTCCTAGACCAAAGGATAAGAATGTTATCGGAACAAAATGGGTCTTCAAAAACAAATTGAATGAAAATGGAGAAGTAATTAGAAACAAAGCTAGACTTGTTTGTAAAGGGTATGCGCAACAAGAAGGAATAGACTTTGAAGAAACCTTTGCTCCTGTTGCAAGACTTGAGGCCATCCGAATGTTCCTTGCTCTCTCAAGTTTTCAAAACTTCAAAGTATTTCAAATGGACGTCAAATCAGCCTTTCTGAATGGAGACCTGGAAGAAGAAGTATACATTGAACAGCCAGATGGGTTCATTCTTGGAAATGATCCAAAACTTGTATGCAGATTGAAAAAGGCTCTCTATGGTCTCAAACAAGCTCCAAGGGCTTGGTACTACCGTTTGGACAAATATCTTCATCAACAAGGTTTTTCAAAAGGATCAGCAGATAGCAATCTTTATATAAAAGTTGAAAATGACAAATTGCTAATACTTGTTGTGTACGTAGACGACATTATTTTTGGGAGCAATGAAGAAGCTATGAGTCAAAGCTTTGCCTCGGTCATGCAGAAAGAATTTGAAATGTCTTTGTTAGGAGAACTGACATATTTCCTTGGTTTGCAAATCCAACAAAAAGAAGGAGGAATCTTTTTATCTCAAACCAAGTATCTCAAACAGATTTTGAAGAAATATGGTATGGAAGATGCAAAACCAGTATGTACACCCATGGTCACAGGATGTAGCCTCAGTGCAAATGATGAATCTGCAGCAGTACATCAACCAACCTACAGATCTATGATTGGAAGTTTACTTTATTTGACAGGTACCCGACCAGACATCATGCATGCAGTTGGAATAGTTGGAAGATTTCAGGCAAATCAGAAGGAGACTCATCTTCAGGCAGTGAAGAGAATTTTCAAATATCTTCAAGGGACTCAAAATTATGGCTTATGGTATCCTAGAGATACAGATCTTACACTTCATGCTTATACAGATGCAGATTGGGCCAGAAGCGTGGATGACAGGAAAAGCACAAGTGGTGGTGCATTCTTTATGGGTTCCAGACTGGTATCTTGGTTCAGCAAGAAACAGAGTTCGATTGCCTTGTCTACAGCTGAAGCGGAATATGTTGCTGCTGCATCTTGTTGCACTCAACTTCTTTGGATGATGCAGACTTTGCAAGATTTTCAAATCACTTGTACACCACCTATTCCCCTCTTATGTGATAACACAAGTGCAATCAGCATTTCAAAGAATCCGGTTATGCATTCAAAAACCAAGCACATACCAATCAAGTACCATTTTCTCCGGGAGAAAGTACTTGAACAGAAGGTCAAGTTGGAGTATGTTCCTTCTAAGGAACAAGTTGCTGATATTCTCACCAAACCATTGCCCAGGGACACTTTTGAATACCTCAGGCAAAAGCTGGGGGTTGTTGATGCATCATCTTATTGTTGAACCTTTTCTGATTGATGGTACAGGTTCAGGGGGAGCATATAATGCATTGTTGGCATTATGGAGGATGGTCAGAAGGAGATCTTGGAAATAGCTGCAATATGTCTCTATCTCTTTCATGGTGGATTATGGTTCTTTGTTGCAGATCGGGTTCATATTCAGGGGGAGCATGTTCTTAGGGGGAGCATACCCCTTTGCCCTTGATGTCAAAGGGGGAGAATGAAGCTGAAGACTGAAGATTGTGAGGTTGCCATCAAGTCCAAAGGGGGAGATTGTTGGCATTATGTTTCTGGTATGGCTATATGTTACAGATGTTGTACTTGATGGCAACTCCCATGGCAAGGCTCTCAATTTGTTGAAAATTAAGAAGGACGCAGGAAATCAGTTCAGAAGGTGCGTACCCGCAGGTACACCATGCAGGGACCGCGTCCAGATACGCAGGCCAGCCGTTCAGGAGGTGCGTCCCCCCAGTGCACACATTTCAAGGCAGAGAAAAGCACACGTGGGGTTTCTTATGTTTTACTATTTAGCCGACGGTATTGGGTTATTATGGTGTCGGCTCGTGGTATTGTTCCATGATTTTAGGAGGAGCTTGCCTATATAAAGCAAAGGAGATCACTTGGCTAAGCATCTTTTGCAATTGAATATCTTTAGATCTGAAATATTGGGTTATGGTCTAAAAAGCTTGATCTATATGAAAGGGAAGTTGAAGGCGAATCTGTGAAGGGTGATCTCTCGAGCGCATGATCAGATCTGAGCAACTGTGCCACTCTGGTGGACTGCCTATTCGGCCCTAATCAGAAGGACGCAGGTGTTTAACAAAAGAGCTGCGTGGGTACGCAGTGCAGAAACAGGAGATCTGCGTCGGGACGCAGTGCAGAAGAAGGATACCTGCGTCGGTACGCAGAGCAGAAGAAGAAGAGATGCGTGGGGACGCAGAGCGATTGAGGTTCAGGTGCGTCCGCATAGTAAAAGTACGCGGCGCGATAATGTCTTTGGGTGCGTCCCTGCAGTAACAGTACGCGGCGCGATAGTATCTTTGGGTGCGTCCCTGCAGTAACAGTACGCAGCGCAGTTCAAGGAACAGTGCGTGGGCACGCAGTGCGGCAGAAGGATCTCTGCAGGTAGACGCAGGAAAGCAGAAGGTGAACTGCGTAGCGACGCAGGCCACAGAAGGGAAAACTGCGTACCTGTCTTAAAAAGTTCTGTTGATTGAATTTTTCTGTTGATAAGGTGTTCTGGGTTAGTTCTGTTATTGCTGATCTAATAACTGTAGTGAACTGTAACTTTCATGTACTTGATGTTCAATTGATGCTTTATGAAAAGAAGTAGGGGGTTGTAGCTCCCTTCCAGGAGAAACTGGAAAACGAGAGAGAGAGAGTTGTAGCTCTCTGCAGGTTGCAGCCTGCGTACTGGTAAAGGACTGCACCAGTACAAAACCATTGTAAAAGAAGTTTCTAAGTTGAAAGAAGATAGAGACATATTGCAGCAGGTGGTTTTCACCCACATTGGGTTTCCACCTTACATCTTGTGTTCTTTGGTGTGACTATCTGTTTTTCCTTGTTCAAGCTCATTATTTTATGGTATTGACATGCAAAAATAATTCAAAGAACAAATAAGGAAGATTGATTAAAAGAATTAGATAATACTGATTCACCCCCCCTCTCAGTATTATGTCCAACACATATACCGAAATCCTTTTTGCATTCATCTTTCTAAGAATCTTCAGGCCAGCAATCGGAGCTTCATACTCAGCTTCATTGTTTGAACACTCAAAGGCTAGCTTGTAAGAGCAAACCCTCACGCTGCTAGGCACTTTGTTTGGGGCGGAGAAAGGACTGCGTACCCAAATTCCAATTCCAGCACCATCATTTCCTACTGCTCCATCGAAATCCATGGTCCACAAGCCTTCTTCCTCCTCTTGTAAGTGCTGGAAATCTGTTTGCCATGCCTTGTCTGCTTGTTGTCCATTACTTTCAGCTGATTGCCCAACATTTTGCTGCTTTTCTTGTCCTTCTTTCTTCAAAATTTCTCTGAAATTTTCTATTATTTCCAGAATGTCATCTGCTTCTACTATCTGACTATCTATATCATTTAAACTATCTGACAACAAAACAAAAGACTCTAAATCTGTATGCACATAGTTAATAGGATGATTTATAGGTTTCTCCTTGCTTGTGATCATATATTTCATTTTTTGTTCCCGATATAACTTCCTCATTTGTCCAAACACCGGGATTGTTGCATAGGAGAAATCCAACTATAGCGTCCCTTTCAATTTCACTACCCAAGACCTGGAAAGAAGCATGCCAAACCTTGGAGGAATATTTGCTACCACCACATCCATCAAAACATTTTTCATAGGAAGATGATCCAAACTCACAACCAAGTCTTTGATGAGTCCTATACATCTTACTCTGCTGGAATCAAATGAATAGAGATCATGATATTGCCGGGTGATGTCCAGACCAAGCTTATCCAAGATAGCCTTGGGCATGAGATTGTGAGAAGCTCCGGAATCAAACATGGCATTGTGTAACACAAAATCATGCAATCGTAAACTGATATAGAAGGGTGGCACATCGCTATTAGGAGACTCACCATTCGATGCTGGTCCAAAAATCATTTCAAGCTGATCATCTTCTACATTTACCATGTCGGACATTGGGTCCAAATTCAACATTTTAGAAATCTGTCCTCTATAATTGTTGTTCTTCATTATTTCAGTCAAGGGGATGGATACCTTTAACTTAGAAATCTCATTCTCTAAGCTAAAAGCAGGGGCCTTTTCTACCTCTTTGACTGGGATCTCTTTCCTTTCCTTTTCCTTTGATGTAGCTTGCTGCTGTGATTGTTTTGCTGATTTTGATTTGCTGCTCTCCAGACCAACCGCCTCCTTTCCTTTTCTTTGTGTAGTTGATGAATCATTTTTTGTTGTTTCAACCTCCTTCTTTTTCTGAATTGGTTTGGCCGGCACATCTCTATTTCTAAGTGAATATCGCTGCTGTTGTGCGGACAAAGCATTCATATATCCCCTTTGATATTCTTCCGATTCTTCTTCCAAAACAGTGTCGCTAGCTAGAATAAAATCCATGTCTTGGTGTGCAGCTGAATTCACTGCACATTCTTCTTCTTCGGTAATGTAAGTAGGCAGCTCATCTAGAGTGAAGAGGTGGTTTTCTTTGCCTATTACATTCCTGTCCTCATCTGACTCCGGTCCATGCACAAAATTTTGCTGCAAAGGTGTTTGTACTGGCTGTTTTGCTGTCTGCTCTTGAGTTCGCTGATCTCTCTGTCTTATTCTATATTGTGGCTACTGCTGGCCACAGAAGTTAGGATTCCTAACTTGTGGCTCAGGCTTGTCAAGTTTTACCCTTTCAAGCATCTGCTCTACCTTTTTGAGTAGTTGATCCATTGAAGAAGACTCTTCTTTTACAGTGATTTTCTTTTCCATTTTTACTCTAGCTCTTTTGGATAGCAAATTTGCTTCAACGCTGACCGCGATTTTTTGCATATCTTCCATTGTGGCTGGTTCTCTCTCTCTTAATTGGTATGCCATGTCAGCATCAAAACCATATGGAAACTTCATCATTGCTAGTCCCATAGGTGGCTTTAGATGATCTGGAATTTCGTTATAGACTGCATTAAATCTAACACAATAGCCTTGGACCGACTCACCAGCGTTCCGTTTGATTTGTTCATATTCGGCTAGAATTTGAAGGGGATTCTTTTTCACTTCCCACCGATTCAAAAATTGTCTTTGTAGTTCAGCCAAGGTAGTGATACTTGCTGCCGACAAACCTCTGAACCATTTCCTCACGTCACCTGCAAATGTCTGTACAAAGAGCCTCATTGCCACGTTCTCCGCATCGATCTCATGAAGTTCATAGAAGTCTGCCATTTTGTCTACATGTTGCTGAGCAGTAATGTTGTTAGGAGTGCCATCAAAAAATAGGATTTTAGTTTGATAATCCATTGGCATGTCATCTAGAACTTGGGGTAGAACAAGGGGTGCGAAACGGGCACCCATCATTCTCAGTGGATTTGGCCTTGGAGGTGTTGGAGGAGTGTGCATAGTTTGCAAGGGGCTTGCAATTGGAGTTTGGGGCTGTGTTGCAATGTAATTATCAATTAACCTATTAGCTCTTTCTGTTTTGAGGTCTACAAGAAATTGCGCATTGGGGACAGTATAATCAACAGCCCTTTCGGATTTAGACTCAAACAATGATATCTCAAACCGTTCGTCAAACTCAAGCTCTTCAAGATACTCAAAAATTTCGGGACATGAATGGGATTTGAGCACGGGAGTTATGGTGCTTTCTTGACGAAGGAATTTTGGGATTGAATTGGGGTTTTCGTAAATATGATGAGGATCCGAGTCTGGATTGCCTCTGGTATATCGTCTCAAAGCTAGAGTGCTATTGAGAAAAATCACAGGACACAACCAACTTACTCAGCCTTTCCAATCCTAAGCTCGTCCTCTGGAAGCTTAGAATTATTATGAAACAAGGGGATTTGATTTTAGTTTGTCCCCAGTATGGTCACCACTATGTTAGCACCTAAATCTGCCTTAGGCCGAAGGAAGGCAAAAATTAGGGTAACCACAAACCATGCTCAGTCTGGTAGCTAGCCCTACCAGAGCAGAGAGGGCTCTCTCCGAGTCACGCTCAGTGAATAGATAATTGAAAACGGTCTGAGATGACTTACATTGAAATATTTACCTTAGGATAGTAAGTGAATAGGGATTCAGGAAACAATTTTCATGAATGGCCGAGCTTCTGGGATGTTATGGGACCGATGCTCAGCAAAGAACAGTGAATTTAATACAAAGGCACAGATTATTCCATGAGGCAAGGTAGGCGGAAAATGTAACACTTTTAGTTTGAAGTATCGTGGCATGATAGATTGATGAAGAAAGTGAAAATGGCATAGTGACATGAATCCTTTTCAACAGAAGAATAACACTGAACATGAAATTTTCCCACAGGCAGAGCAATAAAATTGAATTCTACCTAATCTCACTCAGAAAATTTCACGGGAAATGAACATGAATTGGATTACGAAACATAACGAAATACATATGAAAACATAAGAGACTACACTCACAACCACAAGAATCTCATGAAACAGAGCCGTTGCCTTTCATTAATTCTCTGTAAAAAATACACAGTGAAGAAACAAAGTTTCTTTCCCGCAATCTCCCAGAAGTTACAAGCCAACCAACGCTTTGCAAATAACTTGCATACAATATATAGAATGTGTGAGGAAGAGATGGAATGCCCAAGGGTTGGGGAGTTACTCGAATCATTACAAAATGGAGATGGAGAGCCAACCATCAGCTACAGGTGCAGCACTACAAACATGACATTTGGCTTTGGGTGACCGTTTGCCTTCCTTCGCCACTTGGATAGAAGCCAATATGGAGAAAAAACTCTTTAAATTCTGCCTTTGGTGCCAAAAAACTGAAGTGTAGATGAGCGGGCCCACTTGGAGAAGTCGCGAACCGAAATTTCGCGAAACGGAAGCAAATTGGCAATTTTTCCTCTATGCGTCGCGCCATTTTCTCTGTGCGTCGCGCTACTTTGGGGCCTATTTTTGGGCACTTTCAGGTGTCCAAAATGTTCCCAAGTGGGCTTGCTGGAAAGCCTATCCTGTCTACTTTCTAACCCAACTGGAATTTTCAAATTTGGTGCTCATTTGCTTCTCCAAATCTCCATTCTCCCAAGACTCCTTTCTGTGTGTCAAAAAAGTGGCAGAAAGGCCATTTTTGGGTGTTTTTTGACCTTTAGGAGACTCTGATCTTGCCCAAATTTCTTCCCCGGACACCAGTAGTCGTAATTTTCCATGTTGAATACAAAACTGCAAGCCATTCCTCATTTAGAGCTCTATAATTTTAGTGTCGCGCCAGTGGCGCGGCGCACACGGAGAAAATCCCTGTTTTTTGCCCAAAAAATTACCATGTGACCAAAAATTCCCCAAATTTTTTGAAATTTGGGCTAGAGGATATCTATGGGGTGTTATGATGGGCCAAGGAAGCCTCAGCCAAGATTCGAAGCTGATCTTTCTCTTTTTCCCTTTTTGCCTTTCTTGTTGCTTTCCTTAATTTTGCCTTCAAGTTCCTTATCCGGGCCTGTGCACTCATGTTTCGCACCCTGTAATGGAAAGCCATGTGTCTCAGTAGAGCAATGTCCTGGTTGGCTTTTTCCAACAGCCTCTCCAAATGCATGTTGACCCTCTCAAGGTTGGCCTCCCAATCCTCATTGATTTCTTGCTCCAAAGATGTGAGCGCAACCATTCTTCTTTGAGCAGCTTGGCGATGCTCACGAATGTTCCGCAGCTCCATGATTGTCTGTTGGTCCTCAAGCTACTTCTTTCTCTGCTCCAGGTACTTCATGTTCCACTTGGCCCTCTCCAAGTCAAGGGATAAGGACTCAATCACTGACTGCTGCTCTTGGATGATCTCTGTAAACTCCACATTTGTTGGTTCTGCATCTGTCTCATCATCATGGAGGAGAACAAATTCGGTCTCTTGCTCACCTGATGGCCCTTCCTCCTGCACTGGCTCCTTACCCTTGCCCTGCTCCTATGATGCTGATGTCGGAAGCGAGGCCCCTTCCACGCTGGGTGGAGATAACACTCACTTTGCTGCTGCAAATAAGGGTCTACCGCCTCTCTGATAGGTGATGTATACTGGCATAGTAGCAGTCTCATGTCGCTCATACTGATGAGATGGCACCCCTATCACATGCTCTGCCTCTGATACTACCTGTGGAGCACTGAAGAAGTCACAGGAGATGAATTCCTCCCAAGCAATACCCTGCAATCCCAACTGATAGTCCACCAAAATCCAAATAAGGGAAAAGTGATAAACACTGTTGAGCTGTTGTCGAGGGGTCTTGTGTTGCATGAAATTCTTCATCCTCTCTATGTTCCCGCAGATGAAAAATGGGAGGTTCATCATTCGCACCCTGGTAAAGTGCATGAGCAACCTGATGTGATAGGAATAAAGGCGAGAAAACCTCCCCTCACAACTGAAGTACTTCATGATCAATTTCATGAGCGGAGCATACTCATCTCTCAAAAATTTGAATGGAAAAACTCTCGTGAGGTGGCTCAAACAGCTGTCCTTGATGTAAGGCTCATAATGATGCCTCTCCACCTTATTATTCTTATGCCACTACTCTCCAATGTTTGGTATGCCTGTTGCCATTGATATGGTTTCGAGTGTCAATGTGAAAGTGACCATAGCCAAGATAGACTGTCCTCCATGTAGGTGAAGTGCAAAAAGACGGGCCAACTCATGATGAACTCTGACATTTGCCACCCTTTGACAAAATTCAAAACATGCTAAGTGTTGGAAACAAGACATAGCAAGAGGGCATGCCAGCAACTCAGTGAGGGAGTTTGGCTCATCTCTAAGATGTCTGCCACTCTGGTGATGTCTCCTGTGGGCCCTTTCTCCTGAAGCTGTATCACTGTGGGTCTCTTCCTCATATTTTGATGAAACCTCAGATGCCATGACTGTTGTTTGTACCCTGAGTTTTAGGCTGCCCTTTGATTCAAATGAAGCTGGTAGATGCTCTGACAATCTGCCACCAAGGGGACAATTAAACATCGAGTATTACGAGGGGAATGATGTAATGGGAATAGGGGTTAAAGGGAGAGATTTGTCAGGGACTTGGGAGTAGTTTGGGTATAGTGTTGATGGGGTAGGGTTTGGGTTTTTTGAGCAATAGGAAGGGGGGAAGGGAGTATGATTTTTTGGTAGGGTTAGGGTAGTGATTATGAGGACAATAGCATAGGGGAATGAGTAATAGGGGTAGGGTAGGAAACACCTTGGCAGCACTGTCACTGTAGCACAAACCCTGGGATCATGGGTTTTTTTTTTTCTTTTGTTGTCTTCCTTTGTTTGCTTTATAAAAAATTTTACATTTATTTACAGGCATAAAAACCCTTATATCACCCATAAAAATTGATGCACAAGTGGTGTGTAGAGCCTACCTTGCAAATTTGATGAGCATCCACAAAATTTTTGGGCAAATTAGTTGGTTTCTGGGCTTTATATCCCTGTGCGCCGCGCGCAATGCCCAGTGCGCCGCACCAGTGGTGGATTTACAGTGGACGGGCCCTGTGTGCGCCGCGCCCAATGAGTGCGCCGCGCTCCTTTGTGTGTGCGCCGTGCACTCTGAGATCACCCTAAATTGCTCCTAATCACTTCACTCTTCAACTCTTCGACCTTGCACCTTTCTTCCACCGCCTTGCTTGCACAGTGAGCTTGTCTTATGGTGATTTTGTGTATATAGGCTTTGGAGGTCATTTTTAAATTAACTTTTACAAAAACCCACTTTTCTAATGTCTTGTTTCAACACTTTTTCCATTGACTTTAAAACGCGTTGATTTTCACTTTCCCTTTGAAATTTTGGCTCAAATGATAAAATTTTCAGCACTCTTTGCAGGGACTGTACGACAGGACATTCGGCCACGGAAACCATGACTGCATTTGAAAAAATCAACTGGCTAATTTTTGGAAAATTTTGTCATAAATGACATTGTTTGACTTTTCTTCAAAACAGAGTTTTGAAGAAGAGTCGAAGTCTATCCACATGACGATGAAGCTCTCTGAACCATAGCTGTGTAATGGCCTCCCTCTGGCCTGCATGGCTTTATTGGACATGTTTCAAAGACCAAATTGATGAATTCCTAGAACCAAACATGGAAAATGAATTTTGTCCTTTAAAGGACCAGACCTTGATTGTCATGGAATTGTGATTATTTGACACGAAGACTTAAGCCAGTAGTGACCAGACCTGAGGGGAAATGACTAGCATGACCTTCTCCGTCAGATCATGGCATGCCCCTAGCAAAATGCAGATGAGTGAATGGAGCGGGATGCCTACACATGAAATGCATAAAGAGTTTTAACCTCTAACGGAGGGCTGACCAGACCGAATCTAACATACCACATGTCCAACACTCCAATTGTTTAGTACCATCACCTCTATGCTACTGTTGTGACCTATGTCCCTATCTAGTTGTATTGAACCTCTTTTGTGGTGCCAAATTTTCATTCTCATCTGCATTCTGAGGCTTTTCTCTTTTCGGATTCCATTTACCTTTACCTTTTTCTTTCCCTTTACATCCTTTCTGAGATTCATTCTTACACTTTAACTGTTCATACCAAATCTTCAATTTCCAAATAACTTCCTCACTGACTGAGGCTCATCATACTTAATCTGATCTCTAAATTCTAATGGAAATCCACTGAAAAATCATTGAAATTTACCCTTCTCATATTTAAGATATGGTATATACCTCAATAGATAGAGGAAATTAGTTGTGTACTCTTTATCTATCATTGATCACATCTTTAGCTCATAAAATACTTTGGCCTTACTTTCCTAGTACCTTTCTGACAAGTACTTCCTGAAAATCCTTTGGAACTCATCCCAAGTCAAGTCATCTATCCTGATTTCTCTAACCCACTTCAGATATTCCCACCAAATGCTTGCTTTACCTCTCAGGCTGAAGATAGATATTCTGGCCTTCACATTATCTGTGTTCTCATGTAACTCAAAGAATTTCTTCGCATCTCCATCAAAAGTAGGTGGCTTTTATTTCTTAAACTCATCTAGAAAGTATCCCTATCTCTTCTCCTGTAAGGATGATAACAATGATGATCATTATGCCCGTCAGAACTGGAACTAGAATAGTACCTATATCCATCATCTCTCCTATCTGAAGCATCCAACAATCATCCATCTCTAATAGTGTCATATCTATCCGACCTGTAAAAACCATGAGACCTACTACCATATGCCCCATTAGTTCTATCCTCATTTCCATGGTTGATCTGAAGTGGTCCTTGTCATTGCAATTCTGACAAACTTTGAAGAAGTATTGCATTAACCTCTGCTTGTTTCTCTTGTGCCTGTATAATTTTGTCATTGTTTGACTTACAACTCCTTATTTCTTCCTTCAAGCTTCTCAATGTGTCTTCCAAATCATAAGAGTGCCCAACATGTTGCTCGTCTAATTCATAGGGAGAGTCTTTGTAGTTTACCATATTGCTAGTCATTTTGATCTCTTTCCTGCAAGGCATACTATGTGAGTTAAACAAAATCACAATAACAAACGTACCTTAGCAAAATTCAGGGAGGATATCTCATCTAAAAGATTATAAAATCATTGTGATACATGTATAACATAATCATGACAATATATACACATATAATACATAAGCACATAACCATGTAACCATCAGTCTAGCTAGATTCCAGACATCAATACATGAACATATCAACTACACATACCATGACCTCATGCATGAAAAAAACAACCATACAAATGTGACTAACAATACGCAAGTGTAAAAAACATGTAACCCGACATACTTCATAAAAACAACATCCTCTTTCACATGCCAACATCACTATAACCATGAAAGACACCATGCATATGCAACAAGCACATAGACCACAAGAATGAGTAACACATCTGCAAACAATATGAATGCATGACCAACACACCTCCCATCCAATCTGAGGGGTGAACCATGCTCTAATAGCACTCTATAACACCCTCCTCCCACATCTACCCAAGTAACTGGCCAACCGGGATAAACATGTGACAATAGGCTACTATGATTAGATTCAACCTCCTATGCGACCTTAAGAAAGTGGAATCGTCAGAAACAAAACATACAAACCTTCCACATTAGCTACAGGACTCCTAGGAACCATCCCAACCACTTAGATAGCTAGCCCCTGGGTCCCACTGATTTTTTAGCCCACTTGACCCCCGGACGTTCTCATGATATGGACCTAACAACATCTAGGAGGATTTGGACGCTCTCATGGAAAGGTTGTCAGCGTTCAGGGACTATTTTTCTGAGTGTTGTGCAAGCATCCCTAGGATTTGAGCCACTTTTTCAAGCCCAGAGCCTAGGTCACTACCCAAAATTGAATGGCACCTTCAGAACATAAATACTACAACGAAATAATGATGCAAATGTAAATACTTGAATAAGCCCATAATCGAACCCCCACTAGCCATGATAGGAATTTTGTCAAACATATCACAAATATGTAAACTACAGGTGTAAACAACAAATTTAAGCATAGGGGTCTCATACTTATCTGAGAATCTCTATGAAGCATTTTTCCCTTATATCATTTGTTGCATTATCATCTGTTAAGTCATAGATACATTGTTCATTCATTTACAATTAAAAAGATGATGACAACCATACATATCCATTGTTATAAAACATATATATAACCAACATAATAGCAACAAAAATACCAAGGAAATCATAGCCATATGATCCACATATAAACCAGTATAATACTCACAGAAATATAAGGAGAAATAACCTCATATTAATGATGCAAAATCCGAACTCGAGATGGGACTAGCACATTCCACCCGGCCATAGAATGGCTGAGCCAAATATCTCTTCAACCATTCACCCCCGTGCCATATTCCAAGCATGAATGTTGGACTCAAACCAAAAGAACCAACCAAGGCACCCCGAAGCTAAACCACCTCACCCTTATCAATAGAAACCAGGCTTTATCGTAATCCATCCCAGATCACTAGGCCAACACAATAAACATGTAATAACATGTTTTACCATGATATCCACCCGATCACTAGGCCAAACAAACATGGATGCCACCGTATTTCTCCACCTACACCGCGAGGAATTTTCTTATCTCCTAGTCTCTCAAGCTTTACCACAATCCACACTGGATCACTAGGCCTTAAACTGAGACCCACTCTCAAATATTTACCGCATATCACAACCTAGGATTACTAGGCCCAATGGAGAGCAATCCACCTCTTAGCTCAACCACATATATTGTCATTCACCAGAAAGGATTCCTAGGCCCACCGAGGCAACATAATATTGTCTTTACCACAACCCATGGTCTGGTTCAGGGGTTACTAGGTCAGTGGCTTTACTGTGATCCACATTCCAATTTAGCGACCACTAAGCCATGTGATGTATCATTCAGAGACCCACCTCACTCAACTTCAAATCCATCCAAAAATCCAGCTCAACCAAAACATGAGAACCCCATCACACCATGGCTAACCAGAAATGGAAAGGCTAGGCTAAAAACATTGTAACACCTGGCAAAACCCAAGCCATAACAAAAAAAGAACCACATGCAATACCATGCATGCCAAATATAGCAAGAAAAATACACATGCAAATCGATACCTGCAAGGAATATTGTTGTAGCTTCTTTATCCTGCTCTTCCTTGCTTGCTCCTTCCTTCCTCTTGCCTTATTTTCCTTTCTTGATCCAATGCCAATTTCTCCAAGAAAATTAAGTGTCCAAGAGTGAGAGAAAGAGAGAGAATAAAGATAGAATTCCAAAATTGAACTGACAAAAGGTTACAAGCTGATCCTCAGAAGCCTTTTTATCAATTAGGCCTCTATTTTCTTCATTTTTCTCCTCACAGGAAACCTGTAACCTTTCACCTTCCTTTCCTCCTAATTTCTATTATTTTCATAAATAAATGTGCCAAAATTCCATTTTGCCTTCCCAAATCCATTTACATTTCCTTTGCCAATTTCCTTAACCGTAATAAACCAAATGAACACCCACTAGGATGTTTTTCCCAACATTCAGCTTGGAATAAGTTTCTCATCAACCATGGTTATTATTTTTTCCTTTATTAACTTTTATTACATGGAATTTTCATGAAATTTGTTACACTAAATTCAAGTACGGGTTTATTCACTAAATATTTCAAAGCAAAATGATCAGCGAAAAACTTGATTGGACCTCCCAACAGGTAATGTTGGAACGTTTGAAGCGAATACACCATCACAAGCACCTAGCACTCGATTGTGGTATAATTTCTCTCTGTCGTAGATAACTTTATGCTAGCGAATTAAATGGGGTGATCGAGGTTTTCCTCCCCGGGATGAGCTAGGATGGCTCACAAGGAAATACCTAAGGCATCAATGTGAATATGAAATTGTTTGTTCCAATCTGGATAAACCAGGATTGGTTCAGTTGTGAATTTCTCCTTCAGTATATTAAGAGAAACGTCACATTCTTCTGACCACATGAACAATTCAGCCTTCTTTAACAACTTATCCATTAGTGCAATAATCAAGGCAAAGTTGTGGATGAACCTCCTATAATACCTTGGTTGGCCCAAGGTAGACCTGAGTTTTTTAACACTTGTTGGAGGATCCATTTTCAAGATCTCCACGACCTTAGAAGTATCTACACACACCCCTTCCTTGCATACGATATGGCCTAAGAGCATTCCAAAGGGGACAAAAAATATGCACTTCTCCAAGTTTAATGAGATCTACAACTATCTATATCTTTCAAAAATGATTCTAAGAAAACTGGAGTGTTTCTTCAGTAAATTATAAATGGTCCAATCATCCATGTAGACCTATAAGAACCTGTGGATATAATCTCTAAAATCAGCAATCACAATTCTTGGAAACATTGTTGGTGCATTATTGAGTCGAAATGGCATAACATGGTATGCATGAGACCCCCATTCCATGGTAAATGTGGTTTTCTTCTTATCCTCCTCTGCAATCATGACTTGATGATAACCAGAGAATCCATCTGTAAAAGAATAGGCTCCATTCCATGCCACATTGTCTAAAACTTCATCACTGAAAGGGGTGGGAAAAGGATCATGAAAACATGCATTGTTCAAACTGTGGTAGTCCACATAGACTTGTATTTCAGTAGCATCCTTCTTGTTCTTATTTTGTATAACAATTGGACTAAACCACTCTACTTCATCAACTAGGAGTATAATCCATGTTGCTAACATCTTATTTATTTCTTTCTTCACCTTCTCATTAACCCTTGGATTGAGTCATTATGGTCAATGATTCACTTGTCTTGCATTTGGTTTAAGCATGATCTTCATCTCCTCTAACTCCCCCTTAATCCCCTTTAGTTCCGCAAGAGATGATGGGAACAAGTATTCATATTATTTTAAGAGATCAAAGATATATTTGGTAGTCTACTTGTCTCATTAATCTCTAATCGAGGCTAACTTCGGATTTTCATCAGTCTCGATGTTGTGTTTCTGCAACTTCAAGGGAAGTAGATGTGGATCATAAATCACAATCCCATCATTAATGTCATCTTCCCCCTTGGTTTCACTAAATGCCAGATGTCATAATCCATCCAAATCATTCTCATCTGATTCTCTATCTACCCTTCGGCAGGCTACGACCTCATGATATCCAAATTCATATATATTCTCTAGAGTGCTCTAATATATGAAACCTTCCATTGGCTAGCCAATTATAAGCATAACTCATTTAATGACCTGTGAAGCATTGGTTAACCTTTCATTGTTGTTTGAGAACGAAAATCTACTAATGAATTGATCTTCCAGGAAATCCCAATCTCCAGTCTGTCTCCTTGTTTATTCCTTTACATACTATTCCTTTGGAAAGGTCCCCAGGGTGTGTATAAAGTCGTGCACTCACAATTACTTCAAAACTCATTATCTGTTCCATCTAGCCTCACATTCTTTCAAGTGTTGGCAAGGGTCAGAGTTCCCCCTGTACTTCACAAAAGCTTGATGATACTCCCCTAAAAATCCAAATCTAACTTTCATTGTTGTTTTGATCTTCTCCAATTCCTTAAGATGTGAACTCCCCACCATCTTGCTAATGTTGTTTGTAAAGCGACATGTAGTAGGGGCACTTTGTGTTCTTCAGGGATAGTTTCATCAACTCTATTGATAAAAGTATTTATTGAATCCATACCATTGAAAATAGGGAATTCTCATACCTCAGTGTCGATCCATTTAATCTGACATATTGTGGCACAACGCCTGGTGTAAATTTCATATCCACCCTTCTTCCAATCATCCCAAGAAACCTCCAAGCCAACCTCTGAACTCTAAATGCTCCACCTGCTAATAGACCCTTCTACAATTGGGTTGATGTAATACTCCCTTCTTCATGCTTTTAGTTGAAACAATTGATCCAACAATTCTGGTTCTTCCCTATCATATGTCAGTTTTGTGAACCTTGGTCCTTGATATCAGTTTAGGGGTTGGATCACCCTAACCCCTTCTACTTAAAAAGTCATCAATTCCTTCTTTAAACCAATTATTGCGTAGTTATCAAAATCCCAGTCTATCCCAAGTAGTGTCGAGTAGGATTCTTTATACCCCGTAATATTTATCACTTCAAATTATGCATAGGTCTTCACCCCCACTATATCAAATTCTACGTCCTCTAGTCGTCTGACTAGGAGGATGAAATATTGATTTGTCATACGCATTTTAATTGGTGAAAATGTCAGCCTAGGTCGTCCCAGGGCTTCCCACGCCTTTCTCAAAAAAATGTTGACATTTGAGCCTAATTCCAACATGGCATCCTTAATTTGGAAACCCGCAATCTGAGCATGAATCAAGAACTCCCTGCCCGTTCTCTTCTTGTTCCTCTGCACCCTCCTAAAGTGTCTTTCAAGTAGGTTGGCAAAGATGATTCTTCCCTCAGCCACCCCATCCTTAACAACATATTTCAGACTTTCCTACAACTGTCTGAGCATCATAAGGTTCATAATGCAATCCTCCAGCTTTAGAACTATCTCTTTCTCACATTTATTTACAATTTGTGTTATATTATGCTTAGTGAGAGGGGTAAAAGATGTTTTACTATGTCATGTGGCCTAATATGGTTTAAATGTAGGAAATGGAGCATTTTTTAGATGATTCAATACAGGAGCTCGGAGTAGACAACAGGGAGAGATTCTAGGAGGTTTTCTACCTCCTTAACTCCCTCAATCAGCCAAAATCGCCACACTCTCTCTCATCAGCTCAAGGTCATTGGCAGTGAAGCAAGACAAGGTCATTAGTAGCCAAGCAAGTGCAGTTCAAGAAGATCAAGATCCACCCTTCTCGATTTTCGGGAGACAAACATTCCTATTTTCTAGGGAGATGTTAGTAGATACCCTCTTGTATAAATAAACATGCCAAAGATCTCATTAGGATTGTTGGGTTGTCTTATATTCTTTCCACCTAGTTAACAGGGGGTTTGAGGGGCACCTGTAACCGCACTTTATGGGGTCCGAGGCAGCGCCCCGGAAAATTTTGGTTTTGGACCCTATGTTAGGTTGGTAGACCCACCTATCGTTTTGTGCATGACTTTCACACATGTTTTTTGGATGCGATGGTTTTTGTTCCATGGTATTGGATGCTTCGGCATGTATAAATATGTATTATTACATTGAAAGGAACATAATGAAAAATCAAGCTGGTAGTCCCAGTTTTGGGATCCAGGGGAAAATCTCTATGTATATGTGTTTTATGTGTTATGCTCTCGCATTTTTTATTTTTTGTGTTTTAGAATTCATATGCAGGTAATTTTTGTACGGGGTTAAAACCTACATTTGGTATCAGAGCAGATTTGGCTTCAAGGGGGCGCCTTTGTTGCTGAGGGGTTTCGCTCAGGCCTGTGGTAGACCCTGTTCAGTGGCAGATCTGCAAGATTGATTCTGGTGGTGAAAGAAGATGGAGAGCAGTGGAAAGATAGAGATCAAGAAATTTAATGGTCAGAGTTTTGAGTTTTGCAAACTCAAGATGGAGGATCTATTGGTGGATAAAGATCAGTGGATCGCGGTATATCCGGGTACTAAACCAACGGGAGTGTCCGATGAAGAATGGAAAATGTTGGATCGGAAGGCAAAGAGCAAAATACGATTGTGTCTCATATTTAGTATTGCTGAATGTATGAGGGGAAGCTACAGCAAAGGCTTTGTGGGACAAGTTAGGGACTTTGTACCAATCTAAGTCTCTAGTGAATAAACTGTTCCTGTGGAAAAAGCTGTATAACCTGAGGATGAAAGATGGAGACTCGGTGACAGAGCATTTGAACGCATTTAATACTGTGGTAAGTTAGTTATCATATGTTGATATTAAAATTTTAGATGAAGATAAGTGCATCAGTTTGTTGTGTTCTCTACCAAATTCGTGGGATAGTCTAGTTATTGCAATAGGTAGCAATGCAACTGCCTTGCAGTTTGATGAAATAGTCTCAGCCTTGCTGATGGGGGAGATTAGACGGAAAAATTTGGAGAGCCAAAATGGTGATGCCTTATCTGTATGAGGACAGTCCCAGAACAGAAACAAAAATAAGTCATCGAGTGGGAGATCTAAATCTAGAGGGAGATCTAAATCTCCAGGAAAACCTGTAAAGATGGTGTGCTGGAAATGCGGAAAGGAAGGCCACTTCAAAAGGGACTGTAAATCTAAAGCTCTTGACAAAGGAAAGAGATCTGATGAGGCTCCTTCTGCAGAGGTGAAAACCACCTCAGATGAAGGTTGGGATGTGTACTTGGCTTCTTCAAGTACACATGTAGATCATGAGGCATGGTTGATTGACTCAGGTGCATCCTTTCACTTCACTCCCCATAGAGAGTGGTTCTGTGAGTATGAGAAATATGATGGTGGTGATGTATTCTTGGGGGATGACAGGAGGGCTATAATCATTGGTCATGGAAAAGTAAAGTTGAAGCTGCAAGGTAGAAGGGTTAGAATACTTCCAGGTGTTCTGCATATTCCTGCATTAGCTAGAAATCTAATTTCTGTTAGTAAGCTGGACGATGCAGGTGTAAAAACAGTGTTTGAGAAGGATACTTGCAAAATGGTTCGGGGAGCACTGGTATTGATGCGGGGAATTCGGATTGGAACTCTGTACAAGCTACAAGCTATCACTGTTATTGATGGGTGCAACAGTGTTGTGGTTCCTGAAAGTGGAGCAGAAAATCTAGTGGTTGTTACAGGGAAAAGTGTCTATTTAGAATTGCTCTATCCCACTAAGGTGTGACATCTGCCTTAGAAACAAACAGAGAAAAACTACTTTTGTATTTCCTTTATGAATTAAAGATAGAGGGGATAGAAAGAACCGACCTGTGTCTTGCGCTAGTCCTTTGATCCAATCCCTCTCTTCTTTGACAGCTTCCAGCTACTTGCTCCCTTACTAGCCCAGCTTCACCAAGTACCTGTAAGATCACAGAAGAGGAAAACTATACAAAGAGATGGATCTATATTCATAAACAGCTTAGGATCCGATTTAAGCTAACCATACAAATGTAACAAGCATCAATGATACAAAAGCATGGAGGAGAAACTCAAATAGTTTTTATTGATATACAAGAAGATCTAGGAGGAGTTACAACCAATGATTCCTGACCCAGCATCAACCTCCCAGCAAAGAAGCCCCTCTTCACCTCCAACAAAGCATAAATCACCCAATACTCTGATATCTATCTCAAAACCAACAGCAATTCCTTACAATGTGCAAAATTCCAGCCTCTGGATCTCTGGGATGAGGGATCCATATATAGATGTATGCAAGGAGGATGAGTCAGCCTGTGATTTGATTAGTGTCTTCTCTTTGTCAGTTCTTGCTTCCACTTAGAGACTGAAAGCCTCTTACTCATCCTTGGTCGAATTCAGTGAGGCAAGTGTCATAGGAGAAGATTCTGGAAGCTTCCATTGTCTTTCCACCTCGCGGAATGGCACTGCCATTTGTCATTTCCCGCTCAACGCACCCTCATAGTGCATTTAGGTGCGTTGCAACGCACCCAGCTAGTGTGTTTAGGTGCTATGCAACGCAGCTAGCCAGTGGAGCAGCTGAAATGATCCTGTTTTGACTTATTCTGAGCAGTTTCTGGTGGAGAACTTCTGGGAGAAGCTGTAATTTGTTGACCTTGTTCCTTTAGGGGTTGGAACAACACTTTTAGGGACTTAGGAGCCCTTGGTTTATGGAAATTTCATGCTTGGAGCTGCAAGGCACAAAAATGTCTATAACAGTGGTCTCTGGAGAGAAGACCATGTTATCGCATTAAAGGCTTGGACATATTGGAGAGAAAGGCCTTCAAATACTTCATGGTAAAGGTATGGTAGAAGGTATGAGTAATAGTTCTCTAGATTTTTATTTCTGTGAAAATTGTGTATATGGGAAGCAGAATCGAGTGAGTTTCCCCTCTGGTAGTAAGAGGGCGAAATAGATATTAGAGCTTGTGCACAGTGATGTGTTTAGACCCGTGAAGGTTCCATCAATGGGTAATTTTGTGTACTATGTATCATTTATAGATGACTTCTCAAGGAATACATGGATATATTTCCTTAAGAAGAAATCTGAAGTCTTTGACAGGTTTAAAGAATTTAAGGCTCTCGTGGAAAATCAGACAGAGAAGAAGATAAAGGTGTTGAGGACAGATAATGGTGGAGAGTTTTGCAGTCAGGAATTTGAAGAATTATGTAAGAAGTGTGGTATAGCATGGCAGAAGACTACTCCATATACACCTTAGAAAAATGGAGTTGCAGAAAGAATGAACAAAACGTTGATGGAAAGGGCAAGAAGCATGCTTAGTGGTGCCGGGTTAGGACAGGAATTATGGGCAGAGGCGGTGGATACTACATGTTACCTGGTCAACAGGTCACCTTCATCAGCGTTGGAGGATAAGACTCCACAAGAGTTATGGACTGGTAAGAAACCCTCTCTTTCACATCTGAGGGTATTTGGATGTAATGCATATGTACATGTTCCAAAGGAGAAAAGAACAAAGTTATATAGTAAATCTGAAAAGTGCATCTTTATTGGGTATAAGGATGGTTTAAAGGGTTATAAGCTTTGGAACCCAGTAACAAGGAAGGTTATGTACACCCAAGATGTGGTGTTCAGAGAGGTGAAAGATGTTATTAAACATGAAGTCCAACCAAAGGAACCTAAGAAGATAGAGTTTGAGCTAAAGGAGGAAGAATCAGACTCTACAGTAGAGGAGGAATTAGAAGATGAAGAGCCACAAACTCCAACTGTGAGAAGATCAATTCAAGAAAGAAGGAAGGCAGCCAGAAAGGTATAGTCCATCTGCTTTCTATTCAAATTTTTCTTTGTCTGTTACTGATGATGATCCCAGAACTGTGAAGGAAGCAATGGATTTAGAGGATGGAAAACTCTAGAAAGAGGCCATGGTTGATGAAATGGCATCTTTGCACAAAAATGAGGCTTGGGATCTGGTGGAGTTGCTGGCTGGAAGGAAACCCATTGGCAGCAAATGGGTGTTCAAAAAGAAGACAAATGCAGAAGGAAAAGTGGAGAAATACAAAGCTCAATTGGTAGCAAAAGGTTATTCCCAGGTGTCGGGAATTGATTTTGGTGACATTTTTTCTCCTATTGCCAAGGTAACTTCTATTAGATTAATTTTATTTGTTGTTGCTGCTTTTGATTTTGAGGTAGAGCAGATGGATGTGAAGACAGCATTTCTTCACGAGGATATGGAAGAGGAGATCTACATGAAGCAACATGAAGGCTTTATGGTGAAGGGTAAGAAAGAACTGGTATGCAAGTTAAAGAAGTCTCTATATGGGTTAAAACAGTCACCAAGGATGTGGTATCAGAAATTTGATACATTTATACAGGGACTTGGCTTCACCAGAAGCAAAGCAGATCACTGTGTGTATTTTAAATTAATTGGTGACCATGTTATTTATCTGGTCTTGTATGTGGATGATATGTTGTTGGTTGGAAATGACAAAGAAGTTATCCAGGATTTGAAGACCCAATTGTCCTCCAAATTTGACATGAAAGATCTTGGTGCTGCAAACTATATTTTTGGCATGGAAATTAAAAGAGATCAGGCAAAGAGGAAGCTTTGGTTAAACCAGAGGAAGTATGTCGAGACAATATTACAGAGTTTTAATATGCAGGATAGTAAACCGGTGAAGGTTCCTATTCCTGTAGTTGTGAGGTTATCTGCTGAACAATGTCCCAAGACACAAGAAGAGTGTCATGCGGAAAGAGTCAATTTTGCGGGCAAAACCGACCTCCCTAGAAGCTAAGGCTTTCTGGTGACAAACAAGACAATTAAGAACTATCTTTCCCTAAATATGCATTTAGAATACAAGCAATCAGGTGTTTATAACATACCTTTAGTCCAACGCTTTGTAGCAGTCCAGTCTCTCCGATCGAGATGAGCTCCTGCTTCTCTTCGAAACCTGCATTCACTAACAAGAAAACGATTACATAACACCTGAATAACTCATAAAATAAAACATATTCATCATAAATACCAAGGAGTATATGAAAAAAATTATGTATAACAACTTGTTGAGAAAAATGAACTTAATTGTATTAAGTGGAAACAAAAGAAACCATTACAACCAGTGCCTTGGTGTTGTGCAGGTCCCTCCTAGGGTCTAGAAAGAGTTCTCCTTTACTTTGATCAGCTCATCCACTTCCAAATGAAGCTAAGAAAGGATGGGAATCTCTCCTCTCAAGCTCTATAAGGGAGTCCTAATTTCAGCAGCATCTACCCTTAGGAATGTTCAGCTTTCAACCTCCCCTCCCTCTGGCCCAATGTCTGTATTTATAGTGCTTTAGAGGAAGTTAATCAGGTCCACCATCAATGGGATAAGCCCCTCTTTGAATGGGATAGCTCCCCTCTTGATGGGATAAGTTCCTCTTTCATAGGGATACATGAACCATCTGGAGGCGTTCAATACACGTCAAACCAACTTCTAGAATGCTCTAGAATCGACCACAAGTAACTTTTTGAAGTAAAACTCGTGCCTTTTGACCTTTACAGGAGTACGCACCCACCCCTTTACAGACAGAGCGTACAAGTACGCAGGTAATGTGAACTTGGGGTGCGTACATGCAGGTAAGGTTAAGAGAAACTACGTAACCAGAGTTAATCGAATTTTTAAGGACTTTCTCTCTTTTTTAGAGTTTGACATGAGGAGCAGAGGTATGAGACTTGCCAAGGACGATAGTATGACAGTTGATGAAGCCATACTAACTGCAAATAGTCATGGTGACAAATTTTAGTGTAACAGATTGCCCCCTAAAATGCGAAGCCTGTAGTAGATTAGGGTTTCATATCATCTAGGAAGGGTGAAGTACTTTATCATTTCAAGGATTATCTTGTGGAGAGCCCAGTCGGAACCTGCAAATATTCAACACAAAATACATATGTAAGATCATATCATCACTGAGGTAGGCATTCCCATACTCAGATTGAAAACTTTAACTAACAAACTAACTACTGCTCTGATATAGGAATGATTTTGCAATACATCATAATCATAGACTCTTGTAGACACAGTATGGATGCAACCATCTGTTTATGATTAGTCTACTGTACAATGAATAAAAAACTCCTCGCAACCTGGATGGTGGAAACTAGATCCAAGGTCTTCATTTCTACTCCCCGAAAAGGTACGATTCTATCCATGCGAATAAATGAGTTGATGTCGAACATGGTAGAAACCACTTGATTATCAGTTGATGATGTAAACTATTTAACAAGTGTGAGAGAGACCACCAGTGATGTCAATGGTTCTCAAAGTACCCAGTACAATCCATGAGATGTGACTGAATGAGTTGATGTCGAACATTTCACGGAATCCTTCGATCGAAAGTCAATGATGTAAACCATCGTTAAAGGCGAGAAATCTGCCATTGATGCATGCAGATTTCAAGGTACTGACGATTTCTAGGTCATCTTTCTAGATAATGTGCTGATGTCGATAGAAAGCGACCCGTTGCAGGCAAGCCCACAACACGAAATCATAGATCAAGTTGAAGAAATGTAGCTGTAAGGACTGACTCAGGGATGGTCGAGATGGATGACAGGTATTTTGCAGATGAATGGTTTATTTGCAGTGACCTCTTGAACACATAACGACACGACAGATGGCTTGGTGACAATTGACCCAATAGTTAATACCCGGAACCGGCTGAAAATTTTCAATGTGGTTTGATCAACTGTTAGGTAAAGGATTTCCCAACCCAGGTGAATGAAAAGTGTCATGTTCAAGAGTGGTGATAAGGTTTCTTTTGAGATAAAGGATAACAAATAGGCTCATTTTTCTCTCTTTTCCCCCACCATTTCTGGCAAGTACCTCTTTATTTTTTACAAGCTTGAGGAGGATAACATATGCTTGATTATAAGCTCATCCTTCGGATGAGTCCAACTTAGTTTAGATTCGAACCCTAAGAAGGAGTGGTCCGTTCCTGTTTGTAATCGAACAGGTCCTTTACTGTGAAATTTTAACGAATCCAGTATAGGAGAAACTCGGCGTTTTTCAATTTTAGCGAGTCTGAAAAACTTAAGAAGACTCCAGGGTTGAACTTTTTCGTAAATTTGTGTCTCCCAAGCCCGAAAAAGTATAAAATAATACTTGAGAGAACCGCTTGATCTTTTACGACCAAGGAGTACTTTCATGATTAGTGTCTTTGACCTGAAAAGTAAAAAGCGATCAAGGACACGTCATTTTATTTCCAGTATCGAATTTGAAACGACAAAAATCCGGCAATCTTTTCCTGTTTTTACGGTCAGAAAAGGGCTATAAGGGGACCATCTTTTAATTCCGTTTTAACGAGTGTAAAAGAAACGCTCGGCAATCTTTTCATGTTTTAGGAGTCAGAAAAGGGTTAAAAGATGACTCTGATGTTTTTGTTTGTGAAAAATGACAATTTTCCCTGAAAGTCCTTTTATCCTGCACAAAAACCAACACATTACTCATACCTGTTTAAAGATAGATAAAAATTCTTTGAAAAATACCTTTTCATGGTGAAAAATAAACAAATTTAGCATTTATTTACCCAAAAAACCTATAAAAGGGCTTTTACCATTTTACTGTTGAGAGAAAAAGGGCTTTTGGCAAGAAACTTCCCGTGGACATTGCGGAGAATCCGACCGTCGAAATCGAACGCTGTCTCATCAGGTATTCTACAACATCCTCCTCTTCATTTCCATCCATTTAGAATTTGTTTTTAGGCCCTAGTTTAATTTTTTGGAGGCTTTGGGGTTTCAAGGTCTGCTTTTCGGGGTACGCAGGTGCTCCACTGGTGACCCGCGTACCCCGACATTTTCTCAGTTGGGAAAATGCCGGGCGTACGCACCTTGCCTTAAGGGAACCCACGTACGCACGCCCTGTTCCTAAAGGCGGGGTGCGTACCCCGCAAAACGAATTTTTAAACCCCAATTTCTTCAAAATGGACCAATTTTTTTTTATTTCATTGATTCTAACAGATGTTTTTTGGTGTGTAGATTGCCCACCATGCTTGATTGGCACGAGAGAGAGCACGAAGATGTCGATTTGGCCGCCATTAATCATCAACCGTCCATTGATGCTTTAAAGGCATGCAGCCTCTACAAATACTGGGCCATACCTGGCATGAGGGCCCAGGTGCGCTTTCTAGAGTGGCTGGTAGAGAGATGGAACGTCCAGGACCAGTGCTTTTACATTGGAGGGCACCAACTCGAGATAGAGCTCTCAGATATTTACTTTCTCACTGGTTTGCCCAAGAGGGGCGAACACTTGACTCTGTCCGGGACTAGGCTGGGTGGCCAGTCCATTGCTAGTCTCCAACTAGAGTGGTGCAACACGCAGAACCAGGAGAAGGGGATAGAGATCAAAACTATATCCCGCCCTGAACTTATGGTCATTGCTTTTACAGTTACCAGACTTTGCGGGGTTGCCACTTTGCACATTGCCACTGGATCCCAGATGCGGATGGCGATTGATTGCTATCGAGGCACCATTTTCAACTGGTGTGATGCTGCATTGGCTAACGTAAAAAGCCAACTGACTAAAACCAAAAATGGACAGTTGAAGACCTTTGGTTATGGGGCTTTAGTTGTGAGTTTTGCTTTAGAGAGGGTTCTGATGCTGATCCCACAGCATCTCACTGTTGAGGCTGGGCTTCCTCGAGAGCCCAAATTGACGCGATGGGTTGTGGTTATGGCCCGTCATCCTGACGAGGGCACGGAGGTTGTCCGATTTAGACCGGAGTATTTTCACTGGTTGGAGGACCAGATCTTTTTTATACAGGATTTTCCTTATGTCGGAGTTGATTTTTGTGGAGATTCGGACATGGTTCTTCCACAAGGAGAACAATGGGATGACACAGGTACTTCATTTTTCACAAGTTTTTAAATTATCTACTTTTTTGTTTTTTATATCGTCTCAAAACTAACAGTAATAATTTTCAAAATGCAGATGTAGGCCCACGCCGTCCAGCCAATCTCTGGCCTTTCGAGAGGAGACTACCAGTTGCAGCAGCACCGGCCCCACGGAAGAGGCCACAGAGACCCTAGCTGAGTTGGAACAAGACCTAGAGCGTCTTACAGCAGACATACCAGAGACTACTATAGATGATATTCCTATCAGGCTTCAGCGCTATGTAGTCGCAGTCCCAGGACCTTTTAGGAGGTTCTTGTGTAGGGTGGCGCGTGCAGTGGTGTCGTATAAAGAGCATCACCAGTGATTGGATGGTCGTTTTTGTAGACACATGTGACATTTTGGTTTTTTGTACTTATCATTTTTGCCGATCATAAGGTGTTTTTCAACCTATGATCGAAGACGATGTATTTTTTGACACACTCCTATCTATATATATCATTATTACCGGCTTATCTTGTTAAACATGTGTGATTAAATGTTTTTAAATTTACATGTATGATTATCGCAAATGTCTGTTTAACATTCGAGAAGCAATTGCATCTGCTAATGTATTTAAAGACCTTGGAATATGCTGATATTCAATGTAATCAAATTCACGTTCCAAGAGACGCACTCTCAAAAATAACCTTAATAACACTGGATTTCTAATGGCATACACTCTATTAAGCTGTAATACAACGAGTTCAGAATCTAACCTCACTATCAAACTCCGAATCCCAAATTAAATAGATTCAGACAATAATTCAATCATTGCACTGTATTCTACAATGTTGTTTGTTGTTTGACCGAGGCTCACCCCATGCATAGAAACTAACTCTTCAGAGGGCGAATAAATAACCCAAGCTGCGGAAGAGATATTCCGTGTACTACGACAAGCACCATCAGCAAATCCGATGTATGTTTGGAGAGGCATCGACATCTGCAAACATCAAGTGTAAAACCAATATAAGCAGAATAACGACGAAAAACACACTTTCTAAGCTAAGCACACTGTCTAAACTAACAAACACACCAGCTAGAAAGAAAAACCTAACCTAACTAAAATCTCCATACCCATCATTTAAGCATAATACCTCTTTAGGTAAAGTCCATTTCTGGGTTTACCCAAAGAGTCCCCGTCAAAATCTACCAGCTCATAGGCCCCTTTTGTTAGCTTGCGCTTGACAATGTAGGGCCCATGCCACATAGGAACGAATTTTCCAGCACCTAATTTATCGTTAGCTTGATCATATAATAGCACTAGGTCTCCTTCCAAAAAATTTCGAGGGGTCACATTCTGATCATACTGAGCTTTCATACGTTTTGCGTGAGTCTCGATTGCCAATGCAGCATCACGTCGAGTCTCATCAAATTGAGCTAAGTATAATAAACGCTTCTCCTCTTCGGAAGTAGCTGGAAGTAATTCGACAGCCATTTGAAGTGACGGGATTTCGCATTCAATGGGCATCACAGCTTCCAAACCATAAACTAGCTGGAAAGGAGTGAACCCTGTTGATGTTTTCACTGAGGTTCGGTACGCCCAAAGCGCGGAAAATAACATGTTGTGCCAATTCGACCGATGAATACCAATGATTCGTCAGATCATGATAACTAAAACTTTGTTGATGGACTCAACCAGACCATTCGCTTGTGGATAATAAGGAGTTGAGCTATCGTGACGCAAACCAAGCTGGCCTGTAAGTTCTGTCATCATAACGTTTCGAAAATGGCGCCCATGGGCAGTGGTTATCGCTTGTGGGACACCAAACCTAGCAATAATGTGATTGATACAGTCATTTGGATTGCAACCCTATGATCTACATTTTGACTAAACAATTGCTAGGGGGAAAGTACTCTAAATGGATCGTTATCCTGCAAGAGTTCGACTTGGAGTTTGAGAAATCTAAGTCTAAGAAATCCTTAGTTTTCGCAGAGTTAATGTGTGACTTCCCGCATGCTGACACAGAGACTGTGGCAGAGGAACCCATTGCGGACGAATCTTTGTTTCTCATCAGCACTTTAGATCCGTGGTATGGGGATATAATCGTCTATCTCCAGACCCAATCCTTTCAGCCCGAAGTTTCAAAATCGGAACGTCGGAAAATTCGATTCCAGTCCCAACAATACAAAATTATTGGCGATACTCTTTATCGCCATGGGGCAGACTTGGTTTTTCACCGTTTCTTAACTCATGAGGAAGCTGAAAGGGTTCTGAATGACTGCCACTCTGGAGCGTGTGGCGGTCATATGTCTGGGTATGCCACAGCCCAAAAGATATTGCGCGCTGGCTACTTCTGGCTGTCCTTGTTTAAAGACTGTATTATTGCGGTCCAGAAATGCCACAACTGTCAAGTGTTTGATCGCAAGATGCGCGCTCCACCTGCTCCTCTCCACCCTATAATTGTCGTTGGTCCTTTTGCCAAATGGGCTATCGATTTTATTACATGTAACCCTCACTCAGCCGGGGGGGCATGCGTATATCATCCTTGCGGTTGATTATTTTACTAAGTGGGCCGAGGCGATGCCTACATTCGAGGCAGACGGCAAGGCAGCTGAAATTTTCGTATTCAATCACATTATTGCTAGGTTTGGTGTCCCACAAGCGATAATCACTGACCATGGGTGCCATTTTTGAAACGTTATGATGACAGAACTTACAGGCCAGCTGGGTTTGCGTCACGATAGCTCAACTCCTTATTATCCACAAGCGAATGGTTTGGTTGAGTCCATCAACAAAGTTTTAGTTATCATGATCTGACGAATCATTGGTATTCATCGGTCGAATTGGCACAACATGTTATTTTCCACGCTTTGGGCGTACCGAACCTCAGTGAAAACATCAATAGGGTTCACTCCTTTACGAACTCAACCTAGTTTTACGGAGTAGAATGTAGTGATGAAAACGTTGGACAACTTGAACGGCTGCCAATGCCAATTTCTCCACATGTGAATATTTGAGCTCAGTTGGGTTTAAAGTCTGACTAAGGTAATATATCACATGTTCCGTTCCGATTTCATCTTCCTGAACTAAGACCATTCCAATGGTGGAATGAGCGGCGGCGAGGTACAAAAAGTAATCCTGGTTGTAGTTGGGAGGATGCAGCAACGGTGCATGGGTCAACGCGTGCTTGAGTGCATCAAAATATTTCTGAGCTATCTCATCCCAAGATAATTGAGCGTTCTGTTTTAGCAACCAGGTAAAACCTTTGTAATCTCGGCGTAGTTAGGAATGAATCGGCGTAAAAAGTTTTCTTTCCCCTGCAAACTTTGGAGTTGGCGAAGACTCGAAGGAGGAGGCAAATCGATGATAGCTTCTACCTTCGAGGGATCGACGCGAATGCCGGCTTTTGAAATTACAAATCCCAGCAATCGTCCCACTTCTATACAGAAGACACATTTGTGTGGGTTCAACCGAATACGATAATGCCTACACCTCATGAAGATTGCTCGTAAATGGACAAGGTGATCAGCTCGATGTAATGAATGAGCGGGCAAATCATCGAGATACAGTTGCACAATGTGTTTGATGTCATGAAACGCATAAGACATCGCCCTTTGAAAAGTGGCTCTGGCATTCTTAAGCCCAAAAGGTAATTTGCAATAAGCAAATGTCCCCCATGGACAAATGAAAGCCATTTTTGGTTGATCGGTAGTAGAATATTGATTTGATTGTAACAGGAAAAACCGTCCATAAAGGAAAATATTTCACTGCCGGCACAATCGTCAATTATTTGATCGATATAGGGTGTTGGGTAGTTGTCCTTAGGACAAGCTCGATTGATATCCCTATAGTCGATGCATATTCTTATTGTTCCCTTTTTTTTGTAAACTGGAACAATATTCGATACCCAATCCATTAACGGGATCAGATAAATGAAACCTGCTTTCAACAGCTTTTCAACTTCTGCTTTAATTGCAGCCGCTTTTCTTGGGTGAATCTGACGCAAATGTTGTCAGACGGGTTTAGCGTCTGGGTAAGTCTTAATCTCATGGACAACAATCGCGGGATCAATTCCTGGCATTTCCTCATAGGACCAGGCAAACACGTCGCGGAATTCTTGAAATAGGGCCTTGTATGTCTGAATTTTGTCATATGAACACGAGGCACCTATATGAATGTGCTCAACAATTCCGGGCTTGACTGAAATGTCAATGGGAATAGTGCAAGAAATGTTTCCCAAATTCAGCTCTGAATCAGGATGTTTCATTGGACTCTGAGCTTCTTTGACATATTCAGTTGTAAAGATTGATGAGAAATCGTTTTCAAAAAGATCATCCTCAGGTAAAAATGAAGATCTATGATGGAGATCTTCCCATGGTGAATTGTCTACACACAGGACTTCACAAAGTTGTTCGTCAGATGACACAACTTTGGGAAACGCTATTAACTTTGAGGTTGACGTGAAAAGTGATTCCTCATGGACCACATTCATTTGGTCGATTTTGGTTAAACTCGGGTCAGTAAAAGACTGCACGGCTTCATAGGCAATTTCATATGGACTCAAAGGCATTGCATCACCAAATGAGTCTATCTCAGATTCAGAAGGAACGATCCAAGGATCATCATAAACAATGGTGTCTGAAGTAATCATATGAATAGACGCAAATGAAGAAAAGGCGTTGATTGGAGGAAAAGGAAAAGTTCCCAGTAAACCGGCATCTTTAACTAATCCTACTCCAACATCCTTATAAGGGATAGTCGTTTTACCGACATGCTGGATACTCTCTGAAGAGGCTGGGTCGGATGAAAAGTAAGCCAGCTGGTCTATTGTTACGATCTTGCCATTATGTGGAAACTTTATTACTCTGAAGACCGATGAAACGACCGCTATCATAGCGTAAGACCAACTTCGACCCAAGAGAAGGTTGTAGTCTAGAGGGGCATCAACCACCTCCACATCTAGACTAACGGTTTTTCCTTCAACCCTTATAGGCAAATCCTGTAGAATGCCAAACGGATGGAACCCATGGCCATCAAAGGCCTTAAGAATTGTCGGGGATTGATTTAGTGAAGGAGAACCAAGCGATCTCCATCACTGTATCGACATAATACACGTGGAAGCTCCCTCATCAATTACAGTCCAATGAATAGGCCTGTTTTTTACTATCATTGGGATCTGGAAAGCCATTTGATGAGGTAAACGCGGTGTACTATTTTCTAGATCAAAGATTATTAGGTTCGGGTCCTGAACATCAATAGCTCCTATAGCCGACAAAAGTAATTTGCGTTGTGCTGGGCAAGATTGCAGCACTTCCAAAGTCGACATTGCTGAGGGTGAAACAGCTAAATCCTCAACAATGTTGTAATTCTGGGCCGCTCTCACATGTGGATTGAAAGCAGACCTTCGAAGTACCCCCTTGGTGGGCAGTTTGATTACTAAGTCCGGGTTAGGTTTCTCGATCTGTAGTGGATCGGAACCGGGAGCTGAGGTTGATGGATTAGAATAAGAAGACTCTGCTTCTTTGTCATCAACAGGACTTTTACTACCATAATCTTGCGATCGAGTCGCAATCCTTACATGAGACATCATCAATATGGGTTCTTCACTGGCACTCGAGGAAGAACCTATCATCTTACTCTCCTGCTTTGGAAATGGATCTTTCAAAACAGCAGGAGTTGGGGAAACTTTGACGATTTTCACAACCTCGGCCCGATGAGGGCAATCTCTTGTAAAATGATCCTCTTCACAAATAAGACAAGGATATCGAGGTTTGTGCTTTTCGTCATTGGTTTCCGACTTTTCAGTTTTCTCCTTTGGAGTTTTGTCTGCTTTATTCTTCTTCTTACTTTTCTTTTTCCCACCGGATTTTGATTTAGCCGTAGATGACTCTACAGCATGAATATCAGCGGAAACTTCAGCAGAAGATTCTCCTGTCAGGGAGTCTGGCAAGGTTATAATAGGAGAAGAATTCTTTGAAGATTTCTTCTTGCTTTTAGTATTCACTGTACCAATCATGCCATCAGCCGCATGAGACCCCGAAGGAGAAGCAGCGATTTGATTCGACTTAGGAAGATCTAGGATCTTTTCGTGTAACGTACCTGACTGAGTGTAAACTAAGTCAAGGTACTGCGCTTGAGCAATCACTTGCTCCTCAGTAACTACTCCAGCCTTAGCTACGTCTTCAGTAATCTTCGGTAATAATGATTTAACAAACCATTCAGCTAAGATTTGGTCCGAGATAAAAACTTTCACTAACCGCCTTCGACGTCTCCATTCATGAATATGATCGGAAATATAAGTGGATGTCGATTGTTTTAATGAAGTTAGTAACTCCGTGCCATTATCATATCTGACCGACAACTGAAAATGAGTTAAGAACGAGGTAGCTAACTCGCTAAAATTATAAAAAGAGGCCCGTGGTAACTCAATGTACCACTTGGCCGCGAGACCAATGAGAGTACGCTGGAAAAGACCTAAGCGGATCGAATCATCCGAGATGGAATTAGAGGCACACCAGAGGTGGTAAGTCATCACATGATTCGACGGGTCCTCTCCAGACTTACCTTCAAACTTGGGTATGTCACTGGACAACTTATTTGGCATTGGCAACCAAAACGGAAGATAATTTATTGGATCGTTCATTAGGCGCAACAAGTCTGGTAAATCCAAAGTTGCGATAAACGGTAATTGCCGATTAGGATCCCTAAAGCTCTGGGTCACAAGACCAGTCCCAGGAGGAGAATATCCGGGATAACTGGGAATAGGAATCGCATTCGAGATATTGTATCCTCCCGGAAAACCAGGATTAACCGGACCGTACTGGGGTTGTTGTGGTTGTTGATAAGTGTACCCAGGATACGGTTGATACTGGTAAACTGGCTGCTGGACAGCATGCCCGTGTTGGTACTGTCCCTGGTACGGTTGATAAGCGAATTGTGGTTGACTAGTGACAACCATACTTAAACCAGGTTGTCCTACAGGCATCTGAACCGTAGTTTGAATCGTGGATCCAGACAATGGTAAAGATGTCTGAGGAGTAGTCACAGAGACAGTAGAAACCGGAGCTATCGATACTCCAGAAGTAAGTGTGGTAGACTAAACAGATGTTGCGGTAGTTGTATCAGTCGTTTGAGATGGAGTACTAGGGGCAATAGGCCCAGACTGAGAAACCACTGAAGGTACAGAAGTTTGAACATTAGACTGGACTGGTTGCTGGGGTGAACCAGAAACTAAGGGTTGTCCAGCTTGAGATGACAACTGTACACTTGGCTGCAATACCTGTTGAACTTGCGATGGATCCCACACTATGTTCATTCCGGGGTATTGACCCATGACAGGTTGAGGATATTGAGATCCATAACCGGATTGAGGGTAGGATTGATAATTGAAAGGTACATTTCTCGTACCTTGAATATAAGATTGACCTTGGGGTGGTTGATAACCTTGACTCAAGTACTGACCTTGGGGTAGATACCCTTGAGGTAAGTATTGATACTGGGGTTGACCTTGAGGTATAAATTGATACTGAGGTTGACCTTGGGGTACATATTGAGACTGGGGTTGACCTTGAGGAATGTATTGCACCACGGGTACATACTGTCCTTGAGGTTGCCCCCCAGTCGCAATTTGTGTACCTTGAGGTTGCCCCCCAGGCGTTAATTGAGGCTGCCCCCCAGGCGGTAACTGGCCACCTTGAGGTTGAGAATTGGGAATTGAACCTGACATCATGTAAATGTCTCCTACACCCAACGGTTTATTACCATTGTTTCCAGTTAATAACCCATGTTCAATGGGTTGAGGAGATGCCCCTGCAAAAGTACCAGAAAGTGACGGATACCTAGAGGGAACAGAAGGACCGCCGTACAAGAAAGATTCAGGAGATTGAGTAAACATAGACGACTGACCTGACATATTTACAGGAGTATAAATACCTCCAGGTGGATAAGGAATACGAGGTGGAGAAAAACTTGACCCTGAGTTGTCCAAATAATTAGTTAACGAAAGATACCAAGTAGTACTTCTAGGTGGACTGTAAAAAATGGATTCACGCTCCCTTAGATCAATAGTAGGTTGATCTTCAGGGATAGGGATGCCTATTTCTTCTTCTGGAGCAAGTTCTTCAATAGCTATCAAACCAGAAGGAAGATTTTCGGTGATGACTCTTTCTACCCTAGGTGAATTAGGAGCACTAGAAGTTGGAGTAACATGTTCAGATATCTCAGGTTCTTCGCCTATATCACTAGTAGATGAAAAACTACCAGCAAGCTCAGAAACTGCAATAGCTTCGGGATTATAACCTGTTTCTAGACTTTGGTAATCAGGATGAACTACCAACGAAGACTCTCCTTCTTCAGGTGAACCTACTTTACTGCCACTAGGAGTTACAAGGACTTTCAAACCTTCGTAATGACCCGGGACGTCTACGGGACTTCCTCAACAAATCGGCCACGGTTACAATCTCAGGTGACTGGCCCCGAAGTCTACGGGACTGTCTCGGTAATTCAGCCACAGTTAAAAACTTTTAACTACTGCACACGCAAACAAAGTAAAATCTCAAAGCAAACCACCTAAAGTCTCTAAAGAACCAAAAAAATTCGAATCACACCCCTAAAGAATCTAGGGCATCAAACCATACACAAACAGTAGCCTTCCGGACCGAAAACACTAGTTGGTGATGAAGCCCAACATCATCGAATTCAGTATAGAAGTGGCAGGTGGAACAGTTACCCCGGCAACCTGCTTAATGAATAGACCGGCACAAGTTCCTCCACTTTAACCATCTCGAGTGAAGTGAACCCCCCAGAAAATCCAAGTGAGTCTAGCCGACGTCTGCTCCAGGTACAGTGGGATCTTCCCTCCACCGTCAACTTGGGTATAACCCTAAAGATAATGGTCACTAAGGTCACCAACAGCAACAAATACACCTGGGGGAACAGTCTACGATCCGATAGCACGCAAGGGCAGAGTATCAAGCTCAATCCCCTTGTCGGTTCCTTGACAATAATCCAAGGTTTACCGACAAGTGACCCCAGGCTCCTCGACAATAATCTGAGGTTTACCGTTTGTAGTATGTGCGTATCTGGCGTCGTTCCCAATGAAGGAGGATTGATCCCCTCACTGGTTCAGACACGATCTCGTGCTTCTCCTTTAAGAGGAGCTTTCCCAGAGCATAAATGTAACAGTTGGATTTATCCTACCACAAGATGAGCTACTTGTTTGGTTTTGCTGTCTTGGAGAGTTAATTACTCTCCTACTCCAAGACACTAGCCTGATCTATGTTGTTGTTTCAGAGCCCTAGTAAATAAAAAGTTACTAAATTATTTTTACTTTAAGCGTTAATTTTTATGGCTTTTCTTTAGGACAAAAGGTAGTGGAGATGAAACTGATGGTGTGTAGACTCGACTCAAATCCACTAAAAAGATGCACCTAGGATGATTTATACTATTTTTCTTTTTTCAATGAATTCCCTAGCTAAGAGAGTTGGAGAATGCAAAATTGATATAAAGACAACTATCTTGACAACGAAAATCAAAGAAACAATCTCTTTATATTTTCCAAAGCATACAACACATGACCACTATTATTTCACGAAAATTCCTTTCTCTTTTCAAAGACTTCAAATGCTACTAAAACAAACTTTTTTTCAAAAGAGACTTTTTTTTTGTATTTTTTCCTATATTAACAAAGCATGTAAAACTACTTAACAAAAATCAAATTTTAAAAAATCTATGACAATCAAATCAGTTTTACCTAAAAGCAAATCTCAGAGCAATTCACCTAAAAGCAAATCTAATGAGGCAAAATCCTACCAAGTATAATTCCAGGATGTTTTAATCAGTTACAATTCAACCAAGGACTCGTTCATGCAGAATCATAAAGCAGTCAAAAACAAAAATCAAAATTTTTTGTTCTTTTTCTTAAGAATGAAATTCACAACTTTAACCAACAAGCTTTCTCGAAATTCCGCAAAGAGACAACACAAAGGTAGGTTTCTCACACAGGTGGATTTTATGAAAGGTCTGACTCCTAAGAAGACTGAAAAGACCAGGGAGATCCAAGGTTTTACAACTTCTAAAGCCAAAGTCACTACAGGACCAATGCAAAAATCAAACCCTAGGGCTAGAACTTCTATGAATTTCACTAAAACCCTTGATACTAATGAAAGAAGCCTAGATGGAGACTTCTGACAGGTAACCAGTGGATCTGGGCAGCAAAAAACAAATTATAAACAAAATCTAAGAAGCAAAAAAGGAAAAATTGAAATTTTCTCAACTTTTGACAGGGTACGTAGGCAGCCTGTTTCCACAGGTGCGTGTCCACTCTGTGTACAAAGCTGCAGTGCGTACAAGTACGCACTGTGCTTAACGCAGAGGGTGCGTACTGCTAGCAAAACCAAGAAAAAAAAAATCTAACTTAACCCTAAGCTATTCCACCCAAATTCACAGTCAATCAGTCAAAAACCAGAAAGAAATCGACTTTTCTCAAATCAAAGTATCAATCAAAAGAGAAATCAATCAAATCCATGGATTCCCCAGCGGAGTCGCCATTTTGTCATGCGGAAAGAGTCAATTTTGCGGGCAAAACCAACCTCCCTAGAAGCTAAGGCTTTCTAGTGACAAACAAGACAATTAAGAACTATCTTTCCCTAAATATGCATTTAGAATACAAGCAATCAGGTGTTTATAACATACCTTTAGTCCAACGCTTTGTAGCAGTCCAGTCTCTCCGATCCAGATGAGCTCCTCCTTCTCTTCGAAACCTGCATTCACTAACAAGCAAACGATTACATAACACCTGAATAACTCATAAAATAAAACATATTCATCATAAAGACCAAGGAGTATATGAAACAAATTATGTATAACAACTTGTTGAGAAAAATGAACTTAATTGTATTAAGTGGAAACAAAAGAAACCATTACAACCAGTGCCTTGGTGTTGTGCAGGTCCCTCCCAGGGTCCAGCAAGAGTTCTCCTTTACTTTGATCAGCTCACCCACTTCCAAATGAAGCTAAGAAAGGATGGGAATCTCTCCTCTCAAGCTCTATAAGGGAGTCCTAATTTCAGCAGCATCTACCCTTAGGAATGTTCAACTTTCAACCTCCCCTCCCTCTGGCCCAATGCCTGTATTTATAGTGCTTTAGAGAAAGTTAATCAGGTCCACCATCAATGGGATAAGCCCCTCTTTGAATGGGATAGCTCCCCTCTTGATGGGATAAGTTCCTCTTTCATAGGGATACATGAACCATCTGGAGGCGCTCAATACACATCAAACCAACTTCTAGAATGCTCTAGAATCAACCACAAGTAACTTTTTGAAGTAAAACTCGCGCCTTTTGACCTTTACAGGAGTACGCACCCACCCCTTTACAGACAGAGCATACAAGTACGCAGGTGATGTGAACTTGGGGTGCGTACACGCAGGTAAGGTTAAGAGAAACTGCGTAACCAGAGTTAATTGACTTTTTAAGGAATTTCTCTCTTTTTTAGAGTTTGACATGAGGAGCAGAGGTATGAGACTTGCCAAGGAGGATAGTATGATAGTTGATGAAGCCATACTAACTTCAAATAGTCATGGTGACAAATTTTAGTGTAACAAAGAGGAAGAGGACATGTCCCGTGTTCCATATGCAAGTGTAGTCGGTAGCCTGATGTATGCAATGGTCTGTACTAGAGCAGACATTGCACATGTAGTGGGAGTATTGAACAGGTTTATGTCAAAACTAGGGAAGGAGCACTGGACAACAGTGAAGTGGGTTTTCAAGTATTTGCATGGCACTAGTGATTATGGTTTGTGCTACCAAGGAAGACCAAGATTGGACAGAGTGTTGGATATTCATGGCTTTGTTGATGCAGAATAGGCTAGAGATCTGGATTAGAGAAGATCTACAAGTGGGTATGTATTTAACCTATTTGGAGGTGCAATCAGTTGGATGAGTAAGAAACAATCTGTAGTAGCATTGTCAACTACAGAGGCAGAATACATGGCAGCCACTCATGCAAGCAAGGAAGCAGTTTGGTTGCAGAGATTGTGTTCAGGTATGGGGTTAATACAGGAAGCTATAAGGATAGACTGGACAGCCAAAGTGCAATTTTCTTGGCAAAGAACACCACATATCATTCAAAGACAAAGCACATTGATGTTCAGTATCACTTTGTGATGGATATGATAGAAGACAAAAAGGTGTTGCTGGTAAAGGTGGACACTTTGAAGAATAATGCGAATGCATTGACAAAATCTATGAGCTCTGAGAAGTTCTCTTGGTGTAGAGAGATAATGGGCATTTCAGGGCTGGAGAAATGACTAAGCTCTCTTGTGGCCCCCTGTGGAAAGAAAACAACAAGTGGGAGAATGTTGGGTTGTGTTATATTCTTTCCACGTGTTATAGACATTTTTGTGCCTTACAGCTATAAGCATGAAATGTCCATAATTCAAGGGATCCAAAGTCCCTAAAGATGTTGTTACAGCTCCTAAAGGAACAAGGTCAACCAATGACAGCTTCTCCCAGAAGTTCTCCACCAAAAATCACTCAGAAATAGTCAATTCAGGATCAATTCAGAGGCTCCACTAGCTGCCTGCGTTGAAATGCAGAGTCTGCACTGGCTAGGTGCACTGCAACGCAGGTGGAAGCACTACCAGGGTGCGCTGAGCGGGAAATGACAAATGGCAAGCTCATTCAACGAGGTGGAAAGACCCTGGAAGCTTCCAGAATCTTCTCCAATGACACTTGCCTCAATGAATTCGACTAATGACGAGTAAGAGGTTCTCAACCTCCAAGTGGAAGCAAGAACTGACAGAGAGAAGCCACAAGTCAAAACATAAGCTGACTCATCCTCTCTGCTTACATCTATATATGGATCTCTCACCCAGAGGTTCAGGAGGCTGGAATTTTGTACTTTGCAAAGAATTGCTATTGGTTTGAGATTGGCATTAGTACATTGGGTGATTTATGCTTTGTTGGAGGAGAGGAAGGGATTCCTTTGCTGGGAGGTAGATGCTGGATCGGAACTCACTTGGTTGTATCTCCTCTTGGACTTTATTATCATATCAATAAACTATTTGAGTTTCTCCTACATGTTGTATACCAATGATGTTTTGTTATGCTTACATGTTTAGCTTAATCTGATCTTGAGCTTTTTATGAATGTATATCTGTAACTTCGTGTAGTTTCTCTCTCTTGTGATCTTGCAGGAATTCGGTAAAGCTGGGCCGATGAAGGAGAAAGAAGCTGGGAGCTACTGAAGAGAGGAGTGATTTGGATCGACAAACTAGCGGAAGACATAGGTTAGTTAGATCCTCCTTCCTCATTTACATTTCATAAAGAAGAATACTCAATTTGTTTACTTCGTTTGTTGCTAAGGCACTATCACACCTTAGAGTGGGATAGGGGCATTCCGAATTGGATACTTTCCCAACAACAAATTGGCGAATCCACTGGGGAGAGTATCTTGTTAGTTTATTTGTGTTTCTATTGTTGTTCTTCTCATAAACTCAGGAGTGCCGAATCGAAATGCATTTGCCATTTTCAAGTGCAAAGTAGAGATCTGCCACTCTAGTCCACTCATTGGGCCTGTTTTTATGATTTGAACAAACTGATCCACAAGTGCTCTAACAACCCTTTGTGATAGATCTTAGTCCTCCTTTAAATCATCCTCCTAATTGTACCTAATTGATAGCTTTGATCCGGCCAAAAAACTGTAGATTTAACTACAAACCGTGACCCAGAACCCAGAAACAACTCTCGTTTTTGCTTCAGCGCAGACTCTGTGAAGAGGTTCTGCATTTCAACGCAGGTCCCGTGAAGGATACCTGTGCTGAAGTTCAGTTTCTCTGTGCTGAGGGTGCGCTGATCAGCCTTTGCTTGTGCAGCTATGGTTCCCTGCTTCCTTTTGCTCAGTTTTATCTCTGTCTTTTGCAGCCTATTATCAGTCAGTGTACCTATCTGAAACCCCTTTTCTTTGCCTCAATTCTGCCTCAGTTGTATAGAGAAACTGTATTTGTTCTTTGTGTATTTGTTACATCATTTGCAGTTTCCCATTACAAAAGTAAACTAGTCATACTGTCGCCCTTAGATCTAGACCTGTCGTAAGTGTCGTTTTGATCTTAGGAGTGAGTTTGTTTGCTGTTCACAGTTGATTGATCTTTTACTTTTGTCGTTTGGTTTGAATTTATGCATTTATAGTGTCGAAACAAGTAAATCATAAAGTGTCGTAATCGTCTTTTTGATTTTGAAAAAGGAACTTGTTTATGTTTTCACTTGAAATCGAATTCAAATTTGTACAACAGCTTTCTTTTTAGGCATCAATATTAAGAAAGTGAAAACAAATACATGCATTTGTGCATTTGCATTTTGATAGTTTGCATGTTGATTTAGGAAAAGTGCATTACAGTGTGCTCTATGCTCTTTGAGAAAAGATTGTGTCTTTCTTTTCCCCTTGTAGCTAGGATTTTCATTTTTGAAAAGATATAAAAGCTTGCTTATCATCTTTATACTGCATTTAGGAATTGTATCATACATCGCGTGGTGATCCAAAAAGACAAACTTCTAAAAAAGATCAACCTAAAATAAATTGAATGAACTTAACAACGCTTTGTAACTTAACGCACAACATAGAGGTCTAGGCTAGAGACGTGTTCCAGCGTCGTAAATCCTGGTGACTGTCGATCTCGCTGATGGTTGGGTGATTCCTCCTGAGAGACGATAGCGCCAGTACGGATTGTGCTGCCACGTACCGTCGAGTATATATTGGGATACCCTTATAGGTATAAAACCTTTATCCTTAGGAAGCCATGTCGGCCGCCCTACTGATCGCAATGCACTGAACACAGGATTCGGGAAGATTGACCACCCGTACCTTAAAAAGTATTCTGCGGTTTTGCGAAAAGTTTGGCACACCCTCTACCTAGAACTCCAGAGCAGTTCCTTTTGGCCTTTTTCAGACTCTATAACGGAAAAAGTCCATCCGAGCATTTGTCATTTCGGGCTCGTTAAAACATCGAAGGAGACTAGAGTCATCTTTAGCTTTTTCTCGACTCTTTAAAACTGAAAAAGCAAGTTGTGTCTAAAGCATCGTTAAAATTTATTTTAAACGGAACAATCACCCCTTTTTCCTGCGTTGATCTTTAGGTTGAGAAAAATGGAGCCCACCAACCAAGGAATTCCCCTTGGTGGAAATCCTAGTCCCTTCTCCTCTTGGGGAGATGTTGGTGCGCCCCATATGGCCACATTGTCGCTTCCAGGACTGACAATTGGCTTGCCGGTCTGGCTCTTCTCAACCAATGTCGTTCAGAACACCACTATTCCCGAACAGTCGAATCAATAGTTAGACTAGTCCAGGGTTGCCCACCAGCCTTCTACTTCCTCTAATTCTTCCTCTCCTCCTTCCTCTTCGCTTGACGGAACTGGTAAAACAAAAAACCAAGTTCCTAAGGAGAAGAAGGAAAAGAAGAAGAAGAAGGAGCCAAAAGCGACTGGGGGCAAACAAGTGTTGTCTGACAAAAATCCACACACAGCACTGACTAGGCCTAGATCGCCATGTGTCATATGCAAGGGATACCACTTCCACAGAGATTGTCCCTGCATCCCTCGGATACTAAGGGACTGGTCTCCCCGTTTGCACAATCCGGTGGCATCAACCTCTGATAGCCATGTTGAATGCATACCGTCAACTAGCGAAAGTGAAGTCCTTGGACAAAAAGGGAGAGCTAGATCTCCCTGTAGACTGTGCGAAGGCGATCACGCCATCCACAGTTGTCCCTTCTTAGACGAAGCGAAAAGAGTTTTGGATGATCGTCCGGTTTCACCGTTACGACTTCCTCCTGGATATAAAAAAACTCTTGCCGAGTCCTTCGTTAGTTGAAAATCCAGCTGGCCCGCTCAAGTGGTCAGCTAAAGCGCCGGTCATTGAAGATGAACCAGCTGAATCCATACCCGACGAAAGTCAAAAGGTCGAGGCGGCAGTCGACCAGGTCTTGCCTTTAGAGGATTTATCTTCGAATGATACAGTCACTGAAGAGGATAAAGATGACACCATCCAAATTCTCTTCATCAACACAGACTCCGACGAGCACGGGGGCATTTCCCCCATTCTTTTATCGCAGGAAGGAAGTTCGTCAGAGCGATACCTGGCCGTTTACTCGGTCCCACCACCAAGCAACCTAGTTGTCTCCTTAGACTGGAACCAACTAGGCAGACCCCGTTTGCCAGCAAGCATACCATTCAGAATTATCGTCCAAATATACAGAATGGTCATGGCTGGCACCATCATTGATGAGGGGGAATCTGTGAGTATCCTTTCCTCTATTGCTTGGAAAGCGCTTGGTTTGCCAGCGCTTTTGCCTGAAATGAGAAATCTGACAGGCTTTGATAAAAGAACCAGTCGACCTTTAGGGATCCTCCCCAATGTGCCTATCACATTGAAAGGGAAGACCGTTCAAATGAACGTGATGGTCATTCAAGGACCCTTGGATTATAACCTACTCCTTGGATGAGACTATATATATTGCATCGGAGCCATCATCTCCTCACTCTTTAGAGTAATGTGTTTTCCGCACGAAGGAAGAGTGGTCAAGCTCGTGGACCAACTTTCATTTCCCGGATCACACATCGCAAATAGTCATATACCATCCCTAAATGGTCTTTTCATGCAAGAAATGTCTCAACCTACGGCCCGTCCTCCCGATGAGCGCGAGTGATTCGGAAGGATATGACTGGAACCCGAGGGGCATGCATCCTGGTCTGCTTCGGCAGGAAAACTTTGGGTATAGGGTAGGTTTCCGCGGGAGAATATGACTAGTCTGTACCCCGTCCATCTTGGAAGAGGGGTTATTCTAGAATAAGATTCTTTTGTCAAAGTTATGTGTTTGGCGCTCGTTGTCACTCACCTTTTTCTATCTCGGTAGACACCGCCGAAGAAGTGTTTTGTTCGCTGCATTGATGAAACAATCTTTGGGTAACCTGAAAGAGGTAGGCCTTTCCTGGTAGAACAAATGTTTTATCTGCAAATTGAGGGGTAACCTTGAAATCGTACTTTATACCTGGGGGCATGCAAACCTTTTGGAGTGCAAGCAAGGAGCGACTATTTATTTTTTAAATTTTTAGGTCCTCCCTTTAAACCTATAGGTCTAACCCTTTAAACTCGTAGGATTAGTCATTTTCGAACTTGCATAACGAAAGGATGCGGGGCATAGCTTTGTAAGGCGCAAGCTCCATAAAAAATGGCATCTTACATGAGACATTCTTATCATATGACTGGATTATTGAGCAGTTTTAGCACATAGTTCATGCTCGTTAAAAAATAAACATAAGACTGAGCAGTGTTTTTTCGCGTTTAACTCGTTAAAAAATGAACTATCCTCCGGTAAATAACCACCGTGAATGTAACATTATCAGCCATTAAAGCCTTGGTCCTGTTTGCACTGTCACCTCCACTTTTTCATTTGGCCGATCGTTCACCTCCATATGATTGTTTACCCATTTTGAGGAACAGTTGCGAAGAGTGATTTCACTAGCCATCCTTGTGACACTGCCGTGATTGGAAAATTCCAACCCTTACCTGGAATCAGCTGCTAACCCGTTTTATCACTCATTCCTCAAAAGACGAGTCTTATTTAAGCTCTTTTCATCTGACTCGTAAAATATGAAAAGATTGCCGAGTTTTGGCCTTCCAGCTCGTTAAAGCGACCAGAAGTGCTATCCCTCCTCTAGATTTTAATCTTTTTGGACCTAAGGGATTATTGCACAAAAAGATCAAGCGCTTGTTTTGTTCTGCTCGTAAAAACTATCAAAAATTCATCCCTTCTGTATTGTTTTATACTTTTTCGGACTTACGGGATTAGATGACGAAAAAGGACTTTCGGAGTTGACTTTACGTACCTTTTTAGACTCTCTAAAAATGAAAAGAACCGAGTTATCTTTGTCGTTAGACTCGTTAAAAACATTAAATAGCGACAAACTTGTCTTTAGACGAGAACGAATTTCACTATCGCTAGGCTCGTTAAAACATAGCGATGGGTTTGCCCGAAGGGCAAATTATAGAACAAGCATATGTTATCCTCCTCAAGCTTGACAAAAATAAAGAGGTACTGGTCAACAATGACTGGGGAAAAATTGGGAAGAAACTCAAAGAACTTTATTGGTAGCAAGTCACTCTTGAACATGACACTTCCACTCCGTGCCTGAGTCGCGTTGGGTTGTTTCATTCACCAGTCACATCGCCATGGTCTCACCATACCATCCACCTTTGGGGTAAATGCTACCAATCCATCACACAAGTGTCGCTGATATGTTCAAGAGAAGTCATCCAGAGAAGTCAACCGTGTCCCATCCACTACCATACATTATCCTTCATTCTTTCATGACCGCCACCCTGAACCATATATCATCAGATCGTTTTCACCTCCATCAAAATCATTTTCTCCGTTCCATGTCACTGATGTGGGATACATCAAGGCCCTCCTTTGACGGATCGCTTCTTTTCGACATCAGCTCATTATCCAAGAAGTTGATCTAGGAACAACCCCCTCCAGTACTTTGAAGCTTGCATGCCTCAATGGCAAGTTTCTCACTCCCGGCGACAGGTATACATCAATGACCTTCGACCGAAAGATTTTGCGTGGTGTTCGACGCCAAGTCCTTTATTCACACCACGTGAATTGTACTGCAGTACCTTGAGGGTCATTATCATTATTGGTGATTCCTCTCGTGCTTGTTAACGGTTTACCTCATTGACTGGTAATCAAGCGATGTATTTCCATGTTCGACTTCAGAACATTTCTCACATGGATTGACTTGTACTTAGAGTGAAGATCGAACGAGTTTGAAGACCCCGGATCTAGTTTCATCCATCCGGGCTGCGATATATATTCAGGAAAAATAAAGACATTGACATGTACAGCATTGCAGCACAGACAATCATCCTACCAAAGGATGATGATTTCAGCAGGATCATCAGTCTATCATTAGACAATTGTCTGTCCTATGTACATAAAAATGAATTTATAAATCTGAGCATGGGAATGCCCGCCTCAGCTAGATCATGAAAACAGTATGAAAAATAATGTATTGTATTGTATCTTATTACAGGTCTTCTCCCAGCATTGAATGAACTTCGGATCCTCCTAATAAAGCATTTCACCCGATAAACGACCTCATACTTTAGGGGGCAACTGTTATAGACATTTTTGTGCCTTACAGCTATAAGCATGAAATGTCCATAATTCAAGGGATCCAAAGTCCCTAAAGATGTTGTTACAGCTCCTAAAGGAACAAGGTCAACTAATGACAGCTTCTCCCAGAAGTTCTCCACCAAAAACCACTCAGAAATAGTCAATTCAGGATCAATTCAGAGGCTCCACTAGCTACCTGCGTTGAAATGCAGAGTCTGCACTGGCTAGGTGCACTGCAACGCAGGTGGAAGCACTACAAGGGTGCGCTGAGCGGGAAATGACAAATGGCAAGCTCATTCAACGAGGTGGAAAGACCCTGGAAGCTTCCAGAATCTTCTCCAATGACACTTGCCTCAATGAATTCGACGAATGACGAGTAAGAGGTTCTCAACCTCCAAGTGGAAGCAAGAACTGACAGAGAGAAGCCACAAGTCAAAACATAAGCTGACTCATCCTCTCTGCTTACATCTATATATGGATCTCTCACCCAGAGGTTCAGGAGGCTGGAATTTTGTACTTTGCAAAGAATTGCTGTTGGTTTGAGATTGAGATTAGTACATTGGGTGATTTATGCTTTGTTGGAGGAGAGGAAGGGATTCCTTTGCTGGGAGGTAGATGCTGGATCGGAACTCACTTGGTTGTATCTCCTCTTGGACTTTATTATCATATCAATAAACTATTTGAGTTTCTCCTACATGTTGTATACCAATGATGTTTTGTTATGCTTACATGTTTAGCTTAATCTGATCTTGAGCTTTTTATGAATGTATATCTGTATCTTCGTGTAGTTTCTCTCTCTTGTGATCTTGCAGGAATTCGGTAAAGCTGGGCCGGTGAAGGAGCAAGAAGCTGGGAGCTACTGAAGAGAGGAGTGATTTGGATCGACAAACTAGCGGAAGACACAGGTTAGTTAGATCCTCCTTCCTCATTTACATTTCATAAAGAAGAATACTCAATTAGTTTACTTCGTTTGTTGCTAAGGCACTATCACACCTTAGAGTGGGATAGGGGCATTCCGAATTGGATACTTTTCCCAACAACACCACGTAGTTAACAGGGGGTTTGAGGGGCACCCGTAACCCCACATTATGGGGTCCGGGGCAGTGCCCCGGAAAATTTTGTTTTTGGACCCTATGTTAGGTTGGGCACACCCACCTATGGTTTTGTACATGATTTTCGCACATGTTTTTTTGACGCGATGGTTTTCGGTCCTGGTATTGGACACGATGGTTTTCAGTCCATGGTATTGGACACGATGGTTTTCGGTCCATGGTATTGGACGTGATGGTTTTCGATCGATGGTATTGGATGCTTCGGCATGTATAAATATGTATTATTACATTGAAATGAACATAATGAAAAGTCAAGCTGGTAGTCCCGGTTTTGGCATCTAGGGGAAAATCTCTATGTATATGTGTTTTATGTGTTATGCTCTCGCATTGTTTATTTTCTATGTTTTAGAATTCGTATGCAGGTAATTTCTGTACGAGGTTAAAACCTACAAGGATTCAAACTTTGTTTTTAGCTAGGAAGCTATTGAGCTTAAGAATTTGATACTATTATTTTTGACTGGTTATTTGATGTATTTGACATTGATGCAATGATAATGAGAAGTTTCTTATTGGTTAATCACTGAGTTAGTTCCAGAGAGTTGAGGCACTTGGATTTGAGCCCAACCCCAGTGGCTTAGGTCCCTCTTATGTATTGGTATTTCTTTTTAGCTTAAAATTCTTATTAGTTTTCTACATTTCATTAGAAAATAACCCCTCAAAATCCTATGATTGCAATCCCTACCTCATCTCTCCCATGGGAACATGAATGGAAGGATCTACAATCACAGTCCAAAAATACTATGTTTATGCTTTCTTGGAAGAAGGTTTATGTTAGTCATCTTTATTTCCATGTGCTTACTGTAGCTTAGGAGTTGGTTTATTGGCTAAATCAGAGTTCTTGGCATAGATTAGATGGAATTTAAATTCAACTCATATTTTCCACTATTAGTTGTTTCATTTTTTCAACGATAAAAAATTATGCGCATGTGAGGTTGTAGGGATGATTGGATCTGTAGGAAAGGTTCCTTTCACCATCTCCATCTTGGACCACTTCACCCTCTTTGATGAACCCTAAATTATGTTCTTGAGCTCATTCCCTTTGGTCACCGTGAGCAGCTCTCCTAGTTCAAAACATGCCTTCCTAAGGTGCTGATCTTGGCTAGGGGTGTTGGCCACCTTTCATCCATCTATCCCAACCTCCATCCACCTTACCATACCTTGAACTCATCATTCCTACATCATGAACCTTCTCGGCAACCTTCTTGTAATAGCCTCCTATAGCCTACCTGTCGCAACCTGCTTCACCATCTATTTTGCCTTGTCATGCAATTTTGACTTAGTTTATAAGTAGGTTGACCCCAAGCTATGACTCCATGATCAAGGACAACACCTACACCATTCCAATGATCCTTTCCCTTCACTGCAAAATAGAACAACGTTAGTTTCTTTATCATAGATTTAGCACAACTAGAACATTGATTTATATGCAAGTGTGAGCTAGGTAGATGATGCATGAAATCTTAAATTATGATTTGGTAGGTTAGTTTCCTATCTGCAAGTGGATTTGGTAGCTATATGGTTGATTTCAAGATAGTGTAGTTCCATTTCTGCAAGTAGTGTAGCTCTTGTCCTTTCATGAATTGATCTAGTAGCATTTACAACTTAGTAACGTCTACAAGTGGAGGTTTAAAAAGAATTTTCCTTTGTGTCATCAGAGATAGCTTCTGAATTGCACCTTTGTTAGTTAGTTTCCTTCTAATTGAATAGAATGGTTGGTCTTGGAGCAATATTGATCAAATTTCCTGGTTGAGGGTGGCATGAGTAGAATCCCATCTATTGTGTATATGGCACTATCATCTCGAAGTTTGTACGAACCCCGGGTTGATAAATAGTAGGCATAACTTTATCTATAGATAGGTGTCCCAAGACAAAGGAAGAAGAAGAGGGCATGTCTTGTGTTACATATGCTGGTGCAATTTGCAGATTGAAGTTTGCAACAATATGTACTAGACTATACATTGCACATGTAGTGGGATTTTTAAGAAGGTATATGCCAAAACTATGGAAGGAGTATTTGTAGCAACAAAGAGGGTTTTTATGTATTTGTGTGGCACTATCTCTTATGGATTATGTTATCAAGGAATACCAAGATTAGACAGAGTGTTGGACATACATGGCTTTGTTATGCAGACTAGGGTGGAGATTTGGATCACATAATATATACAAGTGGGTATGTGCTTAACATTTTTAGAGGAGAAATTAATTGGATGAGCTAGAGACAGTATGTAGTGTCACTCTCAACTACATAACCTAAATAGATGGTAGAAACTCATGCAATTAAAGATTCTATATGGTTAGGAAGATTGCGTCAGGTTACTCGGTTCATATAGGAAGTTGTAAGGTTAGGTTGTGACACTCAAAGTGCAATGTTTATAGAAAATAACCTTGCTTACCATTCTAAGACAAAGCATATTGTTGTTTAATATCACTTTGTGAGAGACGTGGTTGAGGAGAAGAAGGTGTTGTTATAAAGGTGGGCTTTGGAGAATGTTGCAAATACAGTAAAAACACATATTAGCAATGAGAAGTCCTCTTTAGTGTAGAGAAACAATAGGCATTACTACCCTAGGTTGTTGATCATGTACTCCTATTACTCCTTCTATGCAAAGAAAACAACAAGTGGGAGAATGTTGGGTATGTGTTATATTCTTTGCATCACTATCTTCATGCGTGATTCCAATATGTTGGGTGTAGTGTGGGTGCCACAAGGTGGGAAATAGCCCTTGAAAATGAAATTGGATAGTTTTTGTGTCCATTTTTGGTGTTTTTTGGCACATAATATGCTTTTTGTGGTTTATGGTGCATGTTGATTAAACCCATGGTTTTATAATTCTATTTAAGGAATTATGATTGCAATCTAATATGATCTAATTGATTGTTATTTTTTGATGCTACATGATCATATATATTATATTGTAAACAATGAAGTTGATTAATGGATTAAAGATATAAGTATGGGCCTAAATGGGTTGTTGGCTTTTCCGATTTGGGTTTCCAAGGTAAATATTTGTGTAATATATGATTTCCACTAGTTTATTTTCAAATTTATAACGAATCTATGTATGCACTATATTGCTGTAAAAGGTTAGAAACTTAAAATATTCCTCATGCAATAGTGAAGACTAATTTCCTACCCTTTGGAAACCTTTGTGGAGTAATGTTAGGATATCCCGCCTATAAAAATAAGCTACTCGCTTTACACCAAGCAAAGAAGCACTGAAGGAAATACATTATAGGGAAGGAGATGGTGTTTGATATTGACTACAAGCCTTTGTGGCTTTTGCATATGCAAATCAAGTTACATCGAGTAAGGCATACCAAGCGGATGTCAAAAATGTTACCCACTTAACGAGAACTTGATTGAGTACTTGTTTTTTTAGAGTTCACATTTAGTGCTAATTTTTATGCGTGTTTTGCAAGGTGATGCTGCAACATCAGCCTTTTTCATTTTAGATTTAAAATTCCAACATTTTTCAACCATGACATTTAAAGCTATATAACATGACTACAAAAAACATGACAAAACACTTTGAAAAGCAAAAGTGGTGATGCATCATCAACCTTTTTTAGCATTAAAATTTGAACATTTTTCAACCATGACATTAAAGATCAAATATCGTGACCATGAAAACCTTAGAAATCAATGCTTAAAGTTTGTTTATCTTCTTCTTCTTTTTTCAAATATTTGTTTTTTAAGAGCTTTTCATGTTTATCTATTTTTCATTTATTTTATTTTATTTTTGGGATGAAAATTATGAATCAATTGGCATTATGGCCTTGACAACTAGTACCCTTCAAAAAAACATAAAATCGATTCTAAATATAAAAGTGACATTACATGGTATTTTATTAATAAAATACATTAATATATATTTTTATTTTTAATATTTAAAAAAATTACACATATAGAAATACATAATTAATTAATTATAATTAAATAAAAAAATCTAAAAAACTAAAAATAGACCAACAAGTAAAAAAATAAAAAGACACAATGCACCATCACTAATGACATAATGCATTGTTTTGTATTTTTTTTTTTTTTTTCGATTTGTTTATAATTAATTAAATATAGTTATAATTCTTTTATAATCCAAAACAACATTTATTTTTAATGTTTCTTTTTTTTCTTCTATTTTCCCCATATATATAAACTTTCTTTTTTTAAATTTAATTTAATCTATCTTTTAACTATTTTAAATTTTTTATTTTTAATCATTTTTATTGATTTCTTCTAAAAATATTTTTTCCCAAAAAATTTTTTTTTTTTTTTTTTTTTTTTATTTAATTCGATTTTTTTTAAATAACTTTATTTATTATTCTTATTAAAAAATAAAGAAAAATCACTCATCGTGTGTTGGGTAGATAGTGACATGGTGTTCTGTTAAGGTACTTTGTGGTATAAAAATCACGAGTTCAAAATTCTGTGGGCAAAAATCCAGCCATGCTATGTGCTGGTGTGGCTTAGGCCAAGTGCAATCCCTGGGTGATTTTGACAACTTAGATGCCCCTAGGTTGCAGCTACTCAAGCCACAGGTTAGGCATGCCATTCATCTTAAGACTCACGTAACCTAGAAAACAAATATAAAAAACATAAAAGACTGTGTTGTGATGCTTTTATTTTCTTCTTCATTATTTTTATTTTTATTTTTTATAATGGTGTTTTTTATGCTTTTTTTTACACTAGCGGTGATTTTATAGACCATAGTTAAAAGATTGTTACAATTTTAATGTCGCATTGAAAAGGGGATCAAGTTCTCTTCAATTGTGATTTTAAATGAACTATAATTTTAACCTTAAAAAGATTAATTACTCTTAGTAAAACTACTCTCTGATTTAGGTGGCGATATATATATATATATATATATATATATATATATATATATATATAAATTTTTTTTTCTTTTTTCAGTCATGATATTTTGTCTTTAATTCCATGGTTAAAATATGTTGGAAGTTTAATCTTAAAGAAAATTTTGATGTTGCATTGTCACTGTTGCATTTCAGTGTGTTTTTTCATATATACTTTATTTTTAATGTCATGATTGAAAAATGTAGGAATTTTAACCCTGAAATGAAAAAAAAGTTGATTTTGCACCGCATTTTTGCAGTCCGGAGTGTTTTTTCATGTTTTTTACACAAATTTTAGGGTTTTTAGGGCCTGAGTTCTCCTTTTATGTCACAATTCTTGTTAAGTTTGTAACAATAATTTAACCTTATCATCAAATGCAAGAAGTGGGTTACTAATAATATTTTTGATTTCTCATTTAGACTACCAAATTCAATGAAAATTTCATGATCATTCAACTACGTCATTTTCCTTTTGAATATATGCAATATTTAGTATGGAAAAGATAAAGGAATCCATCTATTAAGCCTCATGTTAACCCCAAAACCCCTTATTAAGCCCTAGATATTGAGTGATTACATTTATTGTTATATTGTTATGTAAGCTAGAAACCCTCATGGTCCCATTTATTATAATTGTACTCTTTGTCTCCTATATATCCACTAAGGAAACAAGTATTAAGGTAATAAAATATTGTCTCGTACATTGTATTCTTTGAAAAATGAGGTTTCCTCCTCAAAGAGAACTATAATATGATTGGTTTCTTACTATTTTAATGCACACAGATAATTACATTTGGTATCAAAGCTCATGATCATACGGTTTTTCTACTTCAAACAGGTCATCATGGCATTTTTTCTATAACTTTTGTTTGGCCGGTTTCAAATGGTGAAACTTGGAGAACATTGAGAATACATCATGAAAAATATCTAGTTCAATTTTAAGACCTTTATTCGCTATATTTTTGGAGATATGTTCCAAGGAAGTTTGGGTTTCTAAATGCTCCTAAAATATGTCTCAAATAGGTGAGTTTGAAATTTTCGCTATAATTTTTTTCTACGATGCTTTATGCCAAGAAAATTGGACCACATTAAGGAAAAATCATGGTGAACATTTGGTTCAAATTGTAGATATTGGTTCGCTATATTTTCATATATATGCTCTAAGAGAGTTAAGGTTTATGTATGCTAAATAAAGCAATATCAAATAAGTCAATTTGAATTTATTTTTTTCGTTTTTTTTTTTGTAAGGCTTCAAAAAGTGAAACTTGGACCATATTATGGTGAAATATCAAGGAATAACTTGTTCAAGTTTCAAGGGTATGGAACACATGACCAATTGAGGGTGACATATCAGGAGAAAGATCAAGGAAGAGATAGTTAACCCCAACAATGGGAGGTCTATCTCGAGTAGTGTCTAGTCAATTTAGTATCCTAAATTGCTTTACATAAATTATCAATCCGGGTATCGTAAACTAATGAAGTGTGGTGCACTATATGTGCTTATTTAACATTTTTCTTACTTTGTTGTTTTATAGTTTATGTTGTTTTTGGGGGTTTTGTTTCTTATGCTTAAGGAAATTAATCTAAGGAAGAAAAGTTATGCTTCTAGATGAAATCTCTAAATGTTAATGGACAACTAAATCTAATGACTCTTAATGTTAAAATCTAATTTCTAAAGAAAGGAGAAAAGGAAATGAACATTAGATAAAAACAAATCAAAACTTTGAACAGTTAGACTAATCTAAGCCAGCAAAATATCTATGAAATGAAAGCAAAAAATGATAACAACTAAATGAAGTGTTTTATCACTTTGCTATACAATTTTGGGAGAACTACCTCCTTGTGATAGCATTTTGAGGGACTTTGCAACAAAATTAAATACAAAACATGTAAAGGAAAACTAATCTACTGTGTGTTCTAATGCTCCAAGCACCAATTGGAAATTAGGAGGAATACTTTCTTGGACTATTTTGTTAAGCATTACACAGTTAGATAAATCTACAAATGAAAATCAAGTACAAAACATGTAAAGGAAAACTAATCTACTGTGTCCTCTAATGCTCCAAGCACCGATTGGAAAATAGGAGGACTACTTTCTTGGCCTATTTTGTTAAGCATAGATTACACAGTTAGATAAATCTACAAATGGAAAGCAAATACAAAACATGTAAAGGAAAACTAATCTATTGTGTGCCCTAATGCTCCAAGCACCAATTGGAAAATAGGATGACTACTTTCTTGGACTATTTTGTTAAGCATAGATTACGCAGTTAGATAAATCTACAATCAACCGGTTGAACACACTTGCATGAATTAAAATTGCATGAATGGAAAATCTAAACTATTAAACTTGAAAACAACAAAATGTCATACTTGAATGAAATCAAAGCAAAACTACAAAACAAAATATACTCTACCTTACATTATAATATGCTCCATGACATCTACTTCACATCTCCTTCCATGTTGAGAACATCAAAGCTTTATTCAAATTCTTCAAAATTACAAAAGTTTACAAAGCTCTCCAAGTCTTTCGAGAACTACCAAAAAACTAAGCTAACAAATGAATGAGAGAGATCTCCTATTTATACAAAAATATGAGAAGTCATCTCATTAATGAGAGTGCATGAATCTCTCCCTATACCTCTAGAGTTCTAATCAAAATAGGAAATGATAAGACACATGTCTTCTTAGAGTTTCAATACAAATAGGAAATGTGACACATATCCTCATGATCCCATGATCCTCTCCACTCAATTTCGAATTTGGCCTTAGGGTGCCACATAAAGGTCTTCTAGAAGCCTCCTTTTGACCTACACATGTCAACAATCTCAACCCACCTGTTAGGTATAAGCATATGCACATTATTTTCTAATTTTTAACCACAAATTCACTTAAAAAGGCTAAGAATTAATAAAGTTTGGAAAAACATAAATTTGACCCAATGATAATGAAAGTGAGATGAATGTAGTGACATGGTAGTGAAATGAAGGTGATATAATGGACATAATAGTGAAAGTGTAATGGAAATGAATGGCAATTTCAAAACCCAACATACCCCCCAACTGAAGCTATTGCATCTCCTCATGCAATATATAGTACATTAATTCTTTTGATCTTTGGACTTTGGCTTAACTTTGCATGATATCATTTTATAACTTCATACTTCTGCAAAGTGTTTTACTTGAATTGCAATATGGTTGGTTCTTGTGTTACAACCATATTTTGTTGTTGCATTCTATTTGATCTTTGAACTTTGCATAATGATAATTTGATTATTGTTGCAAAGTATATCTTTATTGGATTGCATGATGGTTGGTTCTTGTGTGACAACTATGATTGTGTTTGTATCCAATTATCCTTTAAGCACTTTTGAAAAGCCATTGTATGCTCATAATAATAATGTAATAGTTAATATATTTTGGAAGTATGTAGGATTATGAATATGATATGAATATGAATGTATCCCCCCCCCCCCGACTAATGGTATTGGCAATTTTATGAAATGAGGAAGAGAAATGTTTTTCCAACAATTATCATTCTAGCTTTTTATGGAATTCTATGGTCAAAAGTTAAAAAATGATGTATCTTAACTTACCCTTTGAAATGGATGAGTTGTATGTGTGGTGGCTACAAAATTCTGATCATAATCTTCTTCAAGTGTCTGGACAAAAAGAGTCATGGATAAAAGAGTCAAGATGACTTTTTATTGCTTCTACTAGAACTTGTTGAATATACTGCTGAATAGTGTTGATATGTTTTATATTTGCTCCAAAATGCTGAAAATAATAGTCTTTATGTCTTCAAAACTCATTGGCACAATTCCTACTATGTGAAGAGATGTTCTGATGTTGAACATAGCAGGAAATTGTTAACTTAGTGGCCATTAATGGATGCCACTAGTCAACATGAGAACTCTCACCATTTATGACAATGAGAGTCAAGATGCCTAAACACATCTTGCTAGGTACGAAGAAATTTGTCGATGTCGAGTCACCTAGAAAATCCGATGAAAAAGGGACATTAATGTATTCTCATTGTTTGTCAACATGAGGACTTGCCATTAAGGCATGCAAGCCTCAAGGTTTTTTTGCAAGGAACTTAGACTCAAAGGACTATGGACTCAATATTTTGCATTGAAGCAAGGTTTATTTGCGAAATGAAAATGACAAGAAAGGGAAAATGGAAATAGAAGATGGCAATGGAAAGTAGTAATGGCAATGGGCAATAAGCATGTAACCGAGCCTCTTGCTTTTATTTGTGGGTTAAGAGTGGACAAAAAATAATGGAAAGTGTATGTGAATGTAAAATGGAAAATATGAAGGGAAATGAGGTGAATGGTTTATTCTGAAGTATGGATGTAATGGAGACAATAGTATCTGAAAGTTTTTCAAGTGTTTGGATCTAATTTTGCATTAGCATGTTTCTTATTTGTTGCTGATCAACCTCTTATGAAACAAATTGGTCTCTTAAGATAGACACTATTCACTTGTAGTCATTTGTCCTTCCTCCTGGAACCTGCAAAAAAATAAGACTTCTTCTGCAATGGAATGTAAGATTATCGAAGGAGAGAGGTGATCAATCTCTCTAGTTATGATATTTACACACAAAACTAAAAATTCATATTAATGAAACAATTTCACAAAGGAACACCAAAAGAATTTATACCTACTTTAGAATTTGTGCCTCAAGTTAACTTTTGTATCCTTTCAGCAATTTATTTCATTATTTACTGTTTCAAATACCGATGATGGATTTCTCATTGTGTATATCTCATTGATATCTTTCCAATGGCACTTGAATCATCGAAACCTGATTTGGTATGAGAAAGTTAGGTTGATTTGAACAGTGAAGTTTTTCAGTTGCAAAATTGATGTTTAGTTGCGGAATGGCTTTAGCTGTGGAATGATTTTAGCTGCAGAATGGCTTTCACTGTGGAACATGCACAGTTTCTGTAGCTAAAAATCTTGAATAGAAAGTTAGCCATTCATGTTTCATCATCAGTACAAAATTAATCAATACCTTTCAAAAAAAAAGAGCAAATAACCTACTTATTTCATTGATTCAAAATTTTATTTTTTTATTTTATTTTATTTTTTATATTTTTTTTCAACTTCTAAGCTAATTGTTATACTTAAATTAAAAGATCTAACAATCGATTTTCAGTAATAACATGTTACAATACCTGCAACAAAACTCCCTTAATTCGTTTGTAAGTTTATTCCTAAACTATGACATAAAACAACTCAGGATGTTATAGTGTTGGCATAACCGTCTGTCATGACTCTAAGACGATACAAAGAATATATACAAAAATAACCTGCCTATCTTTACATCTTCACAAACCATCCTTTTTACAAAGCATCTAATTTGTTTGTTGCGTGGCCTCAGTAAAAATTGAGTTAGGTCTCTATAGGGTTTGAATCACCAGAAGCAGTCTGAGGATCTTGAATGGGTGTCGCTACTGGTATTTCCTTCTGTCCAATGTCTCCATTTGTTATTTTATCTGATTCAAGTGGGCTCACCATTGCCTTTTCAACATCTTCAAACTTTGTAGTTGCCCCTGGTGCATGAATTCCCACACTTCACGCACTCCAGCTGATAGCGATCCCCATATCCAACATGGATGATGTCTCTCATGCCAACCTTCTTCTCCGTGCATATTGAACATCGAACATCTGCCATCTGCATCGTTTGTAACTCCTGAGGCTCTTGAGTAGTTTTTTTCCTCTGTTGTTAAACCATCCACTAATTCTGTAGGTGACATCTTTAAAAATATTAAAGGTTTCATCTCTTTCTTTAGCAAACATGTTGCTAGTAGATGTGAAAAGCTTCAAGGAAGAGTTGTATTCAATTGGGATACGTCTTATTGTAATTAATCGTTAAAACAATGTAATAGTGAAGTGCGAGGTAAAGACGGGAGGCATTAAAGGTGGGAGACGTGGTGGCGTAAGATTGAATGCCAGCATGCAATTGATTCCCAAATCAGAATTCCCCTCTCCAAGCATGCCAAATTAAATCAACAGCTTGTTCATTAATTCAAATTCGTTTTTCTTCACGCGGCATGCAAAAAGAGGCTTTAAAGAACCGAGAACTTCTCCCAAACCGCTGCAAATTTCTTAAAACCATTTATGGGTTATCTAATTGACCTCGTCCCCGAAAAAACCCATGTTTTATTTTTTCCTAATTCGTTTTCATTTGGCTGGATCGTGTAAGTCGTAAAGATCTCTTCTATTTCGAATTTAGATGACTAGGAGCCATGCTGTGTTGCAAATACTATCTCAGTTCATTATACCAAGTGCCTGTGTCTATCGGAATAGATAATATTTCTTGTGCATACATCGATATTTATTTCTTCCAGCCTTCTTCCCCAGAATCAATCGGATCCGGTGCTACAATACGCTACCTGGATTGGACACTAGCTGGATGAGGGAGAGGCAGTATGCTACTTTCGCTTGATGGATGGGGGAGATGCTGCTTGGCAAGTAGTTGGGCTGGTTGTTGGGCGACAAAGAAGGGAGTTGCTATCTGATCAACGAAAGCCACCACATCATATATAAGGCGTTTACTCACACGGATCGAAGCAAAATAGCAAATTCTAGTCCCTCCATCCTTCGTCTTATAGGCATTTCTGTCTGGGAACTCTGGGCTGGGGGTCAGAGAGGAATTGGAAGCTTTACCCTTCGGGGGAAAGGTGCACAACTCAACTAATACCATGCTAAGACCTTAGTAACTCCTAAGTTTATGGGTGTTCCTCTCCATAGTGCACAAAGACCAATATGAATGCCAACATGCCAAGCAAACCCATGCACCACCTCAATGAGAAACCAAATAACATAATGAGCCATAATACTTAGGGAAAAACCTCTCCTGGATAGTCGAGCGTGCTTACGCACCCTCACCATATGAAGAGTGAGTCCCTCTCCTTGACAGTCGAGTGTACTATCCTTGATGCTTATTGGGTGGTGGGCATCGGAATGAGTGAGTCGATGGCAGCCTTATAGTCAAGCATTCATTCATTTTACTTATTGGGTGGCCCCTATAAAATAAGTAACTAAAAAAGTCACTAACGTACCTCTCCTTGTCATTCGAGTCACTAACGTACCTCTCCCATAGGTCGAGTCACTTAACGTACCTCACCCTGCCGGGCCTCTCCTTATAGTCAAGAGTTCGGCAGGCTCACCCTACCGGGCCTTTGGTCACACGAAAACCACCGAATCTTCTATATCAGTGAGGAACATTGATGTTCCCATCCTTGTCCTTCCTCATGCTCTTATTCCCATCAGTAACGGAAGGAAGGAGGAGATTGATTGCGGTGGGAACAGGGAAGTGGTGGGAACAGGGATGCGGCGGGAACCAGAGTAACACCGCTTGGCTATTCATAATTTCCCTCAATCTTGGCTTCGGGCAGTTCATTCTCTTGTCCCTAGCTTGGCTCTTACCGGCAGGGAGTTATCTTCCTTTAGTTCCCATCCTTAGGCCGGGTTCGTACTATAAAATAGACCACTTGCAAGGTATATCTACGGGTATATATGTCAATGTATCTATATCTATATGAATCTATATATCTATATCTATTGGTATCCATTATCCCTTCATAGAGCAGTTCCATTCGTCAATATCTGACTACTAGATCAGGGGGCCCAACATCTCCGCATTTGGTAGAAGGAAGTTGGACAGGGCCGGAAACAAAAAAAGGACATGGGAGCCATTCAAGTAAGGTCGTTCCGTTTAAAGCATATATTCGGGGAGGAAACTTCTGACCCTTCTTCTCGGGAACGCACAACGAATTGACTTATACATGTCACACTGACACTCCTTGGCAAGGCGAATTCCATCCAACAAATGGGCATTACCACACATCTAAGCTCATGGCATGGAAAGCGCATGCACAACGGGCGCGCACAACAAACACAGACGCAACGCACTGCCTAGCCTGCGCTTCATGGGGCCTGCCTATGCGTCTTACACATGATTAAGGATTTGTGGATACAGGGAACAACAATACCTTATTTCGATCTATACAAATCTATATGTACTAATTTAGACTTTAGTTTCATGATCTTATCAATAACGAAATGTATTCCTTGCCACTATGAAGATTAAGAAGGGGGCCCCTCCTTTTTCTCCTCTGGCGGCTTCACACCTTAAGCAAAAGTGAAAAAAGAGCATCTTGATGACCATCGATACCGAATTGGTCATAAAGGTAGGTTTTCTTTACTGAAACATGGTTGTATAATCACTTTTTGAAAACTCTTATCTTTATCCATCACACAGAGTACACTAATGGTTGGAATGCTCTTCTAGTTGCTTCATTCGGTACATGCAATAGAAATATGATCCCATTAACCAACTGGATTCTAATAACAGGATCTAATCACTGGATGGGAGGTTCTAAATAAGGATGGAGAAAGGAATAAAAGGGATGGGCTTCTCCAGGCATATTCTGCTTGCTTTATCTAGGGTTGGCCCAGTGATCACAAATAAAGATGTGAGTGAGTAACGAATGCTCCCAAGTAGCACCGGTCCTACTCAGCATTCAATGCCAGGTGTAGATGCCGGTACTCGATCCAGTGGATGCCAGTCATAGCTGGGCTTGGATACTCGGGATGGGCTACTCGGCCGATTGACTCAGCTACTCGAATTAGCTAGGATACTCGGGTTGGAGACACTCATTGACAGGAAGTCACATTGAGCACCTCACATAGACGATCATAGACAGACAGAAGGTCATTCCCATAGGAACTCATACCTCGAACTGTGCCTCAAACTCTGCCCTCTAACCTCTCGACCTCGACCCTAGACCTCTACCTCGAACTTCACCTCACTTACCGATACGGAATGCTCGTTCCTACTTCGAATGGATTGAAGGAATGAATGACATGTACGATGCACCTGATGATCATCGACATACACATGGATGGTTTCATTCACGCTACTCAGGTAGTGATAGTCAGGGAGGGGAGAGCAGGTACACGCCGTTTTGATACAAGTGATTTTGAGATTGATTATTGGCCTACCAGGTAGGTTTGGAGCAGGCACAAAGTCTCGTTGGACCAGATCTTTCAAAATATTCTCATTCGCTCTTTTTGATTCATAATATTTCATTCTTAGGGGGGATGAGGCGCGAGCCCTCATTGGGGAACTAAAGTGGATTTGATTCTTACTGAAACATGCCCCTTCACGACGTTTCTCTAGGATTACCAGGTGTCGCTGATACCCAGGCGTCATAGCCAATAGTCAGTTGATCATGGCCAGCAAGTCATTGTCGATCATTGTCGGTAGTCATTGCTGATAGCTGGTTCTCTTTGCCTGACGGTGGTCACTGCTGCTGATAGTCGCTAGTCGTTGAATGATGGTACTTGCTGATACCCAGTTTCCGATACCCGAGATACATTCTCACACGGTCATCGCCAGTCAGCCGAGAGTTGATCATACCCCCATTGCCCATCATATCCGAGTCACCCTCACCACATGCCACATCACCCAACACGGGAAGGTACAGGCCCCATATTATCTAGGGGTGAGGCACTGCCAGAGGGTTCAGAGCCGATTGCCAATCATTCCCAAATGGTCACTGATAGGATGCCGATCAACCCTCATTCCTAGAAGGTGCCGATAGACATGAAGGAGGCCTTGTCGGGAGGCCTAGCTGCCTAAACCCACTGATTAGGACCGCATTTCATTGAACGCTACGGAACAATCATTCCTACCTCGATTGGATGACATCACAATGCATTACTTACGATGCACCTGTGAAGGAAGGGTAATACACCTCATTGACAAACACCTGTGCTGCCGATGATGGGACTCTTTGCCGCTAGTCGATCCAGGTAGGCGTCGATGCCGGTACTCGATCTAGGTGTTGATGCTGCTACTCGATGCCAGGTGTCATTCCACACCAGTACTACATGCCAAGTGTCAATGCCAGGTCTCATTTCCAGGACACATAGTCAATAAGGTCCGAAGGGCTTGCGCTTCTGAGGGCAGGGGAATTTCCAGTCATAGTCAGAAGCTCTTGTCTGTAGTCAGTGCTAGAACTCTTGTCATTGCTAGAAAGAAGTTATAGTCATTGCTAGAAGCTCTGAGCAGTGCTGTAGACAGTCAGTGCATGAACCTCTAGTCTGTGCTTTTACAGTCATAGCCTGAAGCTCATTGCTAGAGAAGCTCTAGTTAGTACTAGTTGATAATAGCCAGGAGTAGCCTTAAGGGCATAGTCAGTCTCATAACAGCTGCCATAAGGGAATTCTATGAGGTCATTGCCAATAGTTTACCATTGTAAGTAAGTCGGGCATAGCTTGGCTTGGATACTTGGCTGCTTTTATCATACACTTTGATAGTTGCTCGCTAGTCAACCGGGCTACTCGACTTGGCGGCTAATCCGCTTGGATAATCACCTTAGCTACCGAGATGGGCTCGAGACTCATTGCTTAGAAGATATGGGGTCAGTGCTAGAACTCTTGGAAATGCATGAATTTAGCTAGAGTCATTTCAGCTAGAGTACGTCCAAGAACCTCGCTATGGTACTTGCATTTAGTTAGATAGAGTACTGTTATTTACCTACGGTTAGTCTAGCAACCTAGAGCATTTCATTCCTGCTAGTTTTTCACCTAGGACCGGTAGGGGCTCGACTGATAAGGAGAGGAATTGCCTCTTTCAGTCAGAGAGACCGGGCTGCCCTCTCCCGGGAGTCGAGCGATTTCATTCCAGATACTTTTTTTTCATTGACACGATTTTCATTGATAGCCCCTACGCCCAGATACTTTCCTACCTGGCTTAGACCCAGTCTTACTTGCCGGTGGTTAGAGCCAAGAGCTACACGACCCTTTAGATTTGACAGGACCTTCCCTTTTACAGATACTGCATATGTTTTAAGGATGAATGGATCGATGGATGGACCACATCAATACTCCAAAGTAGAGATTTCACCCATGTCCCATATGAATGAATGCATCGAGAGACGTACGTGTTGCTAGAGTTAGCTTACTTGCTAGTTGTGGGTGGGGACAGGGAAACCTAGATGTCTCTTTGAATACAATTTTCATCATGGGGAAGCGATTACGAGACCAAACCTACTGAACCTGGGTGTTTCCAATGCCCTTTATATACGATTCACCTGGTGCCTGAGCTTCAGACCACAAACACTGAATGACATTCTGATATGCTTAGCGAGGTTCATTAAGGGAGGCCAGCTAGCCACGGGATTTTCTATTGGACAAACCCTTATTGAATGCCTGGGATTTACAGACCTATAACACTTAGGAATTACTAAGGTTACACACTTACCTTAGATGTTGTCAGAGACAGGAAGAGCTGTGCCCATCCAAGTTGATCAGAGCTAGGATAGAGAGACAGGAGGGCCTAGCCCATCAGACACAGAATGATTTCATTTTTTAGAATTGACTGCTGGTCATTTTACATCCTGCCAATCTTAGACAGCCGCAGGTCAGAGTATTCTTTGACAGCAGCCAGTACCACTAGAAGAATTGTTGCCTTAAGGTCAGGTCATTGACAGTTTCTTTATTTGATAGAACCTAGAATCTTTGCCAGTCAGAGCTAGAATCTTTTCTTTCTAGACCATTTCCAGTTGTAGACAGGAAGAGATGTGCCCATCCAAGCTGATCATAGCCAGGAGACATGGATAGATAGAGGCTTAGCCTGAAGGTAGAGCCTGTCAGAGCTGTTACCCAACCAACCAAAAGAAACAGCCGTTTAGAAATGCTGCAATGAAATTAGTCATGAAGAATGTTTTAATGGATGCTGGCACGGCTACCCACTATTCCATCGATCTTAAATACACTTAGAGAGCGTTTTAAGGTCACTTTTTCACCCCAATAAGGATTGGACCCATTACAACTCAGTTTTTGATTTATACACTTAGCCTTTTTATGCCCTTTCACCCAATGCCACGCTCCTATTCACCCATTGAACAAAAAGCCTATATAGCTGCTTCTTACTTTACTAATGGATCATACATTTTACCCCACCCCATCCAAGTGGGCAATTTCAGTACTAAAAGGTGGCCTATAGTGGTGGTAATAGTAAGAGTTCAAACGCTTGGAAAAGTGAGTGGTAATTTCAATATTGAAAGGTGGCCTGTCCCTCCTACCTGGAGCGAACCTTCCTTCCGAACCCTATCCAGATGGCAATTTCAGTACTAAAAGGTGGCCTATGGTAAGTAGCCGGTAATGTCTATTTTTTTTTTCGTTATATGTATGTAATTATTTACACTTTTCTTTTACTAACTTCTATTTTTCACACCCGCCCACTTACCCACGAGGTCGCGGTCGTCTTAGTTTTTCCTAATTGCCTACGACGAGGCTGGTCTTTTTGCTCTTTTTTTGGTCCGTCCAATGCTTGTGACTTGAATGCTTGTGACTATTTCCCCTATGGATCTTACTTAGGCCCTTCATCTTACAATGACTATTGGGATCGGGTGGGCTACTACCCTTGCTTTGTTACTTCCCCTTGCTACCGGGATTTGATCCTTGGGCTGCTCCGCTTGGCTTATCTGCTTTGCTACGCCACTCGGCTAATCCGCTTGGCTTATCACCTTACCTACCAGGATCAGATCCAGACTCATTTCCTAGATCCTACCTTCAGTGCTAGAATGATTGGATATGCTCGAAGTGACCTTAAATCATTTTAGCTTATATAGGTCCAATAACCTCGCTCTGGTCCGTGCATTTCTTTTGATAGAGTACAGTGCTGCTTTCAGCTCCGGTCAGTCATGGAAGCTATAGTTAGTTTGTACAGCTAGGAATTGACTTTTTTCATTGCCAATAGACTGTCCTCATTCATTTTTTGAATTGCTGAGAGCTGCTAGGAATTTCCTTTTCCAATTGATGAGACATAGCCGGGAGCTAGATACGGGAGTAGAGTCCTAGCCAGGAGGACTATCCCATCAGACACAGAAAGATAGTATTTGCCTTTTGATCTTTTACAGCTAGTCATTGTCCATCCTGCATAGACAGCTCGAGGTCATAGTATTATTTACAGCTCCCGGTCATTCTAGTTGAATTGCTGCCTTAAGGTTAGGTCATTTACTGTTTATTGAATTGATCCACCTAGAGTCATTACCTGTTTCAGTCAGAGAGATGTGGCTGCCCAGAGCCAGGAAGCATTCCCACCATGGAGACCAGGGAAGGGGAGGACACCTGCCCTTCAAGTGGGAGAGCTTAGAGATACTGCCCTTATCTGATACCACGGAGGAACCATTTACACCTTTCTTATTTTAGTCCAACCATATGAGCATTCCAGCTATTAGGGACATCACCTAGAAAAATTTTGATACCTTTGACACTGGGTCATTCCTCTCCCGGGGGTCGAGCGATTTCATTCTAGTATAGATCTTTTTTTTGAACCTAGAGTCATTCCAGGAAATGAAATATTCAGCCTTTTTTAGCCATTCGCCAGAAGCCTCTCACCTTTAGCCTTTAGCCAAGCCCACCACACCATCTCCTCATCAAAGCTGCCACGCCACGCTACGCACGCCTACCTGGCTGTTGGGTCCAACCAACTCGCCGGGCCCTATGACCAGAGAGAGAGAGAATCCGATTGATACACCACTCAACTTTGGCTTATCCTCTCCCGATTCTATTCTGCACATTGATATTCTCCACTGCTGCCTCCCGAGGGAGTCTGAGCTGTGTCTTAGTCCCAGTGTGGCTGATCATCCGAAAAGACCGGCTAAGCATCATTAGCGGTCGATCCAAGTGTTGATGCATTGATGCTTAGCTTTCTTTCTACTTTCATTTATATAACTCCCCATAGAGGAGGTATAATATCACGTCCCAATGCGAGGTCTAATCTAAGCCCCCCATGTTCTCTACCCTCAATCCTCGATCTCTACGAAACCTCGACCTAGAACCTCTACCACTATCAAACACACGGTCTCACTTACCGCTACGAAACACAGGAATGTTCCTACTTGGAATAGATGGAAGGAATTACAATGCCTTTACATACATGAATTTCACATTTTGATAATTCGACAGACATAGCCCCCATAAGCAACAGCCTCTATAGCCAGTCAGTGCTAGAATTCTTCTGAGTCATTACAGCTAGAACTCTTGTCATTGTAAGAAGGTCATTGTTCTAGAAAGAAGCTCTAGTCAGTGCCAGGTTTCATAGCTGATAGCCAATTGTCGTTGTCAAGAGGTCATCGCCTTTAGGTCATTGCCGAGATCCAGTTGTCATTGTCGCTTATAGCCAGTTGATCATAGCCAGCAGGAGGTATTGCGAGTTATCATTGCGAATAGCCAGTCATCATAGCCTATTGTCATTGCTGCTACATAGCCGGTAGCTGGTAGTCCTAGCCAGGAGTACTAGCCGATGCCAGGAGTCTCATTTCGAATTTGAGGTTGTCATTTTCACATCTTTCTCTCCTATTTTGCCATTTTCAGGATGCGTAAGTAGGCTCTCAATCTAAGGAGACAACCGGAGGGGCTCGACTGATAAGGAGAGGAACTTTAGTTACTCGACCATAAACCCCCCCACCCAATAAGTAAACCCAAGAGGACCGGAGGGACGGAGTCACTCACTATTCCGATGGTGAGGGTGCGTAAGCACACTCGACTGTCAAGGCCACCATCGACAGAGTCACTCACTCATTCTGATGAATGAGGGGCTCAACCATTAGCCGCCCCACCCAATAAGTAAATTGGAACTTTAGTTGCTCGACCATAAGGTCCGGAGGGGTTCGACTGTTAAGGAGAGGGAGAGGATGCGAAGGCAGGCTCGACTGTTAAGGATGCGTAAGCAGGCTCGACTGTTAAGGAGAGGACCTTTAGGTGCTCGACCAAAAGGGAGAGGAGAGGATCGGAGGGACAGAGTCACTCACTATTCCCATGGTGAGGGTGCATAAGCACACTCGACTGTCAAGGCCGCCATCGACGAAGTCACTCACTCATTCCGATGGGTGAGGGGCTCAACCATAAGGTCCGTCAGGGTGCGTAGCACGCTCGACTAATAAGGCTGCCATCAGCTCAACTATTAAGGAGAGGGAGAGGATGGGGAGGTAGGCTCGACTGTTAAGGATGCGTAAGCAGGCTCGACTGTTAAGGAGAGGACCTTTAGGTGCTCGACCAAAAGGGGTAGGAGAGGACCGAAGGGACGGAGTCACTCACTATTCCGATGGTGAGGGTGTGTAAGCACACTCAACTGTCAACGCCGCCATCGACGGAGTCACTCACTCATTCCGATGGGTGAGGGGTTCGATCGTTAGCCCCCCCACCCAATAAGTAAATTGAAACTTTAGTTGCTCGACCATAAATGGAAGTGATGCATTCGGCTTTTTGGGCTTTATTTGCTATGTAATGGCTCTCGAGGCTAGCTATTTACCTATACAGTAAGGAGATATGCATTCTAAATCCATGTTTTAAGATCTCCATATAATCAAATCCCTGTAGCCTCATGCTAAACAGCGTGTTTCATTTGTAGTGTAGCTTTAATCACATTCCCCCTTGTAAGTAACCCAAACAATTTCCCACTATTGTCCACTATATCAATCTCCGGTATTTGGTTTCTAGCAATAATCTAGCTACATCCTCAAGGTTGGTGGATTCACGAACAACAAGTGGTGAAGGCGTCATCACCTCAGCAACAATCTTCCCATTAGTTTTGTTTAGCAATTTCTGTAATTCATTGAAAGCTTTCCATATGAGTAAGATACATGGTCTGGATGAATGCAAATGGATTGCTTACAAAGGGCTGAAGATGCATAGAACATCAGATCAATGTGTATGCAAATTTTTTGGATTTTGACATTGGGAGGTTTCAAAAAAAAATTCCACATAAATTGGATGCCTCATACATTATTTTGAAAGCCACACAAGAGTTTTTTTATTTTATTTTATTTCAATTGGACTCATTTTATCTTTCTTTACAACAGTCCATGCAATTCGATCTGTTGAATTTGCACCTTTTTTTTTAATGTTCTTGCAGGTTTGTTTCAAGGCCAAAGCTCAAACATGAATGCAGGTTTTCTATTGTGGCCACAGTGAAAAATAGGATTGGAGATAACCGTTGGTTGTTTCCTCTTTTTTTCTCTGAAATTGTGAAATTTTATAAAAATGATTAATGGTTTTCAATTTCAAGCAACAAAGACTTCAAAGTAAACATACTGAAAATAGGACTTTCACTGAGGTCTTAAGCTGGTTTTTTATCGATTTTGGCTGGGTGACTAGGATAGGATCCATGTCGAGACGATTCTGGAGATGGCCATGTGGTCAGTTTCTTCATTGGATGCCTGTAACCTGCTAAACCTTGGAAATAGATGCGGAATACACAATTAGTTGCGGAATAGGGCTGCATTCCACAGCTAATTTGCAAAATCTTGTTAAACAGGACACAGTGTTTTTGAGGGTCACTTCAAACCATAACCAGTCAATCTTGGACAGCTGAACCTATCAAAGCAGTTGGATTTTTATTGTGTTTTTTTTTTTGAATCAAATGAAATGAATATTTTTTTTATTTTTTTAACATAACAATTCTTTTTATGATCCTCCAGATCACACAAAGTGCATAAGGAGAGCATACTCGAGAAATTATTAATTTTTATTAATTTTTTTAGATGTAAGAAATAAGGTCTCCTAATTACACTTCCCCGGAAATGACGCCAAAATGTCTAATCAATTTAGTATCCTAAATTGATCTACATAAATTATCAATCCGAGTATCGTAAACTAATGAAGTCTGGTGCACTATATGTGCTTAGTTAACCTTTTTCTTACTTCATTGTTTTATAGTTTATGTTGTTTTTGGGGGTTTTGTTTCTTATGCTTAAGGAAATTAATCTAAGAAAGAAAAGTTATGCTTCTAGATGAAATATCTAAATGTTAATGGACAACTAAATCTAATGACTCTTAATGTTAAAATCTAATTTATAAAGAAAGGAGAAAAGAAAATGAACATTAGATAAAAACAAATCAAAACATTGAACATGTAGACTAATCTAATCCGGCAAAATATCTATGAAATGAAAGCAAAAAATGATAATAGCTAAATGAAGCGTTTTATCACTTTGCTATGCAATTTTGGGAGAACTACCTCCTTGTGATAGCATTTTGAGGGACTCCATACTTCATTGTTCTAAAACTGAAAATGAAATTGAAACAAAATTAAATACAAAACATGTAAAGGAAAACTAATCTATTGTGTGCTCTAATGCTCCAAGCACCAATTGGAAAATAGGAGGACTACTTCCTTGGACTATTTTGTTAAGCATAGATTACAGAGTTAGATAAATCTACAAATGGAAAGCAAGTACAAAACATGTAAAGGAAAACTAATCTATTGTGTGCTCGAATGCTCCAAGCACCAATTGGAAAATAGGAGGACTACTTTCTTAGACTATTTTGTTAAGTATAGATTACACAGTTAGATAAATATACAAATGGAAAGAAAATACAAAACATGTAAAGGAAAACTAATCTACTGTGTGCTCTAATGCTCCAAGCACCAATTAGAAAATAGGAGGAATACTTTCTTGGACTATTTTGTTAAGCATAGATTACGCAATTAGATAAATCTACAATCAACCGGTTGAACACACTTGCATGAATTAAACTTGCATGAATGGAAAACCTAAACTATTAAACTTGAAAACAACAAAATGTCATACTTGAATGAAATCAAAGCAAAACTACAAAACAAAATCTACTCTACCTTACATCCTAATATGCTCCATGACATCTACTTCACATCTCCTTCCATGTTGAGAACATCAAAGCTTTTTTCAAATTCTTCAAAATTACAAAAGTTTACAAAGCTCTCCAAAGCTTTCCAGAACTACCAAAAAACTATGCTAACAAATGAAGGAGAGAGATCTCCTAGTTATACAAAAAGATGAGAAGTCATCTCATTAATGGGAGTCCATGAATCTCTCCCTATACCTCTAGAGTTCTAATCAAAATAGGAAATGATAAGACACGTCTTCTTAGAGTTTCAATACAAATAGGAAATGTGACACATATCCTCATGATCCCATGATCATCTCCACTCAAATTCTAATTTGGCCTTAGGGTGCCACATAAAGGTCTTCTAGAAGCCTCCTTTTGACCTACACATGTCAACAATCTCAATCCACTTGTTAGATATAAGCATATGCATATTATTTTCTAATTTTTAACCACAAATTCACTTAAAAAGGCTAAGAATTAATAAAGTTTGGAAAAACATAAATGTGACCCAATGATAATGAAAGTGAGATGAATGTAGTGACATGGTAGTGAAATGGAGGTGATATAATGGACATAATAGTGAAAGTGTAATGGAAATGAATGACAATTTCAAGACCCAACAAGTAGGATCAAAACCAAGATAACAAACCAAATTTGGTTCACTATAATTTCAGAATTATACCAATGGAAGTTAGGGTTTGAGAACAATCATGAAATAAATTTTAAACAAGTCATCTTAGCACCTTTTCTATATATTCTTGTCTGGGAAATTTTAGACTATGAAATCTTCAGTGATTTCAGGATACATACAGTATTACCTTAGGTACAAGTTTCAAAATTATATTCGAAGAATTCAACGCATAACACGGTATAAAAGTTTGCTTGTGGGAAGAGGCCATAAAATCAACAAATTTTTCGGAAGACACATCCAATTCAATTCAAACCTATGGAATTGCAAAAAGGACAAATTATAGAATTACAGATAAATACAAAAAAAAAAAATCAAATCCATAAGGGCTAAAATCTCAGAGATGTATCAATAAAACTCTAGTCATTCTAATAGTCTCCAAATAAGGTATGTCACTTTCTAGTGACCTAACTGTAAATTAGAATATCCTTTTTTGTGACTAAAAGTTGTAATAAAGAGGAGTTATATTATTATTTTCCAACACACCTCCAAAGAAAGCTACTACACCAATTAAATCTACAGAAAGCTCATCCTTAACTCATGAAGAAAGTGAAGGCCTGGAATTTAGGCTATCTCAATTAGAGAAGAAATTTAATGAAATGGATCATAGTATTTTGACAAAGGTGGATTTCTCAGGCTCTTAAGAAAAGCTTAAAAGAGAAATGTAAAATAAGATAATAAAACATGGAAGGTATAGAAAAGAAGATGGATGAGAATAAGGAAGAATTACAAAATTCCATGACTACCATGGAAAATCTTCTATTGGAGAGGCTTCCTAAAAGGGTTGTGGATATATGAGGAAATCTTGAACATAATGAGAATAATTTTTGTTGAGAATCAATATCATATGGAAAACAAACTGGGGATAACAAATTTAGAATCACAAAACGATAATCATGAATTTTCAACGCAAGAACCACATCATCAAGGCTTCAAGTCAACACCAAGGAACTACTACATTTCGAAGATTGATATGTTGAAATTTAATGGTAATTATCCTATAACATGGATATTCTAGATGGAGCAATATTTTTTTTTGTATCCTAGAGGAACCCAGTAGCCCGCCTAACACATAACTACTAGTAAACCTCTAGGGGTTTACGACTTGTCCGACGCTTCGTAAACTGGGTCAAAACCAGGGATATTTGAACCTTAGATCTCTTAGTTTTCACATATTTCACATTACTTTGATCACCAATTGAGCTACCCCCATCAGACTAGATGGAGCAATACTTTGATATACACCAAATGACATCATTACAAAAGGTAAACATTGCATCCATGTTTTTTGAACAAGACCAACATGTATGGTATCAATGGATTTTTGAAAGAAAAAAGGATTTTGTTATATCTCACTCCATTTTTACAGAAGAAATGATAGAAAATTATGGGGATATTAAGAGAAACACATTCTTTAGTCAATTGGTAAATCTTTGATAAAAAGGTTCAATTATAGAGCACATTCAACAATTCCAAAAACTGAGTCTTAAAGTAAAGAATGTTTCCGAGGATAATTTTTTAGACCTACCTATGGGAACTTTAAAGGAATTAATTCAACATGAAATTTGTCTCTTCTAACATAAATCTCTAGATCATGCTTTTAGTCTAGAACATAAAGTTGAAAGTAAAAATATGGCCACTAGAAAATTGGTCATTAAAAACTAGATAAAATCATGCTCCCTTTCCTAAATTGACAAGGTTGAATCCTTAGCAAATGGATAAAAGAAGAGCAAAGGGATTATGTTTCAGTTGTGATAGCAAGTATAGTAAAGGGCATAACTACAGTGAGAAGAAATTACTCTACATGGAATGTGAAGATGAAGAAAATCAATAAGTGGACTCTTCACAAGATAAAGAGCTAGAAGAGACTACTTCAAGAATATCTTGTCATGCATTGGAAGGCATCAATAGGCTACAAATCCTTAATATATAAGTATATATAAAAAAAGAAAAAAAGTAACAATATTGATTGATTCAGGTAGTACCCATAAATTCATCAATTACAAATTGGCAAAACTTCTTAATTGCTTTGTATTTCCAATGACGGAATTTCAAGTGATGATTGCAAATGGAGGTACCATAAATTGTTCGAGAAAATTCCATAATATTAAGATAGATATATTGGAGTATTTATTGTTTATTCCCATGGTTGCAATCCAAATGGGTAGTGTTGATGTTGTATTAGGGGTCCAGTGATTACAATCATTGGGAACAATGGCCCTTAGTTTTCAAAATCTTTTCATAATATTTTTCTTGGAAGGAAAGGAAATTAATTTTAGAGGTATCCAAGGCAACCCGAGTAATGTGATAAGCTCTAATAGCATGAAAAAATTGTTAAAAAAGGGAAACCAAGGTACATTTTAATAATTGTGTTCATTAGATGTTCAAAATCTATATCCTCTACTCTAATGGATCTCCAAAAAGTTATCAACGATCAGGATGAGGTATTTGGAAAAATTCCTTAGGGTCTTCCACCTGTTCTGAGACCATTACCAAGCTATTCATTCCCATCCTAGAATTGTACCACCTAACATTAGGCCTTAAAAACATCCACATGCACAAAAGAGTGAGATTGAGCATATGGTTCAAAAAATATTAGAGGCGAACATCATTCAACCTAGACATAGCACTTTCTCTTCACCAGTAGTGATGGTTATAAAAAAGGATGGTTCATGGCATATATGTCCAAATTATAGACAACTCAACAAGATGATAATCAAATATAAGTTTCTTATTCCTGATATTGATGAATTATTAGATGAATTGCACAGAGTAATTTTCTTTACTAAGTTGGATCTTCGATCAAGATATCATCAAATAAAAATGAGGTAGGAAGACATTATGAAAACATCATTTTGAACACATGAAGGTCATTATGAGATTTGGGTTATGCCATTTGGACTTACAAATGCACATTCAACATTTCAAAGCTTGATTAATTCTAGTTTCAAAACCTTCCTTAGAAAATTTATGTTACTAATTTTTTATGACATACTAATTTACAACAAATCTTGGAAAGAGCATGTACAACATATTGTCATGGTCTTGAAACTATTGGAAGAGCAACAAATATATGCAAATCCTTCCAAGTTTTCTTGTGGGGTTCAAGAAGTAAATTTTTTGGGTCATATTGTATCACATGATGATGTCATGGTGAATCCTAACAAAACCAAAGCTATAAGGGAATGGCCAATCCTCAATACCTTGAAGAAACTCAAAGGATTCTTAGGATTGATAGGATAATACCATAAGTTCATTAATACTTATGGTTAAATATTAGCACCTCTAACAAAATTATTGAAGAAGGAAGCGTTTTTTTGGACTAAAGAAGCAACCAAATATTTTGAAGAACTTAAAGGGGTTATGTGTTCAACTCTTGTCTTGGAAACAATTAACTTCATAAAAATATTGATTATGAAGTGTTATGTCTTAGGGCATGGAATTAGGGTAGTTTTGATCTAAGAAGGAAGGCCCTTTTCCTTTGGAAGTAGTGGACTTAAAGGAAATAACTTACTCAAATCCATCTATGAAAAAAAATGTTGGGCATATTACATGCAGTAAAGAAATGGCTTCCATACCTAATAGGAAGACACTTCAATGCAAAAATAGATCATGATAGTATGAAGTACTTCTTAGAGCAAAGACTGTATTCAGGAGAGAAAAAAAAGGGTCATAAATATGTTATTTTATGACTTTGAAATTATCTACAAAAAAGGGAAACAAAATATTGTGGCAGATGTAGTCTCAAGGAAAGAAGAAGGCACAAATGGTTTACTATGTTCTATTTCCATTCCACAATCTGACTTGGTGGGAGAAGCCAGGATAGAATGGCAGCAGGATGAGAATATATGAAAGATTATTCAACATCTATAGGAGGATACTGATGTAGTGGGAAAAATTATGTGAAAAAATGACTTTTTATAGTAACAATATTGGTTATATTTACATAAGAATTCTAAACTCAAACATAAGGTCCTTTTGGATTTACATGCTTCTCTCATAGGAGGACATTCAGGGTTCTTGAAGACATATTATAGGATCAAGAAACATTTTTTTTGGAAATTATTATAGCATATGTACAAAAGTTTGTGCAAGAATGTGTGGTATTTCAACAAAATAAAGGAGAGACTATCAAGACCGTAGGGTTGCTTCAAACATTATCCATCCCAAGCCAATATTAGGAAGAAGTTTCAATGGATTTTATTATAGGTTTCCCCAAATATGAAGGAAATAGTGTCATTATGGTAGTGGTAGATCAAATGAAAAAGTATGCCCACTTTTTCTCTCTTTCTCATCCTTTTAAAGCAAGTACTGTGATAGAATAATTCAAGGAAACAATCCAAAAGCTACATGGAATACCAAATATTATTGTAAGTGATAAAGATCCAATTTTCACTAGAAATTTTTGGACTAAATTATTTTCTTGTCTAGGTACTCATTCGGCTCACTACTCACCTTACCATCCTCAATATAATGGGAAAATTGAGATGGTGAATAAATGTTTAGAAGGATATCTACATTTCTTTTCATTTGACAAACAAACACAATGGGTCAAATGGTTTCCCTTTTTAGAATGGTGGCAAAACACATCCTTCCATACTTCATAAAAAATGTCATGATTTACGAAACTTTGTGGATATCATCCTCCATCCATCACATAACCATTGAAAGGGACTATAAAGGCTCAAGCAATAGAGGACAACATACAATACCAACAAGATTTTCTTAAATTATTGAAAGACAACTTGGTTATGACACAAAATAGCATGAAAAAACAAGTAGATCAACATTACAGTGAAAGGGAATTTAAAGTGGGCCCTTGGATATTTATGAGATTACAACCATATAAACAAATGTACCTCAAGCAACAAAAGAAGGAAAACAGATTAGCTCTGAGGTATTATGGCCCCTATAAGGTGTTGTAAAGGATTGGATGCATGGCTTACAAATTGGAGTTGTCCCCATCTTCACATGTACATTCAATCTTCCATGTTTCCTGTTTAAAGAATGTAATCAATGGCAAGATCCCATTCCAAACTATTCTACCAGAGATTAATGAAGAAAGGAAAATAATACTATAACTAGAAACAATTTTTGAAATAAGGAATAAATAGCTAAGAGATCGAGCAATTATTGAGTACCTTGTCAAATGGAAGAACATATTGGTGGAATAAGTGATAAGGGAAGATGATTTGTTCACGTAGAAACACTCATAGATAGTCGAGTGATGAGGAGAAAACATATTTGAAGGGAAGGGGCATGTTAAGCCCCATGTTAACCTAAAAACCGTTCATTAAAGCCCTAGAGATTGAGTGATTACATTTCTATTTTTATAATGTTATGTAGGATAGAACTCTTTAGGGTCCCATTTTATTATAATTGTACCCTTTGTATCCTATATATACGCTAAGAAGACCTAGTATTAGGATCATAAAAAATTGCCTTATACATTGTATTTTTTGTAAAAGGAGGTTTCCTCCTCGAAGTTGACTATAATTATTGGTTTCTTATAGGGAGTGAAGAAGCCTAACTATCATTTAAATATGGATTATTGTATACATATGATGAGTTCTGTTTATTTATTAGATAATGTATAACCATGATTTTAGGAGAAGTCCATGTTTCCATAGTTCTTAGGGATTTTGCAATCAAAAAGATCTTTTCAAACTTGCAAGTGTGTGTGTATTTGCCAAACATGTTGACTAATGTTTCTAATTTTGTTGTATATCAAATCTTTCTAATAGGAAATTGGGTTTCACCTTATTCCTTTTCTTGTACTAGGTTGACCATGAGAGAACATTTCAAAGGATTTCCTAGAAGTACTACCTAGTGCTAGACATAGGCATTATTAACTATTTATAGTAGTTTATATATTCAATAAGGTGAAAATTTATTCCTTGTAAGAAGAGTATTCTTGAAGAAGAAGTAATGAAGTTACTTTTCCAGAAGATATAGGTGAATTTTAGATTGCTTGAATCCATTATTCTGGCATATCTTTATTGTGTACATGTGTCATATTCTTTGCACAACTAGACAAACACATGATTTGTATGCACCGAGCACAATTGGGGGTCATAAGGCTGTGGTATTCCCACTATCTAGGGAGGTTGTAAGGGGGTGAAGTCCATGAAAAAAATTTGGGCAATTTTTGCATCAATTTTTGGCACATAGTTTTTTCTTTTGCCAGTTTTGCGGCACATGATGGTTCAACCCATGGTTTTATAAGTCCAATTAGTGAAATATAGTTGTAATATAATTATTTTAATGGATTAGGGGTTTTGAATGACATGGTGTCATATATATTGTATGGCAAACAGTGAATTTTATTGGTGACAAAAAAGGTTAGAGGTGTGGCTCTAAATGGTTTATTGTTTTTCCTAGCTTTGTTTTCCTTGTTTTGGTTTCCAAGGTAAATCTCTATGTAATATGTGATTTCCATTGTTTTAATTTTTTGTTTATTGAATTTTATTTTTTTTTGCGATATATTATTGTATAAGGTTTAAAACTTACATACCTCACAAATTTACAGGTTGATTTTGGAAATCGTTATGGGGTATGATGATTATTAAGTTGAAAAGGAGTATGACCTTTAATCCCCAATGTTAAGGATTGATGGGAGGGATCAACAATAACATGGTTAATTTTCTAAGGGGGTTTAACATAATCCAATCTAAGAATTGGGATGAGATCCTAACTTAATTTATATTACACAACATTGTGATATCAAGGTAGTTCATAGTTTTAGCAATAAGTCACCATTTGAGACTTGTTTTCTATTTTTTCCCTGAATTACATTTTGACATTTCATTTTTTCAAACTACTAAAGATAATTTGATGGAGCAATACAATGATTAAAAACAACTCATCACATTCATTTAAAAAAATCAATAGATACATTGGAAAGTGGAAGATAAGTTTTAAAGAGAAAAACAATGGTAAGGAAATGCATGATTAACCTAGAGTACGTTGTTAATTTTAGGTGGTAGACATAGTGTGGCTATGTTTCACTGAGCAAACAAAAACAAATTCCAAGGTTAAGAAACTAAAACACATTAGGTATGATTCCTTTGAGATTATGTAGCAAGTGGGTGGGAAAATGGTTTTCCAAGGGAGTTTCCACATTCCATGAGAATCTACTCTATCATTAGTGTAGAGAATTTAAAGATTTTTAAAACTTTCATTCTTAATTAATGGGAGGAAGAATTTCTAGTGATGTTAGAGGTTGAAGCCTTAGTGGGTAGATGTGTATATTGAGTTGGAACAAGACATTAAGTTGTAGAGAAATCGTTTTGAAAATTTCAATGGAAAATAAGGGTTGTTGAGGATTGGTTTAAAGGATGAGCTCCTACAAATGAAATAATGGCATATATTAGACGACGTGAATGATAAAATTCCTCATCTTATTTAGGATTGATAAACTTTGATTAGAAATTTGATTGACTAGAAGAAGTCTAGAGACTAAAGGGTAAAACCATGAATCTAGGTTAATGTCCTTCCTTCTCTTTTTTTTTCAAAAAACAATCCAAATAGTCTTGTTGGGTGACGGTGACTTACATTTTCATTGTTAACTATTTAAGTTTGACATAACCTTTTTACAATGCATAAGTACATATATTGTAGTAGTTATTTTCTTATTTTTAAAAATGGTTCGTGAATGTTTATTATTTTAACATATGTTTGAATAACATGTTGTCACAAAATACTAATCCAAATTCATATTTTTACCTTAGAGATAGAATTGACTAAGAAAGTTGATTGAACTAACTCTACTAACAGATATGAATATCAATAACAAAGTCATTTAGCATATTGACTAGATTGGATTGGGTTGACTAATGCATATATGTAGATGATTAATGGTGGGTGCTTAACACACCATCTTTTCCACATCTATCTTTTACCTCTTTAATCATTTTTTCTTACCATTTCACTTAATTTTTTAGCTTACTCTTAGTAATAACAATATTTTTTTGTCCATGATACATTCTCTTATAACTTATGTCATTTTAGTGCATTATGCTAGAATTGTGATTAAGAGGACTTAACCTTTTATGAAAAATCACAAATAGGTTGATGAGCCACTATGCTAGAATGGCATGAACAAGGAATTGGATACCATTGTCATTATAATGTTGGTAGACTACAATGTACACTACAATTAGTACATAAATGGACATTGCTACTGTTACATTGATAATACATTGTTGTTATTACTCTTATGATTGTCGATGCTTTATAATGATGGTAATTTTTTCCATTACACTCATATTATGTTTTTTTTATTATAGTGATAGCCACTGTTGTTGTTACACCCTTAGTATGTTGTTTTTATTATAGTGATTGTCACCATTGTTGTTACACCTACAAGATGTTTGTGTTGTCACACCAATGGTCACTGTTGTTGTTACACTGATATCGCTCACCAAAGATACCATGCTAGGGATGATGTTGTTTTTTGGATGCCATGGCGTTATTGTTTGGTAAAGGAAAATTGCACAACAAGGGAACCCTATTCTTTAGTACTGGTCAAAGGAGAAAGTTATATTTCTCATGCATGCATTTGCTAGCCATACCATGATGTCCCCAGCATGTTAGTTTTTTCATTATTGTATTTAGTTGAATGGCTAACATGGATTCATTTTAATGAATTGTAACCTAATTATATGAAGGCCATCTATTGGGAACAAATGTTTGTTTTGAGTTAACAATTTGGGGACAACCTGAGAATTGTAGATTCTCGTGGCTGCCTTAGAATCCTTTGCTAAAGATAAACCATTGTAGAATTGTATAAATATCCCACTCCACTAGAGAAAGGGGAGATCTTATGTTGTAATGTTGATACATTATGAATAATTCCTGATTCAATAAAAGAATTGTTGAGTTATGTTACTTTATTTTCTCATCGTGAATGAAGAACTAAAACAAAGAAGGTATCATTTGGTCATCTAAATACCCTTTCTAAGGAGGAAATGTCCCCTTATTAGTTATGTATTGTTGTATTTCATTAGGAATTAGTTATTTTATTATTAATTTCTATCTTTTGGGTTTTGCATGCAATTAAGTAGTAAATCATAATTAATGAAATGAGAATTCTGTTGCAGTAATCCACTGACTTGTTTCTATATACGATAGGTTGATTTTATTGATGGTTTATTCATTTAATAAATGATTGGTTACAATTTGTGTTAACCACATTAAGGTTGAATTTTTTTGGGACAAGACTCCAAATTTGATTTCTTCTATTATGTTAGGTTCATAGTCCAGTGCTTACCTAATTACAATTTGAGAGTATAAAATTACAGATTAGCAAGCTCACTTCTTAGTTCTTTTCATGTCCTTGCATAGTGTGGTTTCCTTCTAGAATCATTTCCTTTTAAGAAACAATTAGTTTATTTCATTCCCTGGAAGTAGGCTTAATGTAGTATAGTCTTTTCATTTGATCAGTAGAATAGTTATTCCTTTGCAATTTCTTTATTGCAACCAAGTTCATTTCAATGCCATTTACTTCCAACAAACTGTTGTAATATATATTTTTTTATTCCAATTGAAATTGAATTAGTTTATTTTTTGAAATTCAATTGATTTTCTGCTAGTTTTCATTTCATCATTAATTAGTTAAACTTAGTTTTGGTGACCTTGTTAAGAAGTATCACAATAGTTCACAAATAAAATAAAAGTCCCTTATTGATAATTAAATGAATAACCTTATAGTTATCTCTCAAAAAGAATTAGGAAGGTAATTAAAAGAGATATCAATTAGGAAGGGATGTGAGCTTAGCTTTGATAAATGCTTGAATTGAAGGATTAGTGGGGGCCAACATGCAACATAGGAAAAAAGGGTGTTTATTAGACGAGGTGAAGGACCTTTTTCCTTATATTCGTCACGTATAATAATTTTAAGGGACCAAAAAAATTTAGATAGGGAGAGATTTGATCAAAATTGGATTAAATAGAATAATTTTATTGACTAAAGTAGGCTAAATTAATAAAGTTGATTGAATCAAGTTGAATGCCTGATATAGAAGAATCAACTAGAAGATAGTTTTTTTTGTTATACTCCATAAGGGTGTAATGAGGAATTTTAATGGAAGGTGTAGACCCACTATAGTAGTGTTAAATAAATTTAATGAGGATCCATCACATTTATTCAATACTAATATAGTGAGTCCTATTTAATATAGACTTGGTCCTCCTTATATTGAATGACCTCCAATATTATTACTCTACTGTTGGCCTTTTATATCCCCCTTAGGTACACTACAAAGTCAATTAGCATATTGGTTAGAATTGATTAGTGCACATATATATTGATGACCCAAAAGTGAGATGTGCTCAAATTTTGTGATTGTGTGTACTGAAATATTATCAAGAGCATTATTAATAGTATTATATGATGCTTTAATAGATGTCAATGATGAGAGAATGTCTATGCAAAATAAGATGACTAAGATGAGTCAATTGGACAATCAATGTTACCTATCAAATGGAAGTCTAATTGCTCCATCACTTAAGGAATGAAAGTGAAATTGAATTGATCAAATAGACCCTTGGAGATGATCCATAAGCAAGTAGGATGTAGGAAGAGATAGGTAGGATAAATGTTTTGGATATTAAATAATCTAACTATAGAAATTAATTGAAGGATCACAATTGACTTAGAGAATTGTTGTATTTCTACATAAGAAGGAATTTTGTTATGAAAAGGATAGGCCTCAACTTTGTTACCAAGAATAATATGCGTCAAGTAATGCAACTTTGTGTAGATTCCCAAAAGTTATCCATGTTTACAATTCAAAATACTCACTACATGACATTTTCTAAAATTTCATAATATATAGAGTTTATTCCAAATGGATGATTTCCTTAAAATCACATATATACTATATGGTGATTTTTTTATGAGATTCATTATATATTTCTTATTTTATTAAATACTTACTAAAAAATAATCTAATTTATAATATTTATTAGACCTAGCTAATTTTTATTTAACAAAAATTGTAATATAGATACATTGAACAATTTCAACTTGCTAATTAAAAAATAAATCATGTTTATATATTTTTCTTTGCATACACTCACTTTCATCGATAATATCAACATATAATATCAACATATAATAGATCATGATAGTATGAAGTACTTCTTAGAGCAAAGACTATATTCAGGAGAGAAAAAAATGGGTCATAAATATGTTATTTTATGACTTTTAAATTATCTACAAAAAAGGGAAACAAAATATTGTGGCAGATGTAATCTCAAGGAAAGAAGAAGGCGCAAATGGTTTACTATGTTCTATTTCCATTCCACAATCTGACTTAGTGGGAGAAGCCAGGATAGAATGGCAGCAGGATGAGAATATATGAAAGATTATTCAACATCTATAGGAGGATACCGATGTAGTGGGAAAAATTATGTGAAAAAATGACTTTTTATAGTAACAATATTGGTTATACTTACATAAGAACTCTAAACTCAAACATAAGGTCCTTTTGGATTTACATGCTTCTCTCATAGGAGGACATTCAGGGTTCTTGAAGACATATTATAGGATCAAGAAACATTTATTTTGGAAAGTATTATAGCAGATGTACAAAAGTTTGTGCAAGAATGTGTGGTATTTCAACAAAATAAAGGAGAGACTATCAAGACCGTAGGGTTGCTTCAAACATTATCCATCCCAAGCCAATATTAGGAAGAAGTTTCAATGGATTTTATTATAGGTTTACCCAAATATGAAGGAAATAGTGTCATTATGGTAGTGGTAGATCAAATGAAAAAGTATGCCCACTTTTTCTCTCTTTCTCATCCTTTTAAAGCAAGTACTGTGATAGAATAATTCATGGAAACAATCCAAAAGCTACATGGAATACCAAATATTATTGTAAGTGATAGAGATCCAATTTTCACTAGAAATTTTTGGACTAAATTATTTTCTTGTTTAGGTACTCATTCGGCTCACTACTCACCTTACCATCCTCAATATAATGGGAAAATTGAGATGGTGAATAAATGTTTAGAAGGATATCTACATTTCTTTTCATTTGACAAAACAAACACAATGGGTCAAATGGTTTCCCTTTTTAGAATGGTGGCAAAACACATCCTTCCATACTTCATAAAAAATGTCATGATTTACGAAACTTTGTGGATATCATCCTCCATCCATCACATAACCATTGAAAGGGACTATAAGGGCTCAAGAAATAGAGGACAACATACAATACCAACAAGATTTTCTTAAATTATTGAAAGACAACTTGGTTATGACACAAAATAGCATGAAAAAACAAGTAGATCAACATTACAGTGAAAGGGAATTTAAAGTGGGCCCTTGGGTATTTATGAGATTACAACCATATAAACAAATGTACCTCAAGCAACAAAAGAAGGAAAACAGATTAGCTCTGAGGTATTATGGCCCCTATAAGGTGTTGTAAAGGATTGGATGCATGGCTTACAAATTGGAGTTGTCCCCATCTTCACATGTACATTCAATCTTCCATGTTTCCTATTTAAAGAATGTAATCAATGGCAATATCCCATTCCAAACTATTCTACTAGAGATTAATGAAGAAAGGAAAATAATACTATAACTAGAAACAATTTTGGAAATAAGGAATAAATAGCTAAGAGATCGAGCAATTATTGAGTACCTTGTCAAATGGAAGAACATATTGGTGGAATAAGTGATAAGGGAAGATGAGTTGTTCACGTAGAAACACTCATAGATAGTCGAGTGTTGAGGAAAAAACATATTTGAAGGGAAGGGGCATGTTAAGCCCCATGTTAACCTAAAAACCGTTCATTAAAGCCCTAGACATTGAGTGATTACATTTCTATTTTTATAATGTTATGTAGGATAGAACTCTTTAGGGTCCCATTTTATTATAATTGTACCCTTTGTATCCTATATATACACTAAGAAGACCTAGTATTAGGATCATAAAAAATTGCCTTATACATTGTATTTATTGTAAAAGGAGGTTTCCTCCTCGAAGTTGACTATAATTATTGGTTTCTTATAGGGAGTGAAGAAGCCTAACTATCATTTAAATATGGATTATTGTATACATATGATGAGTTGTGTTTATTTATTAGATAATGTATAACCATGGTTTTAGGAGAAGTCCATGTTTCCATAGTTCTTAGGGATTCTGCAATCAAAAAAATCTTTTCAAACTTACAAGTGTGTGTATTTGCCAAACATGTTGACTAATGTTTCTAATTTTGTTGTACATCAAAGCTTTCTAATAGGAAATTGGGTTTCACCTTATTCCTTTTCTTGTACTAGGTTGACCATGAGAGAACATTTCAAAGGATTTCCTTGAAGTACTACCTAGTGCTAGACATAGGCATTATTAACTATTTATAGTAGTTTATATATTCAATAAGGTGAAAATTTATTCCTTGTAAGAAGAGTATTCCTGAAGAAGAAGTAATGAAGTTACTTTTCCAGAAGATATAGGTGAATTTTAGATTGCTTGAATCCATTATTCTGGCATATCTTTATTGTGTACATGTGTCATATTCTTTGCACAACTAGACAAACACATGATTTGTATGCACCGAGCACAATTGGGGGTCATAAGGTTGTGGTATTCCCACTATCTAGGGAGGTTGTAAGGGGGTGAAGTCCATGAAAAAAATTTGGGCAATTTTTGCATCAATTTTTGGCACATAGTTTTTTCTTTTACCAGTTTTGCGGCACATGATGGTTCAACCCATGGTTTTATAAGTCCAATTAGTGAAATATAGTTGTAATATAATTTATTTTAATGGATTAGGGGTTTTGAATGACATGGTATCATATATATTGTATGGCAAACAGTGAATTTTATTGGTGACAAAAAAGGTTAGAGGTGTGGCTCTAAATGGTTTATTGTTTTTCCTAGCTTTGTTTTCCTAGTTTTGGTTTCCAAGGTAAATCTCTATGTAATATGTGATTTCCATTGTTTTAATTTTTTGTTTATTGAATTTTTTTTTTTACGTTATAGTATTGTATAAGGTTTAAAACTTACATACCTCACAAATTTAGAGGTTGATTTTGGAAATCGTTATGGGGTATGATGATTATTAAGTTGAAAAGGAGTATGACCTTTAATCCCCAATGTTAAGGATTGATGGGAGGGATCAACAATAACATGGTTAATTTTCTAAGGGGGTTTAACATAATCCAATCTAAGAATTGGGATGAGATCCTACCTTAATTTATATTACACAACATCGTGATATCGAGGTAGTTCATAGTTTTAGCAATAAGTCACCATTTGAGACTTGTTTTCTATTTTTTCCCTGAATTACATTTTGACATTTCATTTTTTCAAACTACTAAAGATAATTTGATGGAGCAATACAATGATTAAAAACAACTCATCAAATTCATTTAAAAAAATCAATAGATACATTGGAAAGTGGAAGATAAGTTTTAAAGAGAAAAACAATGGTAAGGAAATGCATGATTAACCTAGAGTACGTTGTTAATTTTAGGTGGTAGACATGGTGTGGCTATGTTTCATTGAGCAAACAAAAACAAATTCCAAGGTTAAGAAACTAAAACACATTAGGTATGGTTCCTTTGAGATTATGTAGCAAGTCGGTGGGAAAATGGTTTTCCAAGGGAGTTTCCACATTCCATGAGAATCTACTCTATCATTAGTGTAGAGAATTTAAAGATTTTTAAAACTTTCATTCTTAATTAATGGGAGGAAGAATTTCTAGTGATGTTAGAGGTTGAAGCCTTAGTGGGTAGATGTGTATATTGAGTTGGAACAAGACATTAAGTTGTAGAGGAATCGTTTTGAAAATTTCAATGGAAAATAAGGGTTGTTGAGGATTGGTTTAAAGGATGAGTTCCTACAAATGAAATAATGGTATATATTAGACGACGTGAATGATAAAATTCCTCATCTTATTTAGGATTGATAAACTTTGATTAGAAATTTGATTGACTAGAAGAAGTCTAGAGACTAAAGGGTAAAACCATGAATCTAGGTTAATGTCCTTCCTTCTCTCTTTTTTTCAAAAAACAATCCAAATAGTCTTGTTGGGTGACGGTGACTTACATTTTCATTGTTAACTATTTAAGTTTGACATAACCTTTTTACAATGCATAAGTACATATATTGTAGTAGTTATTTTCTTATTTTTAAAAATGGTTCGTGAATGTTTATTATTTTAACATATGTTTGAATAACATGTTGTCACAAAATACTAATCCAAATTCATATTTTTACCTTAGAGATAGAATTGACTAAGAAAGTTGATTGAACTAACTCTACTAACTGATATGAATATCAATAACACAGTCATTTAGCATATTGACTAGATTGGATTGGGTTGACTAATGCATATATGTAGATGATTAATGGTGGGTGCTTAACACACCATCTTTTCCACATCTATCTTTTGCCTCTTTAATCATTTTTTCTTACCATTTCACTTAATTTTTTAGCTTACTCTTAGTAATAACGATATTTTTTTGTCCATGATACATTCTCTTATAATTTTTGTCATTTTAGTGCATTATGCTAGAATTGTGATTAAGAGGACTTAACCTTTTATGAAAAATCACAAATAGGTTGATGAGCCACTATGCTAGAATGGCATGAACAAGGAATTGGATACCATTGTCATTATAATGTTGGTACACTACAATGTACACTACAATTAGTACATAAATGGACATTGCTACTGTTAAATTGATAACACATTGTTGTTATTACTCTTATGATTGTCGATGCTTTATAGTGATGGTAATTTTTGCCATTACACTCATATTATGTTATTTTTATTATAGTGATAGCCACTGTTGTTGTTACACCCTTAGTATGTTGTTGTTATTATAGTGATTGTCACCATTGTTGTTACACCTACAAGATGTTTGTGTTGTCACACCAATGGTCACTGTTGTTGTTACACTGATATCGCTCACCAAAGATACCATGATAGGGATGATGTTGTTTTTTGGATGCCATGGCGTTATTGTTTGGTAAAGGAAAATTGCACAACAAGGGAACCCTATTCTTTAGGACTGGTCAAAGGAGAAAGTTATATTTCTCATGCATGCATTTGCTAGCCATACCATGATGTCCCCAGCATGTTAGTTTTTTCATTATTGTATTTAGTTGAATGGCTAACATGGATTCATTTTAATGAATTGTAACCTAATTATATGAAGGCCATCTATTGGGAACAAATGTTTGTTTTGAGTTAACAATTTGGGGACAACCTGAGAATTGTAGATTCTCGTGGCTGCCTTAGAATCCTTTGCTAAAGATAAACCATTGTAGAATTGTATAAATATCCCACTCCACTAGAGAAAGGGGAGATCTTATGTTGTAATGTTGATACATTATGAATCATTCCTGATTCATTAAAAGAATTGTTGAGTTATGTTACTTTATTTTCTCATCGTGAATGAAGAACTAAAACAAAGAAGGTATCATTTGGTCATCTAAATACCCTTTCGAAGGAGGAAATGTCCCCTTATTAGTTATGTATTGCTGTATTTCATTAGGAATTAGTTATTTTATTATTAATTTCTATCTTTTGGGTTTTGCATGCAATTAAGTAGTAACTCATAACTAATGAAATGAGAATTCTGTTGCAGCAATCCACTGACTTGTTTCTATATACGATAGGTTGATTTTATTGATGGTTTATTCATTTAATAAATGATTGGTTACAATTTGTGTTAACCACATTAAGGTTGAATTTTTTTGGGACAAGACTCCAAATTTGATTTCTTCTATTATGTTAGGTTCATAGTCCAGTGCTTACCTAATTACAATTTGAGAGTATAAAATTACAGATTAGCAAGCTCACTTCTTAGTTCTTTTCATGTCCTTGCATAGTGTGGTTTCCTTCTAGAATCATTTCCTTTTAAGAAACAATTAGTTTATTTCATTCCATGGAAGTAGGCTTAATGTAGTATAGGCTTTTCATTTGATCAGTAGAATAGTTATTTCTTTGCAATTTCTTTATTGCAACCAAGTTCATTTCAATGCCATTTACTTCCAACAAACTGTTGTAATATATATTTTTTTATTCCAATTGAAATTGAATTAGTTTATTTTTTGCAATTCAATTGATTTTCCGCTAGTTTTCATTTCATCATTAATTAGTTAAACTTAGTTTTGGTGACCTTGTTAAGAAGTAGCACAATAGTTCACAAATAAAATAAAAGTCCCTTATTGATAATTAAATGAACAACCTTATAGTTATCTCTCGAAAAGAATTAGGAAGGTAATTAAAAGAGATATCAATTAGGAAGGTATGTGAGCTTAGCTTTGATAAATGCTTGAATTGAAGGATTAGTGGGGGCCAACATGCAACATAGGAAAAAAGGGTATTTATTAGATGAGGTGAAGGACATTTTTCCTTATATTCGTCACATATAATAATTTTAAGGGACCAAAAAAATTTAGAAAGGGAGAGATTTTATCAAAATTGGATTAAATAGAATAATTTTATTGACTAAAGTAGGTTAAATTAATAAAGTTGATTGAATCAAGTTGAATGCCTGATATAGAAGAATCAATTAGAAGATAAATTTTTTTGTTATACTCCATAAGGGTGTAATGAGGAATTTTAATGGAAGGTGTAGACCCACTATAATAGTGTTAAATAAATTTAGTGAGGATCCATCACATTTATTCAATACTAATATAGTGAGTCCTATTTAATATAGACTTGGTCCTCCTTATATTGAATGACCTCCAATATTATTACTCTATTATTGGCCTTTTATATCCCCCTTAGGTACACTACAAAGTCAATTAGCATATTGGTTAGAATTGATTAGTGCACATATATATTGATGACCCAAAAGTGAGATGTGCTCAAATTTTGTGATTGTGTGTACTGAAATATTATCAAGAGCATTATTAATAGTATTATATGATGCTTTAATAGATGTCAATGATGAGAGAATGTCTATGCAAAATAAGATGACTAAGATGAGTCAATTGGACAATCAATGTTACCTATCAAATGGAAGTGTAATTTCTCCATCACTTAAGGAATGAAAGTGCAATTGAATTGATCAAACAGACCCTTGGAGATGATCCATAAGCAAGTAGGATGTAGGAAGAGATAGGTAGGATAAACGGTTTGGATATTAAATAATCTAACTATAGAAATTAATTGAAGGATCACAATTGACTTAGAGAATTGTTGTATTTCTATATAAGAAGGAATTTTGTTATGAAAAGGATAGGCCTCAACTTTGTTACCAAGAATAATATGCATCAAGTAATGCAACTTTGTGTAGATTCCCAAAAGTTATCCATGTTTACAATTCAAAATACTCACTACATAACATTTTCTAAAATTTCATAATATATAGAGTTTATTCCAAATGGAGGATTTCCTTAAAATCACATATATACTATATGGTGATTTTTTTATGAGATTCATTATATATTTCTTATTTTATTAAATACTTACTAAAAAATGAATCTAATTTATAATATTTATTAGACATAGCTAATTTTTATTTAACAAAATTTGTAATATAGATACATTGAACAATTTCAACTTGCTAATTAAAAAATAAATCATGTTTATATATTTTTCTTTGCATACACTCACTTTCATGATATATATCAACATATAATAAATATAATAAATATTAAAAATGTTATACATGATATAATCTTTATTTTTAAATTTGTGAATAGATGTTTTTTTTTTTGCTAATTTTTTTGTACTCGTGAGACTAGCTATTGACTAAAATATCATGGCCAAGGATATTTAAGCCATCAAAATCATCCACAAGTGACACTAAGCTTCAGTCATACCAACTGATAACAAACTAAGTTTTTTTATCCACATAGTTTTCAACTAACCACCTTCACATTAAAAATACCTCATTATTATATTTTATATCTCATAATTAGATTTAATATTAACTAACCACCTTCACATAAAAAAATACCTCATTATTATATTTTATATCTCATAGTTAAATTTAAATGATTTTATGTTTTCTAATAAAATTCTTATTAATAAAATTTTGTGTTTTAAAATTAATAAAATTCTTATTAATAAAATAAGTGGATACATGTATGTTTACCTTCTATGTCAATTTCAAAGGCATTCTTACTATTAAAATAAATTGATACATGTATGCTTACATCCTACGTCCATCTCAAAGGCATAATGATAGAAGAACGATATCTATGCATGAATATTCCTATATATACCTGATTGAGTTGGTTTCATTTCAAAAGTAAGGATTATATATATATATATATATATATATATTTTTTTTGATTAATTAAAATATAATTTTGTATTATTTTTATAGTTTAAATTATGAAGTTGTTTTATTATTTTTTGGTATATGATTAGAAAAAATTAATTTATAATTTTATTTTTTTAAATTAATTAAATAAAAATATAAAAATAAAAATAAAATAAACACAATAATATTTTTTTATTTTTTATAAATATTAAAAATATAATATTTTGTCTTATGTCATTTTAGTGTATTACGCTATACTTGTGATTAAGAGGAGTTAACTTTTTATGCAAACTTATAAATAGGTTTATGAGTCATTATGTCAGAATGGCATGAACAAGGAATTGGATACCATTGTCATTATAATGTTGGTACACTAAAATTATTACATAAATGGATGTTATTACTGTTACATTAATAATACATTGTTGCTATTACTCTTATGATTGTCGATGCTTTATAGTGATGGTAATTGTTGTCATTACACTCCTGTTATGTTATTGTGTTATAGTGATAGTCACTATTTTTGTTACACCCTTAGTATGTTTTTTTTTTTGTTATTGTCATTATCACCATCGTTGTTATACCTACAAGATGTTTTTGTTGTCACACCAATGGCCATTGTTGATGTTACCATGATATCACTCACCAATTATACCATGCTAGGGATGATGTTGCTTTTTGGATGCCATGGCGTTATTTTTTGGTAAAGGGAAATTGCACGACAAGAGACCCTTATTCTTCAAGTCTCATCAAAGGAGAAAGCTATATTTTTCATGCTTGCATTTGCTAGCCATACGATGATGTCCTGAGTATGTTATTTTTTCATTATTGTCTTCAATTGAATGGCTAACATGGATTCATTTTAATGAATTGTAACCTAATTATATTAAGGCCATCTATTGGGAACGAGTGTTTATTTTGAGTTAAGAAGTCAGGGAAAACCTGAGAATTGTAGATTCTCATGGTTGCCTTAGAATCTTTTGCTAAAGATAAACCATTGTAGAATTTTATAAATATCCCACACACTGGAAAAAGGGGAGACTTTATGTTGTAATGTTGATACATTATGAATCATTCCCTATTCAATAAAAGAGTTGTTGAATTATGTTCCTTTATTTTCTTGTGGTAAATGGAAACTAAAACAAAGAAGGTATCATTTGGTCATATCAATACCTTTTCTAAGAAGGAAATGCCCCCTTCTTAGCTAGCTTTTTTTGTGTTTCATTAGGATTTAGTTATTTTATGATTAATTTATATCTTTTGGGTTTTACATGTAATTAAGTATTAACTCATAGTTGCAAAATTTTAAGGAAATGAGAATTATGTTGCAACAATCCACTGACTTGTTTCTATATATGAAAGAATTCTTTTTATCGATGGTTTACTCATTTAATAAATGATTGGTTACAATTTGTGTTAACCACATTAAGGTTGAAACTTTTTTGGCACAATAATCCATATATGATTTCTTCGTTTCATAGTTGAGTGCTTACCTCATTGCAATTTGAGAGTCTAAATGTACATATTAGCAAGCTCACTTCTTAGTTCTTTTCTTGTCCTTGCATAGTGTGGTTTTCTTTTACAATCATTTCCTTTTGAGAAACAATTAGTTTATTTAATTTCCTAGAAGTAGGCTTAAAGTAGTATAGTCTTTTTATTTGATCAGTAGAATAGTTATTACTTTGCACTTTCTTTGTTGCAACCAAGTTCATTTCCATTTACTTCCAACAAACAGTTGTAATATTTATTTTTTCCTTCCAATTGAATTAGTTTATATTTTTCAAATCAATTGATTTTCCACTAGTTTTCATTTCATCATTAATTAGTTAAACTCAATTTTGGTGACATTGTTAAGAAGTATCACAATAGTTCACAAATAAGATACACATCCCTTATTGATAATTAAATGCACAACCTTATAGTTATCTCTCAAAAAGAATTAGGAAGGTAATTCAAAAAGATGTCAATTAGGAAGGGATATTTTCTTAGCTTTCATAAATGCTTGAATTGAAGGATTAGTGGGGGACGACTTCCAACATAGGAAAAAAATATATTTATTAGACAAGGTGAAGGACATATTTCCTCATATTCTTCACACATAATAATTTTTAGGGGACCAACAAAAATTAAAAAGGGGGATATTTGATCAAAATTGGATTAAATAGAATAATTTTATTGACTAGAGGTAGGCTCAATTAAGAAAGTTGATTAAATCAAGTTGAATTCCTGATATAGAAGAATCAATTAAAAGAATATCGATGATTTTTTTTTTGTTATACTCCCTAAGGGTGTAATGAGGCCATTTAATGGAAGGTGGAATAGACCCACTATAGTAGTGTTAAATAAATTTAATGAGACTCCATCACAGTTATTCAATACTACTCTAGTGAGTCTTATTTATTATGGACTCGGTCCTCCTTATATTGAATGACCTCCAATATTATTACTCTAATATGGGCTTCTTATATCCCGCGTAGGTACACTACAAAGTCAATTAGCATATTAGTTAGAATTGATTAGTGCACATATATATTGATGACCCAAAAGTGAGATGTGCACAAAGTTTATGAATGTGTGTATTGAAGGATTACTAGGAGCACAATTAATAGTATTATATGATGATTGAATAGATGTCAGTGATGAGAGAATGTCTATGTAAAATATGATGACTAAGATCACTCAATTGGACAACCAATGTTGCTTAACGAATGGAAGTTCAATTTCTCTATCGCTTAAGGAATGAAAGTGCAATTGAATTGATCTAACAAAACCTTGGAGATAATCTATAAGCAAGTAGGATTTAGGAAGAGATAGGTAGGATGAGAGGTTTGGCTATTGGATAATCTAACTTTAGAAATCAATTGAAGGATCACAATTGACTTAGAGATTGTTGTATTTCTAGGTCAGAAGGAATTTTGTTATCGAAAGGATAGGCCTCAATTTTGTTACCAAGTATAATATGCATCGTGTAATGCAACTTTGTGTAGATTCCCAAAAGATGTCCATGTTTACAATTGAAAATACTCACTACATGACATTCTCTTAAATTTCATAATATATGGAGTTTATTCCAAATGGAGGATTTCCTTAAATTTACATATATATTATAAGGTGAATTTTTATGAGATCCATTATATTTCTTATTTTATTAAATACTTACTAAAATTTGATTCTAATTTATAATATTCGATAGACATCTAGACAATTTTTATAAAAAAAATTGTAATATAGACACATTGAACAATTTCAACTTGCCAATTAAAAAATAAATCATGTTTATATATTTTTCTTTGCATACACTCACTTTCATAGATAATATCTACATATAATAAATATTAAATATGTTAAATATGATATAATATTTAATTTTAAAATTGATCACAATTTTACTAATATTTTTTTTGTTTGATAGTTTTTTTTTTTAACTTGTGGAACTAGTCATTGGCTAAGAAATCATGGCCCAAGGACATTTAAGCCATCAAAATCATCCGCAAATAATACTTAGGCTTCAGTCACACCTACTGATAACAAGCTAAATTTTTTTTATCCATGTAATTTCCAATTAACTATTTTCAAATAAAAAATACCTTACTAAAATACCCTATTATTATATTTTATATCTCATAATTAAAATTAATAATAAATATAAATATAATAAATACTTTTATGTTTTAAACTTAATAAAATTCTTATTATTAAAATAAGTAGATACATGTATGTTTACATTTTAAGTCCATCTCAAAGGCATTCTTACCATTAAAATAAATTGATACATGTATGTTTACATCCTACTTGCATCTCAAAGGCATAATGATAGAAGAAAGATATCTCTCCATGAATATTTCTATATATACTTGATTGGGTTGTTTTCATTTCAAAAGTAAGGATAATATAATTTGAGTTCTCAATGATGATGATGATTAACATCTACTGAGACCAATTGGTCTATCAGACCTATAATTTTCTTATTTTTTAATTGTCTTGCTCCTCGTCTTTCTTGGCGAGATTGGTGTTGTAGCTTTCTTTTTTTTCTCTACGGTCTTCCAACTTTCTCTATCTTGCATCTCCTTCATCTCTTCTAGTTCTTAGGAAATTGGTGTCTTACCTTCACGATCTATTTTGTTCATCCTTTTGAAGATAGTTGGAGAAGAAGTTTGGTCTAGGAGATCTGCTTTGCTATTAAATGAAAATTTATTTTGTGCGGTATTTGAATCCTCATAATTGTCGAGTTCACTCTTTTGTTGCTGGGCGGCGCTTTCCCCCTGGTTGTCTTAAGAGTTGTTTCTTTCTTGCCCGATTTCTTGTGATTTAGAGTTTTCTCAAGAGTGTTCTTCTTTGATGACAGTGTAGTGTTTTTTTTGTGCTCCTTCCCACCATGTAGATCTGTGGTGATTTTTTCTAGCAAAATTTTTCTCGGAGGCTTTTGGAGAATTTTTGGCTAGGTGACCTGTCTCAAAGCAGGATCGACATCTGAACAGGACACTTTCATAATCGAGCTTCTGGTTCCACACATAGTCTTTACTTGTTAGGTGTATTTCAGCTGGGAAGCGAGCGCTGAAGTCCATTTCCACACAGATGCGTGCATAGGTGGTTCTAGCATATTCCTTTGTTTCTGGGCACCTGCAGTAAAATTTCCCAATTGCATTTCCCAATATTATTTATATAATTTGATTAATTAAAAAAATATTTATATAATTTTTTATTATTTTTATAATTTAAGTTATGAAATTATTTTATTATTTATTATTTTTGGTATATGATTATGAATAAATTAATTTATAATTTTAGTTTTAAAATTAAATTAAATAAAAAAACAAATAAAAATAAAATAAATATAGTAAAGTTTATTATTTATTTTGTTATTGTTATGATGTTTCATTATATTTTTTAATATAAAATTTATATTAAAAAATATAAATTAATAAAAAAATTGATATATTATAAATTATATATATATATATATATATATATATATATTATATTATATATATATATATATATATATATATATAAGATTTTAAATAATGATATACTTACATTTTATTTAAATTTACAAATTTTATATAGCGAAAAGAATTATAGAAACAAAGAAAAAGATGAGGAATTCTTCTTTTAAAATCTTTTTTTAATTATAAAAATGAATTTTTTTATAATAAAAATAAGTGATATGAAGCAATTAAATTAACCTAAGATGTTAAGCAATTTAATATATAAATAATGTGTTTATTATTCTTAAGTTTTATATATTTATTATTTTTTAAATTTGATCAATTTTATGTTACATTTATCTTTTCAAATTATAAAAGATATATTAGATCAATCCTTAGAGTTTTTAATTTTTTTGTTCTTTTGAATTATTAGTTTTATCTTTCTTTCATTTCTTTTTATGAGTTAGATGAATGTCTAGTATCTTAACTTTTTAAAGCTATTTATTGATGACGATGATGGTGATGGTGGTTAACGTCCACTCAGACCAAAATTTGGTCTATTGAACCTAAAGAAACAAATTACTTAGTTTGATTTAAGATTTTATTCCTATGCTCAAAAAACTTAGAGAGAAGCCTCTCGAACTCACTGTAATTTTGACATCGTAAAAGGCTAGGAAGGTCAGCATTGCAACAAAGATTTTGAAATTGAGATCTAATTTTAAATAGTTCCCTTTTCATTACTACTTGTCATATTATAATCCCTTTTGATACCCAAATTTACTTATTGGGTGGGGGGCGTTGGTCGAGCCTGCTTCCGCATCCTCTCTCGCTCCAGGGCAACTACATATTTTGGTTCCGGCATTTGAAATCTCACTACAGCTACATATTTTGGTTCCGGCATTTGAAATCTCACTACAGAGGTAAGCTTATATAGATGAATGCATGGATGGTCATTATTTAAATAATTTATTTTATTTATAAATATGATTTTCTTTTTTCTTTTTTTTTATCTATTAGACTAACCTAAGTACCCACGGGGATTTGAACCGGTGACCTATCGCAAGGAGTGCCTTAACAACACACCCATTCACCGTCAATCCAAAACCCCATGGGCATTTATAAATATGATTTTCACTTTCATTCATTATTAAAATTATATGTATAATAAATATTTAATTTAAATATAAATAAATATAATTAATAATATAATGAAAGTGATAAAAATTTAAACAATAATGTAAACAACTTGATATCACAATGTCAATGTGCAATGATCATGTTAAAACATAATAATACTCAATAATAGGTTTTCATAACATGTTGATTTTATGAGAGATAACATTCTCTAAGTAGAGAGAAGTCTATGTGCATGATATATAGAGGTGTGGTGAAAGATTCTCATGGTGGTAAGAGTATTATGAATTCAATTTTAATTTTGATGTACAAAGTTAAGAGGACACAAATGAAATAATAATTTATTAGCAATAAATAAAATTTCAAACTATTTTATATTGAAATTCAAATTAATATATTTATACAACTCCATTTCTAAATACTCTTTATTAGACATATATTTTAAATATTTTATTTTCTTACAATTTTACTATTTTCATAATATTTATTTAGTTATTTTAAAAATCATAAATATAACCTCACCAATTTAGTAAATACAAATTTTTATTTTTTAAAATTCTATCCAAAATATACAACTTTGACAACTCATTACAACACCTACATTCTCATGGTAAGTAACAAAGTTCCAATGATAATAATTTACCTAAAAGAGTGAATAAAGGTAAAAAAAAAAAGTTTTTTCAACCAACAAACATTGGCTCTCCAATGCAAATTGCAACAAAACCAAGCCTGACTAGTATGTACATAGTTTCAAAACTTATGCAAAATATACAACCTTGACAACTCATTACAACACCTACATTCTAAGTACCAAAGTTCCATTAATAATAATTTACATGGAAGAGTGAATAAAATAATTTTTTCAACCAACCAACACTGGCTCTCCAAGGCAAATTGCAGCAAAACCAAGCCTTGCTAGTATGTACACAGGTTTCAAAACTTATGCTCCTTCTTGAGGGGGGTTGAGCCCTCTACTACCAACATTGCTAATCATGATGAACAAGGATGTGTTGTAAATAAAAAAATGATTAAGAGAAGTAATAAAATAAAATATGTGTTGGGAACAAAGAAGCTCCCCAATCAGAACGACAAGTCATGGCATGTATGTTGTTGGATGCTATAATTTCTACTTTTAAGGCATCAATCCCTATGCAAATATAAATATAAATATAAATGCAAATGCATCTCCCCTCCTTTGGAAATAATAATATTAATATATTGGGAGAGGAATTTTCTTTTCACATCTTTTAAAAGTGACATGTAGTTGTTTATTTACCTTGTTATTAATTGCAGGTTCCAGTTTCATTCTTTTCCACATGGGGAGGACATGTGGTTGGTACAGTTTTTGGTTGTGGGTGTGTTTTCAACTAAATGGATTACACGTAATTGGTGCAGGGTTTGGGTTATATAAGCATCTTTGATGGTCACTAAACCCGTAGGGAAAATGACGTTGGGGAGACTTTGATGGTTAAAAAGGGGACCATTGAGTTATCTGGTTGTGGTCATAATTAGATGGACCATGGTATTGTCCAACTCCATGGAGCATCCATCATTCTCTGTAATAATTTTTATTGCTTTGGCAATAAAAGATTAGGTGGCCACGGGAAAAAGAAGCGCACACGACAGAATACGAGACACAGGCTCTGAAATCCACCCTGTTTTGAGGGAGACGACCCGAGGTTGCCAACATATTTAATTTGGTAAGAGAAACTAATGATTCGCTGTTCAAGGCTGCAACAACCCTATTATTTTTTGCGCGGAGGAGCTGTAAATATTGAGCGCATGCCTTCGGCTTACGGGGTGGGGCCGCGCAGCCCGGATACAGGCCGGCATTGAAGGCTTGAAAAAGTCGGATGACGTAAGGATAACCTGGAAGGGAGGGGACGTGGCGGGTTAATGAGTAAAGGAGAGCTCATTTCGTGGGAGCTGGCCGTTCCGGGAAAACTGAGAGAAATATTTTATGACCGCCTGGGCTTCCAACCGCAGACTTATGGAAAGCGAGACCAGTGGTGCGGCACATGAGCCGAGCTGTAATGGGGGTTTTAAATGGTAAAAAGTCGCCGCGGTAGCCGTGTTCCGACACGTTGAATTTTGCCGGGGGACGTAGATGCCTGGCCGTTGAGGTGGTGGGATCCGCGATAATCGGCCGGCACGTTCAAGAGGCTGCGATGGGGTCCGTTGTACAGCTGGGTGTGGGGTCATGGGTCAGTTATGATGCGGCCGCCGGCAAGTGCACGAACGGGGCCGGGCCGTAGGTTCTGTATGCCTGCCCGGGGGGCCGCCCTCGTGCACGGCTTTGGTGTTTAACTTGTTCCGGGTCCGAGGCTTTTAGGCAGCGGTTCTGTGTGTATTTATTAAATTTTGTTTGTTTCTTTGCCACCTGGCTGTTTGGACAGCCTCTTTCCTTCCCCTTTCCACCCTCTCACTTTCATTGCTGTTAACTATTATTAGCTTACCAAGTACTCCGTCTGACAGCGCAGCATCTCATCCCATCGCATCTCATCTCAGCTCCTTTACCTCCTCCGCCTGGAATCCTTCCCTCTCCTCATATACATGTCCATATCCATCATGTTACCTGTACTCACTGCCTTGGCTTCACTTCACTCATAGGGGTGGACGAAAGGAAGCGGGGGTCGGGGTCAGGGTCCGGGTCGCTTTTCCAGTTGTCCTCTCTTTTTCAATCCCGACCTGGACTTGTACCCGCTGTGTCGATCATTTACATTCTCCCTCTTTTAATTTTTTCACAGAGAGGATTGAACTGAAAATAAAATGAAAATGAATGCTTTTTTTCCACCCATGTGATAATGGTGGACTGGACGACTCTCCCTCCACGCTCAGCCCCTGGGAAAGTGTCAATGGCGTGGTGCGCGTGTAAGAGAAGGTACTGAACGAACGACATCGTCCAGCCCGCCACTCCCCGGATATCGAAATCACGACCTTTTTGTCAACTAACGGCTGTTGAAAGAATGCAGCAACCGCAGCTGCCATCAGCGAGTGGACAGTATGGTGTGCCCGAGGTTCCTCAGTTCGTCGGAGGCCGTTCTTCTCACGGTCACATGCTCGGGATCTCCCACGACATGCCGCACCACGAACCACCGCAATCACAGCACTTGCAGCAACAGCTTTTGCAGCAGTCTCATTCTCAGCCCCCGCAGCAGCAGCAGCAGCAGCAGCAGAGTGTTAATCTGCAGGTTAAAACGGATTCTTTAACCGAGATCCAGTCCTCGGCTGCCACCAGACCGCCTCCGCGGACTACCGATGGCTTTGAACAGATGGTGCCGAACAGCGCTTTCGGTGACGACGAGGTGCTTGCAGCGGCTGAAGATGGAGATAGAGGGGCGGTCGGCAGCCGCTGGCCCAGACAGGAAACCCTCGCTCTTCTTAAAATCCGATCCGAGATGGACGCTTCGTTTAGGGACGCTAGCCTCAAAGGGCCTCTATGGGAAGAAATTTCACGGTATGGATGCAACCCATTTCCCCATTCTTTCAGTTCCGCTGTTTAAATTATATGTGGTTCGAAATTGAGAATTGACACGATGTTAAGGGTTCGAATCTCAGCAGATCTAAAACACTGTTATTGTCTAAATGCTCTTCCAAAGCAGGTTATTAAGAGGGATACGCCATTCCAGTCTCTCCCATCTCAATTTTCTCTGAATCTGCAAGAAAAACAAACTCGACTGTCCAATACATTAAAATTTCTTTAGAAGCCAAATCAGACTGTATTTCACCAAAATATTCCTGACGGCATAGAATTTTTAATCCAGCACAGAGCGACAAAGATCAAGGATTACAACCTATATAATTCTGGGCAATCTTTAGCTATCCCCCCGATCTGTGGCTGGATTCGCACAGACAGTGTATTAAAGTCAATTTCAACAATAGTGTAATTAACTGATAAGTCTTTTCCCGCACCAGTAGTGAAATCGGGACTTAATAAGCCTTGTCACGACTCCATTATCACTACAACATGTTTCTTTTAGTTGAATTCCAGCTCAATTTCCTCTAACCTAGCCTGCGAGATGAACTCCAGCTCAATTTCCTATAACCTAGCCTAGGCAGCAATAAAATTCACTATCAGCAGAACTTGACAACTCCCTATTCCCTTTTTTTTCGATATTTTTTCTATCTAATCCTGTTCAAATTTTAAAGCTTCCGATTTTTTTTGTTTGCAACTTTGCTTTTCATCTAATCCTGTGTAACAGACGGATCAAATTGAAATTTCTTCAATTTTCTGAATCTCAATGATTGAGCTTGTTCTCTTCAAATTCAGACTCGGATTTAAAAATTTCTGTACGTATTATGCTTAAAAAATTTCCTACTCTTTTCTGTGAACTTAAATCTTTGGATTTACTCCCATTTATTCTTGTCTAATGTACAGATCAAAGTTCAACTTCTTCAATTTTCTGAATCTCAATGATTGTTCTTGTTTTCTCCAATTTGATTGTCGCGGACAGAAATTTTGACTTGATCTACAAAATTTTGAAGGCATCATGATATTTCTGATTTCTGTGGCTTATATTAAGAGCTATTTAAATATAAACAAAGCGTAGATAATGATGTGATTCTGTAGGTTGGATATTATGAAGCTAAGTATAGGATGTGGACAGAGGGATATTTTATGGTGACAAATCTGCTGATCTTCTTGCATTATTGAACCTGGTCAGGAAGCTTGCAGACCTAGGTTATCAGAGGAGTGCCAAGAAATGCAAAGAAAAGTTCGAAAACGTTCAGAAGTATTATAAACGAACTAAAGACGGAAGAGCTGGCCGGCAGGATGGTAAAAGCTATAGATTCTTCAGCCAGCTGGAAGCTCTCCATAATCATCATAACAACAACAGCAATAATAATCTTCACAACAGCAGCAGCATTGGCAATAACACTAATAATGCAAGAAACAATCATAGCCATGCACTGAGCAGCGGGGCCGGAGCACCAGTCAGGCCACAGCCTCCCGCTCCTACTGTGCTCACCAACAATGATACTGCCGGTGCCGGTGCCAGTGCCACTGCCGGGGAATTGAACAGAAATAGCGGCGCCGCTACTAATGCCATCGTATTGAGGCAAAGCGCAGATTATACTGCCGGTAATTTAAGTTTCTCGTCCGAATCGTCCGAGGACGAAGAATTTGATGAACAGACGGACAGTCGGAAAAGAAAGCGGGGCTCCAGCACCACAGAGAAAATGATGCTGTTTTTCGAGCAATTGATAAAGCAAGTAATGGAGAGGCAGGAGATCATGCAGCAGAAGTTTCTGGAAACTATAGAGAAACGCGAGCAAGACAGAATGATCCGCGAGGAGGCTTGGAAAAGGCAAGAAATGGCGCGATTGAACAGAGAACATGAGATTATGGCCCAGGAACGAGCCCTTGCGGCTTCCAGAGATACTGCATTCATTGCATTGTTTCAGAAAATTACAGGCCAGAATTTCCAGGCTCCTGTTATGGCTCCTGTGGCACAGTCGACAACGACTATCAATAATACTGTGCCATTGCCGACTCACGAAACGCATCCAGCCGGGGATGTTGTTACTCCTCATCATCAGCGGGATACTACTCAAGATGTCAATGTAGACCAAACGGAATTGACCTTTGATCCCAACAGCAGCAGGTGGCCCAAGCCTGAAGTTCATGCATTGATAAAGCTGAGAACCGGACTGGAGCCCAGATACCAAGACGCCGGGCCCAAAGGCCCGCTGTGGGAAGAAATCTCTGCTGGAATGGCCCGCCTCGGCTACAGCCGCAGCTCCAAGAGGTGCAAGGAGAAATGGGAAAATATCAACAAATACTACAAGAAAGTTAAAGAAAGCAACAAGAAACGGCCGGAAGATGCAAAGACGTGTCCTTATTTTCACCAGCTGGAACAATTATACAAGAAAAAGATCTTCGGTAATGCAGCCAAGCAAGAACACCCGAACCAGGAGGACGCCCGCATCGAGCAATTACCCGGCGGAAACAACAACAATAGCGACAGAAACGAGCGCCAAAGCACAGACGGCATCCTGGTCATTGTGCCGCCTCCAGGATCGTCATCGGACGTCAAGAACAGCAATTCAAACCCTAACAATAACGGTCCACCGATTCCTTCAAGCAGCGGAACAATGCAGGCAACGTTCTTTACAAGCCCGGAGAATGGAACCGGCGCCGATCAGCGAGCTCTGAAGAAGGTAAAGATGACGCTGCAGAATTTAAATATTTTTGGCAATCTCTATTCTGAAACCATTTAATTCTAATGATTTTAAGTGATCTCATGAATTGAAGCCAGAAGGCCTTGTGATGGACGTGATGGACATGGACGACATGCGGTCCGCGCCGCAGCACCAACAGCAATCCGTTGTAGACGATTACGATGATGATAAAATGGACACAGAAGAAGAAGAAGAAGAAGACAGCGACAATAACAGCGAGCAAGAACATCATAATATTATTCCTATTCCTACTATAGCCACTACTCACGACAGGCAGCCGACGACGGTGGTCGATCATCTGCCGTTTGCCGAGTTTGTTCACGAGAGCCGAACGAGCACTACAGCCGCCGCCACAGCTGCCAGTTCCTTCATGGCCATGGTCCACCGCTTCGCTACAGCCGAAGCTCCCGAGTTCAAAACCTCTAAAGCATAAACCGCCGCCTAAGATCATAAATTATCATCACCAGCGGCAGCAGACTGAGCTTGTGTACCATATGTACCATTAGCAGAGGTTTAGGTTTAAGGTTGGGATGGGATTATGGCCATGAAGGAATTTCATCTTTATTGTCATCAAGCAAATAACCCTAATAAATTTGCGCTGCCATTGTTGCAGGGACTGTTACAGGGAAGTAGTTTTTTTGGTTAGCATATTTATTTATTTATTTATTTGTGGAATAAAATCTGATGTGTGAAAGGTCGTTTCGGCTGCTGCAATCGACAAAATCGAATTATAAGTGATGCAGTGGGCATATGGCCCTCTGACTTCATCTCTCTGTGGACTGTATAGACAGAGAGCTGGTAGGCCTCTCATATTTTCCTTCTGTAATCTTATTGACTTCATTATGAACCCAAAAACAAAATCCAGCTGTGTTGCACCGTCGAGTTTTACCACTTGTAAAGAATCTTTCCATTATTTTATTAACCGCGTCTTTCTGCCATAGAGCCTGACACTGGCCAAACTGGTTCATGTTCTTTATTGTCGTGAATGAATATATATATATATATACATTGTGTATATATACATATATTGTGGGAATCTATCCATTCGCCTGCAATTCAACTAAAACAGTATTTATTTTGAAGTTTGTTGGGTATTTATTTTCTGGTTTCTTGAAATTGAGTGCAGTTAGGCTGATTAAATTATAAAAGAATCTCGTGCCGCGATAACGACAAAACGCAGTGCCATGGATAGACGATGACGACTTACCAGTAAATGTCGTGTTTTTGAACCATTCATTCAATTATTTGTAGGCGGCGCGTGCCAGATTGTCTCCACATGATCCAAGAGATCGGATTAGCAAGACAAATCAATAATAATATAATATAATAAATATATTCTTGAGGAGCCTTGCGATTGAATCAAATTGATAAGCTTGAAAGATTCGTTTTCTCACCGAATTCTTAATTCAGATTAATTAGAAATATTTTATTGTTCGATTATATTGACGAATCTTTATAGGTTTTTGCGTGCTTGCTCGCATATCGAGTACCAAACAGCGTCGTCGAGTGACGCGGCAGCCTGCATTAGATGTCGGATTGTACTTCTCAATGACCCTCACCCTGCATTTGCATGAGATAGTAAGATTGTACTCCTTGGCCTCTAATGTGTTAGATGTCGGATTGTACTTCTCAATTGTAAGTCCACTTATTACATGGTATTGTCGCTGGTTGTTCTTAGATAACTATTTTGGTGATGGTAAAACCCAGACAAATGGTTAAAGCTCAGGTTGTTTTTACTGTTTTATAAAGATTAAAATATATATATATATATATATTCCCCTAAATTTTGTGTTATTTGCTTTAAACTTTGATTCATGATAAAACAAAACTCATAGGAACCCTACTCCCTAAGCTTTTTTATATGCCATTTTAGCTCAAACACATGGATGGATGATAACCTTGTGTGGAGATGGAGGATAACATTGTTATGTGATTATTTTAGCGGAAACACATGGATGGATGATAACATTGTGCGGAGAGATGATAACATGGATGGATGATAATATTGTGTGGAGAGATGATAACATTGTTATGTGATGATGATTAAAAACAATGTGTAATTATCATGATAATTTATGTGAGATTGGGAAGGTAGTTTTTTATAATTAGAGTTGAATAAGAGTTGTAATATGCTTTTGAGTTGGTTAAATTATTAGTTTAGGTTTAAGTTATTTTGTATTTTTAGAGTATTTTTTATAAGAATTACTATTTTATGGTTTTATGGTTCTGTTGTATGAGATGGTTATATATTTTTAGTTTTAATTTAACCTAATTTATATATATTATAATAATAATATATTTTGAGTATTAATTTAATATATATTTTATATATTATAATAATAATGAATTATCACAATATTATATGAATATAAAGATTTAGAGTAGGATGCAATTTGTTTTTGTTTCTTATTATTTGAAAAAGTAGGACATGTATTTTACATTGTGAATTCTCATGTCAACTCAATTTTAATTAATTTGTTAATTTTATATCACTAAAAATGTTAATATGCTCTCGTCTATAAGCAAAGGATAACCTTAGATTACTAGTTTTTTGCATGATAACTTAAAGGGTTTGTAACTATGCATTAGTTGAGGTATATGGCTCGAACATAAGACAACTATCTTTCAAGATAAACTTCTAGTTTCTCTTAAAGTCTCTTCTCAAAGTCTTGTAATCTTAGCCATGTGCCCCCCTCCTCATCCTCCATCCCTTCTCCTCCCACCCATATTGAAATCCAATCTTACTGTCCATGGACTTTTTTCGATGGTGCTGCCCAAGGCTCCCCTTCTATTGGTGGAGTTGGGGGTGTTCTTCATCTCTCACCTTCCCATTCTCTCTCCTTTTCTTCCAATATTAGCTCGGCCTCAAACAACATGGTTGAACCTTTTTCTCTTTAGACCATCATCCTTTTAGCGATCTCAAAAAATGTTTGTGCCATCCATATTTATGGAGATTCACATGTGGTGATTCAATGGATGAATAAAAAAGACAAGCTTCAAACATATACACTTCAACCACTCATGAAAAATGTACAAAGAAAAGTTTCTCATTTCTCATTTATCTCTCATGAACACATTTACAGGCACCAAAACGAAGAAGCAAAAAGACTCTAAAAAAACAGTATGGATGTAGGCCGAGGCACATGCAAAGTCGCTAAAGATAAAAAAGGTTGCAAAACATAATTTGTTTTTTACCCTTGGGTCTGATCGAGACAAGAAACACATCCTTTTTGATGCACTATTTTTCAAACTCTACATCTATCCATATTTTTTGAGCATTTCTTTCCAAGCATTAGGAAGATATTTTGTTTGCTACTTCTTATAGTCTCTTTATACAAATGGATTAATTACTTTATGATACTCCTATCAACATTGTGCACACAAAAGGCAAAGTTTCCATAGGGAAATGACAAAAATAATTTGGGGGCTCACTCTATGTGGGCAACAATTTTGTATAACTACTTTAGGTCAAGGTGTAAATTTTGAAACACCTTTTTTGTGATATAGGTGTTGGTCACAAACAACACTGCTAGTTTTTTCTAACATTGAACGATCATATGATTGGTCAAAAGGTCACATGAATGCTTCGACATATACGGGTGTAGCCTATTTATTCTCACATAATGGAAGCTGCAAATTGCTTTCTCTGAAAATAAAGAAAAAGAAAAAAAGAAGAAGCTAATACAATAAGAATATAAGAGCTCTTTAGAACCTACATAATATCAACAATCACCATTGAATTGGAAACCTAATTTGAGTTGGATAGGAAAAAAATAGAAAATCTAAAAGAATCCACAATATTGCAAACAAAACACAAGATACATTATTGGAAACATAGTATTATAATGAAAAATAAATTTTGTTAATGAGTTGATAATGAAAAACAATATAATGTAGATAACAATAGAGTGTGTAGAATGATGTTGTTATTATCTAAGAACACTTTTGATGATTATGTTTATCCGCATAAATCCCATAAGACAAAGAAAATATAATAATTCCAAAACTTCAATATGCAATAACAATAACCTAACATGAAGCTTCATATGATACAAATCTATGTTCTAAAATAAAAACCTTGATAGGATCATTTAACCTTTTATTTTATGCTCTATTTTAGGTCTCTATAATGTATTGGAAAAAATATTTAGATTCAAAACATCCCAATTGTGTAAAGCCACTCAAAAATATAGAGAAAAGGCCTTAAAACTTTTAATACTATGAGCATCTCTAAGATGGCCTTACATGTCCACATAGATCACAACCTCATGGTAAACCAATGGTTAAAAAGAACATAATGGTGGCCTCTGCCAAAGTGATAGTAATTTCTCATGACCTCTTTGTATCATTTTATAAACAACACACTTATCAACTTTACATTAGATATTTACATTGTAAACTTTGATCACATGATATAAATGTCTATTATACTTATTTCTTCTCCAAGAAAACTAATATATTATAGGAACAAGAAAGTTAACTACATCTTATACACAATGCCACCTAAAAGGTTAGGTTATTATTAATATTCATAACTAATTTAACAAAGTCAAAATTAACAATGAGTATTAATCCCATACAATACTTATCTAGCATCTAAATTCTTCAAAACATCTTGGTTATGCTATTATATTCATGGTCTTCAAAATTTCATGAATTTGCAGCTAAAAATGCATTCAATTTGAGTGTTTTCATCCAATTTTGTGCCTTTAAAACATTCTTCGCAATGATAATTAAAAATGCTCACTCAACTATGTCCTTTGTATTCTTTGTCTCCTTTCTAGTTAAAATCATTTCTAAAAATATCCTTGCCTTCTGATTTGGTGTTGTATTAGAAGTATTGTTGAACCTTTGAATTTTCCTCCATTTGACAAACCCATTTTCCTTTTTCCATATATTTTGTTACACATTTTTCATTTCATCTATGAATTACAAGTCATTTAGGTCATGCAAACCACAGTAAAAATCTAATTATCAATTCTCAGCTCAATATCTATGTTTTATTTATGAAATTGGTTTAAACTATGTTATAACTACCGAAAGATGCACATTCTGCAACTAACTTGAATTTATGCAACCAAATCCTAAGTTCTACATGCTTGCATGAGTTACAAGACAACTAGGACACATGAATAATTGCCAAATGTTATCTACATGGACATCCACCTATTGGTCGTAGTTGGAAGCTCATGGGATGAGAAGATCTCATTGGTCAAAGTAGAATTCAACGTGGCTATGTAACACTGGTTTTGAGCAAAATACCAAAGGACCGGCTACCATCAAGCGAGTGTGGAAAATGTCAAGCGAGCAAGATATAATCTTAGCTAATGATGTGTCAATAAAAGTTGTCTCATGATTCGCTTCTTCACTAGTGAACCATGAGAGTGAATTTCCTATTTTGATTTAAAAACTTAGATGTAAAACTCATAACTTATTTATCAACATTAATTTTGTAAAATGTTAATTTAGAAGACATTATAAAATGCTTCATTCTAGAAGCAAAAGGGAGTTAAGTATTAATTCATTTCAGATTTTTGTTATTATTTGCTAGAGAAAACTCTATTTTAAGTAACACAAACACTTTGTTTCATAGCACAATTGTGACTTTCTTGACAAGTCAAATCTCATGATATGAATTTCTAGTATCTCACGCTCACCAGGAGGGCCCCTGTGGAGTTGTGAGAGATAGTATAGATATTTCTTTTGATAATTTTTATTCCATTCCTTAAACTTTACAATTATATTAACATTTTCTTCAATTCAAATCTTTAAATAATTAGATGTCTTAGAGGCTTTGCTTTCAATTCCAATTTTTCTTACTTGTGTTTGGTTCATGATAGGTCAAGCACTTGATAGTAAAACAAAAACTCCAAAAACATTTTCTTTTTGCTTAGTCTCAGATTTATACTTTAGATGCTATGATTAGTTCTGGTTATGAATGTGCACATTAGTAATCTTTGAAGGCTTTTGCATTTGAAATCCTGTCAACATTTCATTGCTTTTCAATCACTTATTTCTACACTAATTTAATTTCCAATTTTTATAGAATAGCTATGCTCTCAAATGGATAGATATATTTCCTTTCCAATACATTAGAATAGACTTATTTCAAGTTTCAATAGATCAGATTTATAATAGAACTATTTCAAAAGATTTCTAGAATACATTTCCTTTTTCAAGTCAATTAGATTAAATTTCCTTTTATTGTTCAATAGAATAGATTTACATCTCTTGTTCAATAGAATAGATTTTCATTTCATGATGAAGAGAATAGATTTAAATTTTGATTCACTAGAGTAGTTTTCATTTCCTTGAGAAAAAGCATAGCATACTTTGAAGTTTGAAATGATTTTTTTAGATAGAATATGTGCATATGCTTAATGAGACCTAGTCTAGATTTGATTTTCATTTGTAATTAGTTTAATCTCCTTTAAATTAAAATAGATGTCCTAGCATATATGGTGCAAGTACAATTCAAAAGTTCACAATCCTTGGTTGATAAGTTAATGAAGTAATTTAACCAACAATTAAATTACCCAACAAATAATTTTGGAACCCTGGCTCCTTTGTCTAGTGTCTAGTCTAAACTCATGCTCTTGACAACCTACCAAGGATAGCAAGGGGATTAAGAGGGTGGCCTATTTTACAACCCACTTTTGTTTTCTTTTGCATTTTCAATGGTCTATGCCCTCTTTCCCTGGGACACATCTAAACAACTAGCAAGATCTATCCTCTATCTAAGGGGGACACTTTTGTATAAATTCCTTCTTAGGTGTATGAATAAAATAAAAATGACAATCATCCTTTTGTCTACTCTAATCTTGATCTTCTCTCTTTCACTTATTATGTTCTTTCCACATGCATGTACACACTTTTAGTTTCTTTAGCTAATTTTCTTCTACTCTTTTCTAAATTCTCTTTATCATCTATGTGCCACACCCAATGCTCAACTTTCTCCAAAGTAGGATAGTTCCAACTTGAGTACATCATGAATTACTAACCATAGAGTGGAAACAACCCTATGAAAAGAAAATATCTAGACTTATTAGAAACCCTCCGAAATGACCCAAGTCCTTTGTCATCTTTATCTCGCTAAGCTTGATACTTTGGCAAACTCATTTTGAGAAGACATGTCAACCATTAAGAACTTACTCTCTATCTTATATAGTTTTTTTAACCCATATTGTGAAGAATTTCATTGCCTTACATGGACAACATTGTCTCCATTTATCCCATATATAACTCTATATAAGAATACAAAAATTGAAAACAAAACTATTCATTCATATTTGTCGAATAGTCCTTAAGACAAATGGACTGAACTTGTCTATATTTATCCATATAGTTGATATAATAATAAAAAAATAAAATAAAATAAACTTATTTTCCCGTATCACATATTCCGAGCTTACATTTGGACATCATCTCTGCTTAGTTTCTAACCCACTATATTCCACCTCCACCTATTTCATGTTGCTAACTCCTCTTATACTTATGTATTCCCATCAATATTGTACTCAAACACTCAATCCCTAAAATCTTGCTTACTCCTTTGTCTTTAACATCTATGACAAATGGGGGCATGTCATCTTATCCCTTTATCCTTAAGCATGCATGACTTATTTTTGATGGGTCTAAACTATTACCAATCATAGCAAGAGTACTCCAAATGAAATATATTTAAACTTATGACTCATAGAAAAAGAATACTCCGAATGAAATATTTTTAAACTTATTTCTCAACAACAAATTAAATTGATTGAGTTCATTTAGAATGTACTTTAAATGTTAGAGTTGAAATGTGAGGTTATATTTGTCCAGTATTAACTTTAAGTTAACAAAATCCATAAAAAAAAATTAATAACAAAAATAACAACATATCATAACAAAATAACATAGACGAAAACATAAAATATTATAATAAACCAAACATAAAGTAAATTCACTAAAATATATCTCATACTATAAACACCAACAATATAAACTTATGTTAATAGATTATTAATTTTCTCCCATTGTAAATTTTAATAATAATTATATTTTTTTAAAAATAGTAAAATTAGTAATAATTTTTCATAAATTCTATTTTTTCAAAAATATTAAAAATAATAATTTGATGCAAAATTTTAAAAGCACTCAATCCCTAAAATCTTGCTTACTCCTTTGTCTTTAACATCTATGACAAATGGGGCATGTCATCTTATCCCTTTATCCTTAAGCATGCATGACTTATTTTTGATGGGTCTAAACTATTACCAATCATAGCAAGAGTACTCCAAATGAAATATATTTAAACTTGTGACCCATAGAAAAAGAATACTCCAAATGAAATATTTTTAAACTTATATCTCAACAACAAATTAAATTGATTTAGTTCATTTAGAATGTACCTTAAATGTTAGAGTTGAAATGTGAGCTTATATTTGTCCAGTATTAACTTTAAGTTAACAAAATCCATAAAAAAAAAAAAATTAATAGCAAAAATAGCAACATATCATAACAAAATAACAGAGACGAAAACATAAAATATTATAATAAATCAAACATAAAGAAAATTCACTAAAATATATCTCATACTATAAACACCAACAATATAAACTTATGTTAATAGATTATTAATTTTCTCCCATTGTAAATTTTAATAATAATTTTTTTTTTTTTAAATAGTAAAATTAATAATAATTTTTCATAAATTCTATTTTTTCAAAAATATTAAAAATAATAATTTCATGCAAAATTTTAAATTTGTATAAACCCTAAAATTATTAATGATATATAATATATAAAATTTAATAATTATGAAATTTGTATTTTCCAAAAAAAGATTATTTATTATTGTAGATTTTATAATTTTTTATAAATATTAATTCCATATATTTAACAAATTATAATATTTTATCTATCAATATATTTATATATAATTAAGATATATAATACTGTAAATCTTGTAATAAAATTAAGTTTTGTAAGTAAAATAATTAACAGTTCATTATGATATGTATTTAAAAAAAAATTCAATGCAAGCACAAACATCGCATCAACTTAAGTTCAATGCACCAATAAAAAAAGGACGTAGTCTTTAACGCGACTTTTTGAAAGTCTTTCCGGCGATTTTTTCCGGTGAAAATCCGGCAGTAATTTATTGAAATCCAAGTTTGATAACTAGTTTCTGTACAATGAAAGCGTCCCAGGGGTTTTTCAGGGTGCTGAATCCGAATATGCAGTTAAAAAACCATTTTAACTGCAACAAATCATGATTTCATCTCAATTTCTTCCGCCGGATTCCGTCACCGGAATCTCAAAAAGTCGCATTATAGACAACTCCTAAAAAAAGTGTGTAAATTATTATGAAAGGAAATTTTATGAACTGTAATTTTTTTGTTTATAACATTGGTTTATTTCCCAAATAATGAACAACTAATTATAATATGTATTTTACCAAAAATTACACATTCAATATAAGTACTAATATCACACATATTTAAATTTAATGCACCAATAAAACATTGTGTTAATGATAAATTTTTATGAAACGAATATTTTGTGAAGGGTAAATAATTTTTATAATATTTATTTATTTATAAAATAATAAATAATCTAATTTTTATGATGAAATTGTTGTGATTTGTGTATATTATAATTGTTCTTAATTATTAAATTATGTTAGTAGTATTGTTCATATATATAAATGAGAAATATTTTATTAAGCAGAGCTTATTAATATTAATTGATAAAAATTTTATTAAGTGAAGTTGATTTGTATGAAGATTTATTTAGAGAAAGGGGCTTGTATAAATTGTACTGTTTTCATTGATCTTTAGGAACATTTTGATATTCAGATAAGGCAAACCATGAGATACATGTCATGAAGATACAATAAAGAAGGAAGAAGATATGTCCCCCATAGCCTTGCCAAACTGCAACTTCTTGAGTTGGCTCCTCTGACTATCAATTTTGTCCATAGAACTTCGAATTTGATATCTATGTCAATAAGGATGTCCAAGAGGGAGGCTAAGTATGTAAAAAGTTTTTGATTGTTGACTTGCTACCAATGAATAGTTGCTTGAAGATTGTTGATTTCACCATCGAAAGAAGCCATGATATTCTTCGAGTGAGCCACCATAATTGATGTTAATCGAAAATGATAACCACTTGATCATATAAACTAAAAACAAACACCAACAATGTTCAACCCCAAAGCCATTTTTGGGATGTAACTCACCATTGATTTGCAAGAATGAGCCACCAAGGTTGCCCACAATCTACCATCATGTGGAAGATATATCTCATTGAACATAAAATTAAAGATAAAAGTCGAAACAACATCAATGATGATGGAAAACCAAGATAGGCGCTACTAACAAATAACTCTCATAGACTAACTTAACTTACATTAGGTAACACTCAACAAAAATTCAGATGAATGTAACTTCATGTAAATTATACCCCTTTTCCTATTAAAAGTACATGTTCCTTTTCCTAATAAATAGGATTCTAAGCTAACCCATCCAATAACATATTATTACTCTTTAACACATGGAATGGAATCATCCCATGGATGTAACCAAGCCTTTACTAAATATGATTAACAAAATTGAGCTCAATTTTAGATCAAAGGGGAGGATCCAATTAGATTATGTCTAATAATGATTCTCGAGTCTTTTAGCATACGTTTGATGAGTGACAGATTCTTTCTTAAAGAGATGCCTTGAAAGAGAGCATACTCTTCTTGATACTCCAAGAATAAGTTAATTATTGTAATCCTTCGAGACATAAATCACCTCCCTAATACTTGTCACCCGATAATTTTAATAAATATTATAGGTTTTCAAAATATATATATATATATATATATATATATATATATAACACGAAAGGAATCATAATATAATATAAACATAAATATTTAGTTTTGAAGATGAATAATATAGATTTAATATAGTGTAAATTTTTATACTTTGAGTTTTATAAGATTAAAAAAAAAAAACAAATTTTAACACTGTTTTTAATAAATTTCAAAAAATAACTTATCAGATGGATTCATTTTTTAAGATAATTTGAGTAAGAAATTTTTCTATAAAGGTTTTGGTAGAATAATTTATTATATAAAAAAATAATATTTCTTTTCATATTTGGTTTTACAAAATTGACCTCTCTAATTAATATATATGGATTAAATTTTTTGACTCTAACACTAATAGGATTTATGTCGCAATTTGTTATTTTTCTCCTATCAACTCAACTTCCTATAAGAAAAACAACTTGGGTAAGCACTGCCCCTTCAAAACCTTAGAACATGATATTCATAGTCCAAGGAATGAAGGTAATATCCTCTTGTTAAGAAACTTCAATGTTGGAGGTCCTACTGACCAAGCTACTCTTCTATGTAATAGCTTTCACCCTAATCCCCTCTAGCTAGATGAGTACTTTGACTTGGCTAATATATTCAAGAGAAATTCTAAAGACGTAACTGAGAACTTATTTGGTACCAAGCTAATCAAGCTCTATAGTTCCCAAGACCTAATAATTTGTAATGGAATTAATAAGTGGCCAGCCTCCAGCCAAATGAATTGTATTAATGTGATTGGCAATAGTGTTGTGGATTATACAATATATGGTATCCATGTTCTCAATCATATTGTAAATTTGACCTCATAAATGACCATGAGCCTAACACTAACTATAAACTTCTAACCCTAACTCTAAACCTTGACATTCACACTAGTCACATGCAACAGAACTGTGAGAGTCAAAGGCACATTTGTTTTTACAAAAATAAAATGGATTTCTTTTCAAAATATTTAAATAGGGATTTAGATTACTTAACATATATTAGTAACATTGATCACATCTACCACAATTTTACTACAATATTTTCCACTACTATTAACAAGTTCTCTTCCGAGGTGTCTTATAAAAAGAATAATAGGACTTCCAACCCTTGGTATAATAATGATTGTAAAACTACTAAGAAAGCGATAAGGGATTCTCCTAATGAAATCATAAATATTTAAAAAATAAGAATGTATAAAGATCTCATTAAAAGAAAGAAAATATCTTATATAAATAAGAGGCAAAAACATCTTCTTAACCTTTCTAAAGTTAAGCCCAAATTTTTTTTGAGGAAAATTCTTGTTTGTAAAACGAAAGAAAATAATTTGATCCCCTTAAATAACTGGAATATATATCTTAAAAATATTTACAATTCCCATAACACCATGGGCACAATCTTCGACACTCATATAGAGGAGGATATGTTCTCTTTGGTAGACATTGAATTTAGGATTAAGTAACTTGCTAATTGGAAAGCTAGGGATATTGAAGGCTACCAAGCTGAAATTCTCAAAATGGGAAGGTCTATCCTCATCCCTCATATACAAAAACTCCTTAATCTGACAGTGAAACAAGGCTTCCCTAAGCCTTGGATGCAAACCCTTATTGTGCCTATAACAATGTAAACTTTGAAATGGAAACTCAAAATGGAAACTCTGGCCAAAAAACCTCGAAAAAACATCAAAAACAGTGAACATAAAAACGAAAAGTGTTGATGCTGAAATAACACATTTTTTTTTTCTTGGGTAAATTTTCAAGATGTTTTAAAAATGGTGGTGAAAACCAAATTTTTGCGCAAAAATTGTCCCAAAAACACCTTCAAAACGAAAAGCGTTAACGTTGGGAAAACACCTTTTTCGTTTTCCAAAAGTTAAATTTCAACATTTCGAAATAATGGTATAAAATATTTTATCATGATCTCGAAAAACATTAAAATTTAAAAGAAATAATGCAAAAAAAAAAAAAAAAAACAATGAAAAAACACAAAACAAAACAAAAAAGTTAAAAAAAACAACAAAACATAAATTAAAATATATACTAAAATCAAAACATAAAATAAAAAATAAAAATGAAAATAAAAATCAAAGAAAAAAATCAACCATAAAAATGGGAAAAAAAAAAAAAAAAATAATCATAAGAATTAAAAAAATAAAAATAAAAAATTCTAAACCATCAAAAAAATTGGCAAAATGAAAAAAAATAACAAAACAAAACAAAACAAAAATATGGAAAAGAAAAAATAACATTTAAAATAAACTTAAAATTAAGTAGGTGAAAAAAAAATAAAAATTAAAACAAACTAGATTTAAAAAAACAGAAAATTAAACAAAAAAAACTATTAAAATTAAGATTAAAATGTTGATTACTTAAAAAAACAAATATAAAAATATATATAAAAAAGACAAAAATAAAAAATAAAAAATGTATAAAAAAATAATCTCATAAACCATAAAAGAATTTGGAAAAAATAAAATTAAAAAATTATATATATATATATATAAAATTAAGTAAGTAAAAATAGAGAAATTGAAAAAAAAACATTAGCAAAAACTAGAAAAAAAGAAGAAGGTAAAAACAAACTAGTTTAAAGAAAAAAAATAAAAAACTAGTAAAATTAATATTAAAAAAACAAAAATAAACTCAAATTATTAAAAAAACCCAAAAAAATATGAAAATTATTTAAAAAACCAAATTATTTAAACAATTTTTTAATTAAAAAAGAAATATTATTATTAACCTTTTTATTTTAAACAATTTTTTTCCCTATTTAAAAAATAAAAATAAAAACAAAATATTCATTAAAAAATTTTTCGAAATTTCTTTTAAACGAATTAAAATTTTTAATTTAAAATTTAAAAATTTTAAAAAATTATTTAAAAAAAAATTAAAATTAAAAAAAAAATTAAGGATTTTTTTAAAACCTTTTTTTTTTTTTAAATAATTATTATATTATTTTTTTTAAAACATTTTTTTCTTATTTAAAAATAAAAATCTTTAAAAAAAATTAAATTAATAAAAATTTTATTTAAAAATTTAAAATTTATAAAAATTATTTAAAAAATAAATAAATAAATAAAATTTCAAATTTTCCCACCCCTGACCACGGGGGTCCTGCGTGCAGGCCCTTCGCCCAAGGCCTTGCCACCACAAGCGACCGAGGGTGGGAAAAATTGAAATTTTATTTTTTTTTTTAAATAATTTTTATAAATTTATAAATTTTAAATAAAAATTTTATTGATTTAATTTTTTTTAATGATTTAATTTTTAAATAATAAAAAAATGTTTTAAAAATTAATATAATAATTATTAAAAAAATATTGTTTTTAAGAAAATCCATAATTTTTATTTTTTTTTTAAATAGTTTTTTAAAATTTTTAAATTTTAAATGAAAAATTTTAATTGTTTTAATTTTTTATTTTTTTTTAATAAGGAAACAAATTTGTTTAAAAAAAGAAGTTAATAATAATAATTTTTTTTTAAACAAAAAAAATTGTTTAAAAAAAAATAAATTTTAAATTTTTTTTGGTTTTTTAATATTTAATTTTTTTGTTTATTATTTTTATTTTTTTCCCTAGTTTTGGCTAATTTTTTTTTTTTTTTTCTCTATTTTTACTTAATTTTTTTTAAAATTTTAAGTAAAAATGTTATTGATTTATTTTTTTTAATGATTTTTATTTTTAAATAATAAAAAAATGTTTTAAAAATTAATATAGTAATTATTAAAAAAATATTGTTTTTAAGAAAATCCATAATTTTTAATTTTTTTTTTAAATAGTTTTTTAAAATTTTTAAATTTTAAATGAAAAATTTTAATTGTTATAATTTTTTTTTTTTTAATAAGGAAAAAAATTTGTTTAAAAAAAGAAGTTAATAATAATAATAATTTTTTTTTAAACAAAAAAAATTGTTTAAAAAAAAATAAATTTTAAATTTTTTTTTGGCTTTTTAATATTTAATTTTTTTTGTTTATTATTTTTATTTTTTTTCCCTAGTTTTGGCTAATGTTTTTTTTTTCTCTATTTTTACTTATATATATATATATATATATATATATATATATATATATATATATATTATTTTTTTAAATTTTTTTCCCAAATTCTTTTATGGTTTATGAGATAATTTCTTTTTAACATTTTTTATTTTTTATTGTTGTCTTTTTATACATATTTGTATATATGTTTTTTAGAGACAATTATTTCATGTGAATTGAAAATTTAATTAACTATGTATAAATATGTAGAATATAAAAACTACAAAATATCGACCTTCTTCTTTAAATATGCAAAACAATAAAAACCTCACTACAAAAAAATAAAAATAAAAATAAAAACAAGAAAATATGAAGAAGAATACCACTTCCAAGGTTATTAAATTTACAAAATAATTATTTACATTTCATACATTATAAAATTAAAAGTAAAAAAAAAAGTGTCTTTTAAAAAAAGGGCATGGTGTAGAATTACCACCTTTTTAAATCAACATCAAAATTACTACCATTCTAAAACGCGATGTACATAAAAAAAATTGTAGTGCCAAAAACCATGCTCTAAAAAAAACATGTGTGCTCTGCATCACCCCTTTTTAAAATCGGGTCACATTTTTGCTATCTCTACAAAATGGGTAATAGTATCAGATCCCGTTTCAAAGTTTACATTGTTCTATCTTCAAAAGTGGGAATAGGAGTAATCACTCTAACTACAGGACCATTATGATTAGCTACATTTTAGCCAAGTTGTATGGACTCATTTTGGAAAAGAAGATTAGAGTTTGGATTGAAAGCCATGGTAAAAGAGCTAAAGGGAAATTTGTATTTACAAGACGTCACTCAACTATAGACCATCTTATTACTCTTAGGATCATTGTAGAGGAATGCTAGAATAATAGGACTAATCTCTTCTATTGTTTGTTGACATTAGAAAATATTTTGACATCATTCCTCAGGACAAGTTATGGAAGAGGCTAGAAGAGATAATGGTTTCTCTTGAGTTGAGGGCTACTATGACTAGGCTATACAAGAATGTTATTTCCAAGGTCAGGACCACCGAGGGTTGGTCAGAAGAAATTATATGCAATATCAGAGTTAAAAAAGGATGTCCCTTATCCCTTACCTATTTTGGCATTTACAATGATAAGCTAGACGAGTGTCTAAAAATTACATGATATGATGGCCCCAAACTCACTAGTATGGTCATTATTCTTCTCCTTTATGTTGATGATATTGTTCTTTTAGTTAGGAGTCATGACGGTCTCAAAAAACAACTTAGAATCCTCCAAGATTACTGCTCCAAGGTGGGTATGCCCGTTAATACCGAAAAAACTAAAGCCATCATAATTAAATCCAAAGAAATGAACTTTTATTATTACATTTATGATAATAACTACTTGGAGAAAGTTTCTTCACACAAATATTTGGGAATCAAAATTCCTCATCATCTCAATTGGAATTACAACATTGATAAAAGAATAATTGGAGGTTGGAAAGCTTAGTATGGACTTGAAAACAATCATAAGTCGACATATCTTTGGGAATTGAGTAAAAAAGGGTTACTCTTTGGGACTTTTGTCACCCCTATTATCTTATACAGATATGAGGTTTGGGGTTATGGTACATCTAGAGAATCATGGAGGAAGATTGAGTTGATCCAAAAGCCATTTATAACCTACAACCTCAATATTCAAGGAAATACTCCCTACCCTATCTTCTTGATTGAAGCTAGCCTTTCCCCCATTGAAATCATAGCTATGATTAGGTATCTCATGTATAAGAAAAAGCTATACAACATGGAAGCCAAGAGGTGTCCTAAATTTTCTTTTAACTCAAGCCAAAAACCCCACCTTTGGCTTAAGCAAGGATGGAACAAGGATGCCCAGTGTTGGCTACACCATTGGAGGGTAAAGGAGGAGATCATCTTGAAAAATAAGGACAATATTAATAATATTGTTACTTCCAAAATTAAGGATAAGTTATGGGACAATACAGAGTTAGAGGGAAAAATGATATTGGGGTATTATTAGGAGGTGATCAACTCTTATCTAGAAAAATATAATTTTCTATATTAACTAATGCTAAGAAGAAAATGAACATTTCCAAGATTAGAACTAATTCTCATGAGCTTCAAAGTGAAACTCGACATTGGTGTATTCCGATGACACCTTGCGACGAAAGAGTTTGGCACTTCTATGATACTAAGAGGGTTGAAGATGAAAAGCACTTTCTCTTGGATTGCCTAGCTCATATTCACATCCGTTATATTTTTCAAAATATTTTCCACACTACTAACATTCTTGACTTGTTAATTCAACAAAACTACAGTGATCTAGATATGCTCCTCTCCCTTTTTTCAATCATAGAATAAAATGTTTAAGAATATCAATTAATCTCTTACTTTCTTAAGGTCTGATAAAGTATATTAATCTTGTGGATATTAATCATTATCATTATTATTAAACATAATATATAATAATAAATATTATATATAAATTTATTACATTTATAAATTTATAGTTTTGTATTTGATATAAAATTTAATAATTATTAAATTTCTATAATAAATTAAAACATACAATATTATTATTTATTATAAATCTTATGTTAGGATATTCAGACACATAGAAAACAGTTAAGTATAACTTGGTCTAGTGTAGAGTTAGGTAAAGTGTGTTTTTTTACTTTGTAATTTTGTAACTTACAATCTGACGGTCATGATATTTTTTAGACATGAAGAGATCTGACGGTTCATTCTCTCCTCGGTATTACCGACACTTGATCCATGGCTTAACACCCCATTGGTCCATGATCTATATTTAAAGAGCATGGAGGGTCATTTGTAAGGTCACCATTCATGAGAGAAACTTATGTAAATTTTCTCTCTTACATTAATAAACTGCCTGAAGTGGCCACATTGGCTCAAGCTGTGGACTATTTCCCTCTTTGAGGGTTTTAACAAAGTCAAGAATACTGGTGTACTGATTTGTGATCTATTTGTGAGCGGTGTCCCTTGGTGTTCTATCTAAGGAACTTAACCTATAAATTCCTACATGGTATCAGAGTTATTTGAGGTCCGCATCCATTGGTGATCCAAATTCGAAGCTGGTATAACCGCATCTGACTGTCATTTCCTAGATCTATTTTTTCTGACCTATTTCGGGCTGAGAGGACTACTCTAGTGTGTTAGGAGCATCTATTACAGTGAGGAAGCCCTTTCTTTTCACGTGAAAAGGTTTCTGGTAGCCCTAGCTATGTCATTTTTAAGGTCTAGAGGTATACAACCTTTATTTACAGTTTTAGTTATTTATCTCTCTGTTTATTTTAGTTTATTTATCTCTCTATTTTTATTACCGGATCTATACCTTTAATTTCATCGTATGCTCTTTTCTTTGTGACTATGTGCGATCTAGACAAATCAGAAATAGAAAGGAAGAAAAATATTTAGTTTCTGGTGAAATCTAACTTTAAGTCGTAAGGTTTGTTTTTTTTGCATGTTCGTTTTGGGTTGTTTTTTTTTTTTTTTTTAAGCAAAAAGAGATTTTTTAAGCATGCACCCCAAATCTTTAGTAAGCAAAAAATGAAAACCCTTTCTCTTTTCCAAAAATCATTAACCTTTTTAAACTAACTCACTTGGTCCAAAGTTACTTTATGAGAATAGAAGTCTTGGGTTCAAGTCTTTCTTTTTATTGAGTTACTTTTTCAAAAAGCACATGTAACTTATGTTTTAAAGTTACTTTATGTAAAATTGTTCTCACCCATTATAAAAAGTGAGTCACTTAGAGTTCTAAAGTCACTTTATCTTTTATTTAAGTTACAATTTAGTGGGTAGCTCATAAAGTACCATTTTCTTTTTGTTGAGTTACTTTTTTCAAAAAACACATGTAACTTATGTTTTAAAGTTACTTTATGTAAAAGTGTTCTCACCCATTATAAAAAGTGAGACACTTAGAATTCTAAAGTCACTTTATCTTTTATTTAAGTTACAATTTAGTGGGTAGCTCATACAGTACCATTGCAAAAGTGACTTTCACTTATTTATAAAAGTGGGTCACACAAAGTAATCTTTTTTTAAAAGTGAGTTAATTAGATTAAGTTTAGAAATGGTTTTTTTTTTTAATGTAACAATATCATTCACTTCCGAACATTTGAGTACTTCATCCACATCTTCAACAACTTCTCTTCAAAAAGCCATAACTTCTTCATCTGGAAGTCATTTTCAGAGCTGTTTTTTTAATTAGCCTAATTTTTCGAGATATTTCCATTGGAAAACTTAGTTTTAGCATCTACAACTTTAGTTTATGTTAAAATAGAAATTCCATGCCAAGTTATTCTTGACAACACCAACTACTTCCAATGGTTGTCATACATTGTGGATTTACTTAGAAGTAAAGTTCTTTATAGAATAACCTCAAGCCAAGAGTATAAACCTAAAGATGAAGATAATAAAGCCCAAATGGAAAAATAAGCAAGATCAAACACGTGGGTTGATAGGGATGTCTATTTATCCAAACCTTAGATTCCATATCACAAAACTTGATACCCTTGATGAAGAAATGAAACAACTCAATAAAGTTTTTGGAATTAAAAATGAAATTAGAGCCCATCAACTCGAAAATGAGTTTCTTACCTTGGACCCCGATAATTTTTTTTCCATTGAAGATTTTTTGTCCAAGTTCAAGACCCTTAGACCTCTCTTGGAAGGTGTTAAGGTTAAGAAAGAACATGGTAGTCTTATCTATTCCATTCTTATGATGTTAAGACCAGCCTACTCTGTGTTTGTTTCCACCTTCCATTCTACTAGAAAAACTTTTATTTCTCAAGGACAAGCCTACAAGTCCCCCTCTTTTGATGCCTTTTGTGATTCTTTAATAAGAGAACAAGAAAAAATCTTACAATTTGGTCTTCTTAATACTTGAAACTCTTCAAAGAAATCCTTAGCAGCCTAACAACAACTTCAAAGAATCCTAAGAATCAATATCCCAAAAAGAATGGTCCTAATCCAAACAAGGGTCGTAAGAAACTTCAGTCTCAAAATGAAAAATCAATTCAAAAAAATGATAAGGCAGATAAAAACAAAGGGAAGAAGACTGATAGACATTGAAACTTTTGTAATCAACATGGCTACTTAGAATCCAAATTCTTTAAGAAGATGGAAGCCTTGGAAGAAGCAATGAAGATGCATAACATCGATTTGGAGCACTCTTCAACTTCAACTTCATCTTCATCTTAAGGAATAACACTTTCAGCATGTGGTTGTCAATCATCCTGGTCTGGTTATGCACTAAATGTATCTACTTCTTCTCATTCTCTTGAGTGGCTCATTGATTCTTATCACATGTCCAAAAACAAAGCCATATTTTCTTCTTTAAATGATTATAACACCAAAAATATATATGTTGGTGATGATAGATCTCTTAGTGTTGTAGGGACTAGAATTATTCATCTAGACATTGATCAATTTAATGATGTATTATGTGTTCCTACCTTATCATGCAACCTTCTATCTGTATATCAGATAACTCATTCAGGAGAAGGTAAAATCATTGAATTTTCACCTCATGATGTTATAATTAAGGACCTAAGAGATCCTGGACAAATTTTAGCTACTGGCATTGTTGATGATTCTACAAGGTTGTGTAAGTTTAACAACTTTGAGTCATCAACTCTTCCCTATGAATTTGTTTCTCATAATGATGAAGTGAGTAAACTTTGGCATGAGTGATTTGGTCACTTAAAATATCACTCCCTTCAAAATATATGTAAAGAAAATATGGTGATAGGTCTTCCTATGGTATCTTGCAGAGATGGTGTTTGTTTTGGATGTGTACTCGGAAAACATTATCAGTATAGATTTGAAAAACGTGCCTCTTGGCACGCCTTAGCCCCTTTATAGCTTGTGCATAGTGATTTATGTAGTCCACTTCTAGTTGTTTCATTCTTTGACTACAAGTATTTCTTAACTTTCATTGATGATTTCTCCAAACGCACTTGGGTATACTTATTAAAACTCAAGAGTGAAGTCTTTAACATGTTCTTAGCCTTTAAGGCCTTTGTTGAGAAACAATCTGGATATCAAATTATTAAGCTAAGATCTGATAATGACGGAGAATATGTTAACAAAAAATTCATCAACTTTTGCACTGAGCATGGAATTCAATTGCAACATATTGTTCCATATACTCCACAAAAAAATGGTGTAGCTGAAAGGAAGAACTACACCTTAAAGGAAATGGCTAATTGTATGCTTAAATCTAAAGGACTTAGTCTTAATTTTTGGGCAGAAGCAATTAACTATGAAAATTACATAGTAAATCACACTCCTACTAAGGTTTTAAAGAATATCACTCCAGAAGAAGCATGGAGCTCAATTAGACTAGATGTAAGTCACTTTTGTTTTTTTGGAAGTGAAGCATGGGCCCATATTCCAAATGAGAAACATAAATCCTTAGAACCTAAGAGTGAAAATTGTATTTTTGTTGTATATTCTAAAGATGTCAAAGGATATAGACTTCTTCCACCTAAATCCAAAAATGTTATCATTAGAAGAGATGTAAAGTTTTCTTAAAATATATCGGCCTAGGCACCTAGTTCAGCGGATGTGCCACCTCTCTCTATCCCTTATACTTTTGAAAATATTTCTTCTTTAGATGATGACAGTGAGGATGACAATCCTCCCCCACCTTCTCGGGATCCTCCTTCAGCTCCTCAACTTCCAAAATGGTTCCTTGCTACTCAAGATGTAGCAGGTGCTCTTGCAGGCGATCCTACAGATCATTATCATACACGTTCTCAGTTTGATAGAGCCTCTTCTTTACTATCTGAAGCTTCAAAAAATTATGATCCTGAAACCTTTACAAAAGCTTAAGGTCATACAGATTGGGACACAGCTATGAATGAAGAATATCGTTCACTATTGGCAAATGATACATGGGACCTTGTTCCTCTTCCAAAGGGACGAAAATTTGTTAGATGCAAATGGGTTTACAGAACCAAGTTTGGACTAGATGGAAAAGTTGATAAACATAACGCTTGTCTTGTTTCTAAGGGTTTTTTACAAGTTGAAAGCATTGACTATACTGGATCCTTCTCCCCTGTTGCTAAAATGAATTCTATCCACCTTGTTCTTTCCCTTGCTACCTCTTTCAAATGGGAAGTCCATCAAAACGATGTTAAATCCGCCTTCTTGCATGGGGACTTACATAAAGAAATCTATATGGAACAACCTCCTGACTTTATACAAACAGACTCCACCGTTGTATGTTGGCTTAAGAAATCCCTTTATGGTCTCAAGAAAGCCCCTCGGGCTTGGTATGCCAAAATGGATAACTTTCTTTTAGATACTGACTTTTATCAGTGTCATTATGACAATACTGTCTACACCAAGAAAGTGGGTAAGTCTCCTATCATTCTTATTCTTTATGTGGATGATCTTATCCTTACTAGTAGTGATCCCAACCTTATAAACCATGTGAAGTCCAACCTTAAAAAGAAGTTTGAAATGATAGATTTAGGGCACTTGCATTATATTCTTAGTCTTCAAGTCTTGCAACCCAGAGAAGGTATTTCCCTTTCCCAGTCCAAGTATGCATGTGATCTTCTACGCCAATTTCACATGGAAGACTGTAAGCTAGCCCCTTCTCCATTTCCATTTGGAGCCAAACTTTTAGTCACTTGTACTTCCCCTGAAGTTGATGCTACCTTATACCATCATTTTGTAGGAAAATTTTTGTATCTGACCCATACCCGTCCTGACCTTTCCTTTGTTGTTGTCCTTATTGCTCGGTTTATGCAAAACGCACATGAAAGTCATTGGAAATTATCTAAAAAAATACTTCATTATGTTCAAGGTACAGTTCAGTTTGGGATTCATTACAGTACAAAAACATCTCCTCTATTGGTTTGTTTCACTAATTCCGATTGGGCTGGTGACCCTGATGATTGGAAGTCCACTGCAGGTTATGTCTTCACTCTTGGTTCTGGACCTACTACATGGGATTGCAAGAAACAAAGTTCCATTTCTCTTTATTCAATAGAATAAGAGTATCGTGGCGCCGTAGAAGCTAGTAAGGAAGCCCTGTGGCTTCGTCAGATCCTATCAGAGTTTGGCTTTCAGCAACATCATCCGATTACACTTTGGTGTGATAATCAAAGTTCCATTCAACTATGCAAAGATCGAGTCCAACATCAGCGTAGCAAACACTTTAAACTACACATGCACTTCATCAAAAGGCTCATTCATGACCATGTTCTTGAAGTGCAATATTGTTCAAGAAATGATCAAGTTGCAAATATATTTACAAAGGCTGTCAGAGAGGCGAAATTTACTAAACTTCAACTTATGGTTGGAGTTTAGGAAGTTGTCACTAAGGGGGGATAGGCTCTAATGCCTCCTTCCTTCTCCTATTGTGTCATATTTGTACATCCTTCAATCCTATCCCAGGTTGTTATTAAGGGGGGATGTTAGGATATTCTGACACATAGGAAATAGTTAAGTATAACCTGGTCTAGTGTAGAGTTAAGTAAAATGTGTTTCTTTACTTTGTACTTTTGTAACTTACAATCCGATGGTCATGATATGTTCTAGACATGAAGTGATCTAACAGTTCATTCTCTCCTCAGTATTACCGACACTTGATCCATGGCTTAACACCTAATTGGTCCATGATATCTATTTAAAGATCATGGTGGTTCATTTGTAAGGTGACCGTTCATGAGAGAAGCTTATGTAAATTTTCTTTCTTTTACATTATTAAATTGCCTAAAGTGGTTGCGTTGGCTTAGGCCATGGACTGTTTCCCTTTTTGAGGATTTTAACCATGCCAAGAATACTAGTGTATTGATTTGTGATTTGTTTATGAGCGGTGTCCCTTGGTGTTCTATCTAAGGAACTTACCTTGTAAATTCCTACATCTTATGTGTAATAAATCTTATGACCATTCGTAAATATGATTTAAGTGTGAATTTTGATTAAAGATTAAATTTAATACTTAAAATAATTAATAATTAATTATAATATATATTTTAAATGAAAATAAATAAAAATTTAATATGAACATTATATAAATTTAAATGTAATGTATTAATAAAATAATGTTTAAAACATTGTTAATATGGTCATGAATCTTAGCTAAAATAATAATATTGTCAACATAAAGGAGAAGAGTAATGACATTTTGGGGCTATCATATCCTGCAACTTCCAAACACTCTTTTAGCTTATCAATGTAAATGCCAAAAATAGTAGGGGATAAAGGACACATCCAAAAATGGTAGGGGTAAAGAACGCATTTGCTTAACACTGATATTGCATGTAATTTCTTCTGAACAACTCTTGGTTGTCTTGAGCTTGGCAATAGCATTCTCATATAGCCTAGTCACAATGGCCCTCAACTCTAGAGGAGTAATTATTTCTTCTAGCCTCTTCCATAGCTTATCCGTAGGAACAATTTCAAACATTTCTTAGGTTAAAAGTAAGCTTTATAACATTTGTTTGTTTATATATATATATATGATGTGTGGTTCATGTACGTCGAAGATTAGTGATCGCTATGTCAACAGAAACTCTCTAGGTAAATTACTTGAAGGTATCACTTCTCACTGGCTCATTAGTAGAGCCTAACCCTAAGCGCGTCGAAGGGAAAATATGGAGGTAAATTACTTGAAGGGATCACTTCTCACCTACTCATTAGTAGAGCCTAAGGCTGAGAGCGCCGAAGAGAATTCACCCCATGACCTCCCAATAACAAAGTGTTTTTAACAATTAGAACTCAACAATAACCCATGATCTCTCATTAACATGATATTTTTAACAATTAAAACTCATTAATTAAACTAACCCTCAAAACTAACATTTTTTAAAATAGATTAATATAGGTTATACTATAATTTTTAATATTAAATTATTTTCATAATATTAAAAATAAATTACAAAAATAAATATCCTAAAATATTTTAGACATTTATTATTTCAATTAAATTTAAAAAATTATAAAAAAATATACTAAATACAAGTCCTTATATAATTATTTAATTTGCGATCTACCATAATTCAACTCTATATAAAATTTGATATGTTATATTAAAAATATCAATTATAAAAATAATAGAATATTATATTTTTTCACTATTTTATATTATTTATTTTAAAAATAATTGTAATTTAAAATATGATATCAAAATTATTTTAAAAGTAAATGATATAAAATATCTCTGGAAGTAAATTTAATAATTATATTATAATTAGTTCTAATATAATGGAAAAAAATATTATATATATTTAAACAGCGAGAAAAGTTATTATAATTGAGTTATCAAACAATCTTTACTGGTTATTATTGGAGAATGTAAAGTCACTTATTCAGATTATTTAAAAAAAAAACTACACCCTCTAAAATTACCCGGCTAGTAATAAAGTTTAATAATTATTGTATTTAAAAAAATTACAAAAATTACTTACAAAAATTTTCTCATTTTATTAAAAAAATAAATAAAATAATATAAATTTATAAATTAAAAATAAAAATAATATATATATATAAAATACTATTTTTCAAAATAAAAAATTGTGAATTTTAAATACATCAATATATTCATCCTTGCATACATTTTTATATTCCTATCAGATGATTAAATATTTTCATTATAAAGAATCAAAATGAAGTTATTCTTCGATTTTGATTTCACAATAATTCTTAACAATAATATAACTTTATTTGGAATATCATTTGGAATATCTTAACTTGATATAGATCACAGAAGCCTAAACTCTATAACTTTATTTATTTATTTCAATTTATGAAAATAATCAATTATAGCAACAAATTTGACTCATTTATATCTTTTATAATAAATAAAAATAGTTTTTCCTTACTTTTTCAATATAAAATAAAATTTTACATTATTATATACTTGTTGATTTTTATAATTATTTTCACTTCGCACATTTTACATCAAAGTTACTTTTCAAATTCTTAATTTAGTCAGATCGCTGTTATTTGTTTATATTCAAAGTTATAATTTTGTGAAATTTGAAAAAAAAATCATAATTTCAATATCAAAATGATATATTTAAGATAATTATGAGTTTATATTTCACCAAGATAAATTTAGTGTATATTTTGTTGATTTAGTCACTAATTAATATAGTGTTTGTAAATCCAGTTTGAGTGAGGTTTAGTTAATTATTTTGCTATTTATTAAGTAGATTGGTAAAAAACTTTTGAGAAAAGTAGATAGTCTAATTTTTAGATTATAAAATCTTATAATAAATTTATACACCATATCATCTTCATTAACTAAATTTGTAGAAAGCACTTTAGAAGGGTCGATATTCTAATATTTACATTATAAAATCATAATATAAACTAATTCTAAATTATTGAAATTGTAGAATTTATACAAATTAAGAAAAGAGAATTGATAAGATAGATTTTTAAATGTAATCAAAATAGAGATATGATTTCTCACAAGTATTTTTTTATATTTTTATTTTCATGATATTGTTTTTTCTCACAAGTATTTTTTTATATTTTTATTTTCAGGTCATTGTTTTTTTCTAACAACATTTTTAAATAATTTGTAAAATATTCCTTACTATTTATTTTCAAAGTATTTGGATTCAAGTAATCAACATTCATGTTTATATCATTAGATGCTGTATAATTAATTTGTATCCTTGTTTTGAAATAGAAAAATAATAGTCTTAAAAAAAATAAAGTAAATTATTTATTTATTTATATTATATTAGTAAAATCCATTTTTTTTTTTAACCTTTCCCAATCACTTTAAGTCAAGTTGCTCAATACAGAAAGAAATAACAGTTGGCATTGGGACTTCTTTAAAATATTTTTTTTTATGAATGTGAAGAAGATAATTCCAAACTTCATCACATGGTCAGACTTTGAAAGGTCTCCCTCATCATTCATATTTATTAAATTAATTATAAACAAATAATTTCTTTCTGGAATCAATTCCCCTCCCTATGTCATTATTTTTATATGTATTTATCACCTTTAAATAAAAAATGACATGATCCAACCTAAATATTCTATGAAATAGCATTGTATATTTAAGTCTCATTTACCATCGACAAACAATAATTCTATGCCCAGGACATAAGTCATGCCCATAAATTGGATGGTCCACTGCCAATATTTTAAGTAAAACATCAACCATATATACCATTCAGATATCGAATTATCTCCTTTCATATATTTCACAATTAATTATCTAAATTAATCTTCTTTATTGGACATTATAAATTGGATATACCAAAGACGATGAAAATGGCATATGTTTATATAAATTATTTACTAACAAGTATAAATTAATAATTTAAAATTTAAAATTTCCATCTTTAGTTTCAAAGTTATCATTTTGGAATTTCATTTTGTTTTATATATATATATATATATATATATATATAAAAAGAGTAAGTGTCTTTTACTAATTAATTTTTTTTAACAAACATTAGATTTCCAAAAGAACTAAAATAAAATCTCTTGGTTGAGATTAGCAAGCTACTCATTAATAATAGACAATTAGAAACTAATTATTATAACCATTACTAAATATAAAACTCTTTAAAGATTCATAGAAACTTCTTAAGATTCAAGAATTTAAGGGAGGAAATGTCTTTGACATTAGCATGATTTTTCCTAAGTTGATTAATTTTTCACCATTTGCTTGGATCAATTCCTTATTTATCTTGCTACCTCTTTTTTTGGATTCCTTGTCTTGCCTAAAGACCACCTTAAAATCCTTCATGTGAACCCTAAGACAGGACTTTGAAGACCTCGAGTCTTGTTGGTTTTCATCCTTGCACTAGAGATAGACCTTGTAAAAAATCCTAGTGTATTGAATTGGCACCTCCTTCATATCTTTTTCATGTCATTCTTTTGCAAGGTACTCAATCGTGGATCATCCAGATCCATATCTTTTGGTGGGGCTTATGCTTCATCTTGCGTTTCATTTTCTTTTGATAGAGAGTGAACCATTTCCTATAGTAATGGATTTCGCTAGTACTCTTCTAGAAATTTTCGCATGCGCTTTGGAGGATTTAGTGAGGGCTTATGGGATTTCCTTCTACTTGTTTCATGTTTGATTAATATTACATTGCTATGTAGACTCCTTTGGAGAGGAGAGAGACTTGAACCTATTTCTGGATTTAGAGATTTGGTTAGGATTTGAGGCACTTTTGAGGACTCAAATTTCTTCTTCTTTGGGGGACTTTTCCCAAATCATTTTTCTCTTTTTGAGGGGGGTGTTCTTTGGGTGATTCTAGTTTCCATTCATATGTTAATCCCTAATAAGATGTCCATATTCATGACAATGTCTATATCTGAAGGGGGCATTTTCATGATGGAGAGACTGCTTCCAAATATTACCCTAATAATAAATATCTATTCAAGATGGAAGAGCCTAGGAGATATTCATAAAAACACATATCTAAGCATATGGTGTGTACCTCCTCTCTTAGTTTTCTCTAAGACCTTGACAAAGCTACCAATTGAATTTCCTATGCCTTCAAGTATTTCCTCATCCTTATTCCTTTGGAAGAGAAAAGAGTTGAACCCACACCAAGGCAGCAAGGAAGTCTTCCTTCTTTGGATTATACTTCTCATTCCAAAATGGCATGAAGAGCCCTACATTATTACAAAAAAAATGGTCCTCCTTAAAAAACACTCGACTTGTCTTCAAAGTTGTAAAAAATGATTGCGAAGAATCCTTTGACCCCTAGCTCCAGTTCCATTTGAACTTGGAGTTTCCATTTATTTTGGATCCACCCAATCAGATACTTTTTAGAGGGCCATAATCCAATGAACTTGCAGATTAGAGCATGATCCTACTTATATTAGATATATTCTCCTATATTGTCGTACTTAACCTCATATTTTGGATCTTGCATCACTTTTGGCAGGCAATGACCTGGATTTCTAGCTTGCCAATATGCACCCATTGGAGGTTTCTTTAAGAAACTAGAAACCCCACTTCATCTAGTTGTGCTATGAAAATGATATCAAAGATGAGGAGATTGAAAGAGCATATTACTAGATCCAGAAACTTTACAAACTATAGAAACAATCTTACTAAAGGAATGGGTAGAGAACCCTCTCATAGATCTAATCATGGATGGATACATAGAAGAAACCCTAAGGTCATGCAACAACAACAATTCAAAATATTGTTTTAAAGCATAATATAACTAATGGACAAAATGACCCTTTTGCGAGCATTTGTTTGGTCTATTTTACCCAAAATATGAGTAGAGAATTTTAATAATAATAAGTTTAAATTGTGTGCTGAATCTATTTATGCATTTGAAATTTCATTTTAAATGTGAATAAATCACAATCTTGCTCAAAACTATATTTTCAAATTTAAACCAAAAAACCCATTTAATCTCTTAATTAAACTTATACATTATTTTAATGTTTATAATAATAAACTATAGTTTTAAAAAATATTAATATCTCATATATATAATTATAATTAGTTACTCAATTAAGGTAATATTATTTTTTTGTTTTTGAATAGATAATAAGTTACTATGATTCTTCACAACATTGGAATAAACATTGGAATAATTGTTAAATAAAGTCTTTATGGAAATTTGACTTAATGTTTTATAAAATGTAGACAATAATATTCTATATCATTCCTGCAAAGGATGTTTGTAAAATAAAATAAATAATAATATTGTAAAATTATTATAAAATTTTCCAATTTTTTTTTATAATTTACTATTTAAAAAGATATATGAAAACTTAAAAATATAAAAAACATACATTTACTTATAATAAAACTCATTTTTTACTTAATTTTAGTATATTAATTTTAATAATTCTTTTCACTATTATTATATTAATTTTAGTAATTCTTTTCACTATTATTATAAATTTTATATGTTTTAAAATATTGGTTTTAAAACTTCAATTTAATTATTAATAATTAATAAATAATTGGTAGATATTTAAGTTATATTGAATATTTTAAAATATTCTTAATAGTATATACAAATTAAAGATTAAGATTTATCTTCAAAGTGATTATGTGATTTTTATTTTTTCAATTAAATTGATTAATTAAAAAAGTTTTATATGAAATGAGTTATAATTTTTTAAGCATGTAGTATTGATAAGCCATGGTATTGTAACAAAGTATATTTATAGTTTAAAATCTCCATGGTAAAGTCACAATGACAAAACAGAGAAATCACACCTAAAATAACATTGAAATTTAGTGTATTCCAGTCCACGAATTGGACACATTCTCTGGCACAAAAATAGGCGCAACTAGGTATGTTTATCATAGTGCCAAATTTAGCACTCTAATTAACATTGGAAATAATTTCGTGAATAACACTTGTCTTAGTACTAGAAAAGATAGCGCTGACAGTAGAACCGTCTGCAATGCTAGAAATTATGCCGACAGTTTCACCGTCTATAGTGTCGAAAGTAACACCATATTCAGAGCTGGAAATAACGTCATCCATAGTGTAAAAGATAGCATAGGAGATAGCAACAACAATAGCACCGAAAATGTTAATAACAATAGTTCCAGAAATAACAACATCAATAGTGTTGACAATCGAGACAAAAATAGCACCGTCAATATTCCCGGAAATTGTGTTAGGAATAACCCAGAAATAACGTCAGAATTTGCTTCAGGATTAGCTTCCAGTTTGCATCTAGTTTTGCTTCTTGTTTTGTTTCCAATTTGGCTTCACGTTTTATGTCTAGTTTTGCTTCTAGTTTTGCTTCCAGTTTTTCTCCTAGTGTGGCTTCGCGTTTTTCTTCTAGTGTGGCTTCCAATTTTTCTTCCATTGTTTTTTTTTCATTTCAAGCATTAGGAATAGGGTCAAGAATAGTGTCAGGAATACTGTTGAGAATAGGGCCAGGAATAACGTTAGGTGTAGCTCTAGGTTTAGTGCGAGGGATTTCTTCCAGTTTGGCATCTGGTTTTGCTTCACATTTTGCTTCTAATGTGACTTCCAATTTGGCTTACATTGTTGCTTCTTTTTTTCCTTCCAAAAACGATTATTGTTTTGCATATAGTTAAATTAATATGTTCTATTTCAATTCAATTAGTTAAATATATCATGTCTCTTAAATAAGTTATATCATTATACATTAAGTCATATCAATGCATTTGAAATATTTTATAGGATAGCATTTATAAATCATTTTTAACAGTCATTCATACAAATTTATAACATTTATAACAGAAACCCATACATTTTTTTTTTTTTTTTAAGAAACGAGTATTGACTGACATTAAAATCATCTGGTTTGAAGACCATAACCTTTTAAATCAAGTTCCATAGTATTTCCATCTTGTTTCCAAAATTATCATCCCATTACATACAAAAGTTTATTCATAACACATAATATTATACTAAGAAAATTTTCCCCATATATTCTCCAAATAACTCCATTAAAAACTACATATTAAAAACTACATATTAGCATAGCATATATATCTATTAAAAGTTAAATATTTATTGATCCTCCTGTGCCGTAATGACCCGGTCTTCCTCACCATTTTCTTCTTATTGCATGTTGTTTTCCCCAAAGTCATCGATGTTGGAACTGGAACCCTTGGCTTGGTGCAAGTTGTCTTCTGCAGAGTCTTCATAACTGGATATATGCTCCACATTAGCCACTATTAGCTTATCGTTATTCCCTTTGAATCCATCAAACTCATGAACTCCAATATTTTTGAAGTTGTGCATCACCTCATTCCCTTCAAGCATATGATCGAGATTCTCCACCCTGAACTATATCATCTCATTTGCCAAATGTAGACTCTCCAACTTCATCTCTAGCAAACCTATTTGATGGGAGAGGAGTTCATTTAGGATCTGGTCTCTATCAGTTGCATCTCTACTTGGTGATATGTTAATGTAATTTGGAACTTCACTACCCCTACAATCATGGCTAGATGGAGGTTGATCTCACACCTTCCTCTCCTTCAGCGTATAACAATGTAAACTTTGAAACGTGAATTGTAAACTCAAAAAGAGAACTCTAGTTAAAAAAAAACCCCAAAAAACATGAAAAAACAACTCAAAATCGAAGAGTGTTGATATTGGAATGACATTTTTTTTTTTTTTTTGGATAAATTTTCAACATTTTTTAAAAATGGCAGTGAAAACCATTTTTTTTTGTGCAAAAAAACCCTAAAAACGTAAAATGTTGATGTTGAAATAACGTCTCTTTTTGTGTGTGCAAAAAACACCCTAAAAGCGAAAAGTGTTGAAATAACGTGTTTTGTTTTGTTTGTTTGTTTTTTTGTTTAGGATAATTTTTTAGCATTTTGAAATAATGGCGTAAATATTTTATCATGACTCTAAAAAACCTTAAAATTTAAAAATAAAAATGAAAACAAAAATTTAAAAATAAAAACAAAAATTAAAACAATGAAAAAAAGAAGAAAAAAAAAAAACAAAAGTTAAAAAAATAATAAAAAGTAAATAAAAATAAATATTAAAAAAAAAACATAAAATTAAAATATCTCCATCCGCCTAGGGTCGCGAACCCTGGGCAAGCTCAACCCAATTCTAGGAATTGGGTTGAGCCCACTAAGCAGCCCGAGGGGAGCTATTTTTTTTTAAATTTAAATTTATTTGATTATTTATATATATATATATATATATATATATATATATATATATATATATATATATAATATGTTTATATATTTTTTAAATTTTTATATTATTATTATTATTATTAATAATAATAATGTTTTATTTTTATTTTTGATTTTTTTAGTTATACATGTTTTTCTTAATTGTTTTTTATACTTTTATATTTTTAATATTTTTTTTATAATTCATTTTTTTTGTTTTCTTGTTTTTTATCTTTTAAATTTATTTTTCCAATGTTTTTTATTTTTATTTTTATTATTCTTTTACTTTTAATGGTTTTTTTATAACTTAATTATATTTTTATTTTTGAATTTTTTATGTGTATGATTTTTGTTTTTTTAAATTATATGTTTTAATTTTAATTTTTTATTTTACTTTAAATATATCTGAATTTTTTTTTTGGAATTTTTTTTTTCAAATGACATCCTTTTTTAAATAAAATTCATAAAATTTGTTATTTTCTATTATTTTTATTCAAATTTTCCATAATTTTTTTTTAAATTTATTTAATGTGTTATATTTAGCGAAAATGTCCTAAAATACATATTTTTTTAATTATATCTATATGCAAAATGTATATTTTTTGTTGATTTTTTAAAATTATTATTTTTTAGTGACAATTATTTTATGTGTATTGAAATATTAATTAACGATATATATATATATATATATATATATATATATATATATATATATATATATATATATATATATATATATATATATCCTAACCTCAAATATTAATTTTATTATTTTTTTTAAACTTTGCAAAAAAATAAAAAATTTCATTATAAAAAAACAGTGCAAAGGAAAACAAAAAACAAAAAATTGGAAAACCCTTAAAAACCAAATATCTTAGGACAAAAAACATGAAGAGGAATAAGACAACTTGAAAAATGGTTAAATAATCAACATTTACAGAGAAAAATAAATTATGTATACTTACGACATAAGAAAATTAAAGTGTAAAAAATATGCCTTGAAAAAATATTATTAATGTTTTTCAAAATCAGCATGAAAATCACCAACATTTAAAAAAATTATCTGCACGTAATACATTAGAAAATTTAAAGTGTCAAAAATAAGCCCTCTAAAGAAAGGGGTTGATGTCGCATCAACACTTTTCAAAATTAGCATGAAAATCACTAACATTTTAAAAAAATGTTCATACTTGATACATAAGAAAATTTAAAGTGTAAAAAATATGCTAAAAGAAAAGGTGTATTTTGAATCAACACTTTTCAAAATCAGATGATATTTTGCTATCTCAAAAAAGTGGGTACTCTGTACAGTTTCCATTTGAAAGTTTACATTGTTGTGTGCCATTATCGTCTGTAAATCCCGCATTAACCATCTCAATGTTATGAGAAAATAAGAAAATTTCACTTTGGCCTCCTGAGTGCCCTCGTTCTCCATATATAATGGTGCAATTCCTATCCCAAGCATGCTCCCAAGTCTAGCCGTATTGAAGGAATTTGATCTTTTCCTATCCACTTGCATCAGATCCATTAATGGATCAATGTGATAACTCTAAAGGATTATATTCAACCCTCCGCCAAATAGATATGTCTACACCAGTATATCAAATCATCACATTTGCACCTTAATAAATATCAAATCATCACTGGATTCTCTGTCCAGTGTCGTCTTTGAGCTTACATAGCCTCTCTAGGTGGCCATGAAAACAAAAATTCCCACTTTAATTGATCATTCAACTTAAGGACTAGGTCCATAAGTTCTTCCTCCTTCTGTTTTTCTAAAACTTCAGCAATTTGAGGATGGTGAAGAGGAGGAATCTTGAGCTGCTTCTTTAGTGCAAATATGTCATCATTTTTCTTCTTTATCAACTGCTCTACTACTTTGAAATCCTTGGGATCATGTCCCAGCTCTATGACCAAGTCTTCAAAAGTCTTTATTTTGGTGTGTTTGGCCTGAGAAGAGGCCTTTTCTAATTGTAGCTGTGCAGATGTGTTATTCAATGAGTTATGTAGTTGATGAGTTGTGATTTCTTTGTTGGTCAATGTAGAGTAGACCATTTCACCTGTTTGTTTATGCAGCTCTATTTGGTCAATAGGATGAATATCCTTTGCCAAAACTTCAAAATTAGTTTTCAAATAGTCAGCCATTGATCTTGGTTGTTGCACAGTTGGCTTAAGAAAGCTCATTTGCATCTTGCCTTCCTTTATGTCAAAGGCTTACATCAGCCTTGTTTGGTTCGTTGGAGCCAGTCTGAGATAATGAAAATAGGTTTGAGCCTTTAGTTTTTCATTCCTTACCTTGTTTTCTTTGTACTTTTCTTTGATATCCTAGCTCTGACTAGAAGGAGCCCTAAAAGAAGATACGTTTGCGCTCTTTTTCCTTCTAATACCTAGAACTGTGAGGTAGATGGTGTACCTCCTGAAGGGATAGTATGCACACTATCATTTCTTTGTGCCACTATGTTGCTTGCTATTTCCTCGGTGTATTCCTGTTTAGAAAATGGGTTTAACCTTTGCCTCTTAGCATAGTTTTGATTAACAGGTATGGTGGAAGGAGTGGTCTCCTCTCTCTCCCTTTTTGGTTTTTTCTCCTCATTTAAAGGAGTCTGCAAAATGGGGGGGGATTGCTCATATTTTGTTCTGTTTGATTGAGCTCCTTTGAGATCTCAGGTAGCTCTAAATCTTCTGCCTGCTCTGATGATCCCGGTTGGCTTAATGGCCTTGTTTTCTCTGAAGTCTTTCCACTGTGTTCCTGTGACTGCCTTTGAGATTGAGTTTCTCCAAGCACCTGTACAAATAAATCTTCATCAAGCCTCCTATCTAAATCCATCAATACATTGTCAACGACAACCTCTGTACTATCTTGATCTACTAATGTGTTTTCCACCCATTCAGATTGATTGGCATACTATTCAATTTGTGGGATCCTATGGTGGATGTAAGGAGATGGCTTATTTTTCTGTCTCCTATTACAATAAAGTTGTGGGGATCATAGGTCCACATGAAACTCTGCTTTAATTTCAACCTTTGGAGGATTTCATCTGCCTCCTTTCCTGCTTCTCTACTATTACAAATGAAAGGGCCAAGATGATCTTTTATTCTTAGTTGGGCCTTTTTCTTGGTTCTAACAAAATGCACCTCATCTGAATTGATTATTTGTCTGTAGTACTCCAGAGCAAATAATCTCATGGGGAGGTACTTTGGAATTTTGTAAGGTGGTAACTCACATCCATAGCTTCTAAATTTTGTATGGTTTTGGTACAAGTACCAATCCCCTACTTTGTATTGCTTTGACAATTATAGGATCCTCCTGATGTCTGCACTAATTCTGGGAGGAGGGCTTCCTAGCAACATGGTAGCCACTGGGTGTACAAATAGATCAATGAAATCTGTATATGGGTAGGGAGAATTAGACCTGTGGAATAGAGGGGTCCAGAAGATGAAAAATCTAGGATTCCCTTCAGTATCAAGTTTTTAAACAGAGAAGGGAAACTTATCAGTCTAATAGTAAAGAAATAAATGGTACAGGACTGATGAATATTTGAACATTCTTTAATTTTCTAATCTCAGAAATTGATCATGCATCTTATCTAAGATGAATTTTTCAAAATCAAATTTGACTGCAGGAGGTTGGCCAGGGGTAAAAATAGAGATGTAGGCAAAAATTATATCATCTACATATTCACTAGTGGTAAAACCTAAAATGCATGATATCATTGATGTGATATCTTTGCCTAGACTAGAAAAGAAGGATGACATGTAAGGAGGGGGGTCTTTTGGCATGTATTTGTCTTCAACCATGAAAGTCTGGAGGGTTTGAGTACTTCTGGAACTAGATAGCTTGGAGAATTTGTCAAGCAAGTCAACAATGGTAAGGGGGGCGAGGTTTTCACCGGGTTGTAATTGTAACATCTCATTTATGGATTCTACAGTGATAATGAATAGGACTTTTTGAACTGGGGACATTACAGCTCTCATGATAGGGTCATAGTTTGCATGACAGTAGTGAACAATCTCCGGGAAGATATGAAAACTGGGGAATTGATATTTGGGTAGGTTTGATTCCCAGAAGCCTATCTTATCTGCATGGTTCAAGTAGTTATCTCGATATCTGCAATGCAATTTCAAAGGAGATTCTTCAAAGATGAGGCCTTTAATCTGAAAATCTTTGTCAACCAAGGGAAGATGGTCTAAATATCTGTGGGGAGTAGTAACTGGCATGACATTCAAAGCAATTGGGGCATCCATCCTTGGTTCTTGTGGATTCAAGGATGGGGGCAAAGAATTTCAAGGAAATATGGAAAAATTGGATTATCACAGAGTATCTCAGGACTATTAGACAGCTTAACTTACCAAATTACTTAATTTTTAAAGAAATTTAGCTTAGGTTTGGCATGAAAACAGGGTTTCTCAGTTGAAAATAGGGTAAATACCTAGCTTCAGTTGTTTGAGTGGATTAATGGTATCGGTGCACTGTTCGCAAGGAGCGCACGGGTCTTCAATGGTAATCTTGAGTTCAGCGGTTTCGGGAGGTTGACGGTTGGTAGTGGGTTGACAGTTTCGAATGTACTCTGCATTTGCATGGAGAACAAAAGGTTTTTTCTTCTTTTTTTCTTGGTAAAAAATAGAAATAATTAGTATTTTTGGTTTATCTTCAAAGTCAATGATTTTGGTGGGTATAATGGAAAAGTGACAATTGGCACCAACCGATGGAGGTGATGTTTTGTCGTGTAGTGAAGGTGGTAAGCAAAGGCGGTAAGCAGAATCTATCACACCGCTTTTGGGGACTTGGCAGTATTGGGAGAGGTCCGCCCGATGCCATTCATCGGGCGATACATAGCAGAGGGATGAATAGTAAAACCGCTCACATTGGGCAGGTAAAGGTCGGCATCAGAGGCTACTCGATATGAGTGACAACCGTTAGATTTGAAGGGGTCAGATCGTACGGTGATCAAGATGTGATTTGGTCGAGGAGTTAATGGAGGGGCCCGATGAGATTTTAATTGTGGGTTAGGGCGACTTAATGATGTTGGGGGTGAGCTGATTGGAGGAAGGTTATTAATCAATCATGGTTTGATTAATTAATCCTTTTTTGTATGGTGGAGGTTTATGGCTCTTAATTAGTCGCAAATCAAATAATTAATCCATCTAATTTATTTACTTAATATGGTTTATATTCCAAACCATCGGGCGGGATATTTAGCATTTGGGATTTTAATTAAATATACAAGAAAGGGGTTTACTTTTTGGGAGTTAAATATAATAAAAGTTAAAGTTAATATGAAATGGAAATGAGAACAAATTGTGCTAAGTATAATGTCTTGACACATTTGTTCATGCATTTAAATTTACAAATTCTGACTTAGGCTTAATGCTTTTTGTGGGTTTTTATGTAAACAAAGGGGGTTTTAGGTAAGGTTTATTACTTTCCCTAGGTAAATGGTAATTTCACCTTAGGAAAAGGGATTTTTAGGTGAGATGAATGTTTATGGAGGGAGTGAATGTTTGTAAGGGGGTTGTAGTACTTAAACCTTATAAGTTATTGGGCCAAGGGTCCAGTCCCTCCAGAAGTCAGAGAAATGCTCTGAGCCCCTTTAACTTAAGGTTTTAGGTACTTTGATTTTTTCTTGTGGGAAATTAGTGAAAAGGTAAAATGAATGGGGAAATTAATCACTTGACTTTGTAACTATCCCATTGTCATCCATACTTTAAGCAATTTGATGATGAAAGTAAATGACATGATTTTATCCAATAAATCACCATAATTCTGCAACCATTCACCTACTTACCCATCTACACATCCTACCATTTTTTCTACTCTTTATTAGGGTGCACTTAAACTGGAAAACCCTTATCAAAACTTTTCTTTTTCTTTTACAATAGAAATCTATCTAAATCTATCCTTATTACATCCAAGGGCTCAGATTAAACTGTTGAGCTCCTTTTTTATTTACTCTACCTATCTACTTATCTGCCAAGATTAAACAATTTGGTCAGATTTTATTCTCTATCTCTAAGCATGAAATTGAAAACATGGAATAACCAAGATTAAACTGTTTGGTTACCATGGATTGTGGCATAAATAACAAGTTGCACACAATCATTATTGTACAAAAAATAAAATAGTAGTGGCATTTGGACTTGCACACTTTCATGGTCTTTTTATTTTTCTTTGGGGTTCATTCTTCATCTTTTCTTTTTAACATTTTTTCATTATTTTTGTGCTTTGATTTTTCTTTTAAGACATACCCTCTTTACATTTTTTAATTTTTTACAAATATGAAAAACATTTGAATAAAGAAAAGGTATGTACATATTACAGTTTTGACCTCATCCATTCAAAAATTATGACACCTATTGGTATAGGAACATAACAACTACTATGCTTTTCACAAACAATATCAATAGTGTCAAGTTATAATATACTAGAATCAAGGTGCTATCCTTCTTTATGGGATCAAGATATTCAAAATGATAGATTCTAGCCAAACATCAAGTATACCACTATATGAAAGATCAATATTAGGTAGCTTCATAGAATCAAGAAGTTCATAATGTCTAAAAGGTAAGATACTTGTTTACTACCAAGTGCACCATTTCATTACATATAACCATGAATCCAAATCACTTTCATATACATGGCCCATTTGTGAAGAGGACATTGTTATAAAACCTTAGGGCTTATCGTTGAAACACAACATTGGAACAATATACCATCCATACCTTGTAGTATTCAAATCCCTGTGCACATTCTTATTTGACATAGGCAGCTTGTAGCACTTTGTTACCTTTACTAGCTCCTTTCTTCCTACATTAGCCATGATCCTCAAGAAGGATCCACTTATCACAACTCATCAACATGTTAGAAGCATCCAAATACCCAAATATACATGAAGGAGGTATAAATAATAATCAAACCAATAATTACATCCATAAGTCAAAAGTAAATATATAAAGGAGCATCATAATTCGGAAAGTACTTATCTTCAATGAGAGGTGATCATCTCGCTTTTGAACCAGTCTTCAAGAGCCATCATTGTCCATAATCCACTTAATGCCTTCAATATATGTTCATCAACTTTATCAACAACCAAGCCTAATCGAAACTATCCCATCTAGGGCTTCATCAATTCTAACACAAGTGCTTGAGCATATTCACATTGACCCTACTAGGGATTCAAGATTTCATATCTCAAATATTTTCCATAAACCAAGATTTCTCTCAAACCCTTCTAATATTTGTCAAACCCTAATAAATGAATTTCCTAGGGTTTCCTTAAAACCCTAGAATTCTTTTAGATCTCCACCATCCTAACTTTCATCCATTAATGGTGTCATAATAGGGGTGATCTCCATGACTTTTCTTCAGCCTAGCTCTGATACCATGGTAATTTTTCTTAGGGTTATATTGTTCTTTGCATTGATAATTGCATTTCTTCATTAACACATTAAGTTCAACCCATAACATCCTAACATTATTCATATTTACATCATTATTCAACGACATATGCAATTATATGGAAAGGACAATATCATCACCATCAATGCAGTATAACCTAAATGAACAATAGAAGAAAACCATTCACACATAGAGACACCAGGTTTGGTCGAAGACCAGGGAAAAACCCACTATTGGGAAACCTTTTCAAATCCTTATCCTTTTTAGATTTTCATCGAATGATTCAGCATAAGAGATTAAAATGATCCATACCTTCATCCACACAACTATCCAGCTAAAATAACTACACAATATTCATGAAATCAATCAAATAATGCTTATACTTAAAATTTTGATTTGGAAGCTTGTAATGAATTGTCCCTGTTTGTGGTCAACTTCCGAACACTGTGGTTACTGAGTGAAATCTTCAGACAAATGAAATTCCATCATTTAGGTCATGTTCATATAGAGGAGGAGTCATGCGTTCGGTTGGGAAGGTTCGGGTCAGTCTCTTGACCCTACAAGCGAGTGACTACAATATGCAACTAAGATTCTAAAATCCTAAATGTCAGTGTCATGGAGGATCAGTTATGTGTGCAACTGGGATGCTTCAGTCTCATGGATGAGCCTGGTAGAGAGTGACTGTAGTTGAGATCTCTTTGTCTTGTGCCTGCGACTGAGGCCCAAAACCCTAAAACAGAAATGTGAGCTTTAGACCTTGCAATTTCATCTTCGAGTGAACATATTTCTCTGCGAAGGAGCCTAAGACCTGTGCAAGCCAAAAACCAAGATAGAAGAGTGTCTAATGATGATTTCCAAATGAGGTAGAGGCCACTTGTATCTATAGCCTTCTAGGGTGTCCAATTTTCTTTAGGGCCGATCTGATCAAATATGCGTATGTGGGATTTTCTTCATAAGTACACTTTCCCTTATCCAATTTGAGTGATATTTAGGTCGATTTTGGTCATCTCAAAAAGAGAAATTCAATGCAATCATTATCTCCATAAAATGAGTTATCCAAAGTGGAATCTGATTGAAGTTCCATATTTTAATAGTGAGGCTTCAATAAAAGATTTACGCTGCCAAATTCTATAGAGTTTTCCACCTTACTTGCCACATGAGGGACCCCAACCCCCACCCTTCTTGTGTCCATGAATGAGAAAGAATAAGGCCCAAAGGAACCTTATCAAGTTATAAATTTGTAGATACAATAGGTGGAGGGGGTAAATGAGACTTACTAGAAACATCATTGTTTCCAATGAAAGGAGGAGGAAGAAATAACCACTGTAGTGTGGGGGAGAAATTTCCTTAGAGTAGAACTGACACACTAGAAACTAGCATCTTAGGACCCTAACGATCTTCTTTTATCCAAAAATTAGAGAAATTTCCCACTTGAAATTCTCTTTTACCCCAAAATTCTCCAAAAATTGATTTGAAAATGATCCATCGCTTGATACTTCCAAATTAACAATGTATTCCTTTCAATGAGTTCTAAGATTGCTATGCGCAAGGGTACCTCCATTTTAGATTTTACTCCATGCATTTTTCATGAACCATTTTAGGGAATCAACAAAAATATGACCATAGAAATGACAACATTCACAATGAAATGAAACATGTACATAAGACAAAACATGGCTATAGTGACTATTTCCTGAGATCAACTTGATAGACTTGAACCCTACCTTGGAAACATCCAACTCTATTAACACTCTAGTGACTGATCAAGACCCATTGAAAATGAAACTATCATCAACCAAAATAGTTCTTCCAATGATGTCCCCATTGTCCTTAATATATTGGAATAACCAAAACCTATGACTAGTCCAAGGATTTTGACCCATACCAGAGTTTGTGCCAACAACTCAGAAGTAGCATCAAAAAGTGTATGCCACAACTTTAAAGACAAGTGTGAGGAATCTAAGAACCATGGCCCTCTCAAAATCCCGACAATGTTAATCCCGGACTGAAAAATGAAGTCCTACCAACTTTTATCTAAAATATGAAAAAATGTTTTATATCCAAGCTAAGGTACCTAATTTTGACCAACCTAATTCCCCAACAAATCCATAGACATGTCACCCTGTAAATTTACTGACCAAGGATATATTCAACAAATCCAAGATCTGGATAGACCCACATCCTTATTGACCACCAAAGAGAGACCTTCCTCTTGGATTTTTAGTACCTTCTTCCTCTTTTTACTGTTTAGCTTAAAACATTTTGAAGGGTTTCCACCTTGCAACTGAAGCAAATATAGACAAGCTCCCACAAATCCTAAACCTAACTCTAGCAAAGGTGATGGGCACACTTCCTCAACTAAATAATCCATTGAAACTTTCTAAAACTTCATATTTTGTGGAGCATCCTATAGTAGGAAAACTTTCTAAAACTTTATAATGGCCTTGTGAGGCTTCATTAGAATAATTTAAAATCTTACATGTGGCACATGAGTGAACAACCATGTCAACTACCATGCCTACCTTTTATTCACCATAACCAAGGATCAATATCATGTCAATATTTTGGGTCTAATCAATTTTTAAACTTTTGTTAGATGACCTCACCCTAATTGATGTCAAATCCTTTGTTTGTTAATTATCTATAGATTCGATCAAAGTAGTGATGTTAGGTTGTAAAGAAAACTATGATCTTTCACCCAATGTATATAATGTAACTTAATACATGTCATACCATTCCATTATAATCATTTAAAAGAATTTGTGGCTACTCCCATAACCCTAATCCCAAATTCTTTCGGAACCTCATGAATATCGTTTAATCTCAAAACCATTAAATTTACCACAACTTAAAGGTTTTATATATTCCAAATATTATTAATTAACAATGGATACAATATATAAAGCATAAAAATAAATGGCATTGTCTAATGAAGCGACAATTTCACCTAGACAATATTTTTTCTTGAGAAACATAGGCTTTTCTATTTTGCAAAAACTCGATTTAGAAGTGTTCCAATCTAGATTTTGAAGGTACAAATAGATTCAACGCCCTCAGAAACCCCCAAGGTCCTAAAATTCTATAGTTTCACAGTTGTAACCTAGGTTGCCAAAAATTTCAACCAAATTTTTCAAAAAACACGTTGAAAAATCCTATATTTTCAGGGTGAAATTGTCACTTACTTAAACTACTCTATAATAAAGAGACTATAATAAATTAAATAACTATTAAACTTGTGTTTTCTCAATATTTAAAAATACAATTTAATAATATATTATGAATTAGATAACTTCATTTAATTTATAAATTATGAAATATTTATTTATTATTATTTCGAGTTGGCTTTAGTGCGACTTTTTGGAAGCTTTTCCTGTGGGATTTTCCAGTGTAATTTCTCTAAAATCCGGCAGGAATTTATTGAAATCACAAGCTTGATGGATAACCACTGCACAATCGAAGTGCGACTTTTTGGAAGCTTTTCCAATGGAATTTCTCTAAAATCTCGCAGGAATTTATTGAAATCACAAACTTGATGGGTAACCACTCCACAATAAAAAAAACCAGTTTAAAACTTACAAATCAAGATTTCACCTCAAATTTACTTGCCAAATTAAATCCAAAAAATCACACTAAAAACAACTCCTTATTATTTTATATTTAATAAATATAATATTATAACTCATATAATAAATATTAAATTCTATAATTTTTAACAACTAAATAATTCAATACAAAGTCAGTACTATGAACATTGCATAAACTTGAATGTACGGAAGAAAATTAATAATTATTTAAAAAACATTTTGTAAGTTACAAGTAATCCTTATAAATCCCTATAAAATAAAAAAGAAATAATCTTTATAAAATAATAAATATAACATTTTGACATATCATAGTTTTTTTTGGTATATATTATTTTGATATTGATAAATACATAAATTATTACGAGTTGTCTTTATAATATTGGTTTATTTACAAAAATAATAAATATAGCATCTTCCATGATGCGAACATTGTGATTTATGGCATGCAATAACGTTATTTCGTTTTGGTATAAAATTACTTTAATAATACTAAATACATAAATTATAAAAGTAAGGAATATTATATTTTTTAAAGTTTTGAAATATTTATTATTAAAATTATATTTTTAAATATCCCATATAAAATAATATTGGTTATAAATATTTATATGAAGTCTGGTTCAGGGAAACGTTTAAAATATATTTTTATTATAATATTAATAAGAAATCTAGTTCATGGAAAATTTTAAAATATATTTTATTATAAATATTAATAAAATATATTTTTATTATAAATATTAATAAGATGAAGTATAAATTTCATTAACTATAATTTTAGATTATTATATTATGAATTTTTTATATGGTTTATTTAAAAAATTATTTATAAATATCTTTGAATTTTATATTGATAAAAGTCCCAAAAAAATAACAAATAATTATATGAATTTGGATTTTTTTTCCAAAATCAAAAGAAATCATTATATCTTTATTAATAAAAGAAATAGATATATTTTATTTTATATTTCATGTCTTTTCATTTTTGTGCTCCATTAGAATAGGTTAAAAAGACTCTAGAAAGAAATACTTTAATATCTAAAAAATATATAGATTCTATAAGTTTTTTTAAAATACTAAATCATCTAACAATTAATTTTTTCTGAGTTTTTTCACAATAGACCATGCAAGAGTGTTTTTAACATTCTTCATTATGCTTGTTCTAAACATGATTGTTTCAAACAAAAGTAAAAATATGTCAAGAAAATGTATGGATAGTCGAGGGTTGTTCATTAAATATTAATACTTCCTGAATTGTAGAGAGAACTATTGTCAAAGGTTGGGTAGAAGATCTTTCCTAGCGAAACATCCTTGCTTTGAAAGGATATTTTCCACTTGATTTTGTTCTCTATAGACGTGATTAAAGGGAAGTCTCCAAAAGGACCTCATCAAAGTTCTAATGCATTGCATCCAAAAAGTGAGGGATGGTGGTCCAAAATTTTTCCTCATCTGTACCCAATCTAGGATCACCTTAGAATCACTTAAAACAACTAAATCCTCTATTGCAAGCCAGTTAGCACATAGAAGAGCCCTCCAAAGAGTGATAAGTTCATCTCTATTATTGGTCTTGAACCACTATGCCAACTGAAATGAAAGTAACTGCCACGCTTCAAAACAAAAAAAGCCCCACAATCGCATGCCCTGTTAGAAGATGCCCCATTAAAAAAAAAAATTAGGATGTTGTGACAATGGCTTCTTAAATTAGATGTGTCTCCTTGTATGCTTCTCCTTCTTATGCCCAATCTCCAAGAAATATGCAAAGATCCTTAAAATTGCTCCTCTTATGTCTATGCCATGCTTGGTCAAAAACTTTCTCATTGCTGCTTCTCCATATGCCCCACAGAATGCAGAAAGGTAATGTACTATACAACTTGTACTCCTCAAACACTTAGATAAACACCTTTCTATGGAAACCTTATTCCAATTTGCATGTAAATTAAGAGATTGTAGAACCCCACTCCATACCAAAACTACAAAAGGACAATCTACCAAGACCCTGAAAATCCCTTTTGAGGAGATTATGCCATGTCAAACTATTGTTTGGACAACAAGCCACATAAAACATTTTAGTTTCAGAGGTATGTCACATTTCCATGACTTATGCAACCAAGTGGTGTTATCGGCTAAAGCCTACCCCTGTGTAATTTATATGTATAACTCTTTAACCAATATATGCTCTTTATTCATATTGCCAGGCCATGTCAATTTGTCTTCTTTCTCGAAAAATTCTAGACTGACTAGACATAAATGAGAAGTGAAGCAATACCATTCCGGCGATAGTTCCTCTGGCATGTCAAGATCTTTTGCATTAAGCCATAAACTTGAAATAGGAGAAGAACCCAGATTAGAAAAAATTTGGTCCATAAAGAAAAAAACTTTGTCATATAAAAATTCAAGGAGAGGTACAGAGAAGTTATGCATTCCCTCCACTCCTTTTATGGCATCCAAACCAAATTCAATCCTATTCCCCCTACCGACCTCCCATCTCAAGTTTCCAAGTAGCTAATGTTTGTTTCTCATCATGCTCCTCCATATATATGATGTCATCTTCTTCTCAAGAGCCCCCTCTTTAATCCATTCCTCAACATGTTTGTTTTTATATATTTTTCCTTTATAACATGTTTCCATATACATTTTCCCTTTAAATCTCTCCATAAATTCTTGACAATTAAAGCCTTATTGAAAAATTTTGTGTCCTTTATGCCCCAACCTCCTTCGTTTACATGTCGAGATAGCACCTCTAGGCAGACTAAATGGATCTTCTTAATGAGACCAGGCCTGACCCAAAGGAACCTTGCAATAATAACATCTTTTCTTTTAATATGTCTTTAAGAAAGAAAAACAAATGCATCGAGTATAAAGATATGTTTTAAAGAATCGATTTGACTACAACCAACCTCCCTCCTATCGAAAGCCACTTATTCGACCACAAAAACATCTTACACTTGAATTTACTTATCAACCATTCCCAAACGCTAATTTCATACTTGTTTGGTTTCAAAATGAAACCAAAACACTTGAAACCTTCCTCCATAGTGATCGAGGCCACCTCAAAGAAACGATCTATATCCTTAATAAATGCCTCGTCCTTTGACATTGATATAATAACAAATTTGCGCTTATTCATAAAAAGGATTGAGGTTGCTCCAAAACTGGTGAGGACCCAACAAAAATTTGTTCATTCCCAAATAGAAGTATGTCCAATGAACAAGTCATTGTCTACAAACATGGTGTCAGAAATGTGAATATTATTTGTAATCTTGCAACTTGTTATGATACCCTTTGTTCTTCATTGATACCTCTGCTAAAACCATCAATGAAGAGAAAGAACATCAGTGGTGATAGAATGCACCCCTGTCTAAAACCTCTAGTGGCCTTGAAGAAATCTGCTAGAATCCCATTAATGATGACAACATAATTCACAGTTATAATGCAAGCCATAACTAGTCAACAACCTTGATGTAGAATTTTCTCTACAAATCAGCTAGCTCACTGATATCATGTAGAAATTTCACCTGCAGATCCAACTGATATATGCAATGTACTAAAGCATAATACTAGATCTACATCTACCATAAACTTAGCGGAAGCTTAATTGAACATGAGCAACATCAAGCATGAACACATATAACTGATAAGAAGGAATCAATCACACATAACAAAGAATATATCACCGGGGAAAGCACCAGAATAAAACCCCAACACTGTATTATCAATCAAGTGGAGATCCTCAACAACATACAAAAAGAATCAACTCAATAGCTATCCTTCTCTCTCTGTAATCAGAAGATGAAAATCATGGACTACCTAGGCCTCATTATATAGGCTATAAGTTGGCCTGATCATACTTGCTGTCACCTCAGGTCAAACTACGTAGTCATAGAAGAAAATAGATTCCTTCCTCAACTAGGTCTCTGTCTGAACTGCCATGCATCAGTTATCCATGAGAGAATACTCAGTTATCTGAAAATAACAGTTGTCACATGCATGCAAGTAGTAACAAACTATATCTCATTAATTTAACAACTTGTTAAATTAATCTAACTGAACTTGACTAAGTTAAACTAAGTCAACTGATCCTCTCAATATAGAATTGAACCTTGTATCCTTTAATGAAGGGATAAATTCCTAAATCAAGGGAGAAAATAATTGCATGATCTCACAAAAACCTCTGATCTGATTCTCCTCAACTAATTAATTCATAGAGAATTAATTAATTAATTTTCAAACCACTGGTAAGACCAAATTCGAATTTCACTTCATATAGTTAGACCAAGGACTGCTAACAATAGGAAGGGACCGAAAAATACTATTTTAGAAGATGTTATTTTTAGCAGTTTCACCTCTCACCTAAGGTGGCCAATGACCTCATTGGCCAAACTGCCATTTTTTGCAAGTTCTATTTTTAACCTTTCTTGTTGCACGTTTTTCAACACTTGACTCTTATGCCAATCTTGTGAAGAATCATCCTTAAGAATGCCACTCAACATGAATATATCAATACAAAATAACTTCACTTAAATCTTGGTGTAGATCTTGATATAAGTACCCGGCGTAGATTTGCTTTACAAAATGTTAAGAGGGTATTAGATATTACAATTTCAAATCTAAGTATGGTTATTAAATCCATTATTCTTTTTCTTGTTTCGTTTTTTTTTTTTTTAATTGATTATGGTTTTTTTTTACATTTACATGCTAGCCTTTGAAATTCTATTGCTAAGTGGGGGGTGTAAATATACAATACTTTGTTTCAGCTACTGATTTTTCTTTTTCAATATAGAGATGTTTGATTCATAAGATAACAATGTACTAAAGGTGATATTTATTTCTCAATTTTGAGCTCGATTTTAAGTTGCTTAAAGAAGGTGATATTTATTTCTCAATTTTGAGCTCGATTTTACGCTGCTTAAAGTCTTCTTAGTTGCTCCAATTCAATGTCATACTTCCTTATTTCATATTTTAGATGAAGAAAGACACATGATTTTTAGAATTGGAAAGAGAGGGAGTTCTATGGAACATGGATTTTCACGAATATAAATTTGAGAGAGTTAAAAGAGGAGCCAAGGATTTTCACCACAAGGCCCAAGGCATAATGCTTGGGAGGGTGGTGTTGAAACCAAAAGATGACAAGAGGTGGGAGTTTCAAAGAGGATGAACAAATGTAGTTGATTATGATGGTGGTTTCAATGAACCCTGTCAAGACCATTCAATCTCGACAAAGTCCAAGAGAATAACCTAAAAACACTAGAAAAGAAGATCAATGAGTGGCATGAGAGAACATATTGAGATGAGCAACTAAACAACTTGAGAAACCTACCTATCACATGGATAGAAGTAATCCCATCTAGGATAATCATATTGAAAGCAAGGGATACGAATGTAGATGTGAAAGCAAGCCATGGAATAGTACTTCCCATGTAATGTCATACTAGTACAAATGATATACTAGTGACATGATGAGAAATAAATGATTTAAGTGGGTGGGAAAAACAATGAGGGAAATAAAATTTTGTAGATTGACTTTCATTGATTATAAGTTTGCTTTGAGGCAGAAGGATACATTGATTTCCAAAGGAGGTGAGGGGAACTCATTGCAGTAGGAAGGATGCCCCTTTAGCCCATGTATAAACACTATCATTATGTTCACTGAGGATGTAGAAGAATTTGAGCTCTTTGAAATTTAGAGCCTCTTATTAAACTCTAACATTATTTCAATCCATTGTGAGATAAATATTTGCTTTATGATCTTGCAAATATTGCTTTAATGATGATCTTTGAATCTCTTAAGGCCACTAAATTTTTTTCTCTACCATGAGTTTTTCAATTGAAACCCCATGAATATAGTAAAATGTTCATCTTGATTATTGGTTGTGCATCATAATATCTATGAAATTTAAATTTCTTTATTCCTTTTAGTTTTATTAAGACTCTTATTCCAACTAAATTTATCAAAACCCCTCCAACTAATGACACCTCTAAAAAAACTTAATTAATAAGTTGCATAAATCATTTTTTTTTTCAAAAACCTTAAAACTACTCAATTTTAATACAAAAATTAAATTTTCTATACATATCAAATGACAGTTTACGAAGTAGATTTTTTAAATGATACAATTTCAAGAAAATTTGTGATTTTTTGTTGTTTAAAATACTCTTTTTGAATGCATAAATGCACCCAACAATTAAAAAACCCATGGGGCACTCAAATTCTATAGATTAAACAACTTAAACTCAACTTTTTAAAAATATCTCCCAAATTTCCCTAAAAATACTATTTTGACTATAAGTTAGACTATGCCCACATCAAATTACTATTAATTATTCATACATACTATTTATAGAATTTAATAATGAATATTACATATTATACTATATTTATTTATTATGTGGATATTTTGGAATAAAACTTTCATAATTTAATTTAATTATCAATATTTATTAGGTGGATGGGGATTTAACTTCCATAGAATATTTTTAGTAGTATACACAAATTAAAGGTTGAGTTTTATTTCCAAAGTAGAAGGTCATATGAACAAGTGTCATATAAAATGAGCTATGGTTTTTTGGGCATGTGGTACTAGTAAACCATGGTATTGTAACAAAGGTTATTTACAAATTAATAATCTCCATAATAAAATGAGAGTAAGTCTCTATAGCTAAAGCTCTTGTTATATGTTTTTGTTTAACTTATATATCAATTCTTTTATTAGTATTATTATTTTTTATTATTTTAAATAAAATTATAATTTAGTTAATTTTTTGATATTTTTAATTTTTATTTTATCACAGTTTTCTAACTTTTTAATTTTTATAACTAATTCACTTAAAAATTATATATATATATATATATATATATATATATATATATATATTACTTTAATAATTAACAAATATAATATAATTATTTATTATAAATAATATAATCATTTATAAACTTAATCTATTTTTAAATTATAAAACATACATTTATAGAAATTAATAACTAGGAAGAAAAAAAAAAAAACAACTTCACAAAATATGAACACCGTAAACCCTTAAATCTAATGCACGAATAAATAAAATAACAAATATAACATTTTTCACGATACTTACGCATAACATAACCCATTTTTAAATATAAATTTATTCTAGTAAAATCAAATAATGTATGAAAATAATAAACATCATATTTTTCAACATTTCGGAATATTTATTATTAAAAAATTATATTTTGAAATTTGGAAATATTTACTATTAAAAATTATATTTTTAAATATAATATTAAATATATTGATAGAGATGTTGTAATATTTAATATTTTGATTTAATAAAAAAACAATAATAAAATATTTGGTCCATAGGTTTTTATGGTATTTTTCTTTAATGTAACATATTCAAAGTTGATAATTAAACCGACCTAAATCTATCTTAATTTTTGATCTACCAAAAACAAAAAGCGTCAAATCTCTTTTCACTCTAAAAACAATTTACACCTCAACAAAAAACTTAATCCCTTTCAAAACTTAATAAATTTAAAATTAAAATTAATCAAAACTTAAATACAAATACAATTAATGTAATTTATAATTCAACATACCATTCTCTTGGATATAAAATTGCATTCAACATGTTAAATACATCATTATCAAATTATAAATGTTATATTTTTTTTCCTGTTTTATAATATTCATTATTAAAGTTATATCTCATAAACTATAAAAATATATTAAGATTAAATAAATTAAATATATACCAATATATTCAAATAGTTTTTTATAAAATTAAATAAATTAAATATATAAGGGTTATATATATATATATATAAAATTTATATATTATTAAATAATAATTATTAAAATTATATTTAATAATAATAATAATAATAATAATAATATTTAATATAATTTTTTAATAATAATAGTTTATTACAATTTAATGAAAAATTTATTAGGATTAATAACTTTAAAAAAAAATATCAGTGGTAGGTGAAGGGATGGGATGGGATGGGATGGGATGGGTGTGGTCTTTTATGGACCTAAATGATTATAAATGATAAATTAAAGTATATTATTCATGAAACATATGTAAAGTTCTTAATAATCATATAGAAATGTATTGTTGTAAATGGCAACCAGAAATGCTAAAAATAGCATTTCAGGATATACTTCAATTTTGTTGAAAATAGCAAAAAATAGAAATGCTAAAATAGCATTGTTATAAATAGCATTTCGGGATAGATTCCAACTTTAATTAGTCCCTGAATTAAAATTCGAATTTAGTCTCACTAGCTGTTTGAAAAATAATTAATTAATTCATCTTGAGTTAATTAGTTGGAGAAAATCAAACATGAAGTCTATGTGAAGACATGCAACAGTTATCCCTTTGATTGAGGAAGTTATCCCTTAATTAAGGAGATAAGGATAAGTTGTATTTGAGTTGTAATTAGTTAGCTCGATTAACTGAGTTAAGTCGAGTTAGATTAGTTCCAAACAATTTGTGGAACTGATTGTGAGTTCAGTTAGTTAATGCATGCATGCATGCAACTAGTGTCCCCAAGCCAGCAGCAGCTAATGCCCAAGAATTGGTAGAATGGAAGAAATGTGTAGCTATAGCGAGGAGGATTCTTTTGGAGGAAGTTTGAGACCATATTGTCTCGAGTCTCCATGGGAAGGAGACATCGTTTCAATGTGGAAGACATTGAAGGATCTATATCAGAACAACAATGATCAGAGGAAGCTGGCACTGAAAGACAAGCTTCGGAAAATCAAGTGTGAAAAGGGCGACTTGATCTCTACATATCTGAACAAGCTCACCACCTATAGGGATGATCTTGGAAGTGTAGGAATCACGACAGTTGATGATGACATGGTGAGTCTTGCTCTCCTCAGTCTTCCTAAGAGTTGGCATAGCTACCAGGATTCAGTGAATGGAAGAGAGAAACTGCAAGATTGGGAATGACTGTGGTCGAATTTGATGTAGGAGGAGATCAGGAGAAGCACCAGAGATGGTTCTTCATCCAAGGAGGATGAAGAAAATTGCGCCGTAGTGAGTAAGGAAAGGAAAGGAAAGGAAAGGAAAGGGAAGGAGAAGGATTCTCATCCCAAATCGAGTTCTTCTCATGGAGGGGAGAAGATTGACAAATCTAAAGTGAGATGCTTTAACTGTCATGAGGTGGGCCATTATGCAACTAATTGTCCATTGAAGAAATCCAAGAAGGGATCCCCGGAAGAATCTGAAGGTGAGGCATTAGCCTGTTAGTTCGAATTGGATTTTACCCTCATCACATGCATGGTTTCATCAATGATGGGTTGTGGTTGGTTTCTCGACAGTGGAGCCTCATTCCACATGACCGAAAATAAGAGTTTGTTCAGTACCTTGGAGGAGAAAGACCTCCAGATGCACATAGAGATGGGCGATGATGGAAATTACCGTGTTTCAGGTGAAGGTATGGTTGTGTTTCAGAGGAAGCATGGAGCTCACATCACCTTGACAGATGTGAAGTATGTACCAGGACTGAAGAAGAACTTGGTATCGATCGCGATGTTGGAGGATAAAGGCTATGATGTAGTCTTCAGTAAGTGGAAGGTTTTCCTTAGACACATCACCACGAGACAGGTGAAGCAGATCGGTTCACGAGTCAAGAACCTGTGTGCTCTTGAGGTTCAAGATGCATGTAAAGCCTTGAGGAGCAAGGAAAATGTTGGAGACTTGGTGGTTGAGAGGGAGAGTACATTACCTCTCAACATGCAGCGGCAGAAGAAGTCTCAGACAATTGTGGATGAGCCACAATTGGTGAAGCAGCTTCAGGAGGTTGTGGAGCAACCACAACTAGAGAAGCCGAGAGGATATCGAGTGGAGGCATCCACTCATGCAGAGACCTCCAATAGGGGAAATTTCGAGCCAAGTGGGCAGAGGGATCACATGCATCCATACCTCCAGGTGTGAGGTGGGGCGATGTGAAGTAATAGTCCCAAGAAGGCTGAAATAGGGGTAGGATCCTTGAGGTACCCAACCTCATTGATTATACCTTACTACGGGAGCTCCGATGAGGAGTAGCAAGACTGGCTGAGTGGGTAGAGATAGATGCAGATGGAGCAGCAGAGGGAGATTTAGCATCGGAGGGTGTTTCTAGAACAATAGGGAGGTCAGATGGGAGATCAGTTACTTACTTCTTAGTAACTGAGTTGCAGTGCAACATTTGGTAGCACGATGCAACATGATGAGAGGATATGCAGTGTGGATGTAGTGCTGGGAGATAGGACCAGCAATAGCACGGATGCAGCAGGAGGAATCAGTGTGATTGATGCAGTCAAAGATCAAAGTGACAGAGGCTAGAGAAGTCAGATACTGAAGGGCATAAAGGTACAAAGTTTTCCAATCGACAGAGGCATTAGCAGTCAGAGACTTTGATGACAGAGGCATCATTCTGATTCAGGTTGGATATTTTTGTTTCTGGAGTTGCTGGAGCAACAACACTTGAGAGAAGTGTTACATGCAGAACATTCTAAAGGTTCAGGATCGGGTTTGAGTTGAATTCCTTTCTTGTTGAGAGGGAGTGTTGAAAATGGCAACAAGAAATGCTAAAAATAGCATTGCTATAAATAACATTTCAAGATATACTCCAACTCTGTTGGAAATAGAAAAAAAAGAAATGCTATAAATAACATTGCTATAAATACCATTTCGAGATAGATTCCAATTTTAATTAGTCCCTGAATTAAAATTGAGAATTAAAATTTGAATTTAGTCTCACTAGTTATTTGAAAAATAATTAATTAATTCATCTTGAGTTAATTAGTTAGAGAAAATCAAACATGAAGTCTATGTGAAGACATGCAACAGTTATCCCTTTGATTGAGGAAGTTATCCCTTAATTAAGGAGATAAGGATGAGTTGTATTTGAGTTGTAATTAGTTAGCTCAGTTAATTGAGTTAAGTCCAGTTAAATTAGTTCCAAACAGTTTGTGGAACCGATTGTGAGTTCAGTTAGTTAATGCATGTATGCATGCAAATAGTTTACTTCAGATAATTGAATATTCTCTCATAAATAACTCATGCATGTCAGTTCAGACAGAGACCCAGTTGAGATTAAAGACAAGGACATTGTACTATCAGTTGGAGGAATTTCCTATAAAGTAAACTCATCCATGCAGAAGGAATTATCTCCTTCAGGATTGTTTTAGAGGCCAGTGTTGTGTGTGAGGTGAGAATCACACAAGTTGCAGCTGGAGGACTCAGGGAAAACTGCACAAGGAAATAGGAGGCTCGGAGGATAAGGGAGAAGACATGTGTTGTCTATTCTGTCTATGAGAAGCAGTGAGAGATTATACTGAGAGATGGATAGCTTGAGAGCTAAAGCTTTGTGTAATCCTGAGATATTTCCACTTGTATGATAATACAGATAGCGGGGTTTTTAGCTGAGGCTTTCCCCAGAGTATTCTTCTATGTTTCATGTGTGATTGAATTTTCTTCTCTGTTGTATGTGTTCTATTTGATCTTGCTCAAAATCGATTAAGCTTCAGCAAGTTTGATTGTAGAAGTAGATTATGTATTTTGCTTTAGTAAATTGCATAATCAGTTTAATCTATGATGAAATTTCTACATGTATGACCTCCTTAAAGACATCAATTTGACCACATCCTTTCTGATTAAGTCCCTCATCATTATAGGGGACTCTAATAATGCAATCCAACATATCACTTTTGGAAGCGCTCCCTCACGCTCCAAGTTAAACCTCCTTCATAAGAGAATTATGAAAGTTTTAATCTTGTTCCCAAGCATCCATGCTAAGCACATGCTTAAGGACCTTAATTCTATGGCTAATCAATTAGTTAATTAAGCATTATTCTTAGCCCTTAGAACTATGGAAATCAATGGAACAATGATGGAGATATCGATCCCTTAGCCAATGAAGTTGCAATTCAAATTTAATTTTATTGCATTATCATGCCTGGAATGTGGGATCTTCTTAGTATACAAGAAAATATTTAGAGTTAATGTTTACATGTCTATTACAGGTTGCGATTGTGAGTTTCTAGGTTACTATATTTAGCTAAAAGATATGCTTTCATAGGATCTAGATTGCTAGAATTTGTAATCTATAAGTTATATGTAACCTCTACTTGTCTATGAAATATAGTGTTATTTCTATTTGGTGTGTGAACAAAGCTCACTCTCTTATTTTTCTAAGTTGGTATTAGAGTAGGTTCAACCTTGACTCTCTTGTTGGTGAAAACTTATTATAGAGACCAAGGATCTAACACAAGGTGCCAAAAAAGAGTTCGGTGTATTCTAACGTCGACATATTCAATGCTTTGCAAGGGAAGAAAGTCTCACCCGAAACATGTTGCGACATTAGAAGGTGTTGGTGGTTTTCAAATAAAAGTGAATAGAATCAACATCTACATACTCTATCATTCATCCGCGACATAAACAAAGCTTTCATATATTGCACGACATTCAAAAAATTAAAATAGAAATTTTAAATGGAGACATTCAGACACACAATAGAGGAAATTCCTTGTAACATATCTATTTATTATATTATTCAAGAGCAAAATCTCAAATTACAATCTCCAACATATATTTATCATGAAGATAAATGTCATTACATTGGATTTAAATAGATAATTACAAGCATCCACAACAAAATGGGGATTTCAAAGTGAGACTGCATTTCAACAACATTTCAGCCCTTATATATCTATATCCTTCTTGCCTTTGTCTCATGCTTTCTTTATATCTTTGGCTTGTTGATCTAGTCCAACTTAGCCCTTTCACTTTCTTGATAAATTCAACTTTAATCCTTTGACGAAATCAAATCCACTTCACACTTGCTTGATGAGTTTTGAGTCTCCAACTACCTTTGTTGGCGATCACTTTTCCCTTTTTTCTACCACATTCCAATCAAACTTATCCATTCAGAATGAATTTTTTTTGGCTTCCAGTTCCTTCTTTCTCCACCACTAGTTTCTGGTAAAAATTTACCAAATTAAAAAATGAAAGATCCAATAGGCTTTGACCACATCCTATTGAATCATCCTTGAGTCAGCTTTCCTTCTACATTGATGACTCTCCTTCAAATGAAGGAATCAACTTTGGAATAGTAGAAAAAATCATCTTGCAGAAGGCATCATAAATGACCAACTGTATTGCCATTTTCACAAGAGAATATTATCTTGGTCAGTGAAATTTTGAGTAGCAATGGCATCTAGTACCTCTGGTTGAGCTGAGAGTATATTACACCATTTCGAGTATGCTTGGAGGTCCAGTTGATGTAGCTGAATCTAATGATGCTACACAATCAGTTTGAGACCCTGGATAGTCATATTGGCCTTATGGAACTCCTCTTCCAAAGCAGTTATTGAACCTTCTATTTGTTCAACCTGATAAAAAATTTGTTCCTTTTCCACATTGTCAATGGTAAGAAAGGATTCTTCCATCAACTTTTGGCTTTGTTCCTACAACATATATATTTGTTGATTGCACTTAGCTAGCAATCCAAGCTAGTCATATACTTGTCATAGAATCTCAAGGAGTCCTTTGATTACTACTAGAGAGTGGACGTGAGCGCAGACCCTTGCTCGACAATCTGATTCAATTGCTGAGTAAACATCTTTGTGGGATTAGGGACTTTCTTACATAAGTCTAAAACAATGTCATGGAGAGTTTTATTTGTAGAGGCCAAATTTTTCTAGGCTCCTTCAAGAAATTTGATGTATTCCATTGGTGCCCATGTAGAATTGTCCTGTGGCAAGTTAGAATTTCTTGTTGTGACAGCTTGCCACATCCTCTAAAATTTGGCATTTATATAAGCTACATGTTTCTCAAGTTGATATTTTTGGGTACACAACTTGTCTTGCTCCTTCGTGAATTAAAGGAGTTCCTACCGCTTCTACTCATATGATTGAATTAAGTCATTATGCTTTATGTATGCTAGAATCAAGCGATATTCCAACTGTGTTGATGAAGCTCTAATAAACTGAAACAATTGGTTAGAAGGCTAATGTTGAAGGCCTTCAGTAGACAACATATAAACTGGTATGTACTTGAATTGCAATGGCTTTCCAATTCCAACGTACTTTTCTAAGCGAGTCGACGAAGAAATATCAGGAGCATCACCCTGTTCCTAGTGAATGTCCTAAATTTTGGAAATTACCTCAAAAGAACGTAATTAGGAAATATCCAAAGATTATGCACAAATTTGAAAGTCTTCTCTACAATGAGTAGGGTCACAAACAAAAACAGATAATTTTTCGGAAAAGAAATTACTTCTTATTTCTGGTTGATTTGCTAAGGAAGGCTAAGTAGGTTGTAAAAATATCATTTCTAGCATCTCCCCTATTTTTGGTACATCCTCTAGCTTTGAATTTGTCTTTGAATAAAGCAAGAATTCAAGATCTTATTGCATCTCTATAACCTGCTCCCGGTTAGAATGGTTAGATGAGTCATCACAAACATTATCTGATGGCACATGTGACTACGATGAAGGAGTAGGTTTAGGTGGATTGGGACCAGGAACCCGGGTAATGTCTTCTTCTTCAGTAATAGTTGTCGACATAATAGGCTCCAACTAGAATAATCGAAGAAAAGTAAAAATATTAAGAAATAGAAGGTGGAGCAATAGTTCCAACAGGTGGTGTAGGAAAAGGGGCCAATGAAGCCATAGGTAGAGCTTTAGGTTTAAAAATATTACCTTAGAAAGGCATGGCATCTGTAATAGGAGAAGTTATGGCATAGGTACTCACTATAGACTTGATATTAGACATAATAAAATTGATAGTAGACAAGATCAGAGCCTTTTGAAAAAATTTTGGAAGTTGGAACTAACATCTGCAGGATGCTTCTGAGATGAAGACACAACAACAGAAGATAAGTCCCTTGGTGTCAAACCCTTGAGTGAATATGAAATTCCTTCAGGGGTGACCATTTGTTGAATACCTATCCAGGATACAACTTCTTTATGAAATACAACTTTTTGTAAATGTGTTAGAAAACCTTCACACATGAATCTAGCTAGTAAAGGTTGAACACAGCTTTGCAGAGAAAAAACACTAAAAAAGAAAATCAAAAGAACAAAATGAATTATTGATTCAGAAAATAGGTTACAATGCTCATGATATAGGATTACTGGGTGAAGATCCCAAAGTAATGCACCATAGTGGTGATCAATGAGAGGACTCGACACCTACAACAAGTTCCAGAGAGAACTAACGAGTTGCAGAGTGAAAGGAGGAGAAAATCAAGGAGTAAATCATGCAAAAAGGATCTTTCATGTAGTCCCATGCATGCATGGATAGTCAAAGGTGCCAATCTGGTGAAGATTCCAAAGTTGAAGCCTTGCATGTCAGTGAATGTTCTAACTAAGTGTCTGCATGTGCCAGCAATGAAGGTCCTAGGTTTGTAGTACCTCCAACACCCCCCCTAAACACCACTATAGGGAAAATAGAAAATGGGCCCTGGAAACTAAGGCCAAAGGTCACCCAAAATATAGTGCAACTTGTACTAAAATTGAGGAAAGAGGGAAAACCTCGTGGGAAAACCCCCCCTCAAAATACAATGTAATTAAAAGAAAAGAGGAAGGAAAGACAGTTGCTAAGAAACTGTGTCGTTCACTCCAAGACAATCGTGCAAAGAGTGAAACTTTTGCTCAATGAATGTCTTGGTGAAGATGTCTACAATCTGTTCTGCTGAAGGACTGAACTGCAAATCAATGAGTCAATCATGTACTAAGTCTTTGATGTAGTGCATATGGATCTCTATGTGCTTCCTCCGCTACCGTTGTACTGGATCCTTGCAAAATTTGAGAGTGCTTTGGTCGTCACACCAGATGATAATGGGCTGGTGGAACTGGATGCCCAACTCAGTGAGGAAGTGTTGTAGCCACAGAGCCTGAATGGTGATGTTGACTACTCCTCTGTACTCAGCCTCAGCTGAAGAGAGAGCAATAGCAGCCTGCTTCTTGCTCAACCAATAGATAAGGCCAGACCCTAGGCTAAGTGAATATCTGGAGGTGGACTTGCGATCAATGTTGTCGCTCGCCTACTCAGAATCTGTGAAGCCAAGGAGATTCAATGCAGTGCCTGCTACATAGTGAATCCCAAAGGTGATGGTGCCTTGCACATATCGGAGGATGCACTTGGAAACTTTCTAGTGTAGCTCATGCGGCTCCTTCACGTATCTAGAAACTACCCCTACTGCATATGAGAGATTTGGTATGGAGTGGGTGAGGTACAGTAAGCTCCCCACTAGTTGTCGGTAGAGAGTACTGTCAACTAATGGAGTGTCACCTCCATCCTCAAGGCGGACCTCATATAGAAAAGGGGTTGGTGCTGGCTTGGAGTCAGTCATGTGAAATCTCTCGAGGAGATCCTGTGCATACTTAGCCTGAGAGAGTTTGATGCCTGTGGCATCCTGTCTGATCTCAAGACCAAGAAAGAAGTGTAATGGACCCATGTTCATCATTAAGAACCTATCATCCAAGGTCCTCTTGATTGTAGCAATGGCTGAAGCCGATCTGCCGGTGATTAGGAGATCATCCACATACAAAACTAAGATAAGAAGAGAGTCATGTGTCCTGAGCAAGTAAAAATTCAGATCAGACTTATATATTTTGAAGTTTTGTGATAAGAGAAAAGAATCCATATTCGCATACCAAGCTCTCGGGGCTTGCTTAAGGTCGTAGAGATATTTTTTCAGTCTGCATACGAAAGATGAATCCTGAATGAAACCATGTGGCTTCTCCATGTAGATCTCCTCATATAGGTCTCTGTGAAGAAAGGAATTCTTCACATCCATCTGATGTACTTCCCACCCCTGGGTAGCCACAATGGCAAGTGCAAGGCATATGGAATCCATCTTTGCTACTAGAGCAAAGGTCTCATCATAATCAATGCCATGCACTTGCTGGAAGCCTTTGGCTACTAGCCTAGCTTTATGTCTGGTGATTTTCCCATCTGCAGCACTCTTGGTCCTGTAGACCCATTTGCATCGGACAAGTTTCCTTCTTGAAGGAAGGGGGACTAGATCCCAAGTCTGGTTCTCGAGGAGGGAGTTGTACTCCTCCTCCATGGCGGACTCCCAAGAGGGATGCCTAGCAACCTCAGCATAAGACTGCGGATCAGAAGACTAAACCAAATGACAATGTTGGGATGGCGTTGGTTCAGTGGCAGTGAGGGCAAGAGGAGGCTCAATAAACTCTGAGCTAGTCATTCATAGATTATAATTACCCCCACAAGACCATTTCTAGCAGCTGGGTGGTCTTGTGCATATATCTCACTTAAGCTCCTTGTTCTCTGATTTATGACAGGGGAAGTTGATTCATTGCTGGAAACCCGATCTAGGCTTGGATGTGGATCATCATATGCATGCACTGGATTTGCATCTGAAGACTCTGTCTCTGCATCTTCATGCTCTACCTCAACATCTGCATACTCTGTATCTACATCTGAGTGTACTGAGTCATCATCTCAGTCACGAGGTAGATAAAAGCTTGCATGCGGCAATTGACGTGCATGCAAGAGACTTTCCTCAAATTGGACACTTCGCTCAATGATTAGCTTGTCCGTAGAGGAAATCAGGAGTCGATATCCCTTCACACCATTAGGGTATCCAACAAATATGCACTCAATGCTCTATGGATCAAGAGATTTCCTCTTTTCAGAGGGGATCCTGGTCGATGCTCAGGAGCCGAAAACACAGAAGTGGGTGACCTCCAATTTAGTGCCACTCCAAGCCTCAAAGGGGGTTTGATCCTTGATAGATCTATGAGGAGATATGTTCTGGATGTAGTTAGCACAATTAAGTGCTTCAGCCCATAACTTATGAGGTAGTGACTTAGCATGCAGCATGAAGTAAGCCATCTCTTTGAGAGATCAGTTCTTTCTCTCGGCAACTCTGTTCTGCTGTGGTGTGTATGGAACTGTGTGCTGTAACTGTATGCCAAACTCAAGGCAAAGGTTCTAAAGTGTTGTGTTAACATATTCCCCCACATTGTCTCTACGGAGGGCTTTGATCTTTCTCTCTGACTGTGTCTCAACTAGTGCTTTGAAATATTCAAAGTGCGCAAAAACATCAGATTTGGCCCTGAGAAGATACACCCAAGTATACCGTGAGAAATCATCAATAAATGTAAGCACATACCTTGCTTTGTTGATGGAAGGATGAGGAAAAGGCCCCATGAGATCACTATGGATCAGATCTAGAGGAGAGGATGCTCTGTGAGTCTTGCTGGTGTCAAACTTTTCTCTAGTATGTTTGCCAAGGACACCCCCTTCACAAACTCATTTGGAGAAACTCATATTTGGCAAGCCTTCCACCATCTCATGCTTGCTTAATTGTTGCATATACTTGTAATTTAAGTGACCAAACCTCTCGTGCCAAAGCCTACTACTATCATCAACATGTGTAAGCAATAAGGAGGATTTAGATTCAATAAATTCAGAAAATGTATATAGTCTAGCTCCATTGTTTACCTCACCAGTTGCAATTTTTGAGCTGCTATGTAGGTCATATGTGTTCACTACATCTGGAGTGAATTCCACTCCCTTTCTGGTGTCGGAATGAGTGTTTGATAAATTGAAAGCAGGTTTACCGAAAGTTTTGGAACATGAAGCACATCTTCAAAGCTTCCGTGTAAAAGTTCCACTCTACCTTTTCCGGTGACCTCAATAGGTGAGTCATCTCCCATGAGGATGGGAGGCCCTTTCCATGCATCCAAAGAGGAATAGACTTCCTTTGTAGAATCCATATGATGTGATGCACAAGAATCTATAATCCATGCATCCGGGGAAGAGTTAATTGCAATTGAAGAATGAAAATTGTTACCTTTCCTGTGTGGCAGATCCTCAATTTTCTTCTTGGAACCCTGAGGAATGTGGTACCCAAGGTTGTGCTTTTGAAGGATTTCTGCCATTTGGTCAATTTTTTTCTTCATGCAAGAGGATTCTAGATGGAATCCTCGGTGACAATAGGTGCATTTGTCTCCTTTCTTCCCTTTCTCATTCCTAGAGCCAGAGGAGTCATTGAAGGGCATGGTGTACCCTTCCTTCTTTGGATGGGAATGCGCTTTTCCTTTGTCTTTTTGCTATTGATTTTTCTGATTTGAATCAGATCTGTGATTTTTATTTTGGCTGCCATCATGCACATCAAGTTCATATGCTTTTGGAGGTTTGATTTTCCCCATGCCAATGAGTTTATCTTGCTCAAAAGTGATGGACTCCATGAACTCTTTGAGAGAAGGTATAGTGTAGGATTTACCTGTTGTGAGCCATACTGAATGAAATGTAGACACAAAGACAAAGTATTCTAGTCTGAGCTTTAACATAATAGAGAGAACTTGGAGACTCTCCTCCTTAGATTTGTCAATTCCACAACCCTTGAGTTGCAGCAATAGATCATTATATTTGGTGAAGAAGTCTTGAATTCTGTCATAGTTCCATGGATCCAATGAGAGAAGCTCCACTTCGAGCATATGTCCTTCATCTCATCCTATTTCTCGTAGAGTTCTTCAACCTTTTTCCAAATCTCATTGGGAGTACTGTAAGTAGATAGATGAAACTGAAACTCTGGGGAGATGCACATGCATATGGATCCGCGGGCCTCATCCATGTGGTTGAGGTACTTGGATTTTTCTATGGCTGAGCGAAAATCCCAAGGTAATGCGCCATAGTGGTGATCAATGAGAGGACTCGACACCTACAACAAGTTCTGGAGAGAACTAGCCAGTTGCAGAGTGAAAGGAGGAGCAAATCATGTAGAAAAGATCTTGCATGTAGTCCCATGCATGCATGGACAGTCAAAGGTGCCAATCTGGTGAAGATTCCAATGTTAAAGCCTTGCATGTCAGTGAATTCTCTAACTAAGTGTCTTCATGTGTTAGCAATGAAGGTCCTAGGTGTGTAGTACCTCCAACACTTTTGTCATATAAAAAGGCAAGGCACACATCTGAAATGTGTCCTTCTCAATGACTTTGGGGCAGACGTAAGAGCGGTTATGGTCAACACCAAACCACATTTGGTATGCATGTCAATCAATAATAGATTATAGAATTCTCACAATTTGGGTGGTGTCAATCAACTTATTATACCAATTCCCAAAAGTTTTTTCATTGAAAGAAATTTTAGTGGAGTTGAAACGAGATTTCCAGGGGTTAAATGAAAGAGTTAGGGCTTCATTGTTTGGTATGTCATCCAAAACCCAACCTGTAGGGGTATACCACTTCATCGTAGAAATTGCAACAACCAAATATACATATATAAAATATACTCCTCGCTTGTAAACTTCCTTGCAAGCAAGGAAAAACTCATCTAGCAGAAATTTGCACCAATTCATCCATTTTCATTGGACACAAAACTCGACTATAGAGATAGCAACAAGGGTGCACTTTCCCTTAGTGTAATGTTGAGTCACTTTGATTGTAATAAGATAGTAAACAAATTTGACTTATTTATTGTTGATTAGGTCAATCACGGCTCCTTGACCTTGATATTTAATACCATATTTTTCATAAAGTTAGTATCACCCGACTTCTTTCCATGCTTAGAGGTTCCTTGGAAAGAAGTCGACACATCCTCCCCATCCATCAACATACTAGTTAGCTTGTGAATGTTATGAACATGGATTGGGTATTCTTTATCTAGCCATAGAAATCCATTATGAATTCGGTTGATTAGAAACTTGGTACAATGAAGGACCTCACTAGTGGTCCCAAACACTGGGAGATCTCGTAGCTTTGTGAGGGTTGACCTATGTAACAACTGAAAATAAGATTTAATTGTTGGAGTAATCTCACCTAATGGTGTTGATATAAAATCCATATAAACCTTGGGTTTAAGAGCAGGGAAAAGAGAAAAATTAGAAAAATCATGATCGACCAACATTGTTTTCTCATATTTTCCCAACAGGTCTGCTAGAGGCTCAATATGGGAATAAAAAAAATTAAAAGGAACTATAGATTTATCACTTCAACCCATACTGAAATGATTACAACAGTAAACTAGATAGATAAAGGGACACCGATGAAAACTAGAAGCTAAGGGCTTCGACATAGACATCAAGGCAAAAAGTTTAGGTAAAGACTTGGAAATGAATGAATGAAACCACTTCGAATTCCTATACATATACAACATCCCCATAATTCAATAGTTAAATTTCATATTAGCTATTAAATGGAAAGACTGAATAAATTAGAGTTTGATTCATAACTTTATTATGACTAAGACATAAATAAAAACATGGCATGAATGGCCAAAAAGGGTTCGACACAGTAGACATATAAAAGCAATAGTAAAACCAGTGAAATAGAACTAAGGGTTAAGTCAGTAAATTCAACCATCATAGGGGTGTCCCTCAACATAATGGAAGGACACAAAATTAACAAGAATTAAATGACACGAAAGTACAATGAGCAACAAAACCTATACCTACGTGACCAAAATCAGTTGCGGTATGATGCAACAAGAAAATAATATATGAATGACATAACTAAAGTAAGTTACTCGAACTAAAAGGACCCTAACTGAGACTATCTAAGACCTAATCTACAGTCCCAGATAGAGTGCAAGAAAAAGTTATGACATCATGCAAGCACCATTCACCCAACCAGGCTTGAGATTACCATCATTCACCCAACTAGGTTTGAGATTACCATCAAGTTGCGTGATCTTTATTGATCCAGACTCCCTAATATCCGCAAGTATAAAATGACCAAACCAATGTGTTTGAAGCTTCCCAGGGTGCTCTAAATACTTTTTGTTCATAAAGCATAACTTTATCTTCAACTGAAAAAATATTTTTTCTTAATATGACACTCATTCCAATATTTATGCCTTTGTTTCTCCATGATCTAATGGAAATATCCTAAGAATATCTTCTCATCAATTTCTTACGTCTCTTGAAGTCTCTCCACAACTGACTCATTATCTATGATTTTGGTAGCTTGCACAATATACAAATTGGGAATCAGGAACTCGACAAGAACCATAGCTTATCTTCCATACATTAACTAGAATAGCTTCTCTTCCATACATTAACTGGAATAGCTTCTCTTCCATACATTAACTAGAATGACATGTATTTATGCAGTCTCATTAACTAGAATGACATGTATTTGTGCAGTGTTTTAGTAGTAGTTATATATGTCCAAAGTGTAGCAAGAACCCTTTCATCCCAATCATCCTTGTTAGCAAAACAAACCTTGGTAAGGCATTTCTCCAATATTTTCTTGAATGCTTCTATAGTTCCATTAGATTGTAGATGATAAGGACTGCTCTTATGATGTTGAATAAAGAATTCCCACATTAAGGTTGTGATAGTGTCATTGATAAAATAAGTTCCTTTATCACTAGTTGAGCTTCTTTGGAAACTAAACCTAGTGATGATGTTCTCAAAATGAATCTAGAAGTAATATTGGAAGTACAGTATTTTATAGGGGTTCCTTCTGCCTATCTTGTCAAATAGTCAATTGCGGTAATAATATAAAAAGCATGTGAATGTCGAGTAGGAGGATTTATGGGTCCAATAAAATCAACAAACCATTTTTCAAAAGCTTGTAGCGCCCTAACTAAATGAAGGGGAATCTCATCTCAGTGAGAAGGCCTCCCAACCCTCTATCATACATCATATGTCTTAACAAATTCTTTGGCATCCTTAAACAAGGTTGGGCACCATAATCCTACCTGAATTACTTTTCGAGCAATGGATTTCCCTCTAACATGTCCTCCTGCAACACCATTATGACATTCCCATAAGATTTCATCCCTATCATGGCTAAAAATACACCTACGTAAGATGTTATCAAGTCCCAACTTATATAATTGACATACAATGATCTATTAATCAATGAATCTCACTACCAAATTCATGTTTTGAGTGGTGAAATAATCTTTTGGACACTTACCAGTAGTCAAGAAAAGTGAAATATCTTCGAGAGAGTCTAGAAAAAACTTCAAATCGAAACAAGTTTCCATATATAAGTTAATCATCTATTAAACCTCTAGACTCTCCTAACTCCAAGGATTCCTACATTGGTTCATCCATGCTTTACACCAACCTCAAAAGAAAAAAACTTAAATATCAACAACTAGTGACAAATTATTCCTTCCAACATAGGCTTACTAACTAAGTACTTGAGAGTTGAATGATATATGAATAATTTGAAGTGCCCACCCAACAAATAGTGGAGAAACTTCTGAAGAGAGTATACCATTTCTAAACCTTCACGCTCGTTCATAATGTAGTTCCATTCTGCAATAGAAAGTTTTTGAGAAGAAAAATATAGAATGGTCTAGGTTTCCTTCTCTAGATTATGCAAGGATGGAACCAAGAGTAGTACCAGACACATTAGTGTGCACATGGAATTCTTTATTCTAGTCAGGATAAAAAATGATTAGAGCACTTGCTAATTTTTCCTTTAATGTGTCAACTGTGGTATCACACACCATATAAAAGGCTCAAACTTCTTCAGGAGCTTCTCTAACAGTGTCATAATCAAAGCATAATTTTGAATGAACTTGTGATAGTAACCTATATAAACAAAAGTGGATCTAAGTTGTTTAAGACTTGTTGGAGGAGGCATGTTGAGAATAACCGCAACCTTAGTTGGGTCAAATGAAACACCAACATTACAGGAAATGTGCCCCAATAAAGTTCCAAATGGTATAAAAAAAATGCACTTCTTCATATTAAGAGATATTCACAACTGTTTGCACTGACCAAACATTACTCTAAATAGGTTTGAGTGCTTTTTCAAGAGACTATAAACTTCCCAGTAATCCATATAGACCTCGAAAAAATTGTGGATATATTCACAGAAGGATGCAATAAAGATTCTAGAAAATATAATAGGTGCATTTTTTAGGCTAAATGACATCACATGATAAGCATACGACCCCCATTCAATAGTAAAGGTAGTTTTCTTCTTATCCTCCTCTACAATTCACACTTAACCTAAGAAACCATCTATAAATGAGTAAGTTTCCTCTTCTACAACGTTATCCAATACTTCATCTTTGAAAGGGGTAGGAAATGGATCATGTACACATAAATTATTTAGGCTGTGATAATCAACACAAACTTTAATTTCTTTAGAGTCATGGTTATCCTAAATGACTATGGGAATTATCAATTTAGCTTCATCAGCAAGGAAGATGATTCCTGTGGCTAACATCTTATCTTATCAATCTCCCATTGTACCTTTTCTTTAACTCTAGGTTTCAACTGGTATGGACTATGCTTTATTGGATGTGTGTTAGGCTTGAGAATAATCTTCATTTCTCCAATATCTCCTTTAATACCTTTCAACACTAAAACTAATGCAAGTAATAGGCCCTCATATTCCTTAGATAAGTCAAAGATCTCCTTGGTGGTATGCTCATCCCAATAGTCTCCAATAGAGGCCAAATTCAGTTTTTCATTAGAGTGAATATTGAACTTTCACAAATTTAAGGGTTGTAAATGTGGGGCATCCTAAGGAGGATCATCCTTGATGTTGTGATCCCATTCAGATTCCTTGAAGGAGAGATGTATTAACCCTTCTAATTCTTCATCATTGGGTTCCTTGTCAATTTTTCTACCATAAATATCTAGCTGGAAACCTAAGTCAACAATAGCTCCAAAACCTAATCCATCAAATAATTATGTAATAAGATTTCTAGTGATAAATAAGACTCTCTTTACATCCTTCCAAATTTTAGCAAGATGAGCATCTTCACTTGAGAAGCTAAATTCAACACAAAATTGAGAAATCAACTTATCCCAGCTAGAAGTATGCCTCTTCATCTCCTGTTTTAAGTACCAATCTTTAGGAATAGGTCCCAAAGCATGGAAAAAGTAGTGCACCCACAATTCAATAGGTATCTTGTTCTTATTCCATTTTGCAGTGTAGGCATGAACATGTTTATCTGGATTAGTATGGCATTCATATGAAGCAACAACACAAAATCACTTTTCTGGTTCAACAAATCTGCAGAGAAGATCATACTTGAACTTTTCCCATGAGGAAAGATAATCATAGCGAGCAACCCACCATCGAGTAGGAGTGGCTTGAAGCACAACATCCATCAAAGGAAATCATTGCTCCTCTACAATAGTACATTCAACATCCCTAAAAAACATCGGTAGGAAGAATAATATCAAAAATGGAACAGTGCCTTACCTCGTTGCCAATCCACATTTCACAATAGCAAGAACAATCAGACAAAGAATGAGCTCTATGAAAGACAAAATTGATCAACATCAACTTAAAGGAGTCAACAAAGTTATTTTGGTAAATGTTATATCAAATAAACAAGAATCTCTTTGCCAAGAAGATTGAAAGAGCACGAAGCTTACATTAAAAATCAAATATCTTGCACTTCAACCCTTGTTGAACACTCCTTGAAAACTAAACATCATGTTTTCTTGGGGGATGCTAGGATCATCGTGAGGGAATACCACTATCAGAAAAGGAAGATCGGGGAGGCTCTTGAAATAATAAAACATTCACATAATCTCAACAGGGGTAACCACATTGAGATTAGTGGAAGTTGGTTTCCTCTAATCAAGTAGATGAGTTTCACCGATACAACATCTCATGTATGAATCTCTATACCTTGCTCGAATTCATTTAATTATTCACTTATAATAATAATTAATAATAAATACGAATAATAGCGACATTTAAATTTAGTATATAATCTGACATATAATAATCAATACTTATAATGAAATTCATTTTATTTTTATTTTTAATATTTTAGAATGGTAGGATCCTTAATTTTTCATTATGTTCTCAACATTCCTCAAACATTCATAGCATTAATTTAATGTTAATTAAATTATTATTATAATTAATATCGGTTATAATAATATAATTAATATTGAAAAGTGTGTGGAATGACCTATTAAAGAGTTTTTAAACCCAACGTTTCAGACTGCAAAGTGAGTCCATCATCAGGGAATGCTTAAAGTCTTGAGAAGATTTAATGTAAATGAGCTAATGATTTATATGTATTTATATTTAAATGAATAATTTTTGGGAAATTAGCCGGCTCAATATTATTATGAATGTTATATTAATTAATCTAATATGTAATAATGTACATAATCTTTATTTAATTTTTTTATTTAATTTAATATATTTTTTTATTAGTTTATGTAGGAAGTTTATTTATTATATGTAGTAAAAGTATTAGTTATATTTAGTTATCATGATAAATGTTTATTAATAAAAAATGAAACCTGTAAATATTTAAATTGTAACTAATTAAAATTAGGAAGAATTAGTTAGATTTATGATTTGAAAAGAAAACATATAGGATTAGTTAAAAACAATAATTACGCTGTAAGGCGTTTCCCTCTGAAATCCATTCCCATTTTTGCCTACTTGTCATCCTTGGACACCATACGATTAGATGTTAGACGATTACAAAAACTTGAACCATAGATCAAAACAGTTACAAATTCATTGGAAATAGTTACAAATTGGTTACGGAGGTGGACAATTGTAGTCTGGATTTTGTGAAGAATTATGTAGCTAATTTGGCGACAGCCCCTCCCCTGGATCCCTCCAGGCCACTCTGGCAGATTCATTTTCTGCGCGTAAGATCGGAGGATGCAGAGTCTAGCGCCTTCTGACTTGTAATTCCCTATTTAACTTGAAGAGACCCAGGCCGAGGGAATCTCAAAATCAAAACCAGAAGACAGGAAATTTGATGGTAAGCAACATCTTCCATCGAATTTGCGAGTGCGTTCAACAATTTTGGTGAATACAAGGTCTGCTCCAGGACTCCATGTACTCTTCCTGTTTGCTAAAATTTCAAAAACGTGTAGTGTTTATAATATCTTTGGTCTTCTTCTGCATAAGATCTTACATGGTTTGTTTGTGTTAGCTATTTCGTTAAAGCTAAATCTCAAGAAACCACCAGCCATTGTTTCCATTACCTGGTGGACCATTGAATTTTTTTTAGGATCACTATTAGCCCTTTCCTCTATAGCAAAAGTTTTCTCAACTGAAACATTCTCAGCTAAAACAATCCTAGATATTACTACATGGGTAAACTATTTTCTTCTACTTTGCTGTGCTATCAAGGTTGTTAGATGCCATACCTTCATCATCACTAAGGATTTATTAGATCCCCTGTTAAAGGAAACTGCAGAAGAAGAGATCCAAGTTACTCCATTGAGTAAAGCAGGGTTTTTGAGCCGTCTAACTTTCAAATGGTTGGATCCTTTACTACGTCTAGGCTATTCAAAAACATTGGAACTCAAAGATATACCGCATTTACCCTCTGAAGATGAAGCATTCACAGCTCAAAAGGCATTTGCAGAAGCATGGGATCTTCAGAAAAACCAAGACCCATTAAACAAACAGACAATATTCAAAGCATTTTCAAAATGATACTGGAAAGATATGGTAGTCACAGGAGTATTTGCATTTATTAGATCAACAGCAGGAATTTCTGCACCTCTGTTTATGCGGTCCTTTATACAGTTAGCAGGTAGAGAACAGTCTTTCCAAATGAAAAAAATATTGTTGTTGGAGGTTTATTTGCAGTTAAGCTCATAGAGTCCTTCTCTCGAAGGCATTGGTACTTCAATTCTAGATGCACATGTATGCGAATGCGTTCGGCCTTGATAGCAACTGTATATCATAAACAACTTCGGCTATCCAGTCTAGGAAGACGAAGACATGCCACTAGTGAGATTGTAAACTACATAGCTGTAGATGCATATCGTTTTGGAGAGTTTCCGTGGTGGGTGCATTGGGCTTGGACCGTCCCTTTGCAAATATGTGTAGCAATTAGCATCCTTTTTGCAACAGTTGGATGGGAAACTATTCCAGGTTTGCTCATCATCATTCTTACTCTCATTCTAAACAAACCTCTGGCCAAAACCCTCCAGAAGTGCCAAGCTGAGTTCATGACTGCACAGGATGAAAGACTCATAATAACATCTGAAATTCTTAATAGTACGAAAATAATCAAACTACAAGCATGGGAAGAAAAATTTAAAGAGCTCATAGAAAATCTCCAAGCTGTGGAGTTCAAATGGTTTTCTTCAACACAGTTTAACAGAACATATGGTACCATACTCTACTGGATGTCACCCATCATTACTGTATCTATAGTTTTTTTCGGGTGTGCTATCATAGGGGATCCACCGTTAACTGCCACAACCATATTTACAGTGCTTGCAACATTTCGTGTGATAAAAGATCTAGTGAGAATGCTACCTGATTTTTTGGCTATATTAATTCAGGTTAAAGTCTCCATAGATCGTCTGGACAAGTTCTTACAAGATGATGAGCTAAGACTAGATTCTATTGTGAGGAAAGGTGCAATGTTTATAATATGTCTGTGTTAGCTATTTTGTTAAAGCTAAATCTCAAGAAACCACTAGCCATTGTTGCCATTACCTGGTGGACCATCGAATTTGTTTAGGATCATTATTAGCCCTTTCCTCTATAGCAAAAGTTTTCTCAACTGAAATATTCTCAGCTAAAAAAATCCTAGATATTACTACATGGGTAAACTGTTTTCTTCTACTTTGCTGTGCTATCAAAGCTGTTAGATGCCATACCTTCATCAGCACTAAGGATTGATCAGATCCCCTGTTAAAGGAAACTGCAGAAGAAGAGATCCAAGTTACTCCATTGAGTAAAGCAAGGTTTTTGAGTCATCTGACTTTCAAATGGTTGGATCCTTTACTACGTCTAGGCTATTCAAAAATATAGGAACGCAAAGATATACCACATTTACCCTCTGAAGATGAAGCATTCACAACTCAAAAGGCATTTGTAGAAGCATGGGATCTTCAGAAAAACCAAGACCCATTAAACAAACAGACAATATTCAAAGCATTTTCAAAATGCTACTGGAAAGATATGGTAGTCACAGGAGTATTTGCATTTATGAGATTAGCAGCAACAATTTCTGCACCTCTGTTTATGCGGTCCTTTATACAGTTAGCAGGTAGAGAACAGTCTTTCCAAATGAAAAAAATATTCTTGTTGGAGGTTTATTTGCAGTTAAGCTCATAGAGTCCTTCTCTCGAAGGCATTGGTACTTCAATTCCAGATGCACAGGTATGCGAATGCGTTCGGCCTTGATGGCAACTGTATATCAGAAACAACTTCGGTTGTCCAGTCTAGGAAGATGAAGACATGCCACTAGTGAGATTGTAAACTACATAGCTATAGATGCATATCATTTTGGAGAGTTTCCATGGTGGCTGCACTAGGGTTGGACCATCCCTTTACAAATATGTGTAGCAATTGGCATCCTTTTTGCCACAGTTGGATGGGCAGCTATTCCAGGTTTGCTCATCATCATTCTTACTCTCATTCTAAACAAACCTCTGGCCAAAACCCTCCAGAAGTGCCAAGATGAGTTCATGACTGCACAGGATGAAAGACTCAGAATAACATCTGAAATTCTTAATAGTATGAAAATAATCAAACTACAAGCATGGGAAGAAAAATTTAAAGAGCTCATAGAAAATCTCCAAGCTGTGGAGTTCAAATGGTTGTCTTCAGCACAGTTTAATAGAACATATGGTACCATACTCTACTGGATGTCACCCATCATTACTGCATCTATAGTTTTTTCCAGGTGTGCTATCATAGGGGATCTACCATTAAATGCCACAACCATATTTACAGTGCTTGCAACATTCTGTGTGATACAAGATCCAGTGAGAATGCTACCTGAAGTTTTGGCTATATTAATTCAGGTTAAAGTCTCCTTAGATCATCTGGACAAGTTCTTACAAGATGATGAGCTGAGACCAGATTTTGTTGTGAGGAAAGCACTTGCCGGATCCTAGAATACCATCAAAATTCATCAAGTCATACTCAATTGGGATCCGGAATCTTCATTGACAAAGCCAAAATTGAAGGGAATAAATCTACACATTAAAACTGGAGAAAAGGTAGCAATTTGTGGCTCAGTGGGATCAGGGAAATCTGCTCTGCTATATACAATTCTTGGAGAAATCCCATAAATTTCAGGAGATGTAAGTTGAACATTAACTACTCTTCTTGAGCAAAAGTAACCATTTCATAGTTCAACAAGATTGTAGATGCAACTTTTTTGCTTTCTATATACATAAATTCTTCCATAAACTTTTTGATTGGACTACGTGCAGGTTGAAGTATATGGCAATGTTGCCTATGTGGCACAAACAACTTGGATTTAGAGTGGTACTGTCAAACATAACATACTCTATGGGAAACCAAGGGACAAAATTCAATACAAGAAGGCAATAAAAGCTTGTGCATTAGACAAGGATATAGAGAGTTTTTCTCATGGAGATATGACAAAGATTGGGAGAGAGGATTGAATATGAGTGGAGGACAAAAATAGAGGATTCAGTTGGCTAGAGCAATATATAACGATGCTGAAATTTATCTATTGGATGATCCCTTCAGTGGAGTTGATGCTCATACAGCTTTAACTCTATCAAATAAGGAGGAGACATTACATAAGAGAGACTCCAAGGCTTGCTAATATTGCTTGTCATAGTATGAAAAATCTGGTTTACCTCTGTATCAGATTTGTAAAGATCTTAGAATGAGATCCAGACATATGAATGTGAAAATTTCTGTGCATATTAGATATAAAAGATTTGAGTTTTGGGTTATCAAAGCTATAGATTGAGAACTACATGGATTGCTTAATAGGATGGCTGGTTCGATTTGTATATTAGGATTGCTAGCTTCTTTGTGGTGGTAGTGTGAGATCAATTGGGAATTGCTACTTGTTTCATACTTCAAGAGGGAAATGAATTTCCGAATGATGGTGGTGATGAAGGAACCCAGCAAAAGCATAGAGAATAGCACAGTTGATTGAATAAAAAAATAAATTGTGTAAATACAAATAAAACACCCTACAAAGTGATGTCTTCTTGAATATTGATCAATATGAATGATTTTCCTTCCACAGTTCTTGTGTTTTGATTCTTTATGAATAAGAATTGATTCATTCAACTAAAATTGGTATTGTTGATTTTGATGACATGTCTGTTCTCCAGCTTGATGATTTGGTGTTGTGCCGAATTTATAAGAAAAATGGTCATTCTCAGAGAGTACAAGGGGTAGAACAAGATGAATCACCAAGTGCAGATGAAGTGATGGCTTCTTTGCCTGATATTGATCAGCAAAACAAACTACAACTACCCAAAATTGCCTCTTTCAGTGGGTTGTTGGAGAGTGAGGATCCTTTCATAGATGGTTTTTTAAACGATGAAGCCATGGATGGCAATGGAAACAGCAGTAGACTACCTCAAGTCCAATCCTCCAACCTCTCTCACAACAATTTTAGCAATAAAAATGACAACAATAGCGATTGCTGATATGAAGTTGTCCCAAAACAAGAAGAACTAGCAGTGGAGAATGCCAACAAATTCAATTCTCTCAAGAGGACCCTCTCCTTAGCATATGGGGACGATGAAACCAACCCTACAAAGAGATTCAACAACATGCAGAACAACTATAGCTACAATGTCAATAATAATGTTTCAGCCTTGCTTAATTCAATGCAGCCCAATCAAACTTTCCAACAACAAAACTTCCTAAGCGCACTGAATGACAATCAACAGAATTTCAGACTTCCCTACATTCAGAACATGCATTGGACCACCTAAGAAAACATAAAAAAATTCAACAGCTACAAAGCCACTAACGTTTGACACACAGACAATATATCTAGGACAGTGATTTGATCTTTATCGAGTTTTAATGTCATAAAAACAATGTATGAAACAACTAAATTTCCCCATTTCACAATTAGTATAACAACACATGCATGAACACCATAACATTAGAAAAACTAGCACGCCATGAATTGGGCAATGGAATGAAAACATACAGGACAATCTTCATCCCTCTTGATCAGATTGACATGTACTGGAACCCTCCTATCTGCTAGCTCCAATTCTTTAGGGCATTCAAACTTTTGGATACTTTGCAGAAAAATAAAATAAAATCAATGCCTATAAAAAAAATTGCACTGTAGCATGAAAATCAGATCATGCTTGTTTAAACTGACATAATATGCAACTTTCATCATAAAAATAAAAATTCTAGCACATACTACTTGACACAGCATTACCATTTACAATAACCATAATTTTCCAAAAGACATCACTGGCACGAATGCCGCTTGAATGAAAATAATGCTGAAACACAATTCCGATTCTAAAATCTAATTTCTGCATCCCTGTAATAAAAGTGGCATCATATAGAATGCTTCAAGATAGTTCTGCAATTAGCTAAGTAATTGGACAATTGAGAGGCCATGATGGATGAAAGTTGTATATATTATTATTCTCCAAGGACCAAGGAGCTAACTGAAATCCATTTTTATATGATTTGTGACACAGGCAGAGTTAGTCAATATTACCATACTAGTTGACAATAGAGTTTCAGATAACAATGTGATATGGTTTAAGGTCTTCATATCACACCAGAGTTTGAATTGAACATTGAGGCTTATGATAAATACAACAAACTGTATCTTCGCACATTGTTTGATTTCTCCACTGGATTTGGTTTTGCAAGGATCATAAAAACAATGTATGAAACAACTAAATTCCCCCATTTCACAATTAGTATAACAACACATGCATGAACACCATAACCTTAGAAAAAATAGCACACCATGAATTGGACAATGGAATGAAAACATACAGGATGGTCTTCATCCCTCCTGATCAGATTCACATGTACTGGAACCCTCCTTTCTGCTGGCTCCAATTCTTTAGGGCATTCAGACTTATGGATACTCTACAGAAAAACAATTCAATGCCTATGAAAAAAATTTCAGTGTAGCATGAAATCAGATTATGCTTGTTTAAACTGACATAATATGCAACTTTCATCATAAAAATAAAAATGCTAGCACATACTACTTGAAACAACATTACCATTTAGAATAACCATAATTGTCCAAAAGACATAACTGGCACAAATGCCGCTTGAATGAAAATAATGCTGAAGCACAATTCCCATTCTAAAATCTAATTTCTGCATCCCTGTAATAAAAGTGGCATCATATAGAATGCTTCAAGATAGGTTTTCAATTAGCTAAGTAATTGGACCATTGAGAGGCCACGATGGATGAAAGTCGTATATATTATTATTCTCCAAGGACCACGGAGCTAACTGAAATCCATTTTTATATGATTTGTGACACAGGCAGAGTTAGTCAATATTACCATACTAGGAGTAATGACCAAGAGATGTCTCTGTGTACGATGTTGCCATGGAATATAATAGGCATAGGAACAATGTGGGCTGGAGGGCAATACAGAGCTCCTTCATGAGCCCAAGCATTTGTTTTCACCTCCTTATCAACCACCTGTAGCTTCTCTGCGTCATAAGGAATATATACTGGCAGGCATTCAATTCATCACAATGTGATATGGTTTAAGGTCTTCATATTTCTAGGCAAATACATTAGAATGTTGTTTGAAAAGATTAACATACCTCTCCTTAAAATTTTGTATATCGATATGGATACCCAGTTGTTGTTTGCGTGAATTCATTTGTTTAACTTCACCTTCAGCTAGGTAATCTTTAAGGTATCTAAACAAGTCCAATGTATATTTATGACTACTTTTATTCCATTTCATAGCCACTGTTACATAGTAATTTGTCACCGTCCTTGTTACCCCTTCTCCCGCACATTGGAGGACTTATTCTGGGACCTGTGAGAAGTGACATATCCTGAAAACACTTGCATTGTATTCCCTTGAGTATGTACTTCATATGCCCTGAAGACACCTTCTGCAAAATACCCATAAAAATAGCCCTTTTTCCATTGGCATGGTTCCACTGTGTATCACTCGCGCCAATGGGGGAAATCCTCCAAAGAGGGCGCGCCAGCTGGCGCTCTGTCTCAGAGTCATACTCGCGCCAGCACAGTTGGGTAAAGTTTTTAACAAACAAACCTACGAAGGTTCTTCCTAACCCACTCATGAACTGAATCTATATTGAGTTGGTTTGGTTTGGCTTCGAATCTCCATAGAAGGGAAGTAGTTTACCACCTCTCATGGAAGCTTCTTAGTGATAAAGCCAATCCCATGAATATTGTGGATGATCCTAACTCCTTCCCCTCCATCTATAAAATCTTGTCCTTTTGCCTTTGGCAAGCGAGTGATAGAGAGTCTCCAAGTTCCAAATTCTAAGTCTCAAAGTTTGAGAATTTCCAAGTTCATGCTACAAGGAGCCTTATTCATTCCCATGAGGCTAAATCTTAAGTGAGGAGATTCTTATCCAAGTGACCAAGGAGAGAGAGGCTTGTTCCCTATTCCCAACAAGCTTTGCAAGGCATGTGCTGCTAATCACCCAGCTAAAGGAGGATTTGACGTCAGAACTATGGTTGTATTCTTCTTTGTTTATCAATAATAGACGACTATCATTATGGTTCCACTCTTATTGTCTTTGTAATGATGATTGAGTTATATCCTTTATGACTGATATATAGTTGCATCTATTGGATTTTATGCTTGTGTTTGTGTCGTTCTTTGCATGTGCAGGTGTTCGTTCACGAGGATCATGGGGATTGTGACTAGCCGGAGCAAAGGAACGGGAGCGACGACTCTTCTACAAATATTAGCGTTGGAATCCAGGTAGGCCCTCATCATCGGTCTTTGATCTGCAATTAGGAACCTGCATGTTAGCGTTGTTTGATTTTTGCTAGACCCCATTTGGGCTAGTAGGGATTGCCTCTGTCCGCAGAGGGGATTTACCTCCACAACAATTTGGCGACTCCGCTGGGGAGCTTGTCTTGCTTTTTGGTTGTTTCTTGGTTTCTCCTGCTTGGTTAGCCTTCTGGGTTGAATCCTTGTGTTGCTTCTTGCCCCTTGGTGTACCTGGGTACTGTTGACTTAGCTTTAGCTGATTTGTTTTTTATTTTTCCATAAAAAGCTTGGTTGGCACTCTTTTATAGGGGTACAGTCGTGCCAGTTGGCGCCAGTTGCTCATTGACAACCCGCGCCAATCCCTGAAAGGTGCTCTTTTTGGCCTGACAGTCGCGCCAGGCCTGGGAACTTTTGAAGTTTGCTTGGTTTTGAGCCTCCTGAGCTTGGTTTTTTTTCTAGGTACCTTTTTTAGACTACTTGAGTGTGTTGGAGAGTGATTTGACTGGCTTTGATCGTTACCCTTTGGCTGTTTTCTTTTTTCCATCGATTTCACATTTCTACCCCTAGGGCATCTAGTGGCTTTGTGTGTTGAGCCTTCCTCAGGTGTTTTGATCTTCTAGTGGTCCAGTCGACTCTTTGATTGCTCCTTTGCACCTGTTTGGTGGTTGTAACTCGTTTTATTGCGTTATTTGGGTGACTTGCTTCGTTTTCACTTGAATTCCGCTTTGTCTCGCTTTGAGCCCAGATTACACTGCTCATTGGTGTCTTTGGGACTTTTCAGGTTTGCTTTGTGATTTAGGGAACTGATTGTGTTTACATTGAGTGAAATTTTTGTTTTTACTCTTTTATTATCATTTCTCAATTTTTTTTTAATGCACTTTGCCATCGAAATAAAAGAAAAAAATCTCTTTTGCTTTGTATTAGTTAATGAGAATTAGAGCTTTTCATTTTGATTAGTGATTAGTGATCTTAAAGAAAAGTTTGTTAATTTCCATTAGCTGCATTAGGGAAGTTATTTGTTGTTTTGTGATCATTTCGTTTGCGTGAAAGCTCTCAAACCCTCTCGTAACTAGCATTCATCGAATGAAATGACATATTTTGCCATATAGTTTGCATTTAGGGAATTTTGAGAGATTACATACGGTAAGGCCTAAAAACTGAAACCTAATACAAGATCAACTTTAAAATGAACTAAATGAATCTAACAACGCATTGGAACATAACGCACACTTTTTAGAGGTCTAGGCTAGAGACGTGCTCCAGCGTCGTTAAACCTAGTCACTTTTGTTTCACTCAAGGTTGGGTGATTCCTCCTTCTGTGACGCAATAATGGTCTGGCACGGATTTGAGCTCCCACGTACTGTTGAGTATATGGGGAGACCCCACTAGGTTATCATCCTTTATCCATAGGAAGCCGTGTTTGCCGCCTTACAAGCCGTAACGCACCGAACACAGCATTCGGGAAGATTGACTGCCGTACGGAAAGTCCTTGGTTTTCATATGGCTGCCAAGGTGTATATGCAATTTTACGGATTTGTTTGGTAAACCCTTTTGCCTAGCTCTCCAGAGTAGTCACTTTCGTTCCTTTTCGGACTCCCTAAAAGAAAAGGTCCACCTGAGCACTTGTCACTTCAGGCTCATTAAACATTTGAAGGCGACTAGAGTCATCTTTTTGTCCTTTTCTCGACTCTTAAAAAATGAAAAGGTCAAGTTATGTCCTTGCGTCTTAAAATTTATTCGGCCACGATTCACATTTACCCAGTTAGATCTTGTTTGCGTTAGTTTGAGTAGGGTTTTTTCTCGTTTGTGATGGCAACTTTTTCAGAGTTTACCAACCCAGGCATCCCCTTTGATGGGAATCCTGGTCATTTCCCTCCTTTTGGAAATGTTGGTGCTCCTTACATGGCAACATTGTCCCTTCCTGGGTTAACTGTTGGGTTGCCTGTTTGGTTGTTCTCAACCTCTCTGGTCCCTACTGTCTCAATTGCTGGTCAATCATTTCTTCCACCCGAACAACATCATGTTGATTCTAAGGTGGACCTCTCCCCTTCTTCGCCTGTTTCTTTGTCCTCATCTTCTACTTCGCCTGGTGAAAGTCTAGATTCAAGTAACCAGGTGGCTAAGAAGAAGAAGAAGAAGAAGAATACGAAGAAGAAGAAGTCTCCTAAGCGAGAGGTTAAAAGTACAACTCAAGTCGAGCCACCTTCTGCTCCTCCGCGGAAGGTCAAATTTCCTTGTAGATTGTGCAAGGATGACCACCTTCTTCGTGATTGTCCTGGCATTCCCAAGATCTTAGAAGTATGGTCTCGCGATCCGGCCCGCCCCTCATCATCCTCTGAAGCTCATGGCGATGCCACCCTATCAACTGACAACATTCAGAAGAATGGGAAGATTCAAATCCCCTGTAGACTATGTGAAGGCAACCATCCCCTTCACCTTTGTCTGCTCATGGATGAAGCTTCTGCTGTTTTGGAAAGTCTTACCGCTTCTTCACCCCAACTTCCTGTTGGTTATCAGAGGCTCTCTTCATACCCTCTCCCTGTGGACAACGAGTTTGACTTAGATTCTTCTCTTGTTCAGGCTCCTCTTCCCGAACCAGGTTGTGCCAAGCTTGTTCTAGACCAACCATTGGTCAAAAAGAGTGTCGAATCGAGCTCACCACCCGTCGATCACTCTGTTTCGGAAGAGCATCATGCCCATGTTCTTCTCGTCCCCTCAGATTCCCTGAGTCCAGAAATGACTCTCCTACCCTAGCTGCTCCCGAAAGTCCTTCTTCGGTTCCTATAGAGCATGGGGGCAATCATACGATTCCCCCACCAAGTAGTTTGGCCATCTCCTTCGACTGGAGTCACCTTACTGCTTTCCGCCTTCCATCCCATATGCCTTTCCAGATTACAGTACTTGCCTATGATAAGGCAGTACCTGACACTGTTTTGGATGAAGGTGTGTCTGTCAGTCTTATGTCGTCCACTACTTGGCAAGCTTTAGGTTCCCCGCAGCTTGGGCCGGTCGCACAGAATCTGTTAGCATTTGACGGGGGAACCAATCAACCTCTAGGGGTCCTCGCGAAATTTCCTATTACTTTGGGAGGCAAAACCATCTATATGGACGTGCTGGTTGTCCAAGGTGATTTAGATTTCAGTCTTCTCCTTGGCCGTGACTATGTTTATGCCATGGGGGCCCTTGTATCTTCGCTTTTCTGTGTGGTTTTCTTTCCACACAACGGAAGAATCGTGACTATAGATCAATTATCGTTCTTTAGTCCCCCAGTGCCTCCTGCACAGCTGCCACCCCCTCCTGGTTTTTACCCACTGATTGTGTTTGCCCCACCGCAGGTCAACTACGTGGCTACCTGTTGTGGGGAAAAATGCCTATGCAGGACGATCCTATCCACCTAAGGTGTGACAGTGCCTTAGCAACAAACAGATACAGCTATTCTGGTTTCTTCCTTTATGAAATGTGAAAGAGGGGAGATCGATAGACTTACCGTTGTCTTCCGTTTGTCCCTCGATCTAGATCCTCTTCTCTTTGGGTGTTCACAGCTACTTGCCTCCTCGCTTGCTCAAGAGAACAACTACTTGATTCCCACAAGATCACAAGAGAACAACTACCTGTGACAAGAGAAAAACTACTTGCGACAAGAGAAGAACACAACACAAAGGCAGATATTCATATTCACAAATGATTTAGGATTAGAAGTAAATCAAATACACTAATGCAATCATACAAATACACCAGTATATAGGAGAAAACCAAGATAGCTTTATTGATTGATAACAAGGTTCAGGAAGAGATACAACCCAGAGGGCTCCAATCCAGCATCTCCTTCCCAGCAGAATGGAATTCCTTCTTCAGCTCCCTTCAAAGCATTAAGCACCCAATGTTTCCAGTCTCAAACCAATAGCAATTCTTTGCAATAACAAAATTCCAGCCTCTAGATCTCATGGAGGAGAGATCTATATATAGTTATTTTGGAGAGAGGATGAGTCAGCTTGAGATCTGACTAGTGTCCTCTCCCTCTCTCAGTTCTTGAGTCCACTTAGAGGTTCTTGCTTCCACTTGGAGATTTGGAACCTCTTACTCATCACCAGTCGAATTCTCTGAGGCAAGTGTCATTTTGGAAGCTTCCTGAGCATTGACACATTGAAGAATGAGCTTGCCACTTGTCCAAGCTCGCTCAGCGTAGGTAGCTAGTGTTGGAGTTGACATTCAACGCAGGTAGCCAGTGTAGCAGTTGACATTCAGCGCAGATGCTCAGTGGAGCAGTTGACATGATCCTGAATTGACTTGTTTTTGAGTGGTTTCAGGTGGAGAACTTCTGTGAATTGATGTGGTTAGTTAGCCTTGTTCCTCTAGGGGTAGGAACAACATGTTTAGGGACTTTGGATCCCTTAGATTATGGACATTTCATGCTCAATGCTGTAAGGCACAAAAATGTCTATAACAATTGCCCCCTAAAGTATGAGGCCGTTTATCGGGTGAAATGCTTTATCCAGGAGGGTCCGAAGTTCATCCATTTGCTGGGAGGAGACCTGTAATAAGATACAATACAATACATTGTGATTCATACTGCTTTCATGATCTAGCTGAGGCGGGCATTCCCATGCTCAGCTTTATAAATTCATTTTTGTACATAGAACAAACGATCGTCTGATGGTAGACTGATAATTTTGGCGAAATTATAATCCTTTGAGTAGGATGATCATCTGCTGCAATGATGTACATGTCAAATGTCTTTATCTTTCCTGAATATTTATCGCAGCCCGGATGGATGAAACTAGATCCGGGGTCTTCAAACTCGTTCGATCTTCACTCTAAGTACAAGTCGATCCATGTGAGAATTGCACTGAAGTCGAACATGGAAAGACATCGCTTGATTACCGGTCAATGATGTAAACCGTTAACAAGCGCGAGAGGAATCACCGATAATGATAATGACCCTCAAGGTACTGCAGTACAATTCACGTGGTGTGAATAAAGGACTTGGCGTCGAACACCATGCAAAATCTTTCGGTCGAAGGTCATTGATGTATACCTGTCGCCGGAAGTGAGAAACTTGCCATTGAGGCATGCAAGCTTCAAAGTACTGAAAGGGTTGTTCCTAGATCAACTTCTTGGATAATGAGCTGATGTCGACAAGAAGCGATCCGTCAAAGGAGGGCCTTGATGAATCCCACATCAGTGACACGGAACGGAGCTAATGATTTTAATGGAGGTGAAAACGATCTATGACATATGATTCAGGGTGGCGGTCATGAATGGATGAAGGATAATGTATGGCAGTGGATGGGACCCGGTTGACTCTTTCTGAACGACTTCTCTTGAACATATGGCGACACTGATGCGATGGATCGGTAGCATTACCCCAAATATGGATGGTATGGCGAGACCATGGTGATGTGACCGGTGAATGAAACAACCCAACCCGAACGTGGTATGGAGGAAAAGTGTCATGTTCAAGAGCGACCTGCTACCATCAAAGTTTTCTTTAGTTTCTCCCAATTTTTCCCCAGTCATTGCTGACCAGTACCTCTTTATTTTTGTCAAGCTTGAGGAGGATAACATATGCTTGTTCTATAACCTGCCCTTCGGGCAAGCCCATCGCTATGTTTTAACGAGTCTAGCGATAGTGAAACTCATTCTCGTCTAAAGACAAGTTTGTTGCTATTTAATAATTTTAACGAGTCTAACGACAAGGATAACTCAGTCCTTTTCCTTTTTAGAGAGTCTGAAAAGGTACATAAAGTCAACTCCAAAATTCCTTTTTCGTCATCTAATCCCTTAAGTCCGAAAAAGTATAAAACAATACAGAAGGGATGATTTTTCGATAATTTTAACGAGCCGAACAAAACAAGCGCTCGATCTTTTTGTGTAATAATCCCTCAGGTCCAAAAAGATTAAAATCTAGAGGAGGGATAGCTCTTCCTGTCCTTTAACGAGCTGGAAGGCCAAAACTCGGCAATCTTTTCATATTTTATGAGTCAATTGAAAAGAGCTTAAAGAAGACTCGTCTTTTGAGGAACGAGTGATAAACAGGGTTAGCAGCAGATTCCAGGTACAGGTTGGAATTTTCCAATCACGGCAGTGTCACAAGGATGGCTAGGTGAAATCACTCTTCGCAGCTGTTCCTCAAAATGGGTAAACAATCATATGGAGGTGAACGATCGGCCAAATGAAAAGTGGAGGTGGCAGGTGCAAACACGACCAAGGCTTTAATGGCTGATGATATTACATTCACGGTGGTTATTTACCGGGTAGGTTCATTTTTTATTTTAAAATGAGCTTAAACACTGGAGGAAACTCTTGCTCATTGCTTATGTTTATTTTTTAACGAGCATGAAGTCCGCGTTAAAACTGCTCGGATCTTGCGTTTATTTTTTAACGAGCATGAACTTTATGCTAAAACTGCTCGATTACCCAGTCATAAGATAAGAGTGTCTCATCAAGATTCTATTTTTTATGGAGCTTCATCTCACTAAGCTTTGCTCCTCATCCTTTCTTTATGCAAGCTCGGAAACGACTAGTCCTACGAGTTTAAAGGGTTAGAGGTCCTAAAAATTTAAAAAATAAATAGCCGCCCCTCGTTTGCACTCCAAAAGGTTTGCATGCCCCCAGGTATAAAGTATGATTTCAAGGTTACCTCTACTTCTTTTCCTTCAAAACAATTGTTTTAAAGAGAGAGGCTTACCTCTTTCAGGTTACCCAAAGATTGTCTCGTTAATCTTTCAAACAAAACACTTCCTCGACAGTGTCTACCGAAATAGACAAAGGTGAGTGATGACTCTTGTCACTTACATAACTTTAACAAAAGAATCCTATTCTAGAATAACCCCTCTTCCTCTATGGACGGGGTACAGACTAGTCATATTCTCCCGCGGAAACCTACTCTATACCCAAAGTTTCCCTGTCGAAGCAGGCCAGGACGCATGCCCCCTGGGTTCCAGTCATATCCTCCCGGATTACTCGCGCTCATCAGGAGGACAGACCGTGGGTTGAGACACTTCTTGCATGAATAGACCATTTAGGGATGGTACATGACTATTTGCGATGCGTGATCCGGGAAACGAAAGTTGGTCTACGAGCTTGACCATTCTTCCTTCATGCGGAAAACACATTACTCTAAAGAGTGAGGAGACTATAGCTCCCATGCAATATATATAGTCTCATCCAAGGAGTAGGTTATAATCCAAGGGTCCTTGAACGACCATCACGTTCATTTGAACGGTCTTCCCTTTCAATGTTATAGGCACATTGGGGAGGATCCCTAAAGGTCGACTGGTTCCTTTATCAAAACCTGATAGATTTCTCATCTGAGGTAAAAGCGCTGGCGAACCAAGCACTTTCCAAGCAATAGAGGAAAGGATACTCACAGATGCCCCCTCATCAATGATAGTGCCAGCCATTACCATTCTGTATATTTGAACAATAATTCTGAATGGTATACTTGCTGGCAACCGGGGTCTGCCTAGTTGGTTCCAGTCAAAGGACACAACCAGGTTGCTTGGTGGTGGGACCGAATAAACGGCCGGATATCACTCTGACGAACTTCCTTCCTGCGATAAAGGAATGGGAGCATTTCCCCCTTGTTCATCGGAGTCAGTGTTAATGAAGAGAATTTGGACGGTGTCGTCTTTATTCTCCTCTGTGATGGTATCATTCGAAGATAGAGCCTCTGAAGGCAAAACCGGGTCAACTGCCGTGTCAACCTTTTGACTTTCGTCAGGCATGGATCCAGACGGTTCATCTTCAATGATAGGTGCTTCGGCTGACCACTTGGGCAGGCCAGCCGGGTTCTCAACTAGTGAAGGACTTGGCAGGAGTTTTTGATATCTAGGAGGGAGCTGCGCTCGTAAAATCGGGCGATCTTCCAGAACTCTTTTAGCCTCGTCTAAGAAGGGACAACGGTGGATGGCGTGATCGCCTTCACATAGTTTGCAGGGAAATCTAAGTTTCCCTCTCTGTCCTGGGGCTTCACTCCCACTAGTTGATGGTGAGCAATCAACATGGCTATCAGAGGTTGATGCTACCGAATTGTGCAAACGGGGGGACCAGTCCCTTAGTATCCGGGGGATACAGGGACAATCTCTATGGAAGTGGTCTCCCTTGCATATGACGCATGGCGATTTAGGCCTTACGAGTGCTGTGTGTGGATTTTTGTTAGATGACACTTGTTTGCCCCCAGTCGCCTTAGGCTTCTTTTTCTTCTTTTCTTTCTTTTTCTTCTCCTTCTTCTCCTTAGGAACTCGGTTTTTTGTTCGACCAGTTCCATCAAGCGAAGAGGAAGGAGGGGAGGAAGATAAAGTGGAAGGCTGGGAGGCAACTCTTGTCTGATCTAACCATTGACTCGACTATTCAGGAATGGTGGTATTCTGAATGACATTGGTTGAAAAGAGCCAAACTGGCAGGCCAATTGTCAGTCCTGGAAGCGACAATGTGGCCATGTGGGGTGCACCAACATCTCCCCAAGAGGAGAAGGGACTAGGATTCCCACCAAGGGGAATTCCTTGGTTGGTGTGTTCCATCTTTCAACCTAAAGATCAACGCAGGAATTAAAGGGTGATTGTTCCGTTTAAAATAAATTTTAACGACGCTTTAGACACAACTTGCTTTTTCAGTTTTAAAGAGTCGAGAAAAAGCTAAAGATGACTCTAGTCTCCTTCAATGTTTTAACGAGCCCGAAGTGACAAATGCTCGGATGGACTTTTTCTATTATAGAGTCTGAAAAAGGCCAAAAGGAACTGCTCTGGAGATCTAGGCAGAGGGTGTGCCAAACTTTTCGCAAAACCGCAGAATACTTTTTAGGGTACGGGCGGTCGATCTTCGTGAATGCTGTGTTCACTGCATTGCGATCAGTAGGGCGGCCGACACGACTTCCTAAGGATAAAGGATATATGCCTATAGGGGTCTCCCAATATATACGCGATGGTACGTGGGAGCACAATCCGTACTAGCGCTATCGTCCCTCAGGAGGAATCACCCACCTTCCACGAGACCGACAGTCACTAGGCTTAACGACGCCGGAACACGTCTCTAGCCTAGACCTCTATGTTGTGTGTTATGTTACAAAGCGTTGTTAGGTTCATTCAGTTTATTTTAGGTTGATCTTTTTAAAGTTTTCCTTTCAAGGTTCACCACAAGATGTATGATACAAATTCCTAAATGCAGTCTAAAGATGATAAGCAAGCTTTATATCTTTTCAACTTTGAAAATCCTAGCTACTAAGGGAAAAGAAAGACACCATCTTTTCTCAAAGAGCAATCACCACACTCTAATGCACTTTTCCTAAATCCAACATGCAAACTATCAAATGCAAATGCACAATGCAGGTGTTTGTTTTCCACTTTCTTAGTATAGATGCCTACAAAGAAAGCTTTTTGTACAACTTTGAATTTGCTTTTAAATGACAGATACAAACAAGTTTACTTTTTCGAAAACAACAAAGGTAAAAGAGATTACAATCACTTTGTGACTTTCGAAATGAATACTTGTTTCGACACTTAAAAGAGACAAACTCAAACCAATAAGCAAAAGCAAATGATAATCAACTGTAAACAGCCAATGAACTCTCTCCTAAGATCACAGTTAATCATATCTGAATCAAGGGCTACAGGATGATTATTTCGCTTATGCAAAGGAAAACTGTAAATGAGGCCACAAACACATAAAAACATTCACAGTATTTTTGTACAAAAGGAGGTGGAATCTAAGCAAAGAAAAGGGGTTTTTAGACTGGTACCTATGCTGGTTAAAGGCTACAAAAAACAGAGATCAAAATAGGGCAACAGAGAGCAGAGAACCCCAGCTGCACAAGGCCAAACTGGTTCAGCGCAACCTCAACATTGAGGATTTGACATTCAGCGTAGGTAGCCTTCACGGGACCTGCGTTGAAATGCAGACTGCCTTTACAGCAGTTGCGCTGAAGGAAAAACTCTCGTTTCTCCTGGGTTCTGGGTCACAAATTGCTCAAAAATCAATAGTTTCAGGCCAAATCAGAAACACAAGCAAGGTATAATCAAAGGGATGCTTTGAGAGGGTACTAAAGACTATCACAAAGGATCATCAAGTCATTTGTGAGTCCATTGTTCAGATCGTAGACAAAATCCAGTGAAGGATCAAGGCAACAACAGTCTACTTTGTAGAAGCAGTTCGATTGTTGCTGTTGAATCTATGAAGCAAACAATGATGTAAACACAAATAAAATGACTAAAGCAATTTCCCCAGCAGAGTCGCCAATTTGTTGTGGGGAAAAATGCCTATGCAGGACGATCCTATCCACCTAAGGTGTGACAGTGCCTTAGCAACAAACAGATACAACTATTCTGGTTTCTTCCTTTATGAAATGTGAAAGAGGGGAGATCGATAGACTTACCGTTGTCTTCCGTTTGTCCCTCGATCTAGATCCTCTTCTCTTTGGGTGTTCACAGCTACTTGCCTCCTCGCTTGCTCAAGAGAACAGCTACTTGATTCCCACGAGATCACAAGAGAACAACTACCTGTGACAAGAGAACAGCTACTTGCGACAAGAGAAGAACACAACACAAAGGTAGATATTCATATTCACAAATGATTTAGGATTAGAAGTAAATCAAATACACTAATGCAATCATACAAATACACCAGTATATAGGAGAAAACCAAGATAGCTTTATTGATTGATAACAAGGTTCAGGAAGAGATACAACCCAGAGGGCTCCAATCCAGCATCTCCTTCCCAGCAGAATGGAATTCCTTCTTCAGCTCCCTTCAAAGCATTAAGCACCCAATGTTTCCAGTCTCAAACTAACAACAATTCTTTGCAATAACAAAATTCCAGCCTCTAGATCTCATGGAGGAGAGATCTATATATAGTTATTTTGGAGAGAGGATGAGTCAGCTTGAGATCTGACTAGTGTCCTCTCCCTCTCTCAGTTCTTGAGTCCACTTAGAGGTTCTTGCTTCCACTTGGAGATTTGGAACCTCTTACTCATCACCAGTCGAATTCTCTGAGGCAAGTGTCATTTTGGAAGCTTCCTGAGCATTGACACATTGAGGAATGAGCCTGCCACTTGTCCAAACTCGCTCAGCGCAGGTAGCTAGTGTTGGAGTTGACATTCAACACAGATAGCCAGTGTAGCAGTTGACATTCAACGCAGATGCTCAGTGGAGCAGTTGACATCATCCTGAATTTACTTGTTTTTGAGTGGTTTCAGGTGGAGAACTTCTGTGAATTGCTGTGGTTAGTTAGCCTTGTTCCTCTAGGGGTAGGAACAACATGTTTAGGGACTTTGGATCCCTTAGATTATGGACATTTCATGCTCAATGCTGTAAGGCACAAAAATGTCTATAAAACTACCTACCCCGTGCCTGTATCCCATGATGATGCCGTCGTGCATAATGTCCTGGGGGCATTGGGCTCTGACTTCCAAGATGTTGTCCTTCCACCGGTAGTGACACTCTTGGAAGCAACGACTTCTTGTTCATTATGATGAAGTTTGTTTGGAGCATAGTTCACTTTCCTATGTCAAGCTCCTTAAAAAATGAAACTGGGTCCGGTCGGAGCATAGTTCCTTTCCTATGTCAAGCTCCTTAAAAAATGAAACTGGGTCTGGTTGGAGCATAGTTCGCTTTCCTATGTCAAGCTCCTTAAAAAATGAAACTAGGTTTGGTCGGAGCATAGTTCCTTCCCTGTGTCAAGCTCCTTAACAAATGAAACTAGGTGTCCCGAGGATAGTTTTGATCTTGTGACGACCTCGTTAAAAAACAAAACAAGGTGTCTGAGGATAGTTTTGATCTTGTGATGACCTCGTTAAAAAACAAAACAAGGTGTCTGAGGATAGTTTTGATCTTGTGGCGACCTCGTTAAAAAATGAAACAATGTGTCCCGAGGATAGTTTTGATCTTGTGGCGACCTCGTTAAAAAACGGAACAAAGTGTCCCGAGGATAGTTTTTGATCTTGTGTCGACCTCGTTAAAAAACGAAACAAGGTGTTCGAGCATAGTTCCTGATCTTGTGTCAAGCTCATTAAAAAATGAAACAAGGGTTATGAGGATAGTTTTTTTCCTGTGTCAACCTCATCAAAAAATGAAACAACTCCCTTTTCAAATCAAGTCTTTGATTAAGATCTCGTAAAATCCAAGTTGAGTCTTTCCAAGATCTCGAAAGTGAACCTTCATTCCATCCACTTTGTTGAATGCAATGAAGCTTGGGGGGCATGTACCTCGTTTTGCGTCATTATGCTGGGGGCATGCGAACTTATAACAAGCATAGTTTTTCATTTCAAGCTTGTTTAAACATGAAATTGAATCCAAGCAGAGTTCTCCATGGTTCAAGCTTGTGTAAAAATGAACCCATACCTAATTCACATCTTGTGATTGCCGCTTTATCCGCTAAATTCTACTAGATGAGCCTTGGTTGTTTCATTCCATTGCTACCATCTCTTTGGCCGATTATATGCTCTCACTTGGTTGTTTTTCCTTTCCTGAGGAACCGCAACGATGAGTGGTTTTATTAGCTAGCCTCTTGACCATTACATGTTTTGAGCAGTTCCACCATTGCCGGAACCAGTTGCTACCCTTTATACCACTCGTTCCTCCAGGACAAGTCACCTTTAAGCTCTTTTCTGACTCGTAAAATATGAAAAGATTGCCGAGTATTTTTTTCCCTTTTTAACTCGTTAAAGAGAATAAAAATGGAGGTCTGCTTTTAGCTCTTTTCTGACCATCTAAATATGAAAAGATTGCCGAGTTATTCCTCTCGACTCGTTAAATGTAAATGAGAGGCAGTCGTCTTTAAACCCTTTTCCGACCGTGTAAAAACGAAAAGATCGTCGGACCCTTGTCGTTTCAGGTTCGTTAACGGTTACGAAGCGACGTGGTTTCGATCGCTTTTTTACTTTTTCAGATCAAAATCACTACTTATGAAAAGTACTCTTCGATCGTAATGATCGGGCGGTTCTTTCGAGCATTGTTTTATACTTTTTGGGGCTCGAAAGACACAACTTTACGAAAAAGGACACCCATGGAGTTTCCTTTTTTGCTGTCTTTTCAAACTCTCTAAACATGAAAAGACGCCGAGTTCTTCCTTTGTCAGACTCGTTAAAACTTAATGACATCGGATTCCGTCGAAATGACGCCTTTCAAGCATATGCTATCCCTGTCAAGCTTGTTGATAAAAATAACTGGGGTACTCGCCAGAAATGGTGGGGAAAATGGAACCGCAATTATTGTCGTGTCAGTAGTATGTCGCTCTTGAACATGGCACTTGTCTACATTCGTGTCTGGGTGGGGACATCTCATCTTGTTTTTACACTTGCCTCTGTGGGTTTGGGTTATCCTGTTTGACCTCTCATCTACTCATTGCCTTGTCACCATGACCCTTGATCATTTGATGTCAAATACTGCCAAGTCCACTGTCGTGCCGCCAATATGTTCAAGAGAAGTTGACCTCTGCAGAATACTCAACCTCCCTCTGATACCTCACACATAACATCCTATCCTTCTCTGTCTCATGTTGATGATGTGGGAAACATTATGGCCCACCTTCGATCAAGGTCACTTCCTGTCGACTTCAGCTCATTATCCAGGAAGTTTACCTAGAGACTCCCTTCAGGTGCCTTGGAGCTTGCATGCCTCAATGGTAGGTTCTTCGTGTTCGATGCGAGGTTTTCATCATTGGCCTCCGATCGAATGATTCTATGGGTGTTCGACGCCGGCTCACTGATTTGCACGCCGTAGATTGTACCTATAGTACCTTGAGGACCATTGTCATTTTTGGTGGTACCTCTCGCGTCTGTTAACAATTTTCATCATTGACTGGTAATCAGACGATGTTCTTGCATGTTCGACTTCGACTCCCATATTCGCATGCTTGAACTTGTACTTTGTTCACGTTGAGATGGAGCGCAAGACCCTAGATTTTGTCTGTTGAGATCCAGGTTGCAATTTTGTGGATTATTATGATCATTACATGACTCATTCACTGGATGGCTACGACCATGCCTGAGTCTACTTATCGATCCTTACTAGATGGCTGTGTCCATACCTTGGATCTGGATTTTTATGTACTCTGCTATGGATGGTTGCGCCCATACCACATACATCATGTACTTGAGATATCTGTTGTACTTCTCCATGCAGGTTCTCCGGCGGCAGTGTTTTCAGTTGGCCATGATCTTGTAAAGCATTTCACCCCTCTCTCTCTCTCAGGCTTCATGCTTTAGGGGGCATCTGTTACACAGTAATTTGTCACCGTCCCTGTTACCCCTTCTCCCGCACATTGGAGGACTTATTCTGGGACCTGTGAGAAGTGACATATCCTGAAAACACTTGCATTGTATCCCCTTGAGTATGTACTTCATATGCCCTGAAGACACCTTCTACAAAATACCCATAAAAATAGCCATTTTTCCATTGGCGTGGTTCCACTGTGTATCACTCGTGCCAATGGGGGAAATCCTCCAAAGAGGGCACGCCTGCTGGCGCTCTGTCTCAGAGTCGTACTCGCGCCAGCCCAGTTGGGTAAAGTTTTTAACAAACAAACCTACGAAGGTTCTTCCTAACCCACTCATGAACTGAATCTATATTGAGTTGGTTTGGTTTGGCTTCGAATCTCCATAGAAGGGAAGTAGTTTACCACCTCTCATGGAAGCTTCTTAGTGATAAAGCCAATCCCATGAATATTGTGGATGATCCTAACTCCTTCCCCTCCATCTATAAAATCTTGTCCTTTTGCCTTTGGCAAGCGAGTGATAGAGAGTCTCCAAGTTCCAAATTCTAAGTCTCAAAGTCTGAGAATTTCCAAGTTCATGCTACAAGGAGCCTTATTCATTCCCATGAGGCTAAATCTTAAGTGAGTCGATTCTTATCCAAGTGACCAAGGAGAGAGAGGCTTGTTCCCTATTCCCAACAAGCTTTGCAAGGCATGTGCTGCTGATCACCCAGCCAAAGGAGGATTTGACGTCAGAAATATGGTTGTACTCTTCTTTGTTTATCAATACTAGACGACTATCATTATGGTTCCACTCTTATTGTCTTTGTAATGATGATTGAGTTATATCCTTTATGACTGATATATAGTTGCATCTATTGGTTTTTATGCTTGTGTTTGTGTCATTCTTTGCATGTGCAGGTGTCTGTTCACGAGGATCATGGGGATTGTGACCAGCCAGAGCAAAGGAACTGGAGTGACGACTCTTCTACAAATATTAGCGTTGGAATCCAGGTAGGCCCTCATCATCGGTCTTTGATCTGCAATTAGGAACCTGCGTGTTAGCGTTGTTTGATTGTTGCTAGACCCCATTTGGGCTAGTAGGGATTGCCTCTATCCGCAGAGGGGATTTACCTCCACAAAAACCACTTTAACCCCTGAATAGGGTTTTCGACATGGCTTCCTCAATTCAAACTCATTATCATTGACCCTTTCTTTCAAAAAATCCCATTCACATTTCAATATTCTTCCACACACTATGCCTTACGGCATTTCCTTTGCAAGATTAGGTGCAAATGCTAGTTATTTAGTTATCATGATATGAGGTAGATTATATGCTTATGATTTATTAGTTTATGTGTTTTAGCATATAACCATTATTATAAATATTTAAATATTTAGTATTTAATCAGTTGAGCATGTTTGTTCTTCCTCACACCACATCTGTATAGAGGAAGCCAAACTCATCATAAAAGAAGACCATCATTTAAAAAGGAAAATTAAGGAAGCAATAGAAATTGGAAAAAAAAAAGAAAAAACAACATGAACCGAGATGATGGCTTAAAAATAAACAATACTTAATACCTTTACTAATAAAACCATTCAAATCATAAATCTAACTAATTCTTCCTAATTTTAATTAATTACAATTTAAATATTTATAAGTTACATTATTTATTAAAAACAATTAAAATGATAAACATTTATCATGATAACTAAATATTTACAATCATAACCTTCTCAACTTATGATAATTATATTCCTCCTATTGCATCTTATAAACATCAATAAACTACATGAACTTCATAAACTAACAAAAACCATTAAATTCAATACTAAATATTTAAATATTTACATTATAATAATAGTTATATGCTAAAAACACGCACTAATAAGCATATAAGATAACTAAATAATTATTTTTTTAACTAATCCTACATATTTTCTTTTCAAATCATAAAATGCCAAACTAATCTAATATATTTTCTTTTCAAATTATAAATCTAACTAATTCTTCTTATTTTTAATTAATTACCATTTAAATATTTACTGGTTTCATTTTTTATTAATAAACATTTATCATGATAACTAAATATAACTAATAATTTCACTACATATAATAAATAAACAACCTACATAAACTAATAGGATAGTATATTAAATTAAATAAATAAACAACCTACATAAACTAATAAGAAAGTATATTAAATTAAATAATAAAAATTTAAATAAAGATGATGTACATTATTACCTATTATATTAATTAATATAATATTCACAATAATATTGCGCTGACTAACTTCCTAAAAATCATTCACTTAAATATAAATACGATTTAGATCTTTTACATTAAATATTCTAAAAATATTAAGCGTTTCCATGATGGACTCACTTTGTAGTCCAAAACGTTGGGTTTTAAACTTTTTAATAAGTCATTCCACACACTATTCAATGCACTCTACCTGTATAGACTCATTATTTAAAAATAATTACTATTATTAGTTATTTTAATATAAATTAATATTATTATAAGTAATATTATTAGTAACTAATTTAATTTAAGTTAATGATTTAATGATATTAACATTATCATTTTAGGTCAAGTCTCATTAGCACAATCGATAGAGGATGAGCCTCGTTAGCAACGTGACCCAGGACCAAACCTGATGAGGGTGGTTGTGCCCTATGCTAGGGAGAGGAGACGTGCTAAAAAACTCAATCAACTTAGGGATGGTGTGGCCTAGGTCAGGTGTGATCCACTGTTGACTTTGACGGATTAGATACGCTTGGGTCATGGCTCCTCAAGCTGCAGGTCAAACCTAGAGGATCACAGACGACTTGACAAAAACAAAATTAATATCATTTCAGATTTATCTTATTTTAAATCAAACATTTGTTAATAACATTTTATATCAATAATGTTAATAATAATATTTAATATTCATTAAATTATTATTATAATTAATATGGGTTAAATTAATAAAAATATTATTAGTTATATTAATATAAATTAATATTATTATAACTAATATTATTAGTTACTAATTTAATTTAATTTAATGTATTAATATTATCCATTTAGCTTTTTCTAGTTTTTAATCAAATATTTATATCAATAGTATTAATAATAATATAAAATTATTTTTGAAGCCGACCATTTAGAGTTATATTATACATTTCTTCTTACACTTTTATTATTTATTCCTCCTACCTCTGCATTCACTTTTCTCTCATCAAGAATTATCCTGATCATGGCTCCTCCTTAGGATTTGAAACATCGACTAAGTTCAAATATTATTATGGATAATCTAAATTCTACTTCTACAAGTAACATCTACTTCCACTTATTCTAAACGACCAATAGGAAAGCTACAATATTGATGTAGAAAATCCTGTAGATTCATAAGCTCATGCAATGTACTAAATCAAAAGACAAGAATCTACTTCTACTTTCAACCAGTGGAAGCCAACAGTTTGATGAAAACAATAAGAACAAGAAGAAGATAAATCAATGGCACATAACACAATATGTATCTGGGGGAAGCCACTGCTCAAAACCCTGCTATCTGTATTGCATATATCAAAATTATGAGTGAAGATACAAATCTTGTTCTCACTAGAATGATTCACACATGTATTCTCAACTCTCTTAGCTCATAAGCAAGCTCAAGCTAAATCCTTAGCCTATTCTGCATCTCTCCAATCCCCTATATCATTGTGCAATTCCTATGGCTGAATATCCCATATTAATGGGAATCCAATGCTTCCAAAACTGCTCAATCCAAACTAGGTCAAGTTCCTGATTGCATGCATGATCTATACAACTCAGTAAATCATACAACTAATAGTACAATGTCCCTACACTCTAGTCTCAACTGGGTCTTTCTCTGAACTGACATGCACGAGTTTCTTATGAGGAAAGTTTTAGTTAACTGGAGTAACACTAGTGGATGCATTAGTGCACCAACTAACTGTTAGTCCTTTATTAGTTCCAAAAACAATTTAGCACTAATTTAACTGAACTTAACTTAGTAAACTGAGTGATCTAATTTCCAACTCAATTTAAACTCATACAAGACCCCTAAAACTTAGGGAGAACATATACATGACTACAGAAAGACTTCCAACTCGAAATTCCTAAGATAGTTAAGTTAATTAAAATTAATTAACTATTTACAAGTTGCTATGAGAATAGAATTCAATTTTAATTTTCAGTTTAATTCAAGGACAAATTAAACTGGAATTTCTTATTGCCATTTCTCAACACTCCCTCTCAACAAGAAAGGGATTATCAACTACCCTAATCTTGTCTCCGTGAAACTCGAATTTACATCTTGACAATGCCTTTGTCAAAATGTCAGCATCTTTCTCCTCGATGGGAATTTACTCTAATAACATAATCTGACTCAATACACAATCTCTGAGATGATGATATTAGATATCAATATGCTTGGACCGATTATGCAAAACTGGATTTTCAGAGAGTTTGATACATCTATGATTATCGCAGTAAATCACAGTTGGATCAATCTGCTGACCAAACAAGCCAAACAGGATCTTCCTCATCCAGATGGCGTCACATGCTGCCTAACTTGCAGTCATGTACCCTGCCTCTGCAGAAATGAGTGCAAACGATATTTGTTTCCTGCTATACTAAGAAGCTTCCACTGACCCAATACTAAAGATCCCTCCTTATGTGCTCTTCCTGTCGGATGGACTCCTTGCCCAATCTGCATTGGTGAAGCCTTGAAGCTTCACTCCCTCTGTCCATTTGTACCATAATCCATACTGAGAAGTGCCCCTGAGGTATCTCAACACATTCTTTGTCGCCTTCCAATATAGCTTGGTAGGCCTAACCATCGCTTGAATAAGCTGGTTAACTGCATAGCACATATCCGGTCATGTGTTCACCAAGTACATGAGTGAACCCACAAGCTGCCTATAAATAGTAGTTTCCACTACTTCCATTGAAGTAGCATCCTCCTTCCTCTAGTTACTTGCTAGAGGAGTCTCCATGGGTTCACTGCTCTCCATATGGAATCTCCTGAGTATATTGTTGGCATAATTTCCTTGAGACACAAACAACTCCCCATCTCCCTACCATACCTCCATGCCAAGAAAGTAATGCATGACCCCCATGTCCTTCATCTCAAACTCTCTTGTAAGGTCCTCCTTGCAAGATTTAATTAGTTGATCATCACTTGTCAGTATGAAATCATCAACATAAAGTACAATGATCAACAACTTACCTTCCACCACTATGTGGTACGAGTTCACATCCGCTTCACTCTTCGTGAAGCCCAACCCGGTGAAGTAGCTATCTATCCTGGTGTACCAAGCATGGGGTGCTTGCTTCAACCCATACAACACTCTCTTGAGTCGGCACACATGCGACTCATGGTCAAAGGTTTCAAAATCTTCAGGATGCTTTATGTACACCTATTCCTCAATCACGCCATTAAGGAAGGATGTCTTCACATCCATCTGATGTATCTTCCAACACATCTATGATGATAGTGCCAATATAGATCTGATTGACGAGTACCTTGCAATAGGAGAAAAGGTCTCATCATAGTCAATCCCCTCTACCTATGAAAAGCCACGAGCCACAAATCTAGCCTTATGCTTCTCCACACTACCATCTGCAGCTTTCTTTACCTTGTAAAGCCAACGAGAGCTCACCACTAACTTGTCCTCTGGTCTCGGGACCACATTCCAAACATTATTACGAACTATGGAATCATACTCCTCCACCATGGCATCAACCCAAATCGGCTCCTGAACTGCTTCCTTAAAGGAAGATGGCTCTGTCACAACACATTCGCTGATAAGGGCCATGTATCTACTGTAACTATCATGTGACCTCCTCTTCCTGCTCTAAGAAGTGGGTGCTCCCACATTCTCCCATGCATAATCCAACAATATGTCAGTCTCTGTGGTGTGCTTTCTTCCTTCTCTAGAAGACTCTACCTCTCCACCCCCGGCTCCTCTTAATGTGGCTGCTCCACATCAATATGAGGTTCCGCAACCATAGGATCTAAAATCTTGTCATCCACTTGTAGCTCAAGCTCCCTCTCAAGGGAAGCTCACATGGCCTTCTCCTCATCAAATTTTGCATCCTTATGAATCACTGCTATCCTGTTGGCCTGTGAGTACACCCGATAATTTTGATGTGTGTCAGTGTACCCCACAAATATCCCAAACTCTGTTTTCAGCTTAGGCTTCTTCCGTGCATCTTTGGTCAAATGGTAATATACCAATGATCCAAATATCCTGAAGTGACCAACATCTGGCCTCTTATCGAAATAAGCCTCCTCTGGTGTCTTCATCTCAAGTAATCAATGTGGGCTATAGTTCTGAACATAAACCGGTGTGTTTCATGCCTCAGTGCACAAGTGCAGTGGTAGGCCTTGATCATGAAACATTGCCCTTGTTTCCCCTACTATGCTTATGTTCTTCTTCTCAGCCACTCCATTCTCATGAGGGTTATGGGGTGTTGTTAACTCCCGTTAATCCCTTCCACTACATAAAAGTTCTTAAACATGTTTAAGACATACTCACCACTGTTATCACTTCATAGAGATTTAACCTTCTTACCCGACTCTTTCTCCACCAATGCTTTAAACTCACAAAACTTTGTGAAAGTTTGATCCTTTTTCTACATGAAAAATATCTAAGATTTACGAGAATAGGCATCAACAAATATAACATAATACCTGTGTTTGGTCATGGATGCTGTTGAGAATGGTCCCCACACATCTGAATGGACTCTCTCTAGGATATCCTCTACTTGACTGTCCTTGTCGTGAAATGAAGACTTGGTGTATTTTTCCAAAGTACACCCCTTGCATGTATCAACTTGCTCAAGCATACCTTTGGGAAGATTGGTAGAGATCTGATGCAATATCTTCAAAGCTCCATGATGTAAGTGGCCCAATCTCATGTGCCACAACTTGCCAATGTCTCGACTTTGCACCCCTTTTGCTTTTGTGCTCAAAGAAACACAGTCCTCTACCTCCAACTTATAGAGATTTTTCACCCGAATCCCTATCTTCTTTAACTGACCTGTGGCTATTGTCGAAGGAACACCTTTTCTTTCAAGAAGATCACAACATAGCCTCTATCCTCAAGCATGGAAATAGATACCAAGTTCTTCTTTAGCCCAGGAACATACATAAAATTCTTCAAGGTGAGTGGAGCCCCATGCTCCCTCTAAAAAACAATCTTGCCCAGTCCAGTAACACTATACTTCCCGTTGTCACCCATCTTGATATGCATCTAGAGATCCTTCTCCTCCAGGTCACTGAATAACTCTTTGTCGTTGGACATGTGGAATGAAGCTCCACTGTCTAAGTACCATACACTTCCCATCATTGATGACATCATGCATGCAATGAGGGAAAATTCCAATTCGAATTGAGAGGCCAAAGCCTCACCCGTCGCTCCTCCTGAGGACTTCTTCTTGGACTTTTTGAGTGGACAATTTGTAGCAAAATGGCCCAGCTCATGACAATGAAAGCACTTAACTTTCTTCATGTCTTTCTTCTTACCTCCATGATAAGAATTCGATTTGGAATGGGAAGCTTTCCCTTTCCCTTTCTTTGCCTTAATCACTAAGGCACAATTCTCTTCATCATCAGTCTTTGATGAAGAGCCATCCCTAGTGTTCCTCCTAATCTCCTCTTGCATCAAATATGACCTCGGTGGTTCCTAATCTGGCAGCTTCTCCCGACCATTGATAGAGTCTTGATAACTATGCCAACTCTTTGGAAGTCCTAGAAGAGAAAGACTTACCATATCATCCTCGAAAATCGTGATTCCAACATTTCCAAGTTCATCACAACATTGAGTGAACTTGGTCAAGTATTTTGGAATAGTCTCGCCTTTCTCCATTTTGATTTTTCGAAGTTTGTCCTTCAGTGCCAATTTCCTTTGGTCACTATTGTTCTGATACAAGTCCATCAATGCTTTCCACATAGCATATAGAGTTTCCTTTCCATGGAGACTCAAGACAATGTGGTATCGAACTCCCTTAAGGATTATCCACCTTGCCTTCACCACACACTTCTTCCATTTGGCTAAATTTTGTGCATCTGATGCTGTTGGCTTAGGAATTTCTTGATAAAAGAATTCCTTCAAGCCATTATCCTCTAGCACAACTTCCATTCTATCCCACCAGGCTATAAAATTCAAGCTGCCTTCCAAGGCATACTCGAGCTGCAAACCGTAGAACGCCATTTTTCGATCCTGAAGTATGTATTGCAAATTGAATTTCACCTATAACCCAAAACTCAAAACTTCCAAATCTCTTGTAGACTCTCAGCTCTAATACCATGTAGAAAATCTTGTATATTCACAAGCTCATGCAATTTACTAAAGAAAAATACAAGAATCTACTTCTACTTTCAACCAGTGGAAGCCAATAGATCAATGAAAACAATAAGAATAAGAAGAAGATAAATCAATGACACATAACACAATATGTATCTGGGGAAATCCACTTCTCAAAACCCCACTATCTGTATTTCATAATAAAAAATATGAGTGAAGACACAAAGCTTTTTCTCACTGGAACAATTCCACAAAAGTATGCTCAACTCTCTTAGCTCACAAGAAAGGTCGAGCTAAATCCTTAGCCTATTCTACAGCTCTCCAAGCCCCTATTTCCTTGCACAATTCCTATGGCTGAATAGCCCATATTAATGGAAATCTAGTGCTTCCAAAACTGCACAATCCAAACTAGGTCCAATTCTTGATTGCATGCATGATCAATACAACTTAGTAAATCATACAACTGATAGTACATTTTCCCTGCACTCTAGTCTCAACTGGGTCTTTCTATGAATTGACATGCATGAGTTTCTCATGAGGAAATCTTCAGTTAACTGGAGTAGCACTAGCGGATGCATTAGTGCACCAACTGACTGTTAGTCCTCTATTAGTTCCAAAAACAATTTAGAACTAATTTAACTGAACTGAACTCAGTAAACTGAGTGATCTAATTTCCAACTCAATTTAAACTCATACAGAACCCCTAAAACTTAGGGAGAACATATACATGACTATAGAAAGACTTCCAACTTGAAATTATTAAGCTAATTAAGTTAATTAAACTCAATTAACTATTTACAAGTTACTATGAGAATATAATTTGATTTTAGTTCTTAGTTTAATTCAAGGAAAAATTAAACTGGAATTTCTTGTTGCCATTTCTCAACAATTTATTAGCCATCTGCAATTGAATTAGAGAGAATACAATTTTAGGTCTTCTCAGTGCTTCCCACGACTTCTTTGGTAAAATATTAACATCGGAGACTAAATCCAATGTACTATCTTTGATCCGGTACCCATAAATTTGTGCATCAATGTGGAACTCTTTCCTTGTTCTCCTCTTGGTGCGCCTGACTCTTTTCTATTCCAATCTAGTAAATTTGGGGAAATAGGGCATTCTAATAACTTCCCATCCCTCATGAAGACCTCCAATTTCTTTCGCAATTGTTGAGAAAGTTGGTCATTTCTTAAAATGTCAAGAATAGTTGGAACCACATAGTAACGTGTTGGGTGGTCTCTATAGAAAATCGAGGGCTACTCTATGAACTCCTTCCAAGAACTAAATATTGATCTCTTCTCAATCTCACAATCCTTGGACTACAAGAGGAAGCACCAATATCCTTAAAAATATATGTAGCCTCCTTATAATATCTGTTTTACTGAACAAGATTATATTGAGCTTCTGATGAGTCTACTTTTCTTATGGCTGGTTATTCAAAATAATCCTTGTCAGTACCTATCCTAGTCCATGCGTGGATGACAATGTTAATATTAGGCTGCTTAGTTGGTTCTTTCTTCCATGACTTAGAACTAATCGATTAGCACCTCTTTGAAAATTTCACTCTTCCCATCGAGAAATCAACTGTAAACAATCTTTAGTTGCATGAGCAGTGACGTGGAAAATAGAACACAAAGGATTTTTTAGCAGCAAATATTCATGAGCTACATGGCCCTCTTGGTCATAGTTATAACATTTGACTAAGCTTCTACCTCTATTCTTTCTACTTCTTTGTATGCCGCTTCCTCTTCCACGATAGGAATCATTTACCTAAAGCGCAATATGATCCAATCGATCAGTCTGTGTGTCCAAGGCTTAGGACTGGTTAGAATGATTCCTCGGAGACTCGTAAAACTCACAGAACATAGAATTAAGGACATTAGAGTACTTTTGTAATATAGGACAAAGTCGAGGAGAATGACCATAAGTGTGGATATTTCACAGTAATCATTCAAATACACACCTTGTTGCTTAAGAAACACATGGTATTGGGTATGCCCCTAGAAAGGAACATTCACTGAAACTTGTGCAACTCCTTATGATGATGCCACATGTGGTGGACAGGAACCTAGCAAAACATTAAAGGGTTATGCCCCTTGCGACCTTGGAAATTTTGTAGCATGATATGCATAACAATTTGTACACAAAACTTGTGGATGAGAAATTCTTGTAGCATTCACCTCTTTCAATATTTCAGTTAAAAAAATTGCCTGATTCTGTTCAAGCTAAGATCAATTAAAGTAGAACCGAGGTGAAATTTATCGTGATATCCTTCAATTTCTTCAATCTTCATCATCTGTTCTAAAGCTTCTTGAAAATTATCAATCTTTTGTTGCATCATAGGTATCCTTGTCAATGGCAACAAATCTTAAATGAACCATTCCTTTTGATAGTATGGTTCGATAGTATGAGTTAGGTTCCTAGAGCATCCTTAAGTATCTGCATACATTCACATGTAGTCTCCCCTTCTCTCTACCTGATTTCCCTCAATTTTGTCAAACCCTACTTCTCGGTGTGAGGTAATTTGAACTCTTTAATGAACTCTTCCCTTAATACATCTATAGTTAAATATTGAATATTTGGAGTAGCTTTTATATACCACTTAAGAGATTGATCCCTTAAATTGGTTTGGAAGTCAGCTAACTTGGTGGAATCTAGGGTTCCTATAGACCTCCATATGGCCTCACACAAGTACCAATGTTTCTCCACATCTTCATCATCCCAACCATGGAACTGAGGATACTAAGTAAAGGAGCCAACCACATTTCCAACAATTGAAGCAGAAGTAGAAGAAAATAGAACAAATCCTTGCAAACTAGGTTGGAAAATATTTCCCAAACCGTGTTGACTACCACTATTAGAACTAATACCTATAATTATCTTGAGAAACCTCAAATATTTAATGAGTTTAGGGAGAAACCTTATCAAAATAGAATAGAGTACTAGGGAAAGAGATGGAGGAGGATTGACTGAGTTTCTAACTTACGAAACATTGTTTTTGGGAGGAGGATCATCCTCATGAACTAGCGTCTGCATCATGAAATGCATCTCGTCATCTGCAGGGGTACTAGGATCAGTTTTTTTAATCTTTGGGCTTGGTGTCATGGGTTCATCTAATTCCTAATAGAAATTTTCACTTTGACTTGGTTCTCCCTCTTCATTTCCTTTAGCTCCTCTTCGTCTGTTAGAGCTCACATCTCCTTTCAACTCTCCCTTCTATGTTTCAAGGTTGGACAACACTTCTCTTATATTCCTCAACTCCCTTCATATTCATTAAATCTCTCACATATTCAACTCTCTCCATTCATAAAATATCTTCTCCCTTCTCATTGCTATAAATCTTGTGCATTCCATTTCTCCTCCTCATCCATTTCAACTCTTTCTCATCGTCCATAACTGGTTAGCACCTTCCCCAAGGCCCCCGGCCCCCAAGTATGATGGCTTTATGCAACCATCTTAGGTGGAGGAAAAGATAACAATATTTCTTCTAACATCAAAGCTTTAATCCATAAAGGGATATATTTTAATAGTCATCCTCTTAACCCAAATATAAATGTCACTTTCACTTTGGAAAATGATTAGTGGTTCTCTATAGAAAACTCAATAACATATCCCTCCAATGTAGGTTGGACCCAAACTTTGATGATTCTAGTAAGCTTGTGATCCATCTGATGTAAATCAGCTAGATCAGTTGTAGTCAAAGTTTTGTAGATCCGACCAACGTTCCCAATCCTCAAGGAGTGTCAAAACCTGCTTAGCTAGTGATACAAATTATTAGGAAATTCACACCAAAAGATCTCTTATTGGTCACCGGAAGGCTTAGTAAAAATAATATCGTCATGGACCCAGTTTAGATTTTTTTTTTTGCCTGTCATAATTGTTCTTGTTGATAAATAAAAGAATCACACTTCTCTTGCCACCATTCTCGAATACTACTCTTGAGGATTCTAGTCACCAATTTCTTAAAACCTAATTAGATTTCAAGTCCTGAAAATGGAACCATTTGTTGGAGAAAAAATATTATAGAGACCCACAGTTCTGCCATACGGTGCCAACAAAGAGTCTGTTATAGTCTAGCATAACATTGGCATATTCGATCGTCCACAAAGGAACAAAGTCTTACTCGAGGCATGCAAATATTTTAAAATATGTTGGCGGTTTTCAAATAAAAGTGAGTGGAATTATAATCTACATACTCAATCATTCATCCATGAAATAAACAAAGATTTCATACATTTCACAACATTCAAAAACTTAAAAGAAATTTTTTAAATGGAGACATTCACACACATAACACAAGAAATTTCATGTAATAGTTCTCTTTATTATATTATCCAAGAGCGAAATATCATATTAAAATCTCCAACATATATTTATTAAGAAGATACAAGGAATTACACTAGATATTAATAGATCAATACAATCATCCACAACATAACGGAAATTTCAAATCGAGATTGAATTTCAATAACATTTCAACCGTTTTCTATCTATATATCTCCCTCTCTCCTTTGTCTCGTGCTTCCTTTATATCTTCAACCTATTAATCTAGCCTAACTTATCTCTTTTGCTTTCTTGATAGATTCAACTTTAATCCTTTTGACGAAACCAAAGCCACCTCATGCTTGCTTGATGAGTTTTGAGGCTCAAACTAACTTTGTTGGAGATCAATTTTCACTTTCTACTACCAGAATCGAACAAAAATTATCCATTTAGAATGGCTTATTTTTGGTTTATGCTTCCTTCTTTCTCCGCCAACGAATTTCTATTCAAAATTTACCAATTCAAAAATGAAGGACCCAACATCTCTCAAGAGAGGGATCGTGATCATGGAAATTTTACAAGTTTAAATCCTTGTATATATGATAGGGTAGGAGATTGGATTGTGTATTATTCATGTGTTATATTTCTATGTGCATGTGTTTTGTTATGTACTCGAATTCAAGAAGGAATCATTGTCTTATTGTGACCTATTGTGGATAGTGTGAAGCTACTTCCAATAGAAAATCTGTGTGTGGAACAATTCAGCACATTTATTTTTCTTTTATGAGCATTAAGCAGATTAAATCTGATAGCCAAAGAGAAGTAGAGAAAATTGGGTTGGTTATTTTAAAGCGCTAAGATCTTGCGTGTGGTTGGGATCTATGTGTGGCTCTTGCCACATTAGGATCTATGTATATCTATTTGTTGGAGTATGTATATGAAGTTGTATGAAAAACTCAATGTAAATGTGTGAAAGATGTGACTTAATATAGATATGATCTGATCTAATAAAATTTTGAGGTGTGGATTTTGCAGTTTTCTTATGTTGTAGTATGCTATTATTATTATTGAAATGTGCAAAGATAAAATGAAGAATAATTCAATGAAAAATGTAACATAATTAAGTTTCTAGTTCTGAAAGCCTTGTGAACACAATGTGGATTTAATTTGACTATTATTTTCTATAATATGTTAGCCCCAGTTACAGGTTATTTTTATGTGTCTATGAATAAGGGTTGGTGGTTCTTGATATAATATGGAAGCCCCAATTTAAGGAACATTAATTTTATGTTTGTGTGTTTAAGAGGTCAATTAATACATTCAATATCTAGATTTCATTCCTAGAAGATGAAAGCTAAGTATATGATAGATGGAGGTATATCTATACAATGACTCAATTACTCAACAAATTTTCTTGTGGAAGCCCCAACGAACCAAGTATGTCAATATTGTTAATTTTGCAAGTATGTCAGTAACGATCATAAGGAATTTTATTTTAAACGGGTCAAGTGTAAACTCAAAGTTATGGTGGAGAAAAAGTGTAGTCAATGAGATGCCAAAGTGGGTGAAAGTGCTAATGATGACCAGATCAGACAAACATTAGTGTTGTAATTGGAGTGCGTTGAGTTGTCCAAATTGTTGCAAAGAAGCTAAAGGTGTAGCTACTATCTAGAATCAGAGCTTGTAACTAGAGTATTATTCTGCAGTAGTTAAAATTTTCCTATGACAAAGATTTATGTTTTGAGGTAGATTTTATGTTACTAAAATACCTTGTCATTGTGTTGCTAATAGTGTTGGTGTAGGGGGTATTGTTTTGGGCATGTATTTGTCATGGTATTTTTGATTTCTTGGTCATGTTGTAGATGCCAAGGTGTTATTGAGCCTATATGGTCATAAGGGATATTCATAACCAATTCAGAGTATGGATGAGTGCTTGAGTGCCATGTATTGCTGCTAGATCCATGTAATACTATAATTGTGAATCCCATGAATCACAATATTCGTTGGTATGTTGCTACTATCTAGTGTGTGGTGAGAATGTTGCTAAGAGAGGTTGTTGTTATGATTTTCCAATGTAGTGTAATGGGAAAGAGTTGATGCTATTGATGAGCATAGAGTTTTGGTGTGTGTTGTTGGTATATGGGTCAGAGTGTTATTGAAAAGGAAAATGTAGGAGAAATATATGTGTTGCAACTATTGATTTTTGTGTAGCATCGGGAGGCATTCTTGAATGCAAATAGGCCTCCTAAGTTAGCCTGTAAAATTTATGAAAATTAAACTAAAATAAATTTTATTAAAATTTATTGGTTTCATGTAGGCTCAAAAGGGACATGTCGGCCCCACCATGAAAGGGTGTGTACCTTGGTGTAATTGCACCCATTCGGAGTGTATATATAAACATGATGTGACACTTCACTTTTCTAACTCACTCATTATCTTTCTTATAAAGAAGACACTCGTGGCAAAAAAAAGGATGAAATGGATAAAGTTTGGACTTTGTTTTTGGCATATATTTCTAGACATTTTATTGTAAACCTTCCTGAAGAAAAATTTCAAGTTGTTGGGTTTTCTCTCAAATTTAGGTTTTGTGGGGAAAATTTGTTTTCTATGTTGGGCATGGTTGTCACTTTATGATATTATTTGTTTCTACTTTTTTCCCTGCATTATTGTTGAGATTTTTTGTGTATAATTACTTAATGATATTAGTGGGAAAAGAAGAATTAATTGAAGGTCATTAGAAGTAATTATCAGATCAAAAATTTGGTTTCTACTATGTTTATTGTAGAAAAATCAGCATGGTATCAAATCCTTGTTGATAAGAGAAGACATTGAGGAGACAAGTATGATGAAGTATGGACTACAACTAGGAAGAGACCTATGTAAGTATGTCTAAAGAAAGATCGAGCTCTATCTATTTGATCTGTCTAAGACATTACAATTATTTGAAGGAGGTTGAGTAGCCTTCATAGAATAGGACATGGGTTCTCTCTAGAACAAGAAAATGGAGAACTACTCACTTATCATCAATTCTCTTTTATAGAAAGCACACATTATGAGAACACCATGTCTAAGAGAGGGATTCACATATAGAAGAGGACAAAGTGAAAGGTATGATCTATGTTGGAAGGAAGAATTATGTTCTTGTGACTAGGATGAGTTTGTCTTCAAGAAGGTTGGGGATTTTTTTTATGCTTGGATGAGTCTGTTATACTCCAAGAAGGAGGCATGAAACCTTAGAAAAAGGTTGAGAGGCAATAAACTATGTTTCTTTTTGTTCTAGGATGAGGGTTGAAGCCTTAAGAGGATGCCAAGAGGTCTCAGGTCTATCAAAAAATAGACAAAAGGTCTTCGGAAGTGAACAGGAGGGCGAAAAGGCCTCAGGAAGTGAACATGAGGGCCAAAATGGTCTCATTGTGGTGAATAAAGAGGATTGAGGAGGGATGCCAACTCATTTTTTGGCTATGGCATTGTCCTAAGAGGAGTCTAAGAGTCTTGGCTGATCTAAATACTAGTCTAAAGTACCTCAGACCCATGGAAGGAATAATATAGATAGTGAGGAGGTTGATGTTTGTTGAATATGACTTGTTGAGTTGTTTGTGAATTCTATTGGAGGAAGAATGACTCAAAAACAAGATTTATACAAGTGTAAAGTGTAATGAGAAGAAGGAATTATCCCACTATGAGAAAATGTTGGTACAGGTCACTGAAAGGATCCATTCCCTATAAGACTTGGAGGACCTAGAATAGGAAAATGGTGTGCATTATCAAATATGTCATTATCTCTAAGATAATGTGAGTGATTGTGATTCGGCCAAAGCCATTTTATGATCTCAAATTCAGATTCTTCTGGTTTGATATAACTCTTGATGGTGACATCTAACTATACATATATATAGCTTATCTCATTACAACATCTTGCAACAAAGCTATGAATTTATTTTGATGGTTGGCCATACATATATGGTGAACGTTTCACAGTTGGCCATGCATGACTAATTAAAATTAGCACAATTGTGAACCATCAAATATGGTCAATAGTTCCATGGTACCTTTTGTCTAGCTTGCAACTTCAATGGTAGACCACAAAAACATTTTAAGGCCACATATATATACATGTATAGATATGTATCAAAGGTCAATCTTGTTTCAAAAATTAACGAAAGGATGGTAAAGGAGCGAAGAAAAAGTTAAGTGGTCTCTTGTTTTGAATTGTTCTAGCACAATTATATACAAAGAAATCTGAATTTTTGGTCCGTGATACAACAATATGGAGATTTGTGTGGATTGCATGGTCGTGTGCATGAAATAATGATTTGATCAAATGAAAAATGTAATTAAGGTGTCACTAAGATATAAAATTCATTCTTTTTCCTATGTACATTTATCTAACTTGGTGATTGTTGATGTGATGGTTATGGGTTGATTTTCATTGTGGGAAAAGATTGTGTAGATTTAATATTTTTGAGATTACATGATTGAACAATAAATGAATAGATAGTGAGAAGAATCACTGGAAAATGTTGAACAATGTGGATATAGGTTTTCCTAAGGTCATGTATCATGATTACTATAAGTTGGTTATGTGTGTTGTTATATCTGGTCACAATTCGAAAGTGGAACTATGACTAGTTATTAGATCAAGTATCATTCTCCCTGTCAAAGTATTAGCATATCAAGGATCATTAATGCACTTTGATCACAACGCAAAAGAAAACTTGGTACAAGAGTTGGAAGACTTAGGGCTTGTAAACCCTAGAGAAATACTTGGAGTGTTGAATGCAAGTGAGATATCCAAATGATGAATAAACCCTAGCCCTTATAGGTCATGCAAGAATAAAACTACATGCATTAATAGTTGATGTTGAGGACAAGGACAGACATTGTAGATGGATTTCAAAGATTTGCACAAGGAGGAAAGAATCAAGAGGGAGTTCACAATTCCCTACAACACTTAGTAGTGTCCCTCTTAATCAAGAGATAAGTGTTTCATATTTTTCTCCCTTGGTTATTATTATTTTTATTCCTTACTCAGACTCTTGTCTTTTGTATTTTCTTGGTTATATTGTTTCTTCCATGGCCTCCTAAATGAGGTTTGCAATTGTTATAGCATCATTCAACACTCCTGTAGTTATGATGCTCTTATATGGCCTTGGGAATCCCTTTACCATTTAGACTAGACCACTTATTAAAAAACAAATTTTTAAATTACATATGTGACTTTGCCCTTATAAAAGCATGTGTACATGTGGGTACCATAATACCAAACCCGCATACATAATTTAAAATATAAAAAAAATAAAATATTTCGTATTTATTGGGTGGGGTTTACAGGTTTTACCAAAAGCCCACCTACAAGAGCCCGTGGCCTAATTGAATCAACTGATTTGTAGTGGTATTTATACAGCTCATGGAAATACCTAAAACATAGTAGGAGATAGGATATCGAAATTATAGTCCCTTTGTCCCTAGATCAAGTCTGATTTTCCCTATGCCTCCTGCACTCCCAGTCATAGGAAACCTTTGTTTCCTTGCAGATATGCTCATATTCCATTATATGAAATCCTTTTGCACATGTTGAGAGATGATATTTGAAGCTTGGGTTGAATGGATCTGGAGGAAGGTTTCGTTGGTTCCGTGGTCGGATGAGGTTGTATTCTTCCACTACTATTTTTTGATATCAATAAAGAAGCTTTGTCTTGTTCTCGAAATGTTGTGATCTCATGTTTTTTATAATTCATGTCTAATATATCATGCTTTATATGTTAATTATTGATGATCTAACATGTTTATTATGCATTCTCTTTGAACTACTTGCTATGTATATGCTTCTCTAAATTGTGTTGTAGGTCAGGTCACTTTTGAAGAATTAGAGGGTTTGGACCCTATGGGATCGACATCAAACTTAGGACCTCTGGGTACTTTTCACAAACCCAACTTTAGTATTTTTCATAGTCTTCTTGCTTGAATGTATGCTTCTTGTTGATAGCTTGCCTTCGATTTGTTGAGGTTTTCAACCCTTACCTTAGGGAATTTTCCCCCGCAAACAATAGGTACATTGTGAAGGCTACTAATATTCTTGTAGAAGATGGAATAATCAAGAAAAACAACGAAGAATTATGACAAGAGGGTTCTCCTAGTAAGAGGGAGTGGTAGTGGCAAAAGGAATTTCTCACATGATAGAAGGAGTAGCAATGGCAGAAGGACTTTCTCATGTGACAAGCGAGCAACAGTGGTAGAAGTATTTGATCACATGAAAAATGGAGTAGCAGTTGAAGGAGAATTTACTTTTGTGATAGAGGGAGCAACCAAGACTACCACATGAAGACATACTTCAGAAGCTATAAGGACATGGTTGGGCTACTTCATCCAAGACATGATATAGAGAGGATCAAGAGAGCTCTAGTACATATCCACATATGAGCATATCGTGGACATACTTCAAAGAGGAGCTTAGTATAATGTTGAATGTCTCCTCCATTGGAAGGAAACTATGACCTGTTTGCAAGATTGAGCTGACCATCTCCTAAATGCATAAAGGAATTTGGATAGGTCATAAAGGACTTTGACCAGGGGCGATGGATACATTCACCTTTGAAGCCATAAGTACTTGGCTAGGTCATAAAGGAATTTTTCTGAAAAGGTGAATGGACCAAGGAAATTATAGGGGAAGTTATAGGATACATTCACCTTTGAATCCAGAAGGACTTGGCTAGGTTAAGAAGAGGTGAATGACCCAAGGAAATTATAGGATTGGACATATATTCTCCTTAGAAGCCAAAAGGCCTTGGCTATGTTGACTAAAGGAGACAAATGTAATTCACCTTTAAATCTAGAGGGACTTAGCTAGGTCATAAAGGAGTTTGGCTAGAAAGGTGAATGTTCCAAAGGAAATTTCTCTTTTAAGAAGCAAGAAGAACTTGGATTCCAGAAGAATTTGGTTGGGTCATGACTAGAGGAGATTGATACATTTTCCTAAGGAGTTATAAAGGAAATTGGCCAAAATCCCTTGATAATCACGTCCATATGAAGAGTTACATTTCCCACTCTAGGATGGAGTTTTCTATAGACATTCATCAACATGGCAAGCTCATAAACTCTTCTTAAGGAAGGAGAAATTCTAGATAAAGGAGAATTTATTGCAGACAAGGAGAATATCTCCCTTGCTAAGAGGGAGTGTTGATTTTGTGTAGCATTAGGAAGCATTCCTGCATGTCAATAGTCCTCCCAAGTCTTCCTATAAAACTTATGGAAATTAAAATAAAGTAAATTTTATTTTTTTGTTTCATGTAGGCTCAAAAAGGACAAGTCAGATACACCATGAAAGGGTGTGTCCCTTGGTGTAAATGCACCCATTCAGTATGTACATATACACATGATGTGACACTTCATTTGTCCCACTCACTCTTAATCTCTCTTATATAGAAGATACTCGTATGATGAAATGGATAAAGTTTGGACTTGGTTTTTGGCATAGATTTCTAGACATTTGATTGTAAACCTTACTAAAGAAGAATTTCTCCTAGAAGAAGAATTGTTCAGTTGTCTCCCAACTTTGCGTTTCCCAGGGAAAAATTGTTATCTCTATTGTGCATGGTTGTCTCTTTATGATCTTATTTTTTCTATTGTTTTCATTGCGTTAATGCTGATTTTTTGTGTATAATTGCTTAATGATATCAATGTCAAAAGAAAATTTAATTGAATATGATTAGAAGTTCTTATCAAATCAAAAAATTGGTTTCTACTGTGTTTATTGTAGAAAAATCAACAATAAAATGGTAGATATGAAGGTAAAGATGATGGTGAGTTATTTCTTATCTATGTATTAGATGGATATGATGTTATCCATGTTGAGTTAAACAATCAAGATGATTATGTTTGTGAAAGAGTAGTGGTTCTTGAAGCTGAAAGAGACTCATTCATTGTTGTAATTGAAAAGATAATTATTGAAATAGAAAGGAGGATAGTTGTATGTAGATACCAAGAAAAAATATTGCAGATGTTTGATGTCAAGGAGGTTAAGCTCAAGAAGGAAATCATCAGCTTAAAGAGATAGTTGGAAGAATCTAAAAGAGTTGAAGATGTGATGAGTAGCCAAAAAAAAAAGGAAAATAGGGCCCAGTTGAAAATCTATAAGTTGAAATTATCTCAGTGAGGAAGTAGCTAGAATAGAAGGATAATCAACTGAAGATGGAGAAGAGTACCAAGGTTTTGGAAAACATCCTCAATAGCCAAACATCTCAACTGGTCAAATCTTGTCTTGGATTTCATAAGGGGGAATCTAGATCATAAGCACATTCAAAAAATATTACAATACCTAAGAAGCTTGGAGTAGATGGAAACATGATGAATAGAAAAAGAGGAAGGAAGAAACAAATCTAGCAACTAAGAAATATACCAAGAAGAGCACCTATACAAGAATATCATTTTCTCTAAGAGAAGAGTTTGGCATAATTCAAAGGATTCAAAACCATTTTGCTCCTTTGATGGATGAGGTCAAATATGACATTTGTCATAACTATGAACAAGTTACAGCCAACTGTATAAGTAGATTGTACAGATATAAATAATATAATATGCAACAATATGGGAAACAAGGACAACAAAGGGGACCATCAACCTTCACGTATACAAGTTCGTTTCATGGTTATCGTTTTCCATGTAAACTATTTGGTCACAAAGTAGTTGATTGTAGATCTTGTTGGCATTATGATACAAGTGTTGTCCTTGATGGAAACTCACATATATGATGAATGATAGCAGTTCTCAGTGCAACAGGTTGACAACAAAGCATTATAGATCAGACTCCATAGATTGAAGAAAGAGAATGGTTTAAGAAGTATACATTGGTTCACTTTGTCCAAGCAACATAAACATGCAGGTTAATAGAACAAAGGAGTGTATACGTATGCATGCACTTTCACAAAAATAAAAGTGCATATGGGATGGAAAATCAAGGTTTTGGTCCGAGGTTTTGGTTCGAGGTATTGGTCCAAGGTTTTGGTCTAAGGTATTGACAAAGGATCTAAGTATATAAGAGGGAGAAGATAAAAAGGCTAAGTGTGCAAGTCATGAATATCTTATGAAGAGAAAATATGCATGTTATGGGTTTCTAGTGCTTTGCTTGATCTGAATTAAGGATGAACCTAAGTGGTTGATGATGGATGAGATATGATGATGGATCAGGATCATAAGACCTGAAATGTATTATCATTATGTGGTCTTATCATGGATAATCTAGATATCGATGCTAACGCATGTCTTATTTTGTAAATGTTATGATTTGGGTATGACTAAAGTCTGGAATAGCTGTGAATTTTTTAGTTAGTATTTGCAAATGTATACGCTGGTTCACCTTGGTAAAGGCTTGTATACATGCTGGTTTGGTACTTAAAAGTAATGTATACATTATCAGATATGATTGAAGTTGCAGTTGGTTCTAGTTGTTGATGCAGAGTTCTGGGTTCTACTTTGTGTTTTGGTGACTGTGTTCTGGTGACAGTGTTTTGAATGTTCAGATTGATTGATTGTGATTTGTGTCAATGTTGATGGGTTTTTAGTGATTTGTTGTATTGCAGTGGTTATTGATTTTTAACTTCAATGTTGCTAATGGGTCCAGTGTGAAAATTTGATGAAACGAGGCCTTCATATTGTGTTGTTGTGTATCAGGAGTATCCAGTCTGAAAATTTATGAAATGTGGTCCATGGAGGAAGAGAGAAGGTCATACCCTTCTATAGGCCGATGTCTACATAATGGTAAACATATCGGCTAGTAGAAGAGCCAGGGGGTTGAATCTCCCTTCCAATAGCAGCTGGAGAACAACTGAAGGTTAGAGCCTTCTGTAGGCCGTCACCTACATACTAGTAAACATATTGGCTAGTAAAAGAACTAGAGAGTCGTAGCTCCCTTCCAGTAGAAACTGGAGAATGAAAGAAGGTTGTAGCATTCTACAAGTGGTGCTTGCGTACTGGTATGAATCTGTTCTAGTACAAGGTTGTAAACGTGTTTTTCTTATATTAAAAGAAGACAAAGATGAAAACAGTAGGTGGTTTTTCTCCTGCATTGGGTTTCCACCTTAAATCTTGGTGTTCATGTGTGTTTGTTATAAAACCAGCTCACAAAAAGGTAGAAAAGATAGATAAGCACCTTCAAAATAAGCCTCTTCGAGGGGGCAACATCCTTTACATTACACAAATGAACAAATCTTGGATGATACAAATGATAAGACCTCCTTTATATATATAGGAGTCTAAGGGGCCATAATATAATCAAAGGCAACATAACAATAATAATGTAAGGGCACAATAATAACAATAGTGGGCTTCTATGGGGCACAATATTAACAATATGGGGACTACATGGGCACAACAATATAATAAGGGGATTGTACTAATAACAATAAGGGGTTACACTAATAGTATAGGGACCTAACATGCCCCTCTCCTTAAAAAAGTGTTATCCTCAACGCTTGAGTAGTTCTTGATGCTTCTGTATAAATTGCTTGTCCTCCATTATGGAATCTTCAGCGGGAAGTTCTTCCACTCGATGAGATACTATGAAATTGATTGATTTCGTAGCTGTCGGGTTCTTGTTTTTGTGACGGCTTTAGGTTCCAATATGATTTTTCCTTCCTCGTCAAGTTTTGGAAATGTTGTTTGAACTGGGATCTTCTGCAAATTTTGAATGAGTGGCCACACTTCTTCCTCCTTCTTCCATTCATCCCTTACTTCATTTATCCAATTTGGTTGGATAATAGAAATAGCACAAAACAATGCTTCCATATCCTCATCCTTTCTTGAGAGTGCACCTGCAACAACATTTTTCTTCCCTTTTTGGTAGATGATTTCAAAGTCATAACCCAACATATTTGTGACCCATTTTTTCTATTCTTCTAAAGATAATCTTTGTTCTAAAAAGTATTTAAGGCTATCATGATCCATTTTTACCTTGAAGTATCTTCCCATTAGGTAAGGTTTCCATTTTTTAAGTGCATGTAGTATTGCCAACATTTCCGTCTCATTAATAGCTTGTTTGATATGTAGCCGTAAAAAATACTCAATCACCTACATCAGAACTTCTTTCACTACGAAGTTGATCTTCCTGTTGTTACATTCGATTTTTCACCAAAGTGGCGTTATCCTTTAAAAGTTGGAGAACATTTTGTTGATGCTTGATGTGATCTTTCACTGCTTGAATATTTTTCTTCTTGATATGCCCTTCTATCTTGAGAGTTTTAGGAGTGGTAATTTCTTCCAATGCATTACAAGATATGGTCGGATTCATTTCTTCTTTCTCGATGTGATATTTCACTTCTCGAACCTTTTTCTTCTTGATATGTCCTTCTATCTTGAGATTTTGAGGAGTGGTAATTCTTGCCAATGCTTTACAATATATGGTTGGATTCATTTCTTCTTTCTCTAGGGTTGGTTCTTGGTGTATATCCTCTTCTTTTGATGTTTCTTTATCCTTTTCTTCCTCCTCTTCATAATCTATGTAAAATAATTTCTTCTCAGCACACTTATGACCTTTAGTGTATTTGCTATCACAATTGTAACAAAGCCCTTTTTCTCTTTTTTCTTCCAATTGTTGTGGTGTAAACCTTGTAGGTTGTGGAAGGTTAGGAGAAAAAAAACTTCCATAATTATAATCGTGAGTGGTGGGATTCCTTGTTTCCATAATTTCGCTTTCAATTTTTCTTGCCAACCTGAATGCCTTCTCCAATGAATCAGGTTCCCAAAGACGAACCTCATGTTGAATGTTATCCTTTAAAGTCCTTATGAAGACATCAATCCTTTGCTTCTCTGGAATATCATTTACCCTTATATTAAATTTTTGAAAGTCCTCAATGTGCTCTGCCATTGAACCCTTTTGTTTGAGATTTATCAATTGGCCAAAGAATGCGTTTCTCTTTGTATCCTCATAATGTGCTCTCATTTCCTCCATGAAAATTGACCACGTGACAAGTGATTTATGAGAACAAAGCCTTTTAACCATAAATATTGATTCAGTTCTAAATATGAAGATGCAATATGTACCTTTTGTAACATTTGCACCTCATGTAGATCAAAATATTTCTCCATCTATAGTATCCAATTTACTGGATCTTTTCCATCAAACTTCTTCATATTGCTTTTTCTTAATTTTAGGAGCTCAATATTGAAATGACTATAACTTTGCAATTTCAGATCTTTAAGTTCTGAAATATTGGTCTATGATAGACCTCTGAATCCTCTTTCTAACCCCATAAGTCGGATCACAATTAGATTACCGAAGAAAGAGTTATGACCAATCTCCTAGGATGACCTAATTATATATTGGTTCAGTAGAGCAAACTTGTACGATGTTGCACGTGTCACTATTTTGACCTTTGGATCTAAAATTTATATAAAGAAAAATACAGTCCATTCTCTTTCTGTAACTTTGTACAAAATTTCAATCTGATGCTCAGAGAGAAAGTTATAACGATTTTCCCCCGGTCACCTATTTAGAATGTACTTCGGGAGTTTACAAAAACCCTAACTTCCTCAGATTATATATCCAAAAATACAGCGAGACAAGATCTAACATTTGGACCTGAGCTTCACCAAGATTTCGGCTCAAATGGGTTTTAATTTCAGAGTCGGAACTTTTATATAAAAGAAGTTATAGCGAAAATTCCACAATGACCTGTTTAAGATGAAATTTTGGAGCTTGCAAAAACTATAACTTCCTCAGATCATATCTCCAAAAATATAGTGAAAAAAGATCTAAAATTTGGACCCGAGCTTCAAACCAATTTCTTCTCAAATTGGTTTTTCTTTTATCTTCTGAAACTTCGTAGTGAAAATGTTATAGCACAAATTCCATGATGACCTTTTTGGAGCAGCGAAACCCTAGAATCCAGAGCTCTGATACCAAATGTTATGAAACCAACTCAAAAAAATATAGAAAATATAGATAAACGCCTTTAAAATAACCCTCTTTGAGGGGGAAACCTCCTTTACATTACACAAATGAACAATTCTTGGATGATACAAATGACAAGACCTCCTTTCTATATATAGGAGTCTAAGGGGTCATACTATAATTAGAGTTAGCATAACAATAATAATGTAAGGGCACAATAATAACAATAGTGGGCTTCTATAGGGCACAATAATAACAATATGGGGACTACATGGGCACAACAATATAATAAGGGTTTGGTACTAATAACAATAAGGGGTTACATTAGTAGTATAAGGACCTAACAATGTTGCTTATGTGTGATGGTTTATTCTATTATTACTGCACATGGTTACTGTTTAAATGGTTAATAAAGTACTGATTAAATATCAACATATGATGAATTAACTGAATCATAAGTTCACTGGATATACACTAGTTGCCTTAAAGATGTGTACATGCGTGAGTTCCCTTAATTGAAGTAGCGTATATAAATCTGAGTATGAAATGAGAAAGTTATTGATTTGATAAATACTGATTCACCCCCCCCCTTCTCAATAGTATTCCCAACAATTGGTATCAGAGCAGGTCCTTTGGTAGAAGCTTGATTGCTTTAAGGAGATCCATAGAAATAATGGGAAAGAAGCTAAAGAAGAAAGCGCCCAAGAAAAAGAAGACATCTCAAAGGAACAGTGACAATAGAAGAGACAATTGGCCATCAGGTGAAAGGAAGTATTTAGATTCAAAATCACCTTAGATTGAAGATGAACAAGCAAAAGAAGTATTAGGTACAAATGTTTGGTCTTCTAGTGATACTTTTCTCTATTCATGCAATGTTGAAGATATTGAAAGTGATAGTGAAAGAAATACAGAGGCAAAAGTTAAAATACTCATAGATAAAATTAGAGATCAACAAGATCTATTTAACAAAATGGAGTGTGCCTTCAAAGAAGAAGTTACTAGATTAAAAGCTCAGTTGGAGGAAGGAAAAAAAGTAAGGAAGCAGTACAAGGAAAAGGAAGATCAATGTCAAAAGCTATAGGATGAAGTGGCATCATTAAGAAACGAAGTAAATGAAAAGAGTTCAACAATCAAGAGACTTAAAGATAGATCTAGTTACTATGAAAGTCTTGAAGCTGAGATCGCCTCTCTAAAAGAAGATCTTGAAAATTCAAATAAGCGTAATGAAGAATTGCCTCAAGCAGATGAAGAACAAGAAAACAAGATTCTCAAATTAAGGCAACAAGTGGAAGAAGGAAGAAAGGCTAAAGAAATCATGAAGAAGCAATATCTTGAAAAGGAAGAGCAATATTAGGTTGAGTTAAATATCCTAAAAGGTAAATTAGAAGAAAAGGACAAACTTTTACGAGTTCAAGATAACACTAATATTTTGGATGATATTCTTAGTAATCAAAGGTGTCCTGCCATCAAATTTGGTCTTGGTTTTCATGAAACTGTTAAAGATGAATCTAGCTCACAAATTGAAGCAAGGAACTCTAATGCAAAATCTAAAATGCTCAACAAGGTGATAAGAGGTCAACCCCATCAACAACCAAGGAAACAAAGTCTTCAAAGAAAATCATTTACTCCTAACCATGGAAGTGATAATCGATTCTTTCCTCTGATGAATAATGTTGAATGTTTTATATGTCATAATTTTGGACATGTTGTAGCAAGATGCAGAAGTAGAATGGTTCAAGCTAATAACCGTCACACAGAAAGATCATCAGCTTCTAGATACTTTAAGGGATATTGTTTTTCTTGCAATATGTTTGGTCACAAAGTGATCTAAAAATGAGATATTAAATCAATATTAAGGTATTACAGACTCATGTGAAGGAATGGCTATATTATTTAGTGCAACAGATTGAAAAGATTGTGAATAATATAGACAATGAACATAATAAACACACACATCAACACAACAAATAATCAAGGAGTTCACCAGACTTCCTGGCTACGTCTCCTGGTCTAGCTTTCAATGTCAACCTCTATATTATGTCTTCAAGAGTAGATAATTACAAGTTTGAGCTCGAATAGAGTCTCAACACAACAGTGACAAAACAATATGGATTTACTTGAAATCCTCGAGTCTAAAAGAGTGCACGGACTCTTCCTCTTTCTCTTGCTCTCCTCTTCTCTGTCCTCTTTGTCTACCCTAGAGTTGCTTTTAAGCCTCTCGACTCTTTTCATTCATCTACATTATTGGGCTTCCTGGCTCCCAGCCGCTGTCCGTTCAACTCCTTGTCGACCATTAAACAATCATTGTAAAACGCTTAAGGTATGGTGGCCACCTGTTTAAATACTGGCACAGTGAAAAATCCCAAAGAATTACTTATTTGTTTACATAGAGAAATACACTGGAAAAACTCTAAAAAAGAGGAATCAGACGGCTATTATGCCTCATCCATTATTGGTCCTTTGGCATCCCACATCGTAGATCTGTTCTCATCAAATGGTTTACATCCATCCTGATAAATCCAACCTGCTCATGCATTCTGCACCGTTGATCTATGACCATTTGATCTGACGGCTGATGTGCATTTCAGATGACTTACTTGCGCAGAGATCACCCACCCGAAAAAGTAGTTTTCTCTCTCCTTGCTGTGTGCTACGTGTTGGTCAGTGTATGGGATCGGGCGGAGCCCATCCAATACCACTTACCACCTGAAGTCCACTTGAAATATCGTTTACCACGGAACTCAAATTATATGAAGTCGTATATATAAACCTTTTGAATTTTCCATTCTATCACAATATCGTAATATCGCATTGCATGTGGCCAAACATAAATACACGGGGAAATACAAAGAAATCTGCAAAAACTGGACTTCAAATATATTTAAATCGCGTCCATAATCCCTATTAGGTCCAACCTTTATCGCATTTCGCAAGGCCTGCGGTCCTCTTGGCATCACTCGTTTGTTATATTGCGATGCGATATTGTGATGCGATAGGTCGCAATCACATATCACTTGTGTCTCTGGCCTGCAGTAAGTACTTCCCTTTTAAACCTGCGATGCAATATACATGGTCTCCATTGTTGATCTATGTGCCGATCTAATAGTCCACGTTATATCGCCGGATTGCAGTCGCAACTCACTCAGGGTTAGCATCGATATGCCCCACTGACCTCCACCAATGTGATATCACCGATTTGATCTGGACCGTTGATCGGTCTGATCTGACGGCTCCTGTGCAGCACCATTTGAACCTCCGTTTAGCTCTGTTTCTACCAATTCTTAGTGTTTTTCCATGCGATAGTGTTTTCTGATATTTGAAGACTTAGAGGTTTAGAGGGTTTAAGATACATTTTGGATCACAAAGCCATTGACTGCTATAGAGGGAATATGAAGCATATAAGATGTTATGCTTATAACAAGTTCGGGCATATAACAAAAGAGTGCAGGAGCAATTTTCGGCCAACATATCAAAAGGAGCAAACATCATCACACTCCAAGGTATGGAAGAAGAAGGAAGTATAGTCAGAAGGATGTGGCATAGCTCAGTATACAGACATAACAGACTCAGGGGGAGCTGAAAGTGTGAAACTTCAGTATTCCAATTCTCATACGCAGTTATCATGAATACAAGTCGCATATATATGCGAGTTAAAAGCTGCACAGTCGCGTATATGGTGTTTTGAGGAAGAAGTAGTGGGATAGACTCAAGGAAAGGGGTCTAATATGGTTCAATGAACTATCAATTATATTTTCTATTTTGATTGATGATGATTATAGTTTGTTGATGATATGTAGAAGTGATTTTGGCCCTCATAAGTTGTTAATAACTTGATGAATAACTGGTTGATGATGATGCCTTGATGATTCTTACTGACAAATGCAATGATCAGATCTGACAGTGAACAGATGGCACAGGTTCAGGGGGAGAATATGCTTCTAATAATACATTATTGGCATTATACATGATGATACTTATACTACTTGATTCACATAGTTGCTTTGGTTTATATGACTCTTTTGATGATGGACATATACAGGTTGTTGATCTTGATGCTACTGACAGACGCTTATGGTACATATCATATATGGTTTATGATAGTGACTATCATGGTCTTGTTTAGATCGTTGGTCCTTGTTATAAATGTCATGTATATCATTTGATGTAAAGGTAATGTAAAGACCTAATTTGTAACCCCACTATGCATGGGAAGGATGATGCAATAATTTCTATTTCGGTCATGTATAAGAATTTAGTATATCCCCACTTCAACTTGGCTGGGTGGATGAGTCAAATTTGGTGTATCCACACATGGTTGGGTGATTAATGTATGTATGATTCATTGGTCTTAGGGAGGTCATACTCACTTAGTTGAGTTATAGATTCATATTATTATTTTGAAACATATCTCTGTAGACTTTGCATGTACTCAGGGGGAGCATGGACAGTATAGTGTATCTCAATGGGGGAGAATATCTTAGTTCGCCCTTTCCCTTGATTTCAAAGGGGGAGAGTATCTTGGTGTTGTTTGATATATCTATCAGGTTCTACAACTTGACGTAACAAACACCAATATGGTTTCCATCAAGTCCAAAGGGGGAGATTATTGGCATTGTGATATAGGTGTTGTCCTTGACGGAAACTCACATATAAGATGAATGATAGTAGTTCGCAGTGAAACAGGTTAACAACAAAGGATTATAGATCAAACTCTAGATATTGAAGAAAGAGAATGGTTTAAGAAGTAAACGTTGGTTCACTTTGTCCAAGCTGTGTACACACACAGGTTAACAGAACAAAAGGAGCATATATGTATGTATGCACTTTCATAGAAATAAAAGTGCATATGGGATGGAAAATCAAGGTTTTGGTCCGAGGTATTTCCAAAGGATGTAAATATATAAGGAGAAGATCAAAAGTCTAAGTGTGCAAGTAATGAATATCTTATGAAAAGCAAATATGCATGTTATGGGTTTCTAGTGCTTTGCTTGATCTGAACTAAGGATGAACCTAAGTGGTTGATGATGGATGAGATCTAATGATGGATCAGGATCATAAGACCTAAAATGTATTATCATTATGTGGTATGATCATGGATAATCTAGATCTAGATGCTAATGCATGTTTTATTATGTAAATGTTATGATCTAGGTATGACTGAAGTCTGGAATAGTTGTGAAGCTTTTAGTTAGTATTTGCAGATGTATATGTTGGTTCACCTTGGTCAAGGCACATATACACATCGTTTCAGTACTTAAAAGTAGCGTATATATTATGATATATGATGTTTGAAGTTACAGTTGGTTCTAGTTGTTGATGCAGAGTTCTAGGTTCTGCTATGTGTTTTGGTGACTGTGTTCTGGTGACAGTGTTATGAATGTTCAGATTGATTGATTGTGATTTGTGTCAGTGTTGATGGGTTTTCAGTGATTGGTTGTATTATAGTGGTGACTGATTTTGAGCTTCAATGTTGCTGATAGGTCTAGTGTAAAAATTTGATGAAACGAGGCCTTCATATTGTGTTGTTGTGCACCAAGAGTATCCAGTCTAAAAATTTATGAAACGTGGTCCTTGGAGGAAGAGAGAAGGTCATAGCCTTTTGTAGGCCGGTGCCTACATACTGGTAAAAATTCAGCTAGTACAAGAGCCAGGGGGTTGGAGCTCCCTTCCAGTAGAAGCTAGATAATGAGTGAAGGTTGGAGCCTTCTGTAGGCTGGCACCTACGTACTAGTAAACAAATCGGCTAATACAAGAGCTAGGGGGTTGTAGCTCCCTTTCAATAAAAGCTGGAGAATGAGAGAAGGTTGTAGCCTTCTATAGGTGGGTTCTTGTGTATTGGTATGAGTCTACGCCAATACAAGATTGTAAGCAAGTTTTTCATATATTGAAAGAAGATAGAGTCGACAACAGCAAGTGGTTTTTCTCCTACATTGGGTTTCCACCTTAAATCTTGGTGTTCATGTGTGTTGCTTATGTGTGATGGTTTATTCTGTTATTACTACACATGGTTACTATTTAAATGGTTAATAAAGTACTAATTAAAGATCAACATATGATGAATTAACTGAATCATAAGTTCACTAGATATACGTTGGTTGCCTTAAAGACAGTTGCGTGCACACGTGAGTTCCCTTCATTGAAGTAGCGTATATAAATCTGAGTATGAAATGAGAAATTTATTGATTTGATAAATACTGATTCACCCCCCCCTCTCAATATTATTCCCAACAGATCTCATTCATGGAATGGAAGTATGATTAAAGAAAAGTTGATATATGACATGATTAGCAAAATATTTGATCCTCTTACCTCATATCTTGGCCATGTGAGATTTTATACTTGTGTCAACTTTGGACACATGGATAGAGGCTACAAGTTGTTCAGCTCTTCAAAGCAAATTAAGCAAAAGCAAGAGTTGATCCAAAGTAGGCCTAGCAGAAAATAAGAGGAGAATGCACATGGCATAAAGAAGCCAAGTAAGTTGTGGAAAAATAAATAGGAGTAGAAGTGAAATGTGGTATTACTTTATGAACGCTTGAAGAAGATGACAAAAAATGATACATAGATAGTGAATGTTCCCATCATATGTCAAGGCACAAGAGCATATTCCACTCCTTGAAAAAAATAAAAGATGGCCATGTTATTCATCGAGATAATGATCCAACTAAGGTAATGGGAAAAGGTATGGCCAATATTGGTGATAAGAACACAAATTTAGTTGATGTGTTGTTGGTTGAAGGATTGAAGCATACTATCTCGAGCATGAGCCAAATGGTTGGTGGAGGCAAGGAAGTGATATTTAACTCCAAATGTTGCAATATCCTGTAAGAAGGATCCAAGAGATTGATAGCTAGAGGAATTAGAATCTTAGATGATGTGTATGTGTTGAAAGGAGGAGTAAGTAAAGGAAATAGATTAAATACAATATCTTCCTCTTCATATCTTGAGCTAGGAGAAGCTAGTCCCCAATGTAGTCCATTACTCTCAGACTTATTGATAAAAGACTACATAAGAGCAATGTGAGGCCTACATGGTCTCATGGGGAGTGTATGGCAACAAAATTGAAGCATGCAAATGATTTGTAGGAACAAAATGGTGTGACTAAGAGTCCAAATGTAAGATTAGGTCTGCAAGATCAACAAGAAGTCTATAAGGTACAAGAGCTCAGGGGGAGTTATGCATGCAATCATGGTTTCAAGGGTTTGATGTTTGACGCTTTCACTTACTTTTATAGCAGATGCATATATTGTAATCATGGGTGAAAAGAGGCCCATCTCTCAATTGAGTAACCCTTGTCTCAAGCATGCATAGAAAGAAGACATTTTAGTACATCCATGTATGCACTTTTGAGTGTATTGATGAAGCCATGTACTATCATTTATATAGCCCTATAATTTAATTATTCATTCCCACATATTGTTGTTCATCATTCGATCATAGTTAGTTGAGTAGTACTCAGTTTAGAAGGTGCAACATATTCCATGTTGCAAGGAGGGATGAAGAGCATCAACACATGTAGTGAAAAGCAACCATGAAGAGTTAATTGTAGGACTAACACATGTTGACACATTTTTCATTGATGTCCTATTTTTTGAAGATGCCACAAGTATAACTAGAAAATGTTTTTTTGGTTTCTAGTGATCACTTTGCAAGTGTACTATAGCTAATTATGTCATTAGAAAACAATTTGTATCAACATAGTATAACTGGTATGGTCACCATTTTCTATTGATTTCAAAGGGGGATAGTGAGGCCAACCAGATAGTGGAGAATGGGTTAGTAAAAATATAAATTGGTATTTGGCTTTGGTGTTGCCATCAATACCAATAGGGGAGATTATTAGCAACATGGTGTTAGCATTGATGTCAATAGAGAGTTAGTATGTTTTGGGCATCGATGTCAACATGACAAAGAGATTGTACATGATGTTGATGTGTTGTCAATGCCATAGATAATTGGAATGATCCTTAGTAGTGGAATAATGAAGGTTTTGAAGATGGAAATAGATATAAGCAGTGAATTTTGGTTTTCCCCAGTTTAATGTATGGATGTTGGTTAATTCCTAGACATATGCATTTGTAGATTTGGAATCCTAAATTGCTAGTGGAAAAAGGGTGTCCACAACCAAATTTCTTAGTGTAGAAACCACATCCACATCATATGTTGGAATTATGGTATGCATGGATCCAACGAATTGATGTTGGCATTGGTTCATGATGGTAGCTAGCTCATGTTGGCATTGATGTCAACCCTTGTGTACTAGTTGATGTTTGAGTGCCTTCATTGTAGCATGGTTGCAGCTAGTTGAGTTGGCCTTGAGATGGTTATATTGCCATTGATGTTAACTCTTGATTTTAGCCTTCTTAATGATGGTTCATGATGGAATTGTTGTGGTTTCATTAGGGGAATTTTGAGGTCTACAATGGGTCTTCTAAGAAAAATGTACAACCAAAATAAACTTTATAAGAACTAGTAGGATTTAAGATGATGATGTCAACCATGGGGGATGATTCATCATTTTTGGAGTAAAAAAATAATAAAATAATAAAACCACTTTTTCAACTTGTATTTTTAACTTGTCTCCCTAAGGTTTTACTCAAAGTTCAAATAGGAGTACTCATTGGATGCAAAATTTAATTCCTCATCCAAGGAGTACCCATGTTGCATACTTTCGTGGACCCTACTACACGAAAAATGAGAAATACATGAAAAAATGTGATTGCAATCACGATTTTCATGTATTTCAGATTTTTCATGTAGTACGGTCCATCAAAAGTATGAAACATGGGTAATCCTTGGATGAGGAATCAAATCCTACATCCAACGAGTATTTCCACTTAAAATTTGAGTAAACCCATAGGGAGATAAGTTGAAAATATGAGTTGAAAAATAGTTTTTCTTTTTTCCCTGTAAAATTTGATGATGTAATATAATCTTATTTTATTATTTGAAATATTATTTTATATTTTCCTTCAGAGGCCCATTTTAGACCTCAAAACTCCCCTAATGATGGTTTCTCATGTTGTTGGGTTGCCACACTTGTTGAGTTGGCAACTAGGTCTCCATGCTTATACTCATGGAGATGACTTGTTGTAGTATGTTGGCCTCATAATGATGATGATGATGTTGTAGATGTGTTATAAGTATGGTCATAGGTGTTGCAACTTGTGCATATGTTTGTTTGAGAGTGGAGGACTTGTTGGCACTCTTACCAACCTTGTTTGATGGCCTTCTTAGTCAACTTGGCACTGAAACTTGGAAGACTTGTTTCACCCACTTGTAGATGTGCTAGAGGCTATGTTAGAGGTTTGAAATCATGTAAAGGAGCTCAAGAAGAGGATCCAAAAAGTGGCAAAGGTTTTGAGTTGAAGGCTTGATTTTTTTCTTCATCCTTAGCCCCATTCGCATTGAGCCAAGCTTGTGAGAGCGATTGAAAGGTTCCAGATGCTAGCAAATAGGTATATGGGAGAGGCTAAGGATTCCAATCAAGTTTAGCCTGTGTGATGCATGCGATTGAGGATTTTTAGGAGAATTTCTCTACATTCCTTGTGTAAATTAGATGGAAATTAGCATAGAAATTCCTAGAGGCTTCCAAAATTAGTTGTAAAGGCCAAGAATGGTTTGAAAAGGTCCTCCAATGATTTGAAATCATTTAGTGCACAAGTAATGATGTTAGTGGATTGATTTGGTAGAATTTGTTTACCCTTGATCCTAGCCCCAAGCTCAATTTCGCCTTACATGTTTTATATTCATCATTTTGGAGCTGGTTGTTGGTTGGTTCAGTGTGTGAGTGAATTAGTGAAGGCTGAATTAAGAAAATAGGCTCCAGACCTAGTTGTGAGAATAATTGCTTCTGTTTATGACTGTTAATGGATGCATAGTGAGTAGAACTGCAACATGCTACATAATAGATCAGATTTGAAGTTGTTGTAGTGGAGATTGTTTTGGAGAGTTTTGTATGTTGCTGGATAGTTGTTATTGGTTACTCTCACACTTGTTTTTGCAGGAGTTGCTGATGCATTTGGCACATAGCCATAGTGTCTTTTGTTGCTGATTATATTATGAAGCATTATATTATGGTGTGAGGGTTTGATAGTATGATGGTATTTCAGATTTGATGTGGCCAATATTTTTCTAGAGTGGAGAGAATATATTTGTGGTGTTTTTTTATTGATTTGATTATGGCATCTTGTTGCTAGAGGTCGTATTGTAGAGCTGAATTGAGTTGAGAAGAAAATCTTGGGATCTAGTTTGAAAATTGATGAAATGAGATGCACATTGAGTAGAGGAGTAGATACTTCATGGATGTGGAGCAGTGATTGTGAAGTTTTAGCGAAAGGAACAATTTCTCTATCCAATGGTAGTTGGATAGTCCAATCAGAGTTGGACAAGGATCGATTGATTATGGCGGCTGTTAGTGTCAGTATCTTCATCCCTCCATCAGTGATAAAATTTCTCTTTTTGCATGCATATTAGGTGTCCCATTCGATAAGCTACACTCCATTAGGTCATGGATCATCTGATGGTATTGGTTCTTTGTCAATTTCCCTCATGCTTTTCATCTGCTAGCCTATTTTCACCTGTACAGGTCATCTGCTGTCATTTTTATTTCATTCCATTTGCAAAAGTCATTTTAGGGTTTTTAGGTCTCATTAGGTCTAGGGTTTGCCACCATGGTCTTCAAAAGCTCAATAAGAGGTCAGCAAGCACATGAGGATGTTTAATAAGTTCATAACTGATGATTTGCTCCATAAAGTGTTTTTACCTCAAAACTTTGTTTTGAGGTGAAAACAGAGTTTTTCTATTTCATGTACAAATTTTATGTGATTTTATTGTTTTCATATGTAATAAGGCTTCAGCTATAGCCCTTGGTAGCCTTGCCAAATTCCAGCACTCCAGCTATTGCAAAAGAAACAAAAACATTCAAGCATCAGTTCATCAAATGATAAAAAGAGTCAAACTGAAAAAACAGAGTTTTTAAAGCAAAGTGAAAAGGAACTTTAGGAAAGTGGGTTTCTAAGATGAAAAATTACAGTCAAAATGTATATAAAGTGATCCTTTGTGTTATAAAACCTCATTTTGTGCAAGTGAGAGAGAGCAAGAGGTAAAGTCACATTTTTTAGGAGAAAGAGAGAAAACTGCAACAAAATTTCCAGTTTTTGCTAGCGCGACGCACCTGGGGACTAGTGTGATGCACCGACTAGGCGCTGCGCACCAGGCACAGGTTTTCCAAAGGAATTTCAATGCGCGCTATGCATCTGGGTGTTGGCATGGTGCATCTCTCAACCAAGCTTCAAAACGAATTTCATTACTTTTCCAAGCCTCCAAATGTGGAAAGAACCTCTCAAACAGTAAGTTCACCCTCTCATATAGTCTAGCAAGGATTTTCTTCATTCATGATGGTGATTTGAAAGTTGAAAAATAAAACCCTAGTTGCTCTCAAAGTTGCCTTGCAAAATTGTCTAGGGTTTTGCTGTTTTTGCTATTTTTAGCTCCCTTGTTATGATTTTCCTCTATCCTATTCCCTTGCACTAAATTTCCCTAATTCCCTTCCCCTTTCCCTCTCCCATTGACACCCACCTTAACCCCTATCACCAAACCCTTAACCCTATACATATTTCCTACTATTCCTAAAACCCTATTTCTCATTTCCCAAAACCTATCATTGCTTATTAACCCTACTGCCATCATCAAAACCCTTCTTTGCACTTATACTATCAATCAATCATGTTATCCCAAAAAGAGAAACAACAGTCACCCTATATTTGAGAAAATCTCTTCATACTCATCATTGTACACTCTACATTTGTAAGTATGGAAACAGATTCAACTTATGAAAAGGATGAGGAAACTGTGAATGATTCTTCCCAAGAGGTTCATGCACCAAGAAAACCACATAAGGGAGGAAAACACATCCGAGAGGAGCCCACCACTCTCACAGAGTTACTAGCTTTCCCTCTTGTAGTGACATGTTTTAAACATCAGTCTTGCTACCAGTTTTGTGAGATGGTAGAGAGGGTGAAATATCACCATGAACTTGCTAGACTATTTTTTCTTCATCTTCACAATGGCCAGGTGAACTTAGCTAGTGTCTCTTTCACTTTGACACCTGAAACTATTGCAGCAGTAACAGGTATTCCTAATGTGGGAGAATAGTGGAACAAAGGACAACTTATGGGCAAAGAGCATTATGAGCCTTACATCAAGGCTAGTTATCAAAGGTAAATCAGTAAGGTCTTTCCTTTCAGATATCTACAAGACACTTGTGCTCCACTTGTTGGCATTATGATTCTGGTATGGCTCTATGATACAGATGTTGTACTTGATGGCAACACCCTCAAGTGGCAATGCTCTGATCTGGCTCTCAAAATGTTGGAAATTAAGAGGTACACAGGAGAATAGTTCTAAAGGTGCATACCCGCAGGTACGCCGTGAAGGGACTGCGGCCACACACGCAGGTCACCCGTTCAGAAGGTGCGTACCCCCAGTTTACTTACTTCAAGGCAGAGAAGTGCGCTCACGTGGGGTTTCTTATGTTTGGCCACTGGTATTTAGCCTACCGTTCTTGATTCTATGGTTTTGGCCTGTGGTATTGTTTTATATTATTATTATCATTGAGCCCCATGTTTTTAGGGCCCCTTGTATTGGTTACCTATGGTATTGATCCATGATTTTAGGAAGAGCTTGCCTATATAAAGCAAAGGAGATCACTTGGCTATGTATCTTTTGAAAATTGAATATCTTAAGATCTGAAATATTGGGTTATTGTTTTAAAAGCTTGATCTATATAAAAGTGAAGTTGAAAGCGAATCTATGAAGGGTGATCTCTCGAGCGCATCTGAGCATCTGACTATTTGTGGCACACTGGGGGACTGCCAATTCGGCCCTAATCAGAGGTACGCAGGTGATTAACGGTGCAAGTGCGTGGGTACGCAGAGCAGAAGAAGGAGAAGTGCGTGGGTACGCAAAGCAGAAGAAGGAGAAGTGCGTGGGTACGCAGAGTAGAAGAAGGCGTAGTGCGTGGGTACGCAGCGCGATAGAGGTTCAGGTGTGTAGGCACAGGGAAAGTACGCGGCGCTTCAGAAGCCGCAGGTGCGTAGGTACGCGGCGCGATAGCATCTGTGGGTGCGTGGCTACAGTAGCAGTACGCAGCACGATAGTATCTGTGAGTGCGTGCCTACAGTAACAGTACGCAGCGTGATTGAAGAAACAGTGCGTGGGTACGCGGTGCAGCAGAAGGATCTCTGCGGGTATACGCAGGGGAGCAGAAGGTGAAGTGCGTAGACACGCAGGCCAGAGAAAGAAAAACTGCGTATCTGTATTAAGGCATTTATTTGACTGACTTTTCTCTGTTGAAAAGGTGTTCTGGGTTTAGTTTACTGTTATTGTTGATCTGGTTACTGCAGTTGACTGGGTGATTTACTTGTACTTGATGATCTCTTGATGTTTATGGATCCAGTTTGAAAATTTATGAAAGGTGGTCCTTGAAAGAAAAGAAGTAGGGGGTTGTAGCTCCCTTCCAGGAGAGACTGGAAAACGAGAGAGAGTTGTAGCTCTCTGCAGGTTGCAGCCTGCGTACTGGTAAAGGACTGCACCAGTACAAAACCATTGTAAAAGGAGTTTCTAATTTGAAAGAAGATAGAGACATATTGCAGCAGGTGGTTTTCACCCACATTGGGTTTCCACCTTACATCTGGTGTTCTTTGTGTGACTATCTGTTTTTTTTGTTCATGCTCATTATTTTATGGTACAGACATGCAAAAATAATTCAAAGTATAAATAAGGAAGATTTATTAAAAGAACTTGATAATACTGATTCACCCCCCCTCTCAGTATTATTTCCATCAATTGGTATCAGAGCGGGTCCTTCAGAGAAGCTTGATCGCTTGAAGGAAGATCATTCATCATGAGCAACTACGAGAGGGAAGCATCAATCAGGCCACCAATCTTTGATGGGACAAACTTCAATTATTGGAAGGTAAGAGTTACTGCCTATCTTCAATCTCTTGGTACAAAAGTTTGGGATATCATAGATACAGGCTACACTTTTCCTTTAGCTACTCCTACAGATTCGGCCGAGAAGAAGAAATATGAAACCAATGCTAAAGCAGTCAATACTCTGCTAGGATGCTTATCTCAAACAGAATTCGTAAAGGTTATGCAATATAAATCTGCAAAGGAAATATGGGACAAGATTGTCTTGAGCTACGAAGGAGATGAACAGGTAAAGCGTGCTAAACTTCAAACCCTCAGAATTCAGTATGAGAATCTCAGAATGTATAATGATGAAAGTGTGGCTAACTATTTTCTTCGGGTAGACGAGATTGTTAATTGCATGAAAAACTTGGGTGAAGAAATAAAAGAGGCTATTGTGGTTGAAAAAGTTTTAAGATCATTGTCCCCCAAGTTTGAATCTAAAGTATCTGCAATATAAGAAAAGGAAAATCTACGAATTCTTACTATGTCTCAGCTACACGGAATTCTAACTGCTTATGAAATGAGAAAGGGAGGTCCATCAGACAGGAGAGAAGCTGCTTTCAAGGCTTTAGGCAAAGGAGACTACTATGAAGCAAGTCACATGCCAGAAGAAGAAGAAGAATCAAATTTTGTCAGAAATCTTCAACGGGGTACTGGAAGGTTCAGAGGTAAGTTACCTTTTAAATGTTTTTCTTGTGGAAGAGTAGGTCATTATGTTGCGAAATGTCCTCATAAGGATAAGATTGACAAAGGAAAGGAACCTGCTAGATGGAGCAAGAAACATAATGCAAATAAGAAAAGCTACTACACTCATGAAGATAGTGATGGTATATCAAATAGTGATGAAGATGAACGAGGTAATGACTATAAACTTTTAATGGCAATTGAAGATGATGATTACATGGATGCTATAGATGTGGATAGCTTTCATGAAGAAATTTCTAGACTCAAGACATGTATAGAAGAAAATAATATGATCATTGATACTCTACAATTTCAGATTGATGAAAAAGAAAAATATCTTGAAAAGTTAGAAGGTGAAATTGTTGGTCTTAGAAAAGAGATTGAGAAAACAAAGGCTATTAATCTTAAGTTTGTCAAAGGATCTGAAACTCTGGATGAGATCATCAATGTACAACGTTCTCCACTAAACAAGACAGGTCTGGGGTATAATGGAGAAACTTCTCAAGCATCCACCTCAAAGAGTTATCTTGATGCAGCAAGAAGGAATGAGCAAAAGCACAATGGAGATCACCAGGTGAAGCAGGGACCAATTACAAACAAAGACTATCAGGCAAACCAGGGGCAATCTGTCTTAAGGATGAACAAAAGCTACAACCAGCCACAGGTAAAATCCTCTCAATTTGCTTCAAGAATGAATGACAATAGAAATTACAATCGTTTGGCCGGAAGATTTGACAACCGCAGAAGTTTCTTCAATGGACAATGCTTCTCTTGCCATAACTTTGGTCACAAAGCAGCTCAATGTGTTGCATATAAAACGATCATGACTAGAGAAGCTCAAAAACAAAGAAGTATGACCGGGATTACAAAAAGGACCTATAACAACTTTTCGGTTCTTGAAAATGAAGTTGAATGTTCTATTTGCAATAATTTTGGTCATGAAGATTCTGAATGCAGGAGCAGGTTTCAGCAGACAAAGGAACAAGCCTCAAGCACCAAAACATGGAGAATAAAGGAACCACAAACAAAAAGATGTGGGATAGCATTTTATGCAGAGGGACAGGAAAATATATGGTACATTGACAGTGGATGTTCGAAGCATATGACAGGTGATAAAGAAAAACTTGAATCATATTCTGCTCTAGAAAAGGGAAAGAAAGTTTCTTTTGGAAATGATACTCCTGCAGCTATAAAAGGAAAAGGCACTGCACAGTTAAAAGAAAAGGTCAAAGTTGGAAATGTTTTGTATGTCGATGGATTGAAACATAATCTTCTAAGTGTCAGCCAGATGTGTGATCAAGGAACTGAGGTGATATTTAGAACAAATGGATGTCTTGTTCGTGATCTCGATACAGGTAAAACGGTGATCAAAGGTAAAAGAAATCCAAATAATCTATACATATTTGAAGAAGGACAACAACAATGCTATCTAAGCAAGGATGATGAACATTGGTTATGGCACCAGAGGTTGGGGCATCTAAGCTTTTCACAAATAAGGAAAGCATGCAAATATCAGGCAGTTCGCGGTCTTCCAGATATCAAAATTCCAGACAACACCATATGCAAATCATGTCAGTTTGGAAAGCAAACCAGAACTAACTTTCCAGAGAAGGAAGGATCAGCTAGCATGCCTCTTGATCTTGTACATACAGACGTATGTGGACCATTCAGAAAAAGGACACCTCGAGGAGAAGAATACTTGATATTATTCATTGACGATTTCTCCAGGTTTGTCTGGTTAGGACTTATGAAGCACAAAGATGAAGCATTCGAAAAATTCAAATCCTTTAAAGCCTTGGTTGAAAATGAATCAGGATACAAAATTAAGTGCCTCAGATCCGACAGAGGTGGGAATTTTATCTCAAATGAATTTTTCGATTTCTGTGAAGAACATGGGATAGAAGAGAATTCTCTACAGCTAGAACTCCTCAGCAAAATGGAGTAGTGGAAAGAATGAACAGAACAGTCCAACAAATGGCTCATGCTATGCTTGATGAGTCAGGAACTCCCGCAACTTTCTGGGGTGAAGCTGCATATGCTGCGGTTGTTATTCTCAACAAAACAAATGTCCGGGTAAACAGCACTCAAACTCCTCATGAGCTCTGGTATGGTGAGACTCCTTCGGTAAAGCACTTCAAAATCTTTGGGAGCAAATTCTATATTAAGAATACTGATGAGCAACTTGGCAAACTTGAACCTAGAGTAGATGAAGGCATTCTTCTTGGTTATTCTCCACACAGCAAAGCATACAAGTGCTACAATAAAATACTTGGAAGAATTGTTGACAACATTGATGTAGTGGTTGATGAGAAGGGATACATTCCTAGGCAAGTAAATCATGAAGATATCGAAGAAGATGAAGACTACCCTCAAAGACAGAATGATGAAGAAGAAGAACCTCAAGAAGAACCAGAGGAGCAGATAAGGATAGAAGAAAAGACTCCATCCAAATATGTTCAGAAGAATCATCCAGAATCTCAGATTTTGGGGCAGAAAGAAGCAGGTGTACAAACAAGAAGAACAGTTGCAGAAGCTTCAAGTTATTTGGCATTACTCTCTTCCACTGAACCACAAAATGTGAAAGAGGCATGCAAAGATGAATGTTGGGTGAAAGCAATGGATGAAGAACTTGAGCAGATCGAAAAGAACAACACTTGGGAGCTGGTTCCTAGACCAAAGGATAAGAATGTTATAGGGACAAAATGGGTCTTCAAAAATAAATTGAATGAAAATGGAGAAGTAATTAGAAACAAGGCCAGACTTGTTTGTAAAGGGTATGCGTAGCAAGAAGGAATAGATTTTGAAGAAACCTTTGCCCCTGTTGCAAGACTTGAGGCCATCCGAATGTTCCTTGCTCTCTCAAGCTTTCAAAACTTCAAAGTATTCCAAATGGACGTGAAATCAGCCTTTCTGAATGGAGACTTGGAAGAAGAAGTATACATTGAGCTGCCAGATGGTTTCATTCTTGGAAATGATCCACATCTTGTATGCAGATTGAAAAAGGCTCTCTATGGTCTCAAACAAGCTCCAAGGGCTTGGTACTATCGTTTGGACAAATATCTTCATCAACAAGGTTTTTCAAAAGGATCAACAGACAGCAATCTTTATATAAAAGTTGAAAATGACAAATTTCTAATACTTGTTGTGTATGTAGATGACATTATCTTTGGTAGCAATGAAGAAACTATGAGTCAAAGCTTTGCCTTGGTGATGCAGAAAGAATTCGAAATGTCCTTGCTGGGAGAACTGACATATTTTCTTGGTTTGAAAATCCAACAAAAAGGAGGGATCTTTTTGTCTCAAACCAAGTATCTCAAGCAGATTTTGAAGAAATATGGCATGGAAGATGCAAAACCAGTATGTACACCCATGGTCACAGGATGTAGCCTCAGTGAAAATGATGAATCAGCAGCAGTGCATCAACCAACCTACAGATCTATGATTGGAAGTCTACTTTATTTGACAGGTACTCGACCAGACATCATGCATGCAGTGGGAATAGTTGGAAGATTTCAAGCAAATCCGAAGGAAACTCATCTTCAGGCAGTGAAGAGAATCTTTAAATATCTTCAAGGGACTCAAAATTATGGCTTATGGTATCCTAGAGATACAGATCTCACACTTCATGCTTATACAGATGCAGATTGGGCAGGAAGCGTGGATGATAGGAAGAGCACAAGTGGTGGTGCGTTCTTTATGGGTTCCAGATTAGTATCTTGGTTCAGCAAGAAACAGAGTTCGATTGCCTTGTCTACAACTGAAGCAGAATATGTTGCTGCTGCATCTTGCTGCACTCAACTCCTTTGGATGATGCAGACCTTGCAGGACTTTCAAATCACTTGTACACCACCTATCTCCATCTTATGTGATAACACAAGTGCAATCAGCATTTCAAAGAACCCAGTCATGCATTCAAAGACCAAGCACATACCGATCAAGTATCATTTTCTCCGGGAACAAGTACTTGAACAAAAGGTCAAGTTGGAGTATGTTCCTTCTAAGGAACAAGTTGCTGATATACTCACCAAACCATTGCCCAAGGAGACATTTGAATACCTCAGGAAAAAGCTGGGGGTTGTTGATGCATCATCTTGTTGAATCTCTTCTGATGGTTGGTTGTACGCAAGGCTCATCTAGGGCATATGCGTACATGTGCTGGGTTGCGTATTGGTTGAAGATCGAATGGCACAGGTTCAGGGGGAGCATATAATGCATTGTTGGCATTATCGAGGACGTAGAGAAGGAGATCATGGATGCTGGTCTGAATATTGTTGCAACATGTCTCTATCTCTTTCATGGTCATTTATGGTGTTTTGGTGGCTTATGGTTCTTATTTGCAGATCTGGTTTATAGTCAAGGGGAGCATGTTCTTAGGGGGAGCATAACCCTTTGCCCTTGATGTCAAAGGGGAAGAATGACATTGAGGATCTTGAGGTTGCCATCAAGTCCAAAGGGGGAGATTGTTGGCATTATGATTCTGGTATGGCTCTATGATACAGATGTTGTACTTGATGGCAACACCCTCAAGTGGTAATGCTATGATCTGGCTCTCAAAATGTTGGAAATTAAGAGGTACGCAGGAGAATAGTTCTAAAGGTGCGTACCCGCAGGTACGCCGTGAAGGGACTGCGGCCACACACGCAGGTCACCCGTTCAGAAGGTGCGTACCCCCAGTTTACTTACTTCAAGGCAGAGAAGCGCGCTCACGTGGGGTTTCTTATGTTTGGCCAGTGGTATTTAGCCCGCCGTTCTTGATTCTATGGTTTTGGCCCGTGGTATTGTTTTATATTATTATTATCATTGAGCCCCATGTTTTTAGGGCCCCTTGTATTGGTTACCTATGGTATTGATCCATGATTTTAGGAAGAGCTTCCCTATATAAAGCAAAGGAGATCACTTGGCTATGTACCTTTTGAAAATTGAATATCTTAAGATCTGAAATATTGGGTTATTGTTTTAAAAGCTTGATCTATATAAAAGTGAAGTTGAAAGCGAATCTATGAAGGGTGATCTCTCGAGCGCATCTGAGCATCTGACTATCTGTGGCACACTGGGGGACTGCCAATTCGGCCCTAATCAGAGGTACGCAGGTGATTAACAGTGCAAGTGCGTGGGTACGCAGAGCAGAAGAAGGAGAAGTGCGTGGGTACGCAGAGCAGAAGAAGGAGAAGTGCGTGGGTACGCAGAGCAGAAGAAGGCGTAGTGCGTGGGTACGCAACGTGACAGAGGTTCAGGTGCGTAGGCATAGGGAAAGTACGTGGCGCTTCAGAAGCCGCAGGTACGTAGGTACGCGGAGCGATAGCATCTGTGGGTGCGTGGCTACAGTAGCAGTATGTGGCGCGATAGTATCAGTGAGTGCGTGCCTACAGTAACAGTATGCAGCGTGATTGAAGAAACAGTGCGTGGGTACGCGGTGCAGCAGAAGGATCTCTACGGGTATATGCAGGGGAGCAGAAGGTGAAGTGTGTAGACACGCAGGCCAAAGAAAGAAAAACTGCGTATCTGTATTAAGGCATTTATTTGACTGACTTTTCTCTGTTGAAAAGGTGTTCTGGGATTAGTTTACTGTTATTATTGATCTGGTTACTGCAGTTGACTGGGTGATTTACTTGTACTTGATGATCTCTTGATGTTTATGGATCCAGTTTGAAAATTTATGAAAAGTGGTCCTTGAAAGAAAAGAAGTAGGGGGTTGTAGCTCCCTTCCAGGAGAGACTGGAAAACAAGAGAGAGTTGTAGCTCTCTGCAGGTTGCAGCCTGTGTACTGGTAAAGGATTGCACCAGTACAAAACCATTATAAAAGGAGTTTCTAATTTGAAAGAAGATAGAGACATATTGCAACAGGTGGTTTTCACCCACATTGGGTTTCCACCTTACATCTGGTGTTGTTTGTGTGACTATCTGTTTTCTTTGTTCATGCTCATTATTTTATGGTACATACATGCAAAAATAATTCAAAGTATAAATAAGGAAGATTTATTAAAAGAACTTGATAATACTGATTCACCCCCCCTCTCAGTATTATTTCCAACACCACTCATGAAGCTCATTATCAAATATTTCACCTGTGAAGGGATTTTTTCTCGCTTGTACACTTACCATGTTAGATTATTGATGCATTTCACTAGAGTGAGGATGATGAACCTCCCCTATTTCATATGCAAAAATATTGAGAAGATGGCTACATTGGTGCAAAGGAAACCTCTTCCTCAGCAGTTCAGTAGCATTTATCATTTTTCATTGATCAAAATTGTTGTTTTGCATCAGCTGAGCTTGTTGAATATTTCATGGGATACCTTCATTTCACATGAGGTTTTCAAAAGCCCTCAGGTGACCCAATCAGTGTTTCATGAGGAAGGATGCCCTTCAAATCAACCAGAGATTCATGAGACTCAAACTATAGGTGTGGCAGTGTTTGTTGCTTATGAAAAGGGCACAAGGAGGCTATTTGTAGCTGCTAAACGAGTATTATCTCCACCTAGGGTGGAAGGGGTCTCGTTTCCTTCACCAGACCACACGAAAATGCTATCTTCACCTGGGGTGAAAGGGGCTTTGCCTTCTTCTTCAGCAATACAGGTACTGAATAAAAGAAAGAAACCATTGCTTGATGAAGGGCCTTCTGAAGGTCAGGATAGAGATTTTGTTTTGATTCAGGAGGAGGATACTGATTTGATCTCCCAAAACTCAAGACTCAAGGAGGTCATTAGAGAGAAATAAGTTGAAATTCATGCCTTATCACTTAACCTTGAGAGGGCTAAGTGGATCATTAACTACCTTGAGCAACAGAACAAGAAATTGGAGGATAAACAAACAATCATGGAGCTGCAAACCATAAGGGAAAACAGGCAAGCAACAAAAAGAAGGAAAGTCAAATTGACACCTCTTGAGAAAGAAATTGAGGCTGACCGAGAATCATGGCTAGAGAGGGTAAACATTCACTTGGAGAAATTTCTTGAGAAAGCCAACAAGGAGAAGAAGATGTTGCACCACATGGCTTATCACTATTTGGCCCGAAACAAAATTTGTAAAACAAGGATAAGAAGCCTAAAAGCCAAATTAAGGAGAAATTTGAGGAGCAAGAAAGAGCAAGATAAGATCAAGATCTTGGCCAAAGCTTCATTGGCCGAACATAACACCTAACATAGATCACGCATTCCAAATTTCAAGAAATTTGGTGAAATTTTTGGCTTTTTTTAATTTTTCAGGGAAAAACAGGTTTTTCCGGCAGGTGTGTAGTGCCACTAGCGCTCGCTTTTGATGGGGACCTCCATTTGAAGAAAAATTTGCATTTTTGGATTCCTTATGAAAAGTTATGCATTTTCAAAAATTTCTAGTAAATTTTGACAAGCTTTAGGCCTCCAAAAGGGCCAAAAACATCCAAAAAATGCCCTCATTGCGTCTTTTTGGTCACACAGGAAGCAGTCTTGGAAGATTGCAATTTTGGAGGGGAAAATGGACTGAAAATCAAAAAATTCAAGTTGTTCTAGAAAGTAGACTCATAGCGCTTTCCAAAAAGCTATCTTTCACCTGATTTGGACCTCGGGAAGCCTTCCAAAAACAGCTTGGAAAAAACGCTACGCACAGAAAAAATGGCGCTACGCACAGGATGAAAAAGTGCCAATTTTGCCTGTTTGCTCAAAATTTCGCCTAGCTTTCTTCTAGTTTGAATTTTTCTCTCTTATGGTAAAATTCATGATGTGACATGATATAAAAATGACAAAAATTGACTTGATGAGGTAGATACATCAGTTGTAGGTGGTTTTGAGTTGAATGAATCAGTTTCCTATGTTTTAGAGGCAAGCTGTTCCATTGCCTATTTTTGTGTTCCTAGTTTAGATATGGTTGTAACAACTCTTCTCATGGATTCGACCCCTGATGGATAGCATAGGTGGTTTGGAGGTCTATATCATGTGTTTTCTTAGTTATTTGTCAGGGTTGGACTCTTGTGGATGCTTTGAGCACTATTGTACATCATTTCTGCAGTTTGGCAAGGAAATAGACCAGGGTTTGTAGCATTTTGTGGGATTCCTGTGGCAAGGTGACTTAGTATAGTTTTTCCTTTTGTGATTCAAGTTATTATGTGTTTATGTGTGCCATTATCTCTATCTTTTTTGCTTAACTAAATGAATCAAGTATAAAGGTGGAAATCATTGATGTTGCAGTGCTCTACCTTAGGGTTTATTTAGTTTTCATGTCTTCTACTGTTTGAAGAGGACTCATGACACATTCATGCCCTCTCCAACTCCTCATCAGTCTTAAGACTCATCATTACACTTAATCTAAAGTACTAAAGCACTTTCCTACCTTGCCCCACAGAACCCTCTGCAAAACTGAGTTCATTCCCCAGACCCAAAACTGCCTTTCACATCTGATCCAGCAAACAACCATAAAATTCAATCAAACTCCTTTGAGCATATACCTAGCCTAAAATTAGTATTTTCATCAATCATCTCTTGCATTATTTGCCATACTTTCTTGATATTGACAAGGAGAGAAACCTCTCCCGACCTGGTAGGGCTAGCTAGCAGGTTAAGCATGTTTTGATGTTACTCTAAACCTGCCTTTCTTAGCTTGAGGTAGATTTAGGCCCTAACAGTGGCTTTTAGTGGGATGGTAGTCCATAGATCCATGGAGAACATAGTATTATGAGTTGATCATTAAAATCAAGTGTCTAGGTTGATCATAGTTAGCTGATTGTATACAAATTCGAGTGTCTTGATTGATGGGAGTCAATCATCTATGTAAAAAGAAACATTTTTCTTAATAGAAGATTCAGAGTAGTGCAATGGTATCAAGGGTGTTTTTTTTCCTAGTGAAGAGTTTTCCACTAGATATCTTGTGTATCATGTGTTGATGCTTTCTTGTGTTCATGTTCATTTTTATGTTACTTATATGATTTATATGCATGAGATAATCTAATGTGTTGTTAGTTAACGTAGGTGATTCATCAAAGAAGTTTAAATTGGTAAAATTGTTTAAGAAGTAACACTACTGAATCACACCACCGCCCCCAGTATTTCTAAAAGGTTTCCGACAATTGGTATCAGAAAGGGGATCTTGGTTACATCTTAATCACTGGAGAGTAGATCTAAATTTTTTTGGAGGAAAAATCGATTTTTTTCCCAAAACGGTTGTCCTCACTGCTACAAATTACAAGGTATGGCACAAAAATATAAAAGATCAATTATTATTCTTGTGGGTCTAACATTTGGAGAGTAATATGTGAAGGTTGTGGTAAGGATCCAATTGTAGATGAAGTTTCGCAGCAGGAATCCCAAGCTAGAAGTGTAATCTACAAGAATCTTCATGATAATGATTTGAAGAGGCTAGTAGGTTTGAAATATGCCAAGAAAATGTGGGACAAGCTAGAATCCATATTTGGAGATGGTACCAACAACAATAAGAAAAATGAGAAGAAGAGCAATAAGAAGAAGAACAAGAAGAAGGGCCTTCAAAAACAAGAAGCTTAGCCATAAGAGTCTTATTCTTCTAATGCACATGATTCAACAGACGATGAGAATAAATCAGAAAATCATGAATCCAAAGGTATAAAAACTAATGATCTTATTTTGAGTTATAACTTTAATGATTTAGATTTAGATCGTGCTGAAGAAAATAATGAAGATGATGATAAGGTTAAGAGTCTTAGAGATGAAATTACTAGACTAACCGTTGAATGCAAGGATCAAGAAAAATTGTTGCAGATCTGTGATGCTAAGGAGGCCAAACTCAAGGAAGAGATTGTCAACTTAAAGATTAAATTGGCAGAATCAGAAAAAGTTGAGGAAGGCACAAGGGATTAGTATTAAGAGAAGGAAAAATAGGTTGAGAAATTGGAAGTTGAAGTGGTTTCCTTGAGAAAGTAGTGGAAGATGGAGAAGAGCATTGCAGCCTTAGATAGTTTACTTGAGATACAAAGATCACCATTGGATAAATTGGTCTTGGATTTAAAAAGGGTGAGTCTAGTTTTCATGCAAGTAAAAACAAAAAAGAATAACCCATGAAACTTGTAGCAAACAATACCAGCAGCACGAGTGAGAACCAAGGAAATAAGAAGAAAAACCAACAATCGATCAAGAAACAAAACCAGTAGCAGAGAAGAAAATATCAAGGAGCTCCTGCATTTAGAAAACAATTTGTTCCTAGAGATGATAGTTCAATATTTGTAAGGTTTCAAAGGAATCAAGTTCCTTTTGTTCCTTTTGTGCATAATGTATAATGTTACAACTGTCACAAATTTGGGCACATTGTTGCTAATTCTTAGAGTAGAATGTATAGATCAAATCAACAGAGCTTGTAGCAATTTCAACAACCAAGGAGATTAGTCAACATGTATAGTCATGCTTTTTATGGTTATTGTTATTCATGTCACCTGTTTGGCCATAAGGAAATAGATTATAGGGCTAGTCAATGGAGGAGAAACACATTGCATGCAAGCTATATAATTGGTATAAGCAGCAAGAGATTTGATCCTCTTGTTTCGTATCTTGGCCATGTTGAGTGTTATACATGCCATAATTTTGGCAATATGGAAAGAGATTGTTTGTTTCCTCATTACTCTTAGAAAAACTGTAAAAAGTAACAAAAAAAAGAGGACTAGCCAGAAAATCAGTGAAGGAATAAAATAAGCAAATGAAGGAAGAAAAGAAGCAGCCAAAGACCGTGTGGAGAAAGAAGGAGCAAAAGCTCTTCAGGTAGTGAAGAGAATCCCCTCTTGCAGTCCATGATTATTTATTTCTACATATAGAGGACTATAGAGTTTATGTGAGGTGCATAACCTCAAGGGGAGCATATGGTAGAAGTATGGTAGTTTGATGAGTACAATATTATTACAACAACACTTTATGAGTTCATTTGAGCCTCATGCACACTCAGGTCCACAAGATCAACCTATCTATTAGAGGTATATTAAGCTTAGGGGGAGTTATGTGTGGTATGAAATTTACATGTGATATTTAGCATTTCCTTCATTACTTTTCATGTAGTCATTTATGGCACATTTATATGTGTGTTTGTGAGTGAAAAAGAGTACATCTTTCAGCCATATATATTCTTTTTGTTTGACCGACAAGGTGGTTAAAAAGTTGTACATACATGCATGCAATGAGATCATTGGTACAAGATGCATAGAGATGACATGAGACATGGACCAACCATGTATGAGCTGTCATGTGATGATCATTACAACCATGTATTTGTTATTGATTCATAATTTTATGTTGGTTGAGAGTCATGTCCTTAGTGAGTTGATTCATCATGGTGATAGGAAAGTATCATGAGTCTATTTTGTAGCCACAAGTATGGGCTAATGATGATGTAATAGTCATGATGTATCATGTTTTTGAGCCATTGGTCCATAGGAGATGATCATAAAAACCATGTATTTATTGATATATTCATGTAAAATGCTCATGGAGCCATGTAATTATGTTTTATTATCATTGGGTCATTTAGCCATGATTTATGAGGTCATGTTATGGTCATTTATTGGTAAAGTATTAGGTATTTGTATTTCTGCTACAACCATGTATATATAATGTAATATGTCATCTTTCATGGTCATGTGGACTCTTGATACACCTTGTGCTTCTTTCCTTGGGAAAGGAAGCAATGTTGTAGTGGAAGCAATTCACTTCAAGATGGAAATGATGTTAGAGATGGAATGTGTTTAGAGTGTTGATAAATGGCAACAAGAAATTCCAATTTAATTTGTCCTTGAATTAAACTTTGAATTAAATTCGAATTCTATTCTCATATTAACTTAAAATAGTTAAATTAAGTTTATTAAACTTACTTAACTTAGGAAATTCAAGTTGGAGGTCTTTTGGAAGTCATGTATATGTTATCCCTACTTTGCAGGAGTCCAGTGTGAGTTAATTGTGAGTTGTAAAATAAAAGACTTAGTTTCATGAGTCAGTTTAGTTAAATTAGTTCTCAAATTGATTGAGAGAACTAATAGTGAGTTAATATTCAATGGTGACACTAATGAACTCCATTGGTGCTACTCTATTTAACTGAATATTTACTCATTAGAAACTCATGCATGTTGATTATGAGAAAGACCCAGTTGAGACTAGAGTGCAGGGACAATGTACTATTTGTTTTAGATTTTTTTGAGTTGCACTGATAGTGCATGCATTCAAGAACTGATCCCTGAGGGATTGCGCTATTTTTAGAGACTTTATTTCCCTTTAAATACAAGCTATCCTTAATAGGAATTACACATTGGAATAGAGACTTGGAGAGCTTGTGAATTGGCTAAGCTTTGGGCTTGATATTACTTATGAGTTGGAGATTGAATTTATTGATTGCTAGGATTATTTTAGAGAGAATAAGCATTGTAATTTCATCTTGATTTTCCGGATTAATACAAAACAGATAGTGGGGTTTTGAGCTGTGGCTTTCCCTGGATATTTATTGTGTTATGTGCCTTTGATTCTCTTCCTCTATTTATTATTGTTTTCTCGTTGTTTATGGGCTTCCACTGTAAATAATAGAAGTATATTCTTCTCTCTTTCTTTAGCAAATTGTATTAGCTTGTGAATCTGCAGGATTTTCTACATGGTATCAGAGCAAGATTGTTTTTTGGGCCGAGATTTTGTAGAGAAAATCTAAGAATTTGTGTAAAATTTTCAAAAAAAATATTCATATCTGGATTCCTTGGGAAAAGATACCCAAATTCAAAAAAACAATCGGCCAAATCAGAGTTCGGATGAGGAAGATATCACTGATTTAAAATCAGCTCTCTAGAGGAGATTTCGAAGTTTTGAGTTTCTAGGTTACAGGTGAAAGTCAACTTTGCATACATACATCAGGATTGGCAGATGGTGTTCCATGGATTGAGGCTTGAGTATACCTTGGAAGGTAGCTTTAATTTCATAGCCTAGAGGGACAAGATGGAGGTTGTGCTAGAGGACAATGGCTTGAAGGAATTTGTTGAACAAGAAATTCCTAAGCCAACAACTATTGATGCACAGAACTTCGTTGAGTGGAATAAGTGTGTGGCAAAGGCAAGGCAGATAATCCTTGAGGGAGTTCAAGATCATATGTATCAAGCCTCCATGGAAAGGAAACCCCACATGCTATGTGGAAAACATTGACGGACTTGTATCAGAATAGCAGTGATAAAAGGAAGTTGGCACTAAAGGATAAACTTCATAAAATCAAGATGGAGAAAGGCGAGATGATTTCAAAGAACTTGACCAAGTTCACTCAATGTCGGGATAAACTTGGAAGTTTTGGAATCATGGTTTCCAAGGAGGATATGGTTAGCCTTGCTCTTCTTGGACTCCCAAAGAGTTGGCATAATTATCAGGATTTTTTCAATGGTCGGGAGAAGCTACCAGATTGGGAACGGCTATGGTCAGATTGGATCCAGGATGAGATCATGAGGAACACCAAGTATGGTTTTTCATCAAAGACTGATGATGAAGAGAACTATGCCATAGCAATTAAGGAGAGGAAGGGGAAAGGTAAACTTTCCCATTCCAAATTAGATTCTTATCATGGAGGTAAGAAGAAGGACATGACAAAAGTTAAATGCTTACATTGTCACAAGATGGGACACTTTGCTACAAATTTTCCATTGAAGAAGTCCAAGGAGAAGTCCTTAGGAGGAGCAATGGGTGAGGCTTTGGCCTCCCAATTCGAATTGGACTTTTCCCTCATTACATGCATGGTGTCTTCAATGATGGGAAGTGTATGGTACTTAGATAATGGAGCTTATTTCCACATCACTGGAGACAAAGAGTTATTCAGTGAACTAGAGGATAAAGTTCTCAAGATGCATATCGAGATGGGTGATGATGGTAAGTATAGTGTTACTAGTGTGGGCACTATTAATTTTCAGAGGGAGCATGCAGCTCCACTCACCCTGAAGAATGTTATGCATGTACCCGGACTGACGAAGAACTTGGTATATGTTGCCATGCTTGAGGATAGAGGCTATGATGTGATCTTTTCACAAGGAAAGGCATTCCTTCAACACATAGCCGCGGTTCAAGTAAAGAAGATAGGGATTCGAGTTTAGAATCTTTATAAAATAGGGGTAGAGGATTGTGCTTCTTTGAGTTCAAAAGTGGAAAAGATGTTGAGCCGAGACATTGGCGAGTTGTGGCATAGGCGATTGGGCCACTTGCATCATGGGGCTTTGAAGATATTGAAGCAAATCTATACCGGTCTTCCCGAAGGTATGCTTGAGCAAGTTGATACAGGCAAGGGTTATACTTTGGGAAAATATACCAAGTCTTCCTTTGGAGATAGAGACAGTCGAGCAGAGTCTATTCTAGAGAAAGTCCATTCAGATGTGTGTGGACCATTCTTGACAACATCCACGACCAAACACAAGTATTATGTTATATTTGTTGATGACTATTCTTGTAAATGCTTGGTATTTTTAATGCAAAAAAAGGATCAAACTTTCACAAAGTTTTGTGAGTTCAAAGCATTGGTAGAGAAAGAGTCTAGAAAAAAGGTTAAAGCTCTACGGAGTGATAATGGTGGTGTGTATGTCTCCAATGAGTTTAATAATTTTTTTGTAGTAGAAGGGATTAAATGAGAGTTGATGAAACAACATAACACTAAACAAAATGGGGTTGTTGAGAGGAAGAACATGAGCATAGTAGGGGCAGCAAGGGCGGTGTTGCATGATCAGGGCCTACCACTACACTTGTGGGCTGAGGCATGCAACAAAATGATTTGTGTTTAGAACTGTAGCCCACATTAGATACTTGAGATGAAGACACCAGAGGAAGTTTATTCTAATAAGAGGCCAGATGTTGGTCACTTCAGGATTTTTGGGTCATTGGTTTAGTTCCATGTGACCAAAGATGCACGAAAGAAGCTTGAGTCAACAATAGAGTTGGGGATCTTTGTGGGGTATACTCATACACCCCACAACTATCGGGTGTACATGTCGACGAGTCAGATGACAATGGTTCACAAGGATATTAGCTTCGATGAGGAAAAGGCCATGCGAGTATCCCTTGAGAGGGAGCTTGAGATACATACGGATGAGGATATTTTAGCTCCTAAGGTTAAGGGGACTCAGATTTATGTGGAGAAACCACATGTAGAGGTTCAGAGAGTGGAGATATCCACTCAAGTAGAGTCTTCCATAGAGGGAAGAAAGTGCACTAGAGAGGATGATAGATTGTTGAATGATGCACGGGAGAATGTGGGAGCACCTTCTTCTTAGCGTAAACATAGGAGGTCACCAGAGAGGTACATTGGATACATGGAACTTATGGGTGCATGTGTTGTGATAGAGCCATCTTCCTTTCAGGAATCAATGCAACAACCGGTTTGGGTTGATGTGATGGTGGAGGAGTATGACTCCATAGTTTGAAACAATGTTTGGGATGTGGTTCCGACACCAGAAGACAAGTTAGTTGTGAGATCGTGTTGGCTTTACAAGGCAAATGAAGCTGAAGATGGTAGTGGAGAAGCATAAGGGCATATTTGTGGCCCATGGATTTTCACAAGTAGAGGATATTGACTATGATGAGACCTTTGCTCCTGTTGTAAGGTACTCATCAATCAGATCTATTTTGGCACTATCAGCACATATGGGTTGGAAGGTCGATCAGATGGATGTGAAGACTTCCTTCCTCAATGGCATGATTAAGGAAGAGGTGTACGTAGAGAAACTTGAAGGTTTTGAAAACTTGGACCGTCAGTTGCATGTGTTCCAACTCAAGAGAGCATTGTATGGGCTAAAGAAAGCACCCCGTGCTTGGTACACCAGGATAGATAGCTACTTCACTAGGTTGGGCTTCACAATGAGTAAAGAAGATGCGAACCTGTATCACATAATGGTGGAAGGTAAGATGTTGATCATTGTACTTTATGTAGATGATCTTATACTGACAGGTGATGAGAATCTCATCAAATATTACAAGGAGGACCTTGCAAGAGAGTTTGAGATGAAGGACATGGGGCTCATGCATTACTTTCTTGTCATGGAGGTATGGCAAGGAGATGGGGATTTGTTTGTATCTCAAGGAAAGTATGCCAACGAGATAGTCAGGAGATTCTGCATGGGGAGGAGTAAACCCATGGAGACTCCTCTAGATGCTAACTTGAGGAAGGAGGATTCTACTTCAGGGGAAGTAGTGGAAGCTCCTATTTATAGGAAACTTATGGGTTCACTCATGTACTTGGTGAACACATGACTGTGTATGTTCTATGCTGTTAACCAACCTAGTCAGGCGATGGTTAGGCCTACCAAGATGTATTGAAAGGCATAAAATCATGTATTGAGATACCTCAAAGGAACTACTCAGTTTGGGTTATGGTACAGATGGATAGAGGAAGTGAAGCTTCAAGGCTTCATCGATGCAAATTGGGTAGGGAGTCCATCTGACAGGAAAAGAACATCAGGAGGGATCTTTAGTATTGGGTTAGCAGAAGTTTCTTAGTACAATAGGAAATGAATATCGGTTGCACTCAATTCGACAGGCAGAGTACATGGCTGCAAGCCAGGCAACATGTGAGGCTATCTGGATGAGGAAGATCCTGGTTGGTTTGTTTGGTCAACAGATGGATCTGATCATGATTTATTGTGATAATGAGATTTGTATCAAACTCTTTGAAAATCCAATCTTTCATGATCGGTCCAAGCATATTGATATCCATTATCATCATATCAGAGATTGTGTATTGAGGCAAATCATGTTGTTATATTACATTCCCATGGAGGAGAAAGATGCTGACATCTTGACAAAGGCATTGTCAAGATGTAAATTCAAGTTTCAATGAGACAGGATCGGGGTAGTTCATAATCCCTTTCTTGTTGAGAGGGAGTGTTGAGAAATGGCAACAAGAAATTCCAATTTAATTTGTCCTTGAATTAAATTGTGAGTTAAATTCAAATTCTATTCTCATAACAACTTAAAATAGTTAAATTAAGTTTATTAAATTTACTTAACTTAGAAAATTCGAGTTGGAAGTCTTTTGGAAGTCATGTATATGTTCTCCCTACTTTGTAGGAGTCCAGTGTGAGTTAATTGTGAGTTGTAAAATAGAAGACTCATTTTCATGAGTTAGTTTAGTTAAAGTAGTTCTCAAACTGATTGGGAGAACTAATAGTGAGTTAACAGTCAGTGGTGACACTAATGAACTCCACTAGTGCTACTCTAGTTAACTGAATATTTACTCATCAGAAACACATGCATGTCAATTATGAGAAAGACCCAGTTGAGACTAGAGTGTAGGGATAGTGTACTATTTGTTTTAGATTTTTATGAGTTGCAATGATAGTGCAATCATTCAGGAACCGATCCTTGAGGGATTGTGATATTTTTAGAGGCTTTATTTCCATTTAAATACAAGCTATCCTTCATAGGAATTACACATTGGAATAGAGACTTGGAGAGCTTTTGAATTGGCTAAGCTTTGGCCTTGATCTTTCTTATGAGTTGGAGATCGAATTTGCTGAGTGCTGGGATTGTTCTAGAGTGAACAAGCATTGTAATTTCATCTTGATTTTCTGGGTTAATACAAAACAAATAGTGGGGTTTTGAGCTGTGCTTTCCTTAGATATTTATTGTGTTATGTGCCTTTGATTCTCTTCCTCTATTGATTATTGTTTTCTCGGTGTTTATGGGATTCCTCTCTAAAGCATAGAAGTAGATTCTTGTCTCTTGCTTTAGAAAATTGCATTAGCCTGTGAATATATAGGCTTTTCTATACAAAGGGAGTATTATTTTCTCTTGTTTATTTCATCCATCCATTGTTGGCATTATGGTTTGCTTGGAGGAATTCCTGATGTGCCTCATGCTATGATTTGATTGTTAGGTTTTGACCTCATGGTATGAGTAGAGAGGTTGATATTGTTGCTATGTGGATAGTGTTGGTTGGTGCCTTATGTGCATATTGTTGCATATACTTTATGCTTCTCGTAGTTGCTATTATGTGATGTTCATTGAATATGCTTATGGTTTCCTTATGTTGGCGTATTGCTGCTACTGTTAGAGGTTCTTGGGTGGATATGTTTTTATGTATGTTTCTTGGTTATATATGTTGCTTTCTGCTATTGATATGAGAGTCATGGATGATTGTTTATGTGTGTTAATTTTCATCCATGACAGTTTCTCTAGTATTTGTGCTTCATTTCTTACTACATTACTAGATGGAGTTGAATCTTTGCCATTGATGTCAAATGGGGAGTGATAGAGGTTGATGGTGTGGAATTTCAATATCTTTGCCATCAATGCCAAAGGTGGAGATTGTCGGCATTGGCTCATGATGGCATCTAGCTCATGTTGGCATTGATGTCAACCCTTGTAGACTATTGATGTTTGGATGTCTTTATTGTAGCATGGTTGCAGCTAGTGTTAGAAAATTATATATTACGGAGAATTGGAACACATAAAATATTGCAGAAATATAAACACAGAGAATGCATAAAACAAGAGAGACACAGATATACGTGGTTCACCCAGTTTGGGCTACGTCCACCCCAAACAGCGAATCCTTCCTTTCTATTATCCAGCAAAATGAAGAGACACAACCTACAACAAATCCGCTGTAATATCCTCTATTTTCTCTCACAGTCTCACCTCTCTATTTCTCGCTCACAGAATACACATCTATATCTCAGCCTCCAATACAATGCCCTCAGACAAAGAGAGGGGTTTCCTTCTAGGGAAAAAAACCCTAAACTAAACATAAGTTCTACCGTCAGATCATCTGCCTAATGAACGACCCAGATTGACTAGAAATTACTATACTTTTACAAGGAAATTTTACATTTGTTTTTAGCTTCGGGGGCGTTGCCCCCGAGCCCCCGCCAGGGGACCGTTGGCCCCCGGACCCCCGAACCGGGGGGCATCGGCCCCCCCGGACCCACGGGGGGGGGACAAGTCCCCCTCGCACCCCCCCGTGTGGAGGGGTGTACAAACTTCCTGGGGTATACATCTGGCTGAAACAAAGACCTCTGAACAATCATGCTCCACACACAACAATCTCCCACTTAGAGAATGATTGTAGAAACTCCACCGCTGCTTCATTTGCTGGACAATGACTCCTCTTTGGACCTGGTTGTTTCTCATCTTCATCGTCATCCTTGAAGACCAATTGAAACTGAGCATATTCTCAATTTATCCCTGGTTACAACTTTTGTTAGCATATCTACAGGATTCTGGCTAGTGTGTATCTTTTCCAGCTTCAACTCTCCATCTTCCAACACTGATCGTATGAAATGGTACTTGAGCTGTATGTGTTTAGTCCTGGAATGAAATGTTGAGTTCTTTGCAAGATGAATGGCACTTTGGCTATCACTGTATAACGTGCCCATATCATGCTCCTTACCCAATTCACCCATAAACCTTTGTAACCAAATCATTTCTTTACTAGCCTCTGTAGCAGCAACATACTCTGCTTCTGTTGTTGAAAGTGCAACAACACTTTGGATTTTTGAAACCCAACTGACAGCTGTTCCTCCAACAGTAAATACATATCCTGTAGTGCTCCTCCTGTTATCTCTGTCACCTGCCATATCTGCATCAACATATCCTTGTAGGGAGATGTTTGAACCACCAAAGCATAATGCTTTATTTGTGGTACCTTTCAAATATCTGAGAATCCATTTCACTATCATCCAATGTTCCTTTCCTGGATTGTTCATGTACCTGCTTACAACTCCCACTGCATGTGCAATATCATGCCTTGTGCAGACCATTGCATACATTAAGCTTCCAACTGCTAATGCATATGGAACTTTAGACATATAATCCATGTCATCTTGGGTCTTTGGGCACATTTCCTTGCTAAGTTTGAACTGGCTAGTAAAAGGTGTACTAACTGGTTTTGCATTGTGCATATTAAATCTTTTCAAAACCTTTTGTATGTACTCATTCTGAGACAATGTTAATTTGCGATTTTTCCTATCTCTAGTGATTCTCATACCAAGGATTTGTTTTGCAGCTCCCAAATCCTTCATTGCAAATGAATTTGCCAATTTTCTTTTGAGTACATTTATTTCCTGCATGTTAGATCCTGCAACAAGCATGTCATCCACATACAATAACAATATAATGTAGCTACCATCATTTTGCTTTTTCAGATAAACACAATGATCAGAGTGACATCTAGTATAGCCTTGTTCAGACATAAACTTGTCAAATTTTAGATACCACTGCCTGGGAGCCTGTTTTAAGCCATACAAGTTCTTCTTCAACCTGCACACTAGTTTCTCCTTCCCTTTCACCTCATATCCTTGTGGCTGCTGCATATATATCTCTTCCTCCAAATCCCCATGGAGAAAGGCTGTCTTTACATCTAACTGCTCAAGATGCAAATCTTCAGCTGCTACAAGACTTAAAATAGTTCTGATTGAAGTCATTTTAACAACAGGAAAAAGTATTTCATCAAAATCAATACCTTTCTTCTGTGCAAACCCCTTCACCACAAGTCTAGCTTTATACCTCTCTTTTCCTCCATCTTCTTCCTTCAGCCTGTAAACCCATTTATTCTTCAATGTAGTTTTTCCTACAGGCAACCTGACTAAATCCCAAGTCTAGTAGTCCATCTCTTCTTCCATGGCTACCTCCCACTTCTTCCTGCTTTCAACCTGCATTTCTTCTTCATAACATTCAGGTTCACCGGAATCAGTCAAAAATAAATAATATAATGAAGGAGAGTATCGTTCAGGGGGTCTACTTATCCTGGTAGATCTTCTAACACCACTTTCAGGTGTTTTGGGTGCTTGTTGCTGTTGTGGTGGTTGTTGTTGTTGATTATTATTATTTTCAGGCACCTTTACCTTTTCACTGATTTCATCAAGAACTGCGTATTCCTTGTTTTCTTTTTCCTGTTTCTTTTCCGGCAACTGATTCTTATACAAGACCTTTTCATTGAATATTGCATCTCTGCTCCTAATGATTTTGTGATTTTCGTAATCATATAAGCAATAACCAAAATCATTAACACCATATCCAATAAAGATACATTTATTTGACTTTGCCTCAAGCTTTGTTCTATTTTATTTATCAATATGGACAAAGGCCTCACAACCAAAAGGCTCTAAAAAAGAGTAGTTTACCTTTTTACCTGTCCATGCTTCCTCCGGAACACCACCATCCAAGGAACTTGAAGGCCCTCTGTTTATTAGATAAACAACAGTATCTACAGCATCTGCCCAAAATTGTAAAGGCAATCCATGATTGTTCTGTTCATCCTTTCTGACACACCATTTTCTTGTGGTGTTCTTGGAACTGTCTTCTCTCTGCGAATTCCATGTTCTGAACAATACCTATCAAACTCTTTGCTGCAATATTCACCTCCATTATCTGATCTAAGACGCTTCAATTTCTTTCCTGTCTTAATCTCAACCAAAGCTTTCCATTTCTTGAAAGTATCAAATACATCAGATTTATTCTTAATACAATAAATCCAAGTTTTTCTAGTTGCATCATCAATAAAAGTAACATAATAACGAGAGCCACCGAGAGATGATACCTGAGCAGGTCCCCATACATCTGTATGTACAAGCTATAATTTTTCATTCTTCTTTTCTTTCCCAACTCTGAGAAATATGACTCTCTTCTGTTTTCCATAAATGCAATTCTCACAGAAGTCCAAATCAGCATTCTTCAAACCTGGCAACAAATTCCTTGAGTGAAGAATCTTCATCCCCTTTTCACTCATGTGTCCGAGCCTATGATGCCATAATGCTGCATCTGCTCCTTTGGAAGTTAAAGCATTAACAAAGTTAGAAATACCATTGCATAAATACAATGTACCAACCTTTTTGCCTTTTGCTATTACCAGGGCTCCTTTGGTGACCTTCCAAGCTTTATCTGTGAAAGTTGTCACACAACCTTCACTGCCTAACTGCCCTGTTGAAATCAGTTTTTTCTTTAGATTTGGAACATGCCTTACTTCCTTTAATAGCCATTAGTTTTCATTCTGCTGTTTTACAAGAACCTTACCCATTCCAACGATTTTACAGGGTTTATCATCACCTAGACGAACTTGTCCAAAATCTCCTTGAACATAGTCATGAAATTATTTCTTATCAGGTGTGGCATGGAATGAAGCCCCTTAATCTACCACCCGGGAATCAGTAATATTTTTGAAAGAAAGAATTAAAGCATCTTGTAACACCTCACCTGTCACATTTGCTTCATGATTGTTTTCTTGTTGTGCATCTCCTTCTTTTCCCTTCCGAGATCTACAGTCTTTCTTTAGGTGTCCTTTCTTTCCACATTTCCAGCACACTATCCCCGATATGGACTTGGATTTGTCTTTCCTTGATTTACTGTGATATCCTGAGCTCTTTTCTCTTTCCATTTTTCTTCCTCTAGACTCTGCACTCAAAGCATTTCCCGATGTCTCACCGGAGCTTTTCCGTCGCATTTCCTCACTGAGGATAGCACCGACAACATCATCAAACTTTAAAGTACTAGATCCAGAAACGGAGTTACTAATGGCCATTACCGAACCATTCCAACTTTCTGGTAATGAGCACAAGAATAACAGAGCTCTAACTTCATCATCAAAGTTTACCCCTACAGAACTTAACTGACTTGTAATTGTATTAAAATCATTTAAATGGTTTGCAACAGATCCACCTTCCGACATATTCATATTAAACAACCGTTTCATAAGAAATACCTTGTTTGAGGCCGAGGTTTTTTCATATAGTTTTGACAACGTCTGCATCAAACCCTCTGTCGTGGTTTCCTTCGAAATGTTGAAGGCGACTGACGCAGCAAGGCACAACCGTATTGTTCCGAGTGCCTTTCTATCGAGAAGGTTCCATTCTTCGTCTTTCATACCCGTCGGCATCTTTGTTTTTCCGCCCAATGGTAGGTATAGATCTTTCTGATACAGATAATATTCCATCTGCATCTTCCACAGCGAGAAGTTTTGGCCGTGAAATTTCTCGACCCTAAACTTACCATCTTCCACCATTGCTCCCACTCGAACCAGGAACCCTTCTTTCCTGCGAGTTTATCATCCAAATAGACCTTCGGCTCTGATACCAGTTGTTAGAAAATTATATATTACAGAGCATTGGAACACATAAAATATTGCAGAAATATAAACACAGAGAACGCATAAAACAAGAGAGACACAGATATACGTGGTTCACCCAGTTTGGGCTACGTCCACCCCGAACAACCAGTCCTTCCTTTCTATTATCCAGCAAAATGAAGAGACACAACCTACAACAAATCCACTGTAATATCTTCTGTTTTCTCTCACAATCTCACCTCTCTGTTTCTCGCTCACAGAATACACATCTATATCTCAGCCTCCAATACAATGCCCTCATACAAAGAGAGGGGTTGCCTTCTAGGGAAAAAAACCCTAAACTAAACATAAGTTCTACCGTTAGATCATCTGCCTAATGAATGGCCCAGATTGACTAGAAATTACTATACTTTTACAAGGCAATTTTACATTTGTTTTTAGCTTCGGGGGCACTGCCCCGAGCCCCCGCTGGGGGACTGCTAGCCCCCAGACCCCCCAGTCGGGGGGGATCGGCCTCCCTGGACCCCCGCGGGGGGGACAAGTCCCCCTCGCACCCCCCCCCCCCCACGTGGAGGGGTGTACAAACTTCCTAGGGTATACTTCCGGCTGAAACAAAGACCTCTGAACAATCATGCTCCACACACAACAGCTAGTTGAGTTGGCATTGAGATGGTTGTTGGCATTGATGTCAACTCTTGATATCAACCTTCTTGATGATGGTCCGTGATGGCATTGGTTTGGCTAATTATTTCTCATGTACTAGTGGTGTCCATGTTGTTGGGTTGCCACACTTGTTGAGTTGGCAACTAAGTCTTCATCTAGGTCTTCATGCTTATACTCATGGAGATGACTTGTTGTAGTATGTTGGCCTCATGATGATGATGATGATGTTGCATAGGTGTTATAGGTCTAGTCATAGGTGTTGAAGGTTGCACAGATGTTTGTTGGACAGTGGAGGACTTGTTGGCACTCTTGCCAACCTTGTTTGTTGGCCTTCTTGGTCAACTTGGAAGTGACACTTAGGAGACTTGTTTGATCCACTTGAAAATGTGTCAAAGGATATGTCAGAGGTTTTCAGGCATGTACATGAGCTGAATAAGAGGATCCAACATGTGGCAGAGGTTCTGAGCTGAAGGCTTGATGTTTTATTTCATCCTTATCCCTAGACACATGGAACCAAGCCTATGAGAGAAACTGAAAGGCTCTAGTCACTAGCAGATAGGCCTATGGGAGAGATTGAAGGTTCTAGTCAAGTTTATCCTATTTTCTAAATGTGACTGATGATTTTCATGAGAATTTATTTGTATTCGTTGCACAAACCGAATGGAAATTAGCATAGAAATTCCCATATGCTTCCATAATTAGTTGTAAAAGTTGGGAATGGTTTAAAAAGGTCCTCCAATAATGTGAACTCATTTAGTGTACATTTAGTGATGTTATTGGATTTATTTGGTCTAATTTGCACACCCTTGATCCTAGCCCCAATCTCAATTTCAACTTACATGTTTTACATTCATCATTTTTGAGCTAGTTGTTGGTTGGTTCAATGTGTGAGTGAATGAGTGAAGGCTACATTGAGAAAATAGGCTTTAGACCTAGTTGTGAGAAGAATTTCTTTAGTGTATGAGTGTTAATGGTTGCATAGTGAGCAGAACTAAAGCATGATGTAAAATAGATCAGATTTGAAGTTGTTGTAGTGGAGATTGCTTTGGAGAGTTTCGTATGTCATTGGATAGTTTTTGTTGGTGACTCTCGCCCTTGTTTTTGCAGGAGCTGTGATGCATTTGGAACATAGCCATAGTGTCTTTTGTTGATGATTGTATTATGCAACATTATATTCTGATGTGAGGGTTTGATATTATGATGGTATTTCAGATTTTATGTGGCCACTATTTTGCTATAGTGGAGAGCATATATTTGTGGCATTTTTTGTTGATTTGATGATGGTGTCTTGTTGTTGGAGGTTGTATTACAGATATGAATCAAGTTGAGTAGAAATTCTTCAGATCTAGTTTAAAAATTAATGAAATGAGGCCCACATAGAGTAGAGGAGCAGAGACTTCATTGATGTGGAGAAGCGATTGCAAAGTTTCTACGAAAGGAATGGTTTCTCAATCCAATGGTAGTTGGATAGTCCAATCGGAGTTGGGTGAGGATTAATTGATCATGGTGGCTTTCAGTAGATGGTAGTCCATATATCTGTGGAGGTGGAGAACATAGTCTTCTGAGTTGATAAGTAAAATCGAGTCTCTAGGTTGATCGAAGTTAGCTGATTGTATATGAGGTCAAGTCTCTTGACTAATGGGAGTTAGTCATCTATGCAAAAGAAAAATTTTGCTTAATAGAAGATTCAGAGCAGCACAATAGAAGTAAGAGTGGTCTTTTTCTCAGTGAAGGGTTTTCCACCATGGAAAATTTTAAGGGCTAATATTCATAGGTGGGCTATTTTTCCATGATTTTTCCACAAAAAAGATTTGCTAATTTCCATTTTTTATAGAAATAATTCACCCAAATTTTACGATATAAAATTATTTTACCTTAAAAATTGCCAACATTATATAGAAGTTATATACAAAATCATTATAAATTTGAATAATTTTGCAAATATATCAATAAAATTTTTATAGTTTGCATATTAGGGACTAGTGAGATTCGCTAATATTCTTAAACTTCAAGAAAAAATGCATCCTTAAAATTTTCCCTGTTTTCCACCAAATATTTCGTGTCTCATGTGTTGATGTTTTCTTGTGTTCTTGTTCATGGTTATGTTTCTTATATGATTTATATGCATGAGACAATACAATGTGTTGCTGCTTAATATATGTGATTCAGTAGAGAAGTTTAAATTGGTAAAATTGTTTAAGAAGTCACACTACTAATTCACCCCCCTCCCTTCTCAGTAGTGCTCAAAGGTTTCCAACATCCTGTGCATGGAATAAGAAAAATCCATGAGCTTAACCAACGAATTTTCCCATGGTTTGGTTGTGTCTAATGACATTTGAATTGATCTATAACGCCCTTGTTGATATGGTTATCAGAGATAGTGGAAAGCGATCAATGCACTTGATTCGATCATGAAGTGGGATGTTAATTTCTTTGGTCTATTCTTTGGTTGATTTAGTCATTAAGGACGTTGTGGAGCATATTAATTTAGTCTTGTTGATCTGGTCTCCAACAAACAAGTGGAACACCTTGAATGCATTGATTTGGTCACAAAGTCAATGGTGGATTCAATCATAATGCTTGGAGCTGGTTTGTGTTGATGTGTTTATGCAATGGAATTAAATTTATAGATAAAATATCAATTCTAAGGTTAGATGGAGAGCATGTTATATGGTTGTAGAATGCAAGTGCAATGAGTATGTTGTGTGTGAGGTAAGTCAAATTGTTATGGTCCGAGTAATCCAAAATTTGATTAGAAAACTATGATGGAGTGATTTAGAGGAGCATGGATGTAGAGCGGCTTTTTAGCATAATTGTATACACCTAGTGCATTGAATATATCCCTATGCATTTGGTGAGATGAGCATTGCGTGATTCAAATCAATAATGAGTGTAATTGTTGATGGACTGATGGCAAAGTGTGAGTTGTGTATCACATATCTATCATTGTTTGTTCTTTTGTGTGGCTGCTTGTAGAATGAAATTGAGTGATGAAAATGAACCTTATTTGGAGAATCAATAAAGTGACACTATATGTGTATGCTATGAATATTAGAGGCCTCGTGCTTGCTATACTTTGGTTGATGTCTGAAAGTGTGATTTCGTGAGGGGTTTAACTGTGTATGGAGAGGAATTATTGAACATTATATACCTATGCACATGGTTTGATCATTGTTCCATGAATCGAACTAAGTGGCATTTGTTGGAGTTTGTTGAGTTGTCCAAATTGTTTCAAAGAAGCTAAAGGTGTAGCTACTATCCAGAATTAGAGCTTGCAATGAAATTATTATTCTTGCGACAATTGTATTTTTCAAGTTATAGAGATTTAGGTTATGATGTAGATTTTATGTTGTTACTGTACCTTGTCATTGTGTTGCTAATAATTTTGTTGTAGTGGGTATTTTGTTGGGCATGTATTTTTCATCGTATTGTTGATGTCTTTGTCATATTGTAGATGTCATGATGTTATTGAGCTTGTATGGTCATGAGGGTTGACCATAACCAGTTGAGAGTAGGGCTAAGTGCTTTAGTGCCATGTATTACTGCTAGAGTCATGTAATTTCTAAGTGTGAATCTTGTGAGGTTAGAGTATTTGTTGGTATGTTTTTGTTATCTAGTGTATGGTGAGAGTATTGCTAAGGGAGGTTGTTGTTGTGATTTGTCAATTTTTTGTAATGGTGTTGCTGGTATATGGGTCAAGGTGTTATTGAGAGGTCGTTATGGTTTTTCCATGAGGAGTATTGTATAAGTAGAATAGGAGTGTCTTGATGTACTGTTGAGAGTGTTGGGTCAACAAAGGTTTCTGTATTAAATTGAGAAGAGATATGTGGATCCAATATTAAAATTGATGAAATGAGGTCCATAGTGTTTTGAACAAATATTGGTAGGCCCAATGTGAAAATGTAAGGAAAGTGTTCCACAAAGGTTTGAAGGTTGGGGCCTACATAGTTGTGGAAGTGGTGGATTCCTTTAGGGAGTGGCTTGGAGGGAGTGGTTTCTCACGCACATCGCAAGTCAAGGTTTGCACACTGGTGGTGACCAATGAATAATGTACAATAATATTTCTTAATAATAATAAGAACACAAAGCGTTCAAAGGTTTTTCTCTCGAATGGGATTCCTCCTAATATCTGGTGCTCATATGGTTGATGATGTTTACTTGATGTGTTGTTAATTGCAACTCTCATGCTTTATATGTTTTATATGTTATTTTGGTTTATGCATTGATTATGCTAAGTTTATATGTCCTACTTGTATGTTATGCTACTCATTAATGATTCAATTAATCATTGTGAAAAAAGAGTAAAAGTTGTAAAAGATGATCCATTGTGCACAATACCAATTCCCACCCCCCACCCCATCAATATTGTCAAGATCCCAATAAGATTGTGGCACAGGGTGTTCTCAAGGACATGGTAATTAAATTCCTAATCATTTTCCCTTTACAAGAATTGGGTAGTGAAGGTTTCAAGAAGTTTTAAATGACATATAATTCCTAGGAGTTGATAGTTGTATCTCTCTATATCTAGAATTGTAATGTTGATAATGATTAGCTAAGGATTCATAAATCATGAAGGGTAATTGACACAATAAGCATTAGAGGGATAACAGGCAATCCAACAACGAATCAATATACACCAAACCAAATAATTTGTGTGGCAAGAATAGAAAACAATAAAGGAAAGGGGAGAAGCACAAAGAAGGAAGCATAATTGATAAGGAAAGATGAACGAATGGAAATCACATTGCTAAGTAAGAAAGTGGACCACTCTCAGCATAAATGGACACATCAACATACATTCTAGTTACCCATTTCCAATATATATAATAGCCTAAAATGAAGATATAGAGACTTGAGTAGCATATACATAATGTACAAACCACAAAATATGAAGACTTTTGGAACCTTAAGGCCTAGATCTCCTCTGAAAACTCAACACATGCCATGCTAGCTAGACTGCCCAACCTAAACCAAGTAGCATCAATAAAGAATCTAGTAATCATATGACTAGAGCATACTTTAGCTTTAAGTTTTTTTCATGCCAACAAAGCGTTGTAAATTTCTAGACATTTTCTTTAGACAATATCTATACATACACTTTTGGAATCTAATTAAAAAACAAATATATAAACAACTTGGTAAAATTAACATAATTTTAAAAAAATTACTACTTGAAAAATTAAATACAGTCCATTATCCTCATAATCCCTCACACATTTTCACTGAATCAATATTTCAAATCTATTCATACAATATAAACATTGTGAAAAATCAAAACCAAATTAAGGTTAATGAAACGAAAATTTATTAAGCAATTATTTTTTAATTTTATTTTGAATACCATAAACAATATAATTATATTATAAAAATTTTAATTACAAAAATATTTAAATAATTGTATTTTATATAATAAATAAAAATTATTTTAAAAACATTTATAATTTTTAAAAATATTTATAATAATAGAGTTCTTCATTTTATAATGAAAACTTTATGAAATTGCAGCATCAAAATTGTTCAAACAAAATATATATGTATATATATATAAAGTATCATGAAGAAAATGGTTTAACATCCAAATTACTTTGGATAATATTGATCATCTGGTCTCACTCACATAAATTATCGTTACAACATAGGACTCTTCTAAATCCAAAGTCAGAAGTTAGTCATAAAACATTAAAGTTGGAAAAAACCATCACAGATTATTAATTCCAACACCATAACAATATACTAAGATCTCGTGAGAGCCTATATGCCATACCTTATGAAAATTACCATATGAAAATTTGTAGAAAACCCTAGCCACTAATATTGTGACATTTATATTTTAATATAAATTAGTTTTAAAATATTAAAATTATATAATTTTTTAGGAGAGAAAATTTATTGTAATTTTGTTGTTAAATTAATAGTAAAGATAGTTATCATTAGTTGTTATTTGCAAATATAAATTAATTCATTATTGTTATTCAAGGAAAACCATGTCACTTATAATAATGATTTATTAGTAATTGATTAAAAAAAAAAATTGATACTTATAAATCTTGAATTATTAACCTATTTCCTTATAACCAAATAAAAATAATTTTAAAACATACTCTATTCTTACTACTAATATAATTTATATACAAATATATTTTAACTTACAAATAACAATATTTTAATTTTAATGGGTATATATTTATTGTAGTAATTTCTCGAATGTAAAGGTTTTTTTTTAATATAATTTAAAAAAAGATTAAACCCTTTTTTAACATTAATTTTTTTTGTAATTTGTAAAATACAAATGAAATAATATTATTAAGAATTATAATTAACAATTATATTTACATTACTACGTGTAGCTATTTTTATAATTAAAATCATTTAATTAGTCCAGAAGAAACATTTGACACTTTTAATTAGTTATTTCATATTCCTCTTCATTCATATTCTCATGTTGATTAATCATTTTTTTATAGCCTTTAGACCTGCTCTTTTGGATTGGAGGAAGGATTGCCTTGGGGAGAAGTAAATCCTTCCTATGTTTTAAAAATATTTCTTGATCTTCACTTTTAACAATAAAACTCATCTTTCTTTTCCTTTTTTTAATGTGATTAATAAAGTTTATGTAATAGAAAAATGAAAAAAGAATATAAATATAAAGAAGAGAATTTTAGCCCCAAGGGTTAGCTCAATCGGTCAAGCTGGGGCCTCACCAATGGGAGGTCACAAGGTCGAAACCCGAAAGCTCTTGGGGTCAGGTCAGTCAATAGGCCTAGGGGTTCACAGATATCTGTGAACCAGTAGTGAAAGAAAAAAAAAATAAAGAAGAGAATTTTAAAATTCATAAAACTCATATAAATGTAAAGGGTTAACTTTCTAATTATTTAGATGAATCTTTTTCATTATTCATCATATTTGTGAATTTGATTGTAATTAAACAATGCATTGTTATAGCTTTGCACAATAATTATTCTTTCCATGTAACTATTTCCATATATATATACACATACACACACACACACATATATATTTGCATTATGTGAAAAAAAAAAAAAAAGACCCAATCAAGCTTAAATATCTTCAATGATAGCATGGTATGATAATCATATTTTTTATCCACATGATAATTGTATAACCATAAGCCTTAGTAAAAAGTTAAGTGGTCTTTTTCTCTAATTTTTGAAGAAAAGTGTGATTATTGTGAAATTTTTTATTAAAAAAATTATGCAAAATATTTTAATAAAATAATCTTGTTTATTAGACACTATGAATTATTTGAGAGATTCTTTACAATCTAGTATATGAGGGAGATGTTGTCAAGTAACATTATATTAATTAAATTTAGAAAATATATGTCGAATAATATTGAATATATTCACTCAATTAAACTCTTTAACAAAAAAACAGAGATACACAATAATATTATCTATCACAAAAGCAAATAAAAAATGCACAAAATTCAAAAAAACAAAAAGAGTATAATGTTCATTAAGTGATGGAGGCTAGGTGCCTAAATCTTTAATTAAGACATGTTTGTTCAAAAATTCTTAAACTATATAATTAGTAACCTATAGTGATGAAATAAAATTATTTGTTTGTGAATTATGTCTGGCTTCAAATTGAGACAACAAAGTCACCCGACTATAATTTTTTACTCGAAAAATATTAGAATAGATTTTATCTGTAATGTGAAAAATCATATAAAATTATTTGATAAAATGTGAAATTGAATAAACATAGTCCTCTTATTACATATTAGAATATATAATTTTATTGTATTTATATTTTATTATTATTTTTTAAATAATTGCATTGAGAGGTGTTTTACAACTTAGTATGGGTAGACATAGTGTTAGTAAATGAGTGCAAACATTTAAATATCCATTCAATATGCGTGAGATGTTGTAGTGGTTGTAAATGGGTGTAAACATTTAAATATCAATTCGATATGGGAAAGATGTTGTAGCGTCCATAAAATGAAGCATTAAACCAAATAATAATAATAATAATAACAATAATAATAAAGCATCATGTCAACTCAATTAAAATAATCATAAAAGAAGAAAATGTAATAAAAATAATAAATCAATTCAATTTAATTTTTTATATTGTAATTTTGTTTTTATTGATATACATATCACATTAAAATAAATTTGAATAATAATGATTTATATTTATAACCATGATATTTCATAACATAAAAGTAACACATCCATATAAATTAAATGATAAATAAATGTCGATATGCATCAAGATGTTTACCTCATGATAAATTTCACATTACCAAATTTAAAGAGATACAAATCACCTAAATTATATCCTTCTTATTATTATTATAAAAAGAATTAATATATGAGTTAAACATATAGACATTTAAAAATATATGAAACACAATTCCTAAACATGGAGATTTGTTGGTTGTGGAGCCTGATTATCCCCCTGATTTAGAGGTCTTGTTTTAAGCCAGGTGTATACCCCAAGAATACTGTACACCCCTCCATGCGGGGGGAATTGTCTCCACCATGGGGATCAGAGGGCCAGTGGGCACCCGACGGGGTTTCGAGAGCAGTGTCCCCAACGCTAAAAATAGATGAAAAATTGCCTTGTAAAATATTGCAATTTCGTAGTCAATCTGGGCCGTTCATTAGGCAGATGATTTGACAGCAGAAGTTATGTTAATTTAGGGTTTTTTGACCTAGAAGGAAACCCTCAACTTATATGAGGGAATTGTATTCTACCTATGTATTATTTATTCTGAGAGAGAAAGAGATATGAGACTATGTGAGAGCGAAGAAGAAATTGCAATAGATATGTTGTAGGTTATATCTCTTCATTTCATTGGATAATATAAAATGAAGGACTTACTATTTCTCCGTGGACATAGCCCAAATTGAGTGAACCGCATATATTTGTGTCTCTCTTGTTTTATGCATTTCTTTGTTTTGTTTCTATAATATTTTATGTGTTCCATTGCTCTGTGATTTAATTTTCTTACAACTCGTATCAAAGACGAATGCTTATTTGGCTGATAAAATCGTAGGAAAGAAGGGTTCCTAGTTCGAGTGGGGGAAATAACAAAAGATGGTAGGTTTAGGGTTGAGAAATTCAACAGCCAATGTTATCTTGTTGGGGCCTGACCTAGGTTCAGCGGTGATTTAGATAAACAAATCCTGGTACTACTGGCCCTTTCGGCAACAGTCCGCGGAGCATGAGTTGAGGACTCACTCGAGGTAGTATGGGAGGGTGCTAGAACCAAGTTTCCGCACCCTAGAGATGTCTGATGAGTTCAAGTGGCCCACCTTTCAACCTTGTGCGCACGTCACTACGCGCAACTACCCGTACCTCGTAGCCTGGGATACTGCCTTCGTTCAGCCTTACTCGGGGGCCGAACGCTGTTATTACCCAAGCCTTTACTAGTATTCTGCTGTTAGTTTGATTCACTTAGCTTACTTGCATGCTTTAAGTTATACCTAGCAATAATAATCATTCATACTGGTGCGCGCAGTAAATAAACAATATGGTTGCAATTTATATCAAACATGTAATAACCCAAGAACAAATACACAAAATTAAGATAAAACTTCTCTTTATTATTTTCTTCCTCAGTTACAGACTCGACTCCACCCTGCGCACTCAGTTGTAGGGGTCCGCACACTCAGCTGCAGACTACTAGGTGTTATAGACATTTTTTGGCATTGTAACCCCAATCATATATGTCCATAAACCAAGGGCTCCTAAGTCCCTAAGAGTGTTGTTTCATGCCCTAAAGGAACAAGGTTGGTTGATTACATCATCTCCCAGAAGTTCTCCACAGGAAACTGCTCAGAACAGGTCAAAACTGTACCATACAGGTTGCTCAGTGCTAAGGGTGCGATGCATCTCACCTGCCCAATGTAAAAGGTGCGATGCATACTGAAAAACCCTTTTGTAGGGTGCGATGGGTGAGAATGGACAAATGGTAGAGACAATTTGCGAGGTGGATGATCATAGAATCTTCTAGAAACTTCTCCTATGACACTTGCCTCTCTGAATTCGCCCAGGGATGAGTAAGAGATCATCAATCTCCAAGTGGAACCAAGAACTATTAGAGAGAAGACACTAATCAAAATCCCAGAAGCTGACTCACCTCCCTGCAATAATCTATATATGGATCCCTCATCCCAGAGATCCAAGGGCTGGAATTTTGTATCTTGTAAGGAAATGTTGTTGGTTTCCTGGTGGAATATCATAGTGTTGGGTGATCTAAGATTTTCGTGAGGTGAAGAAGGGCTTTCATGCTGGGAGGATGATGTTGGGTCAGAACAATGGGTTGTAATCCTCTCTTCTAATCTTCATATCAATAAAGCTATTCAAGTTTTCCTCCACATTCTTGTATGTCTGATAGTATATGCATTTGTGTGGTCAATATATATCTGGTCCTATATTGTTTATGATTGTAGATCTCTGCACTTTGAAGGTATTATTTTGTTTTGACTCTACAGGTACTCTTTGAAGTGGAGTGGTCAAGGGAGAAGTGGCAAAGCCCGGTCAGTGAGGGGAAGGAACAAGCAAAGAACCGAGTGAAGGATTGAGGTTGGTATTCTTTGATCCTCTCCTATCTACTTCTCATAAAGGAAAACAAAATAATTTTAATCTGTTTGTTTCTAAGATAGCTACCCATCTTAGTGGGACTAGCAGCTCTGCATAGACACTAGATTTCCCAATAAAAAAATGGCGACTCCGCTGGGGAGCAAATAGATTGTTTGCTTGTTTATATGTGTTTGCTTTATAAACTTACAGACAGAGCCTGAAGTTAAGCCAACTAGCCTTCGAACTGCATTTGCTATGCAAGAGCAAAGTAGATCAATTCTGCTTCAGTCTATCTCCGGGTTTTGTTCATAAACTAAACAATTGATTTGAAAACATCCTAATTTCCCTAGTGGTGGCTCTAGTAACCTCATTATATCAACCCCTGTGATTTCTATTTACTGACTACCATTAGCTCGGCCTAAATCCCTGAACTAAGCTGCAAACTGTGACCAAGAACCAAGTTGAAGTCTCGTCCCTGAACCATCGCACTTTCTCCTCTTGGGAATCTAGATGCATCACACCTCCCATGTGCAGTAGGTGCGCTGCATCGCACTTTCCCTGTGTTGCAGGTGAGCTGATCAGATAAGACCTCTTCTTCTCTCAGCTTTGGTTTTGTGTTCACTCTCTTTAGCTTTATTTAGGAGTTTTGTTGTCTGTGATCAGTATATCACTGTGGAAACTCCCTTTCTTTGCATGATTCCGCCTCCATAGTACAAAGAATTGTGAATGTTTTTATGTATTGTGCTCCATTTACAGTTCTCTTTTACAAAAAGTAACATAATCAAACTATCGTATTTTGATTTGGAAGTGTCGCAAGGGTTGTTTTCAGTCAAATAAAAGAATTCTATTGTTCTGGATGGTTGATTATACAGTTACTCTTGTATTTGATTTGAATTAGTAGTTTTTCAAGTGTCAAAAGCAGTTTTCAATTCAAAATAGCAAAGTGTCGTCATTATCTTCCTTTCATTTTTGAAGAGAAATTTGTTAGTACTGTCGCTTTGAAAAGATAATTCAGATTCATACTTAGCATTCTTCTTGTCATTCACACATTAAGAAAGCTAAAAACAAATACATGCATGTGCATTTGCATTTAAACTACTTGTTGGTTTGATTTAGGACAGTGCATCTAGTGTGTGCTCTCTGCTCTATGTTGAAAGAATATCATCTCTCTTTCTTTAGTAGCTAGGATTTTCATTGCAAAAAGAAGATTAAACGATTGTTTATAATCTTAGATTTCATTTTAGGAATTGTGTATCTACATCACGCGGTGAACCTAAAAGGTAAATTTCTTAAGAAATATCAACTGTAAAATAAATTCAATGAACATAAAAACGCACAACATCTAGAAGTCTAGGCTAGAGACATATTCCGGCATCGTAAAGCCTGGTAACTATTGCTTTCATTGTTGGTTGGGTGATTCCTCCTCTTTGAGATGACAAATGCCATTACGGACTTGTGCTCTCACGTACCATTGAGTATATATTGGGAGACCACAATAGGCTATATCCTTTATCCATAGGAAGTCGTGTTTGTCACCCTATCGATCGCAATGCACTGAACACAGCATTCGGGAAGATTGACTGCCGTACCGTAAAAAGTATTCTATAGTTTTGCGATTGGTTTGGTAATCCCTCTGTCTAGATTTCCAGAGTAGTCTCTTTCATTCCTTTTCAGACTCCTTAAAGGAAAAGGTCCATCTGAGCACTTGTCACTTCAGGCTCATTAAAAATCGAAGGCGACTAGAGTCATCTTTTGTTTTTTGTCGACTCTTAAAAATAGAAAAAACAAGTTGTGTCAAAGCATCTAAAATTTATTTTAATCGGATTAATATCACCATTCCCACGTTGGTCTTAGGTTAAGGAAAATGGAGTCCACCAACCAAGGATTTCCCCTCGGAGGAAATCCTAGTCCCTTCTCCTCTTGGGGAGATGTTGGTGCACCTCATATGGCCACATTGTCACTTCCAGGATTGATGATTGGCTTGCCAATATGGCTCTTCTCGACCTTCGTCGTTCAGAACATCGTGATTTCTGAACAATCGAGTCAGCAACTAGATGATACTAAAGTTACCCCCAGCCTTCTACCTCGTCCGATTCTCCCTCTCCTCTTTCCTCTTTGCTTGATGAAGCTGGTAAAGCCAAAAATCAAGTAACTAAGAAGGAGAAGAAGGGAAAGGAGAAGAAAGAGAAGAAGAAGAAGGAGCCAAAGGCAAAAAGGGGTAACCAGGCATCGTCTAGTGAAAATCCACACACTGCACTATCCAAGCCTAAATCTCCATGTGTCATTTGCAAAGGAGACCATTATCATCGATATTGTCCTTGCATCCCTTGGATCTTAAGGGATTGGTCTCCTCGTTTGCACAATCCGGTGTCATCAACCTCTGAAGATCATGTTGAAAGTACACCATCAACTAGTGAAAGCGAAGCATTTGGATAGAAAAGGAAATGTAAATTTCCTTGTAAACTATGTGAAGGAAATCACATTGTCCACCGTTGTCCGTTCCTAGACGAAGCTAAAAGAGTCTTGGATAACCATCCTGCTTCACCGCTATGGCTTCCTCCTGGATACAAAAAACTCTTGCCGAGTCCATCACTAGTTGAAAATCCGGCTGACACGCTATTGTGGTCGTTTGAAGCATCTATCATTGAAGATAAACCCGCTGAATCCATACCAGACAAAAGTCAAAAGGTTGAGACGTCAGTCGACCCGGTTTTGTCTTTGGAAGATCCATCTTCAAATGATACAATCACCGAAGAGAATGAGAATGACACCGTTCAAATTCCTTTTGTAAACACAGACTCCGATGAACATGGGGGAAATCTACCCGTTCCTTTATTGCAGGAAGGAAGTTCGTCAGAGTCATATCCGACCATCTATTCAGTCCCACCTCCAAGCAACCTAGTCGTTTCCTTTGATTGGAATCTACTAGGTAGACCCTGTTTACTGGCTAATGTACCATTCTGAATCATTGTACAAGCTTACAAAATGATCATGGTTGGTACCATCATAGATGAAGGGTCTTCTGTGAGTATCCTTTCCTCAACTGTTTGGAAAGTGCTTGGTTCGCCATCGCTTCTGCCTGAGATGAGAAATCTGACAGGCTTCAACGAAGGAACCAGTCGATCGTTAGGGATCCTCCCTAATGTGCCTATAACGTTGAGAAGGAAAAACGTTTATATGAACGTAATGGTAGTCCAAGGACCTCTAGACTATAATCTACTCCTCGGCTGTGACTATAATTATTGCATGGGAGCCATTCTCTCCTCACTCTTTCGAGTAATGTGTTTTCTGCATGAAGGCCGAGTGGTCCAGCTTGTAGACCAGCTTTCGTTCCCTTACTCACACATAGCTAATATTCAAATGCCATGCCTAAATGGTATTTTCATGCAAGGAATGTCTCATCAATCTCCAGTTCATCCACCTAAATAACGCGAGTAATTCAGGAGGTCATGACTGAAACCCAAGGGGCATGCGCCCTGGTCTGCTCCGGCAGGAAAACTCTGGGTATAGAGTAGGTTTCGGTGAAGGATATATGACTAGTCTGACACCCGTCCATATATGAAAATGGGATTAGACCGGATATGATACCTATGTTAGAAGGTATGCCTTTCTTGATAGAACAAATGTTTTGTTTGCAAATTGAGGGGTAACCTGTATAAGGTAGGCCTTTCCTGACAAAGCAAACGTTTTGTTTGCAAATTGAGGGGTAACCTCGAAACTCTACTTCACTATACCTGGGGGAATGCAAACCTTTTTGCATGCAAGTGAAGAGCGACCATTTATTTTCCTAGTTTGTATGTTCTCAAACCCTTTAAACTTGTAGGATTGGTCGTTCCTAGCTTATATAAAGGAAGGATACAGAGCAAAGCTTCGAAAGGTGCAAGCTCCATAAAAATGGAATCTATCGATGAGATATCCTTATTATACGACTGGCATGAGCAATTTTTATGTGAAGTTCAAGCTCGTTAAAAATTAAACCTAAGCAATGAGAAAATGTTTCCCCAGAGTTTAAGCTCATTAAAAATGAACCAATCTCCGGTAAATAACCATTGTGAATGCATTATCATCAGATCCTGAGCCTTGGTCGTGTTCTTATCATCACCTCCACTCTATTTTAGCCGATCATACGCCTCCATTTCATTGTTTACCCTTTTTGAGGAACAACTACGAAGAGTGATTCTGTTAGCCATCCTTGTGACACTGTCGTGATTGGAAAATTCCAAACCTTACCTAGAATTACCTACTATCCAAAATTATCACTCATTCCTCAAAAGATGAGTCTCCTTTAAGCTCTTTTCATCTAACTCGTAAAATATGAAAATATTGCTGAGCAGTTGGCCTCTCCAGCTCGTTAAAGCTACCGGGAGTGCTATCCCTCCTTTAGATTTTAATCTTTTTGGACCTGAGGGATTATTACACAAAAAGATCGAGCACTTGTTTTGTTCGGCTCGTTAAAATTATTGAAAATTCATCCCTTTCGTATTATTTTATACTTTTTCGAACTTAAGGGATTATATGACGAAAAAGGATTATTGGAGTTTCCTTTACATCCCTTTTAGACTCTCTAAAATTTAAAGGGACTGAGCTATCTTTGTTGTTAAACTCGTTAAAACCAATAGCGACAAACTTGTCCATATAGACAAGAACGAGTCTCACTATTGCTAGTTTCGTTAAAACATAGTGACGGGTTTGCCCAAAGGGAAAATTATAGAACAAGCCTATGTTATCCTCCTCAAGATTGATAAAAATAAATAGGTACTGGTCAGCAATGACTGGGGAAAAATTGGGAAGAAAACTTGAAGAAACTTTATTGGTAGCAAAGTCGCTCTTGAACATGACACTTTCACTCCATGTCTAAGTCGGGTTGGGTTATTCCGTTCACCGGTCATATTACCATTGGTCCATTGTACCATCCATCTTTGGGGTTAATGTTACCAATCCATTCCAAGTGTTGTCGATATGTTCAAGAGAATTCGATTAGAGAATTCACCAACCCATCTTGTATCTCATCCACTGCAATACCTTTATGCTTCATTCTTTCATGACCGCCACCCTGAACCCTATATCATCAGATCGTTTTCACCTCCAAAAGTCATTTGCTCCATTCCGTGTCATAGATGTGGGATTCATTAAGGCCCTCCTACGATAGGTCACTTCTTGTCGACATCAGCTCATTATCCAAGAAGTCAACCTAGGAACAACCCTTCCAGTACTTTGAAGCTTGCATGCCTCAATGGCAAGTTTCTCACTTTCGGCGATAGGTTTACATCAATGGCCTTCGACCGAGAGATTTTGCGTGGTGTTCGACGCCAAGTCCCATTCTCACACCACGTGAATTGTACTACCGTACCTTGAGGGTCATCATCATTATTGGTGATTCATCTCGCTCCTGTTAACAGCTTACATCATTGGCTGGTAATCAGGCGATGTCTTTCCATGTTCGACTCTAGAACATTTTTCACATGGATCGACTTGTACTTCGGTCGAAGATTGGACGAGATTGAAGACCCCAGATCTAGTTTCATCCATCCGGGTTGTTATATATTCAGGAAAATAAAGACATCAAATGTACATCATTGCTGCACAGATGATCATCTGAATCAAAGGATGATGGCTCTACTAGAATCATCAGTTTGCTACATAGACGGTTGTCTGTCCTATGTACATGAAAATGAATTTATAAAGTTGAGCATGGGAATTCCCGCCTCAGCTAGATTATGAAAATATTATGAAGATAATGTATTGTATTGTATCTTATTACAGGTCACCTTCCAGTTCGAAAAACCTCGGATCCTCATGATAAAGCATTTCACCCGACATCAAAAGATTAACGACCTCATGCTTTAGGGGGCAACTTTTATAGACATTTTTGGGCACTGCAACCCCAATCATATATGTCCATAAACCAAGGGCTCATAAGTCCCTAAAAGTGTTGTTTCATGCCCTAAAGGAACAAGGTCAGCTGATTACATCATCTCCCAGAAGTTCTCCACAGGAAACTGCTCAGAACTAATCAAAATTGGACCATACAGGTTGCTCAGTGCTAAGGGTGCGATGCGTCTCACCTGCCCAGTGTAAAAGGTGCAATTCATACTGAAAATCCCTTCTATAGGGTGCGATGGGCGAGAATGGACAAATGGCAGAGATAGTTTGCGAGGTGGATGATCATAGAATCTTCCAAAAACTTCTCCTGTGACACTTGCCTCTCTGAATTCGCCAAGGGATGAGTAAGAGATCATCAATCTCCAAGTGGAACCAAGAACTATCAGAGAGAAGACACTAATCAAAATCCAAGAAGCTGACTCACCTCCCTGCAATCATCTATATATGGATCCCTCATCCCAGAGATCCAAGGGCTGGAATTTTGTATCTTGTAAGGAAGTGTTATTGGTTTCCTGGTGGAATATCATAATGTTGGGTGATCTAAGCTTTTCATGAGGTGAAGAAGGGATTTCATGCTGGGAGGATGACATTGAGTCAGTACAATGGGTTGTAATCCTCTCTTCTAATCTTCATATCAATAAATATATTCAAGTTTTCCTCCACATTCTTGTATGTCTGATAGTATATGCCTTTGTGTGGTCAATATATATCTGGTCCTATATTGTTTATGATTGTAGATCTTTTCACTTTGAAGGTATTATGCTATTTTGACTTTGCAGGTACTCTTTGAAGTGGAGTGGTCAAGGGAGAAGCGGCAAAGCCCGGTCGGTGAGGAGAAGGAACAAGCAAAGAACCAAGCGAAGGATTGAGGTTGGTATTCTTTGATCCTCTCCTATCTACTTCTCATAAAGGAAAACGAAAGTAAATTTAATCTGTTTGTTTCTAAGATAGCTACCAGTCTTAGTGGGACTAGCAACTCTGCATCGACACTAGATTTCCTGATAACACTAGGCCTCTGCACACTCAGCTGCAGAGCCTTCTCCTACTCTACAACCCAAGACACACTTATACTCTTTCTCTCTTCTTCTACTTCGCCACCTATTACCTAGTTAGTTCTTTTACTCTTAGAGCCTCGCTTTATTTATACAATCCCATGGTCCATCGACCATGGGTAGGTGGACATTACATTACAAGACTAGGGCGAACAACCCTGTGACTCTATCATACATTTCGCACTCCGCGTCTGCAATTCGCGGAGTCTTTACAACAAGATTAAGTCAAAACTTGGGTTTTGAGCCCCAAAACATGCCTTGAGGGGATTCCGTGCCCAATAGGGCCCAAATACAAACATTGAGACTCACCCTTGAGTCACTCTGTCGGTGCGAAGTCCCTCCTACTGTTCTCAAACCATGCTAAGGTCAGCAGTGCACTGAGCTGCTACTTGTTGAATCTGCTGCATCCGCTGTTCTGAGACCTCTGTGTTTGAATTTTTTCCATACATCTGTACTGGTATCTACTACATATGTTTATAGTCCTGCGCTTTTGTCTGCATCCTTGGAGCGCGAAGACTACACTTCAGCCAGTTAGTCAAATAGTTGGCCCACCCGTGTAGGGCTTCAAGTGGCTGCCATTCACTTTGCTGGGGAAGGCTTCTCCATTTAGTTTAACTAGCTACACCACGCCTCTGTTTGTGACCTCCTTAACCATGTATGGTCCCAGCCAATGAATTCTGAATTCTCCCGGAAATTTTTCAGACTTACTATCATTCAATGGCCTAAGTTGTTTACCTTGAAGGTGCACAACTTAATATGGCGATCGTGCCAGGTCCTTTCATGCTACTTTTGTACCTACTGATGAAAACCAACCAAGAACTATTCCTCCTTGAGTTCTTCCAATTACATGAGCCTTTCCTCTAGAGATTTGCGGTCTGTCATCCCTATGAGCACTGCTATGCGTAGACTAGGTATGATATATTCCATTGGCATGACAGCTTCCATGCCATAAACTAACTGGAAAGGTGTTTGTCCTATCAGTTTCTTACATGTTGTCCTGTAAGCCCATAGCACTCCAGGTATGCATTGGTCCCAATCGCTTCACTGTGCATTGCACACTTTGGTTAGTGCAGTCTCTAGTATTTTGTTGAATGCTTCTACAGTCCCATTGGCTTGTGGGTGATACAGTGTACTTTTCTGATGAGACACCTGGAATTCTTGTGTGAGTGCACTGATGGTTTCGTTCATGAAATGTGTTCTGTGATCACTCATTAAGATTTTTGGACAGCCAAATCGAGTCAACATGTTTTCAAACAAAAACTTTGCAGCCGTAGCGACCATGCAGTATTTGACTGGTTGCACTTCTACCCATCGTGTCAAGTACTACGTTGCGGTAATGATGTAGTGCGTGCCCATCTTTCCCTGAGGTTTAATAGGTCCCACAAAGTCAATTTCCCATTTCTTGAATGACTGTAGTGCCATTTGTGCATTCAACGACATCTCATCCCTCCATGATGGTTTTCCAGTCCTTTGACATATATCACAGGCCTTACATTGTGCTTTTGAATCCTGGCGAAGGGTTGGCCACCACAACCCTGTGTGAAGAATATTTTGTGTGGTCGGGCGTCCTACATAGTGTCCTCCTGCAGTGCCCCCATGTGCTTCTATGAGGATCTGACTTTGTTCAAATTCAAGTATGTATCCTCGCAATATCTCATCATTTCCCATTTTCATAGGTGCCCTACGATGATAGAAAAATCCGCCGTGCACACCATCAATTCCTTCTTCTGTTGGACGAAGTATTCCTTTGGTGGAGTGCCTGCTGTGAGAAATTGGATTATATCTTCGAAGTGCCCATCTGCGACGTGCACCGCAAAGAGTTGTACGTCAGGTAATCCTTCCTCCAAACTAGTAGGTTCCTCGCCCGTCTCAATATGCGACAATTGATCCAGCCCTGCGTTTGGGCATCCAAGTTTTACCACGACTTCAAAGTCATATTCTTGGAACAATAAGAGCCACCTACATATGCACCCCCCCAACACAGGCTTATTGACCAAGTACTTTAGTGCGGAATGGTCTATATACATCTTGAAATGTCCTCCTAGAAAATAGTGCCAGTATTTTTGGAGCGCGTACACCATTGCCAACGCCTCGCGCTTGGTTGTGCAATAGTTCTTCTCGGATTTGGAAAATCTATGACTTGCAAACACAATAGGATGATCCAAGCCTTTTCCACCCTCTTGTGTGAGCACTGCTCCCAACACGATACACGACACATCAACATGGACATGAAACTCCACATCCCATTTTGGGAAGACCAGGATTGGAGCAGAGGCCAATTTCCCCTTTAGGACATCCAGGATCTTCATGCAATCATCATTCGAGCAAAATGTGACATCCTTTTCCAATAGTTTCTCCATTGGCGCGGTGATTTGGGCATAGCTTTTGATGAACTTCCTCTACTACCCTGTGTGTCCCAAGGTAGCGCGCAGCTGTTTAACACTTCGCGGTGCTTCCAAATTTAGAATCACTGCAATCTTCGTGGGGTCCACCATCAATCCCTGTTTATAGACCACATGTCCCAACAGGTTCCCAAAGGGAACGAGGAATGTGCACTTCTTAAGGTTTAGCGCAATCTGGTGTTGTTGGTAAGTATCCAACATCAAGCGTAAGCTTGCTATGTGGTGCTTAACCAATTTGAAGACAGTCCAATCATCTAGATAGACTTCCAGGAACTTGTGGATGTATTATTTGAATGCGAAAACAATGATGTGTGTGTTAGCCTCCTATATCAATAGGTTTCATATTTCATGATTGACATGGAAGTTCCAAATATGTTCAACTTTGATACTGCAAAGGTTCCATATTTTGTGTACAGATACATGTGTAAATATGGAAAATACTGTTCTTCATATTGATGGGTGGCCCAACAGTTCAATCTGGACCATGCCATGTTTAAATTGTTGTTGTAGAATAGAGAAAGAGTATCTGTCCAAACAGTTTAAGCTTGGCAGATCAGTAGCTAGGTAGAGAACTTAAGGAGCCCAACTGTTTAATCTGGGCCCTTGGAAGAAATAAGGGTAGATTTAGGTAGGAGGGCAGTCAAAAGAAAAGAGAACAATCAGGGTTTGCAAGTCTAAGCGCACCCATTCAAGAGGAAGAAAAAATGCTAGGTCTGATAGGCTGGGTAGGTAATTTGAGGTTGCAGAAGCAAAAATATGATCACTTATGGTACTATCAAGGAGAGCTCATCTCATCAATGATGAAAGTATCAAAGCAGTTGTTTAATGACAGAACTTTGGAAGCATGTCTAACCCCCGTTCACTCCCCTTCAAAACTTTCTTACTAACTCCCCTTGAGGACCTTGGGATCTGCCCAACAAGTCCTGTTTTCATTTCATTTTTGTAAAACATTGAGTCAAGTTTGGCTTTCTCAATGAAAAGAAGCCACATTTCTTGTGTAAAATCATTTCTCCATATCCCATTCAAATCCCATGTCTAAGTTTCAGATCATAAACTTGGCATCATTCCCCTTACATTTCCATTTCACAAAATCATATTAACTTCTAATCCTATTATATAGCTCCCTAACTAAATTTTCCCATCCCTATTGTTACAAAAACTATATAAAATCCCAAAAATATTACATATCCCACCCTATAGCACTATAGCTATGTAAATATTGTTCTGGGAAATAATAGTCCACCTGGGACCATTATCAACCCATCCGCGTCCTAACTCTGGAATTGATCTAACCTCTGGTTAGGTTAATAACCTATGTTTGCCCTTCTTCCCTTGAAAATTCTTCTGTTTTGCCCCTCCCCTCTCATTCTACATGGTTTAATATCTAAAGTTTTATTTAAATGTTAAACTATGGTTCTTCCCCCGCACATAAAACCCCCAAACCCGCATTAACCTAAGGTTTTCAAACCCCATGGCGCATTTTTTGTTTTAATAATACAGGTGGGTCCCGTCCCTAACCCCCTGTCACCTTACCTGTGCCGTCGACCGTCCGATTTCGCGCACCCCAGATCAACGGTGGGTGGTCATTCCTGCTCCCCGATCTGTTGAAGGTTAACGTCCGGGGGATGGGCGGTTTCCCTGCCATACCCTCACCACGTGTCGCCTTCCCGGCGTGTTCGGAGCCCCCTCGGCCGATACCGCCTGTGCTAAAAAGCGGTGCGATAGAAAACCGGATACCGCTCCCCCGCCTGTGACGTCACCACCACGTCCTCGTGACGTCACTTTCGTATCCCCGCCGTTGCTCCACGTCACCGCCACCTCACCCGTTTGCCTCCGCACCTTGCCACCGTGTCCTGTGCCACCTCACCGCCCAGTCAGCTGCCACGTCACCCGTCCGTACCTGGGACCCGCCGATGATGTCATGCTGACGTCATCCCAAAAAAGCACCAAAAGCACCAATATGCCAAAATTTTCATAAAAACACACCATTTCGACCGTTTTGTTTCATTTTCATTGGTTGTGTGCGGGAGCTGTTTGTGCCGTTTTTTCACCCATTGGTGTCAAAATTCGAAATTCGACCAGTTGCGCTGTTGCTGCCTGCAAATTCGCTGACATTGTTCACCATTGTACCGGTCCACTTGTCCTCAGCGCCATTCTTACCAGGTATTTGCCCAATTTCACCAGTTTCACCCTGTTCTTACCATTTTTCTCCATTTTCATGCTGAAACCTGCAAATTGCTGAATTGAAATCACTCATACGCCTAACAAACCTACCCAGATTCACTCACCACTCCCCACTATTAAAAGAAAACCCGGCCAATCCCCGACAATTCGCGAATTCACCGTAGGAAGCTGTTTTTAAGCTCGGGTTTCCATCAAAATTCTGCAATAGCTCAGCATTATCCTTTTCTGCCGCATTCCACTCATAAACCTCTGTAATTTCACTGTAATACTCCCCGTTCCCTTGTAAAAATTTTCCCTCACAGTCTTCTATCCAAAAAATTTGCCAAAAAGACTAAAGCCTTATCCGAACTTTGCGAGGTTTTCCTTTTCCATCATAATTGCAGATATTGAAGGCCATTCCCTCAGTTGAACTCATTCTGCAATCCCTTTTCAAATCCTCAGAGTCAGTTATCATCAATCTGTTACTGCTGCAAAACTTCATTCCAAATATAGCATCAAAGGTTCTACCATGGCTACTCAAACAGCTCTGAACATCACTCCTATGAATCCACCTAACAAGGAGCTTGAAACAATGCCCCCGTGTTATAGATATTTTTGTGCCTTACAGCATGAAGCATGAAATGTCCATAATCTAAGGGATCCAAAGTCCCTAAACATGTTGTTCCTACCCCTAGAGGAACAAGGCCAGCAAACCACAGCACTGAACAAAAGTTCTCCACCTGAAAACACTCAAAAACAAGGCAATTCTGGATCATGTCAACTGCTCCACTGAGCATCTGCACTGAATGTCAACTGCTCCACTGTCTACCTGCGTTGAATGTCAACTGCAAAGAAGGCTACCTGCGTTGGGCGAGTTTGGACATGTGGCAGAATCATTCCTCAAGGTGTCAATGCCCAGGAAGCTTCCAAAATGACACTTGGATCAAGGAATTCGACTGGTGATGAGTAAGAGGTTCTAGATCTCCAAGTGGAAGCAAGAACCTCCAAGTGGACTCAAGAACTGAAGAAGAACTGGAGTGGGAGAGGACACTAGTCACATCTCAGGCTGACTCATCCTCTCTCCAAACTCCTATATATGGATCTCTCTCCCATGAGATCCAGAGGCTAGAATCTTGTGAATGTAAAGAATTGCTGTTGGTTTGAGTTTAGAACTATTGGGTGATTTGCTTTGAAGGAGGTGAAGAGGAGATTTCTTTCTGCTGGGAAGGTGATGCTGGATTGGGCCTCTTATGGTTGTATCACTTCCTGAACCTTACTTCTTCCATTAATAAAGCATTTGAGGTTCTTCTATATGCATGTGTCTCAATGGTGTATTGTTATACTTGTGTATTTGATTTATTCTAATCCTTGAATCAATTATGAATGTATGCTTCTTGTAGTTTCCCTCTCTTGCTATTTTGCAGGATCTTGGTGTAGCTGGGCCAGTGAAAGAGCAAGGAGCTGGGGGCAAGCAGCAAGGAGAGAAGATTGGATCAACCATTAGCGAAAGACATCGGTTAGTGGATCTCTTTCTCCCCTCTTTTACATCTCATAAAGAAGTAATCTTAGATAGCTTTGCTTTGATTGTTGCTAAGGAACTATCACCCTTAGAGTGGGATAGGGTCATTCCGTATTGGATACTTTTCCCAACAACAAATTGGCGACTCCAGTGGGGATCGTATCTTGTTGGTTGTTTGTGTTTTTGCTATTCATTTCCTAAACACAGGGAGTACTGAATCGAACTGTATTTGGATCTTTCAAATGCAAAGTAGAGGGCAGCTACTCTAGCTCAGTTTCTGGGCATGTTTATGATTTGAAGAGCTGATCCACAAGGACTCTGAACAGCTCTTAGTGATAGCTTTTCATCCTCCTTTGAATCATCCTTTAGTGTGTACTTGATTGGTAGCTTTGATTTGGCCAAAAACTGTTGATTTTTGAGGAATCTGTGACCCAGAACCCAAGAGAAACGAGAGTTTCTCTCTTCATTGCAGGCACTGTGAAGGTAGTCTGCATTTCAACGCAGGTCCCGAAGGGGCTACCTGCCCTGAACCAGTGTGGCCTTGTGCAACTGGGGTTCTCTGCTTTCTGTTGCCCTGTTTTCATCCCTGTTTTTGCAGCCTGTTATCAGTCAATGTACCTATCTGAAACCACCTTTCTTTGCCACTATTCTGCCTCCGTTGTATAGAGAAACTGTAGTTCTTCTTTGTGTATTTCTTACATCATTTGCAGTTTCCCATAACGAAAGTGAACTAGTCTTGCTGTGACCTCTTAGATCTAGACCTGTGATAAGTGTCGTTCTGATCTTAAGAGTTAGTTTGTTTGCTGGTCATAGCTGATTGAGCTTTTTCTTTCGTCATATGGTTTGAATTTATGTATTTCTAGTGTTGAAACAAGTAAATCTTAAGGTGTCTTTTGATTTTGGACAAAAGCTTGTTTGCTTTCACTTGAAATTGAATTCAAAGTTATACAATAGCTTTCTTTTTGTAGTACATCAACATTAAGAAAGAGAAAAGAAATACCTGCATTGTGCATGAGCATTTTGACAGCTTGCATGTTGATTTAGGAAAAAGTGCATTAGTGTGTGCTCTATGATCTGTGTGAAAATATGATGTCTTTCTTTTCCCTCAGTAGTTAAGATTTTCATAAGTTGAAAAGATTGAAAAAGCTTGCTTCTCATCTTTAGACTGCATTTAGGAGTTGTACCATACATCTCGTGGTGATCCATAAAGGCAAACTACTAAACAAGATCAACCTAAAATAAATTGAATTTACATAACAACGCTTTGAAACATAACGCAAACACATAGAGGTCTAAGCTAGAGACGTGTTCCGGCGTCGTTAAACGTGATATCTTAGCGTTGAGTGGTTGGGTGATTCCTCCACGGTGAAGCGATAAGTATCAATACGGACTTGTGCTCCCGCGTACCGTCGCGTATATATTGGGAGACCCCTATAGGAATAAAGCCTTTATCCATAGGAAGCCGTGTCGGCCGCCCTACTGATCGCAATGCAGTGAACACAGCATTCACGAAGATCGACCACCCGTACCGTAAAACGTATTCTGTGGTTTTGCGAAAAGTTTGGCACACCCTCTGCCTAGAACTCCAGAGTAGTTTCTTTTGGCCTTTTTCAAACTCTATAACTGAAAAAGTCCATCCGAGCATTTGTCACTTCGGGCTCGTTAAAACATCGAAGGAGACTAGAGTCATCTTTAGCTTTTTCTCGACTCTTAAAAAGTGAAAAAGCAAGTTGTGTCTAAAGCGTCGTTATAAAATTTATTTTAAAACGGAACATAATCACCTCCTATTCCTGCATTGATCTGTAAGTTGAGAACATGGAACGCACCAACCAAGGAATTCCCCATGATGGAAATCCTAGTCCTTTCTCCTTTTGGGGAGAAATTGGTGCACCCCACATGGCCACATTGTCGCTTCTAGGACTGACAATTGGCCTGCCAATCTGGCTATTCTCAACCAATGTAGTTCAGAACACCATGGTTCCTGAACAGTCGAGTCAACAGTTAGATCAGTCTAGAGCTGCCCACCAGCCTTCTACTTCCTATAACTCTTCCTCCAATCCTTCATCTTCGCAAGGTAGAGCTGGCAAAAGCCAAGCTCCCATGGAGAAGAAGGAGAAGAAGAAGAAGGAGCCTAAGGCGACTGGGGGCAAGCAAAAGACATCTGACAAAAATCCACACACAGCACAGACCGGGCCTAAATCGCCATGTGTCATATGTAGAGGAGACCACTTCCATAGAGATTGTCCCTGTATTCCCCGGATACTAAGGGACTGGTCCCCTCGTTTGCACAATTCGGGAGCATCAACCTCTGATAGCCATGTTGAATGCTTACCGTCAACCAGCGAAAGTGAAGGTTCAAGACAAAGAGGGGGAGCAAGATCCCCCTGCAGACTGTGTGAAGGCAATCACGCCATCCACCGTTGTCCCTTCTTAGACGAAGCAAAGAGAGTTTTGGAAGATCGTCCGGTTTCACCATTGAGACTTCCTCCTGGATACAAAAACTCGTGCCAAGTCCTTCATTGGTTGAGAATACAGCTGGCCCGCTCAAGTGGTCAGCTGAAGCGTCAGTCATTGAAAATGAACCTACTGAATCCAGACCGGACGAAAGTCCAAAGGTCGAAACGGCAGTTGACCCGGTTCTCCCTTCAGAAGTTTCATCTTCAAATGACACCGTCACTGAAGATTCATCTTCAAATGACACCCTCACTGAAGAGAATAAGGATGACACCATCCAGATTCTTTTCATCAACACAGACTCTGACGAGCATCAGGGCAATGCGCCCATTCCTTTATCGCAGGAAGGAACATCGTCACGGTCATATCCGGCCGTGTATTCGGTCCCACCACCAAGCAACTTGGTTGTGTCCTTTGATTAGAACCAACTAGGTAGACCTCGGTTGCCAGCCAGTATACCATTCAAAATCATAGTCCAAATATACAGAATAGTAATGGCTGGCACTATCATTGATGAAGGGGCGTCTGTGAGTATCCTTTCCTCTGTTGCTTGGAAAGCACTAGGTTCCCCGGCGCTTTTGCCTGAGATAAGAAGTCTCTCGGGTTTCGATAAAGGAACCAGTCGACCATTAGGGATCCTCCCCAATGTGCCCATTACATTGAAAGGGAAGGCCGTTCAAATGAACGTGATGGTCGTTCAAGGACCCTTGGATTATAACCTACTCCTTAGACGAGACTATATATATTGCATGGGAGCAATAGTCTCCTCACTCTTTAGAGTGATGTGTTTTCCACACGAAGGAAGAATGGTCAAGCTCGTAGACCAACTTTCATTTCCGGGATCACGCATCGCAAATAGTCACATACCAACCCTGAATGGTCTATTCAATCGAGAAATGTCTCCACCCCCGGTCCTTCTTCCCGATGAGTGCGAGTGATTCGGAAAGATGGGACTGGAACCCAGGGGGCATGCGTCCTGGTCTGCTTCGGGCAAAGAAAACCTCAGGTATAGGGTAAGTTTCCGCGGGAGAATATGACTAGTCTGTACCCCGTCCGTCTAGGAAGAGGGGTTGTTCTGGAACAAGATTCTTTTTTCAAAGTTATGTGTTTGATGGAACAGGGTCATTCACCGTTGTCTATTTAGGTAGACATCGCCGAAGAAATGTTTTATTCGTAGCCGCGAACGAGACAATCTTTGGGTAACCAGAAAGAGGTAAGCCTCCCTCAGTAACACAAATGTTTTGTCTTTGAGTAGTGTTCTTCTCTTGTCGCAAGTAGCTGCTCTCTTGTCGCAAGTAGCTGTTCTCTTGCGATCTTGCGAAAAATCTGTTGAAAGTTGGGCTGACGAGAAGACAAGTATCGTATAGACCCGTTAAAATTAACGAGAAGACAAGTATCGTTAAAATTGGACTAGCAAGACGACAAGTAGCTGTGAACACCCAAAGAAAAGCAGAGGTGAGAAGGAGGAGGGGCAACCTTGAAATCTTATTTTATACCTGGGGGCATGCAACCCTTTTGGAGTGCAAGCAAAGAGCGGTTATTTATCTATTTTTTGGATTAGCCGTTTCCGAACTTGCATAAAGAAAGGAGCGGAGCAAAGCTTAGTGAGATGAAGCTCCATAAAAAATAGAATCTCGAGGGGAAATTTCTTATCTTATGACTGGTATTACGAGCAGTTTTAGCAAGGTTCATGCTCGTTAAAAAATAAATGCACAATCGAGCAGTTTTAGCATAAAGTTCATGCTCGTTAAAAAATAAACGCAAGATCCGAGCAGTTTTAACGTGGTCTTCATGCTCGTTAAAAAATAAATATAAGCAGTGAGCAATGTTTCCTCCAGAGTTTAAGCTCATTTTTAACTAAAAAATGAACTTATCCCGGTAAATAACCACTGTGATTGTAAATTTATCAGCCATAAAAGCCTTGGTCGTGTTTGCACCTGCCACCTCCACTTTCATTTGGCCGATCGTTCACCTCCATATGATTGTTTACCCATTTTGAGGAACAGCTGCGAAGGGTGATTTCACCTAGCCATCCTTGTGACACTGCCGTGATTGGAAAATTCCAACCTGTACCTGGAATCAGTTGCTATCCCTGTTTATCACTCGTTCCTCAAAAGACGAGTCTTCTTTAAGCTCTTTTCATCTGACTCGTAAAATATGAAAATATTGCCGAGTTTTGGCCTTCCAGCTCGTTAAAATAACCGGAAGAGTTATCCCTCCTCTAGATTTTAATCTTTTTGGACCTGAGGGATTATTGCACAAAAAGGTCGAGCGCTTGTTTTATTCGGCTCGTTAAAGTTATCGAAAACTCATCCCTTTTGTATTGTTTTATACTTTTTCGGACTTAAGGGATTAGATGACGAAAAAGGACCTTTGGAGTTAACTTTACGTACCTTTTCAGACTCTCTAAAAATGAAAAGGACCGAGTTGTCTTTGTCGCCAGACTCGTTAAAATACATTAAATAGCGACAAACTTGTCTTTAGACGAGAACGAGTTTCCCTATCGCTAGGCTCGTTAAAACATAGCGATGGGCTTGCCCGAAGGGCAGGTTATAGAACAAGCATATGTTATCCTCCTCAAGCTTGACAAAAATAAAGAGGTACTGGTCAGAAATGACTGGGGAAAAATTGGGAGAACCTCAAAGCTTTAATGGTAGCAAGTCGCTCTTGAACATGACACTTTTCCTCCGTACCACATCGGGTTGGGTTGTTTCATTCACCGGTCTCATCACCATGGTCTCGCCAAACCATCCACATTTGGGGTAATGCTACCGATCCATCGCATCAGTGTCGTTATATGTTCAAGAGATGTTGTTCAGAAAGAGTCAACCGTGTCCCATCCACTACCATACATCATCTTTCATCCTTTCATGACTGCCACCCTGAATCATATTTCACAGATCGTTTTCACCTTCATCACAATCATTAGCTCCGTTCCATGTCACTGATGTGGGATTCATTAAGGCCCTCCTTTGACGGATCGCTTCTTGTTGACTTCAGCTCATTATCCAAGAAGTTGATCTAGGAACAACCCCCTCAGTACTTTGAAGCTTGCATGCCTCAATGGCAAGTTTCTCACTTCCGGCGACAGGTATACATCAATGACCTTCGACCGAAAGATTTTGTGTGGTGTTCGATGCCAAGTCCTTTATTCACACCACGTGGATTGTACTGCCGTACCTTGAGGGTCATCATCATTATCGGTGATTCCTCTCGCGCTTGTTAACAGTTTACATCATTGACTGGTAATCAAGCGATGTCTTTCCATGTTCGACTCCAAGAAATTCTCACATGGATCGACTTGTACTCAGAGTGAAGATCGGACGAGTTTGAAGACCCCAGATCTAGTTTCATCCATCTGGGCTGCGATATATATTCAGGAAATAAAGACATTGACATGTACAGCAGATGATCATCCTACTCAAAGGATGATAATTTTAGCAGAGAATTATCAGTCTACCATCAGACGATTGTCTGTTCTATGTACAGAAAAATGTATTTATAAAGCTGAGCATGGGAATGCCCGCCTCAGCTAGATCATGAAAGCAGTATGAAAAATAATGTATTGTATTGTATCTTATTACAGGTCACCTCTCAGCGATTGAATGAACTTCGGATCCTCCTGATAAAGCATTTCACCTGATAAACGACCTCATACTTTAGGGGGCAACTGTTATAGACATTTTTGTGCCTTACAGCATGAAGCATGAAATGTCCATAATCTAAGGGATCCAAAGTCCCTAAACATGTTGTTCCTACCCCTAGAGGAACAAGGCCAGCAAACCACAGCACTAAACAAAAGTTCTCCACCTGAAAACACTCAAAAACAAGGCAATTCTGGATCATGTCAACTGCTCCACTGAGCATCTGTGCTGAATGTCAACTGCTCCACTGTCTACCTGCGCTGGGCGAGTTTGGACATGTGGCAGAATCATTCCTCAAGGTGTCAATGCCCAGGAAGCTTCCAAAATGACACTTGGATCAAGGAATTCGACTAGTGATGAGTAAGAGGTTCTAGATCTCCAAGTGGAAGCAAGAACCTCCAAGTGGACTCAAGAACTGAAGAAGAACTGGAGTGGGAGAGGACACTAGTCACATCTCAGGCTGACTCATCCTCTCTCCAAACTCCTATATATGGATCTCTCTCCCATGAGATCCAAAGGCTGGAATCTTGTGAATGTAAAGAATTGTTGTTGGTTTGAGTTTAGAACTATTGGGTGATTTGCTTTGAAGGAGGTGAAGAGGATATTTCTTTCTGCTGGGAAGGTGATGCTGGATTGGGTCTCTTATGGTTGTATCACTTCCTGAACCTTACTTCTTCCATTAATAAAGCATTTGAGGTTCTTCTATATGCATGTGTCTCAATGGTGTATTGTTATACTTGTGTATTTGATTTATTCTAATCCTTGAATCAATTATGAATGTATGCTTCTTGTAGTTTCCCTCTCTTGCTATTTTGCAGGATCTTGGTGTAGCTGGGCCAGTGAAAGAGCAAGGAGCTGGGGGCAAGCAGCAAGGAGAGAATATTGGATAAACCATTAGCGAAATACATCGGTTAGTGGATCTCTTTCTCCCCTCTTTTACATCTCATAAAGAAGTAATCTTAGATAGCTTTGCTTTGATTGTTGCTAAGGAACTATCACCCTTAGAGTGGGATAGGGTCATTCCGTATTGGATACTTTTCCCAACAACACCCTGGCTGACAGAGATTACCTCATTCAAGACTTAGTTGGGGATAGAAATCACTTGCATACCTTCTGCCAATTAAGAAATAGTTTCTTAAACAACTGTGACATGTATGGCATATGGGAGTCCAATTTTCCTTATTATTTCCTTCCCTCTGTTAACATTTTTCCTGAGATCATCCATTTGTGTGTTGAGAACTATGAACCAAATCAGAGAGCTGTCAAGTCTCCATCTGGGAGCATACTTTTTCATATTACTCCTGACTCCATCAACCAGATGCTTAACTTCAAACAGACTCAGCTATTGTTCCCTTTCTCTATGAACTACTTGCTTGATGAAGGCTCCAAGCTCTCTAGCTCTGAAATTGCAAGAATTGCCAAGACATTCATGAGGGCAGACCGCCAACCTACAGGACCACCTCCATTCCTCTATGTTCATTTCAATGAGGTGGGCAAACTGCTAGTTGACATGATCTCCTATGTGCTGGGCTTCAAAACAAGTGAGCACATTGATGAAACAGCTGGTTCTGCTGTCTGCATACAACCCAGGACAGCCCCCTGCTGTCAAGTATAATTATGCCAAGTTCATAGCCAACAAAATACATGACCAGCTAGTAAAACTAGATAGGGAGGAAGTCTTTAAATATTCAACATATATCTATCATTTGTTCATGTATTACCAGTCTAAAAGCTTCCAATGTCCCATCAAGAAGTTGGATTCAAAGGGTGAAAGACGGTCTGTTATCTTTTGGTCATCAGTTTTTCATGAGGTTCAAAACTCTCCATTTTCCTACTGTGAGTTCATTGACCAATTTGTATACCCAGTCTCTTGTCTCCTAATGAGATCCCCTCCTCCTAGATTATCATATGACATACAGAAGATCTTGCAGCTGTCCAAGAGTTATAAAATAGGTGATTGGTATCTCTATCAAAATCACACTGTCATTAGAATCTATGGCTGTGAGCTCTGTCCTTACAGGCTCCCAAGATATGTACCAATGAGACTGTTTGCCTTGGAGTACTATAGGCAACTCATTAATTCTGATCTCACTCATTTTCATAGTGCCAAGAAGAAAGCTCACCTGAAATTCAAAGACCATCTAGGCCCCTTCATTATGAACAAGAAAGAAGGTTGGCAAGATGCTGATCAAATATTGAGGGACAAATATAAGTTAAAGAGGAGCTTCTGGTGGGTCCCTTATGACCCGGAGGGTTTTATCAGTGCCAGAAGAGTTAAATACAGGCTGCTGGCCTATGACCATTGTAAATTTCCACAAATTGAACAATATGCCAACCAAGATGAGTGGCTGCAAGACACATTAGTTGAGGAATTGACCCAAGAGGAAATAATGGAGAAAAATGTCAAGGATTTAGAAAAAACTCTTGACTTGGATTCTTTGCAGCAGGTAACATTCAAGTTGCCACATCAAATTGGAGAAGGCACATTTGCTGCTGCAGCCACACAAGTTGCCCAGGGACCATCTACATCAGCAACAAGTACAGCAAAAAGGGAAAGAGGTAATGGATGCAGAGCAAGAAGTGATCGCAGAGCAGCCTGCTACTTCAATGGAATAATCTCAAGGACAGGCTCCTCCATAGCAAACAGAGGCACCACAAGTGCCAGCTTTACAGACTCCTGCCCATGAGGAAAGAGGCAGAAAACGAGACCGAGAAGACTCCACACCTGCTAGTGGGTCTACATAGCAGCCTGAAGCTAAAAGGAAAAGAGTTGATCCTCCATTTGAGGAGGAAGTCAGTGAGGAAATCCTTGGAAGTCCAAGGAGAGATAGAGAAGGGAGTCAACAAACACCTACAAGCTCTTTCCAATAAGAGCAAGACAAATAGCATGGCATGGAGGTGTCTTCCTCTACACAGCAAAGTAAGAGGCCAGCTAGCATCAAAGCCACCTTTAAAGAAATTAAGGCTCAAAATGAGCTATTAAGAGTACAATTGTATGACCAATTTCTTAAGGCAACACCTGCCAAGCAGGAAAGGTTGATGGCAGCATATGACATCAAAGAAGAAAAGATGATTCTTAGCCACTTCAAGCCCAAGGTTCAGCAGCCACAGTCAGCTGCAGATTATGTCAAGACAAGCTTAGAGGTCCTCTCTAAGGATATACACCCGATGGATCAGATAGAGCTGCACAAGCAGACAGGGGAAATGGTCTATGCCACACTGGCAGACAAGGCCACACTGGCCCATGAATTGAAGGAATCTTTGAAGAACACAAATACTCAGCTGGATTTGGAAAGAATGTCCTCCTCAGCCAAAGACAACAGAATAAAAACATTGGAGGACATTATTGTGGACCTAGGACATGATCCTAAGAATCCCAAAGCCATCAAGGCCCTAATGAAGAAAAAGGAGGATGATATTGTTGCACTGAAAAAGCAAATGAGGTTGTCCTCAACTATGCACCCACAAACAGCAGAACTTGTGCAAGAGAAAGAAGTTGAGGATACAATGGACCTGCTGATGCAAATGAACCAGAGAATAATTCAGATGGAGGGAGAGTTGGAGAGAGCACTGCAAGGCAAGCAGGGAGAGTCGACCTCCCAGCCACCTCAAACCGCTCCAACTGTTGCTACTATTCCACCTACACAAGCAGCGGTGACCCCTCCTATTATTCCAGCAACTACAACAGCTACAGATGCTACAGCAGCAACAACAACAACTCCTGAATCAAGCATGAGCATGGATGAAATGATGAAAGCTGTCAAGGAGCTAGAGCTTCAGGCAACAGAGATAAAAGAGGCCAAAGAAAAGTTGGCCAATCTAGAAGGAAAATATGATAAGTCCAAAATGACAGTAGCTGAAAAAACAAGGGAAATTAAGGCCTTGAGTGACAGAATAAAAGCCTTGGAAAAAGAGCTGACATTAGACAAAACTCTTGCTGAAATAAAAAAGATTCTGTGGGCCAAGATCAATCAATCAATAACTGGCCAATGGCGGTCAATTCAGGCCATATATGAACAGATAGAGTTAATTGGCCTAGCTCAGTTTGAAAATCAGAGAGCCAGAGCAGCATTGGGAACCATGCCTGAACAGGCCAATAGAATGATTAATTTTTTGAACCATCAAACTAAGGAAGAGCTGGCAGCAATGCAAATTATGAATAGGACAGATGCCATACTCACAGCAAAGAAGGTGCTGACTTTGAGAGGTTTTGTACAGACTCTGGAAAGAAAATGTCAAGAAATGCAGAAGGACATAGATAATTTTGAGTTAAAGCTTGCAGCACTACAGAGCAAAGGATTGCCCAGCTTATTGACCAGTGTTGGGAGACTATTAACACGTGAGAAATATGCCACCAGATTGAACAACTATGTCACAAATCAACTTACTGCATCCTCAAGTTCTCCAGCAGAGGCAGGACCACCTTCTGGGAAGAATCTTTATGATAAGTTGGAAAACTTATTTTTTATTGAACATGAAATTAATCATTTGTTTGAGATGCCACCCAACTATTATAGGTATACAGAGGCTGATGAAACACTCATCAAAATACAAAGGCATCAGTTACCTCCCGAGGATTGGTGGCAGGCAATGCTGGCCATTTTACCCAGGTAATTTCAGTTTTTGCCCCTTTTGTTATTTCAAATTTCGGTCAGCTATGAGTCAGCAAAATGAGGCACAAAAGCACCGGACAGAGCGGTTAAGCAACAGGTGGAGCAGGTCAAATCAATGACAAAGCAAAGAGCTGGGACAGCAAGCCCAAAAGACCGCAGTTTTTAAAAGCGCAGCCCCAGCCGACTCAATTGGACTCAAAAGTCAAATTTCTCTGACAGAATGAACAACTGTTATATTCATCTTTACTACAGCATTTACTTTTTCATCAGCCACTCCTTAGGAGTTGGTAAAAGAAGTTATGAGCTAGTAACTCGTCATCCAGATATTTTATATCTCCTTTTTGTATATATACCTCCCCATAGAATGTAATTGGGGTTGGTTGGCGATTTTCTCTCTGAAGAGCTGTGTTGTAAACTTTCAGACTTTAATGCAAAGAGCTGGTGGAGTTCCTGATTTTTGATTGCCTGGATGTAAAATTGATGAATTGCTTGCTGCTACAGAATTCCTGTGTCGTTTCATGCAACAATAAGTTTTCTTAAACCATGTTTTTCTTTTCTTCGTTTACAGAACTCGCATATGTTACATGATCTTAGTAGTAGAGAAAATGAATAGCTCAGGATTTGTTTAAGTACACCCTAAGCTCAATCTCTGGTACTAATTATGTTTTCTTCAGAATTAGTCATGAATATGAATTTCTTCATTGCTCATGTTTGCACTGATTCTTCCATTGTGAATGATGTTTAGGAATTCTTAAATTGCTCCTAGATAATATTCTCATATTTTCCCTCTGTCAGCATAGTGGAAGATCCTTAACTTCCTTCCACTGCTTGGTTTCATTCCATCACCTTTCATATTTGAAGAATTGTTTCATGGATGCCTATTTGGCTCTATAGTATCTCTATTCTCAACAAACACTTTTAGCAGTGTTATAGACATTTTTGGGCCCTACAACCCCAAGCGTGAAATGTCCATAAACCAAGGGCTCCTAAGTCCCTAAAAGTGTTGTTCTAACCCCTAAAGGAATAAGGTCAACTAATTACAGCTTCTCCCAGAAGTTCTCCATGAAAAACTGCTCAGAATTGGTCAAAACATGATCATTTCCGCTGCTCCACAGGCCAGGTGCATTGCATCTCACCTAAGTACACTGTGAGGGTGTGTTACATTTCAAAAATCCCTTCTATGGGGTGCGATGGGCGAGAAATGACAAATGGTAGTGTCATTCCGCGAGGTGGAGAGGCAATGGAAGCTTCCAGAAACTTCTCCTATGACACTTGCCTCTCTGAATTCGACCAAGGATGAGTAAGAGATCATCAATCTCCAAGTGGAAGCAAGAACTATCATAGAGAAGACACTAATCAAATCATAAGCTGACTCATCTCCATTACAGATATCTATATATGGATCCCTCATCCCAGAGATACAGGGGCTGGAATTTTTCATATTGTAAGGAATTGTTGTTGGTTTCTTGAGACAAACATCAGATTGTTGGGTGATCTAAGCTTTGTATGAGGTGAAGAGGGCTTCCTTGCTGAGAGGTTGATGCTGGGTTAGAACAACTGGTTGTAACTCCTCTTGGTTTTTTCTTGTTTATCAATAAAAGCTATTCAAGTTTTCCTCCATACCCTTGTGTCATTTATGTTTGTTGCATTTGTATGGTCAATTTACATCTGATCCTAGATTGTTTATGATTATAGATCCATGTCTTTGTATAGTGCTATGCTACTGTGATCTTACAGGTACTCTGTGAAGTTGGGCGTGCAAGGGAACAAGTAGCGAAAGACTATGAAAGAAGAGAGGAATCAAACCAGGAGATTAGCGCAAGACAGAGGTTGGTCTTCTTTGTTCCTCTCTATCTATACTTTATAAAGGAAAAAGAAAGTAGCTTTACTGTGTTTGTTTCTAAGGTACTATCACACCTTAGTGGGATAAGCAGTTCTGAGTAGACACTTTTCCCTGTAACAAAATGGTGACTCCGCTGGGGACGAATTAGTTTGTTTGTTTATCTTACTTGTTGTCTATTTCATAAACTTACAGGTAGCATTCCAACTGCATTTTCCATAGCAAATGCAAAGTAGATAAATGCTACTTCAGTCCATCTACGGGATTTGTTTATGATTTAAACAACTGATTCACAAACTCTCTGATTGCCCTTGTGATAGCTCTTAAATCCTCCTTAGATCTACCCCTGATTGTTGAATTACTGATTACCTTTTGCTCGGCCAAAACCCATGAACTGAACTGCAAACTATGACCTGGAACCCAAGCAAAGTCTCGTTTCTGGCACAACGCAGGTATTGTTCTGAGAATTTGAAATTCAGTGCACCTCCCGAGTGTAGAAGGTGCGCTGCATTTCAAATTCCGTGTGTTACAGGTGCACTGATCAGGCTAGGCTTTGTGTAGAGTTGGTTTCTGTGATTCATTCTTTCTAGTTCTATTCCTGAATTTTGCTACCCGTGATCAGTATATGTCTATTTGAAACCCCTTTTCCTTGCTGTTATTCCGCCTCCTTTGTACAAAAGAACTGTAAATGTTTTTGTGTGTTTGTTGAGTCATTTTCAGTTCTCCTTTGCAAAAGTAGCGTAATCGTACTGTCGTCCTTTCATTTGAAACTGTCGCAAGTGTCGATTTCAATCATAGGAAAGAGTTTGATTGCTGTTGATAGTCGATTATCCTATTACTATTGTTTTTGGTCTGAATTTGTAATTTTCTAGTGTGAAAACAAGTATTCATTTCAAAATCGTAAGGTGTTGTGATCGTCTCCATTTTTTATTTCGAAAAGAAACTTGTTGATATTTGTCGCTTGAAATGAAATTCATATTTGTGCATCAACTTTCTTCTTATCATTCATATACTAAGAAAGTCGAAAAACAAATACATGCATGTGCATTTGCATTTAGAGAGTCTGATTGGTTTGATTTAGGAAAGTGAATTTAGAGTGTGATCTTTGCTCTTTGTGAAAGAATTCTGTCTTTCTTTCCTTAGTAGCTAGGATTTTCATTGCACAAAGAAGATAAAAAGATTGTTTATCATCTTAGATTGCATTTTAGGAATTACATCTACATCTCACGGTGAACCTGAAAGGCAAACTTCATAAACAAGATCAACTATAAAATAAATTCAATGAATCTAACAACGCTTTGGAACATAACACACAACATTTAGAAGTCTAGGCTAGAGACGTATTCCGGCGTCGTAAAGCCTGGTAACTCTTGTTCTCACTGATGGTTGGGTGATTCCTCCACTTTGAGATGATAAGTGCCAGTAGGGACTTATGCTCCCACGTACTGTCGAGTATATTTTGGGAGACCCCAATAGGCTTAATCCTTTATCCATAGGAAGTCGTGTCTACCGCCCTATCGATCGCAATGCACTGAACACAGCATTCGGGAAGATTGACTGTCGTACCGTAAAAAGTATTCTGCAGTTTTGCGATTGGTTTGGTAATCCCTCTACCTAGATTTCCAGAGCAGTCCCTTTCGTTCCTTTTCAGACTCTTTAACAGAAAAGGTCCATCTGAGCACTTGTCACTTCAGGCTCATTAAAAATCGAAGGAGACTAGAGTCATCTTTTGTTTTTTCTCGACTCTTAAAAATTGAAAAAACAAGTTGTGTCAAAGCGTCTAAAATTCATTTAATTCGGAAACATACTTCCCCTTTATTTTTAGTTGATCGAGTAATCCGCAATCGTGGAATAAAGTCAATTGAAACCCCATTGTTCACGGAGGCTTACGAGTCAATCGTCTTTGTCTCCAGAATCGAAGCTAGTACAGACAAAGAGAAATCGTTTAATTGGTTCCAAATCTCCTGTTAAAGTTAGAACAAGTGTTCCAACAACATCAGAGACTCCGGTTACTCCAAACATTTCTGGAATCCCTGCCTCTACAGAAGAAGTTCAGCAGCCACAGAAGGACAGTAGTACTGATCCTAGTCTGAGGGTAAACACTTGTGTTACCGAACCAGTTCCATTTACAACCGGTTCGGAGAGTCTTTCTCCTCAAACATCTGTCGCTGCCGATTCCATACCTTCTTCGGCACCAGAAATATTCTACGGACCTGACGGTCTACCCCTTCCACCTGGTTTGATTGCCATAGAAGAGATTGTGGAAGATCCTCCAACTAGTACTCCATCGCAATTTGGAGTCAGGATCACTCTGTATCCTTCTTCGTCAGAAGTTAGTCTACCGCCAGCGGAAGCTCCTGTAGAATCGCTAGGTAATCTTTTGGATAGACTAGAAATGTCTGAACAACCGTCAACATCTAGGACTGTGTCGTCTAACACAACGATGGCAGAACCCCTGCTATCACTCCAACAATGTTCGCCGGTATACCATCTGTCCCAACTAGCTCTCAATCGCTAGAAGGAGCCCACTCAGGGGCCATTTCGACGGTATGGTATGTTCCTGTTTTTTCATCTGGAATAATATCCGGAAACTCTTATGTTGAGTCTCAACAAATTGATCCATTTGGAGGTCAATTTGGGCAGTCCGCCCTCAAGGGAAAACCATTCCCTTTAGTTTTGGATTACCACCGTATGGGGGGCAGTATGCCCTTTCATTATCCCCTCCGGGAGGACAACCATACGGGAGTTCACAACAAAATTTGGGTTATGTTGGAATTACTTCGACCGGTTGGGTACCGATACTACCTCAACAGCCAAGAGTTGTATATTCGATGCAACAATGCTTACCTATGTCAAATATACCAACTACGCCAGCTATTGTGATGGTGTCACAAGTTCAAGCACTGCCTGTTGTATGCCAACCTCAGGTTTCTCAGGTTGTAATGCAACAGCCACTTGATCCTGCGACTCAACCACAATCACCGACTGGTGGAATGACACAGGTTCGGATGGGTACAATTACCCTCATCTTGGTCAAATAGTTAGTATCGGACAACAGCACATGGCTTCATAGCCATGTCTAGTACAATACCAACAACCACAATTCCAACAAGTATACCAAGGTTCTGAGCAACAAATCTTTGCAAATAGTGGGCAGCCGTACATTCAAAATGGTCAAAATCAACCATTTTACAATGATCATGCCCACCAACCTTACCAAAGTTACCAGCATCAAATGCATTATGCCGGTATGCAAAGACCAACTGCTCAGGCAATCCCATCTTATCCTGGGTATGCTTCACCTAACCTGAATCAACAGTTACCCTTCGTGGCAACTTTAGAGTTACCTGATTTAAATCGGTTAACAAACGATCCAATTGCTTACACCCCTTGGTGGCCAGTGATTCCGCATAAACTTCCATCAGATATTCCTAAATTTAATGGAAATCTGGGTGAAGATCCGTCGAATCATGTGATGGCCTTTCATCTGTGGTGTTCATCAAACACCCTAAATGATGATTCGATTAGGCTTCGCCTTTTTCAGAGGACGTTGACTGGTCTGGCAGCAAAATGGTACATCGAATTGCCTAGAGCTTCATTCGACAACTTCAGTACCTTAGCCACAACCTTTTTAGCCCATTTTCAATTACCGATAAGGTACGAAATGGGAACGGAACTCCTTACCAACTTCAAACAGACGACGGCCACTCACATATCTGATCATATACATGAGTGGCGACGTCGTCGTAGAATGGTAAAAACATATGTTCCCGATCAGCTCTTAGCTGAATGGTTTATCAAGTCATTACTACCTTCCATCATGGAAGATGTGGCAAAGGGGGGAGTCGTAACAGAAGAGAAAGTTATCGCTCGTGCGCAATATTTGGACTTGATTTACACTCAGTCCGGCATGCTCTACGATAAAATACCTGACGCCCCTAGATCGGAATTCTCAGTTCCTCCTCCTCCTAAATCAAACAATTACTCTCATGCCGACGATGGCGTGATTGGCGCAACAGACACGAAATCGACAAAGGCTACATCCAAAAAGGCCCGTAAGATTTCAGGTCAAAATGCAAAAGATGAACTTCTTGCCTCGGAAGTAAATGCCGTATCGACAGATAAAGGAAAAGAAACCAAGCAACCATGGGGCAAGAAGAAAGGAAAAGGGAAGAAGAAGAAACAGGAAGAATCGTCTCCTGAAAAATCATCTGCAAACCCTCCTGGAAATAGGAAACAAAAATTTCCATGCATGATATGCAATGAGGATCATCGGACACTAGATTGTCCACACAGAGATGAGCTTAAAAAATTCTTCAAGAATTCAAAAACCTCAGCAGTATTAATTGATCCGTTTCCTAATCCAGGAACAAATTTGGTTGACAGTGGAAATGCTTCACCGTCTCAACTGCTAATGTTGTCGGTTTCAAAACAGCAAAATGATGCTTTGATATCGACGAGGAACAAAGATTATGGGAATCCACAGCTGTCGAACAACAAGGATAAAGATCAACCTAGTAGTTCGACAACAACTTCGACAGAAGTTGCACCGCCCATCATTCCTGAACTGACAATAAAACCGCCAAAGGGATTAGTACACAAATCGACATTTAATCCTCGTGCTAGAGCAGCACAACATTATAATATAGTGGAAGATTTGGCCCAATCGCCATCCGCTATGTCGACTCTTGAAGTACTACAAAATTGCCCATCCCAAAAGCAGGCTTTATTATCGGCCATTGGTGGGATAGACCCAAAGGATTCCAATCTTGTATCCTTCAATCATAAAGGATACGATCCTCAATTACCAACTCAACTAGCTTTCCTTGTTCAAGTGAAATCCCTCAACAAAACTGTTCATCGAACAATTATTAATGAGGGGGCATCTACATGTATTATGTCGATGAGTTGCTGTAAAACTTTAGGATCTCCAACCTTGTCGTGATCTTCGACGACATTAAAAGCATTTGACGGAAGAACATATATCTCATATGGTATTCTAAGTAACTTGAAGGTTGAACTAGGAGGAAAAACAGTAGAAATAGATGTTGAGGTAATCAACAGAAATCTCGATTACAACATCCTACTAGGAAGGCCATGGATATATGCTATGGCTGCCATTGTTTCGACCTATTTTAGGAAGATTGCATTTCCCTCTCAAGGAGGGATTACAATCATCGATCAACAAAACTTCCTCCCCAATGGTTCTCAAGTTACGGGAAGCATTCCTATGATCCATGGAAGCCCCCATTCACTTCAAAATATCGGAGTAGGCCTACTAAAAGACCCTGTATTAATGGGGACTTTTGCCCTTCCACCTCCAATCAATTTGGCGGAAGTAGCGTCAGTAGGAACCTGCAACATGATATCTTCTAAAAAGATCTCAGAAAACGATATCGACATGGATCATGCGATGGTTTTGCCTCCAAGCCCAACGGAAATATTGTAGCAATCAATGTTCCTAGCTTGGGTGGAAAGCTCGAATCAACGCTCATCGAGTGTTTGGATAGATAGGTCTAAGGAATATGGCACCCCTTCAGATCCTTGGTCGAGATTGCATGACACCGATGAAGGAATTGTTCAATCAATGGTAATTGAAGGGGCACCATGGGATGATTACCACCATCGTTCTCTTCTTCCGGATTATGGAGAAGATACTCCTGGTGACCTTTATCATCCTTCAGTTTTTGATTTTCTATCAAATACTATAAATACGGTGGATTCCGAGCGAAACTTGTACAACATTGAAGAGACTATCGCCATAAATATCTCGACCAAAACAGATGTTGTAGAGAATATTTATGTTGGCAAATATTTTTCTCCTTCAGAACTGGAAATATATAACGCTCTTTTTTGTGAATTCAGAGATGTCTTTGCTTGGTCATATAGTGAAATGCCAGGCATTGAATCGAGTATCATTGAACACGAAATTAAGATGTATCCAGATGTCAAACCAGTACGACAACGGCTATGGCAGGTGCACCCCAAGAAAGCCGCTGCAATTAAGGCAGAAGTTGAGAAACTTCTCCATGCTAGTTTCATTTACCCGGTTCCTCTAACCAATTGGGTATCGAATATTGTCCCTGTTATGAAAAAACAAGGAACAATTAGAGTGTGCGTCGATTATAGGGATGTAAATCAAGCTTGTCCAAAAGACAACTACCCTACACCCTTCATCGACCAGATAATTGATGGATGCGCTGGATGCGAAATCTTTTCATTCATGGATGGATTCTCCAGGTATTATCAAATAAATATCCGCCCACAGGACCAGTCAAAGACTGCATTTATTTGTCCATGAGGCACATTCGCATATTGAAAATTACCCTTTGGTTTAAAAAACGCAGGGGCCACATTTCAGAGGGCAATGAATTATTCCTTCCATGACATCTAAAACATCGTTCAACCATACCTTGGCGACCTTCCGGCTCATTCGCGAAAGCGGACTGATCACCCGCAGCATTTAAGAGTGATATTTCTACGTTGCCGACACTACAAGATACGAATCAATCCACACAAATGTGTATTTTGCGTCAGTTCTGGTCGTTTACTTGGCTTTGTAGTCTCAAAGGACGGGATTCGTCTCGACCCATGTAAGGTTCAGGCAATCATAAATTTGCCTCCACCTTCGAATTTGCTTCAGATTCAGAAACTCCAAGGGAAAGCAAACTTTCTGAGGAGGTTCATTCCAAATTACGCCGAACTTGCTAAAGGTTATACGCATCTTTTGAAAAAGGAAGTACCCTTTGTCTAGGATCAGGTTGCGCAAGCTTCCTTTGATGCTTTAAAAGAATCCCTAATGAAAGCATCATTAATGTACGCTCGTGATTATCAAAAAGACTTTAACCTATATCTGGCTGTAGCAGATACAACCATCGCAATGGTTTTAGTTCAAGAAGACAACGGAATTGAACATCCTATATATTATTTAAGTAAGAACTTAAATGATACAGAAAGAAAATATTCTTATGTTGAAAAGCTAGCGCTCGCAGCTATTCAAGCGATACTATGTCCTCTTTCGACACTATGTCCTCTTTCGAAAAACTACCATTCTGTCAGATTGCAACCCCGTGACTTATATATTGTCGCGACAGTTGCTGGGGGGCAAATATTCAAAATGGATAGCAATCCTACAAGAGTTTGATTTGGAATTTGTAAAATCCAAGTCAAAGAAAGCTCTGGTTTTCGCAGAATTATTATGCGATCTCCCATCGTCGTCCAACAATGAAACATCCGAAGAAACGATCGTGGACGAAAGTTTGTTTCTGATATCTTCAAGCAATGAATGGTATGGGGATATAATAATTTATCTCCAAACCCAAAAATATAGGCCAAATACCTCTCGCTTCGAACAAAAACATATTCGATACCAAGCAAAAGACTACATGATCATCGATGATACACTTCACCGTCGCGGTATCGATACAGTTCTGAGAAGGTGCCTCACTCATGAGGAGGCCCAAAAAGTCCTAAATGATTGCCATTCAGGCGCGTGTGGGGGGCATCAATCCGGTTATGCTACAGCGCAAAAAATCTTACGAGCAGGATACTTCTGGCCAACAATGTTTAAAGATTGCATAAACGCAGTCAGAAGTTGCCATGCTTGTCAAATTTTTGATAGAAAAACCAGAAGACCACCCGCACCTCTGCAGCCAATAGTTGCTGTCAAGCCATTCACCAAATCGGGCATCGATTTCATGACATGTAACCCCACCTCGACCGGGGGGCATGGGTATATCATAGTCGCAGTTGACTATTTTACCAAATGGGCCGAGGCGATGCCTACATTAGATAATACTGGTGAAACCACTGCCCTATTCTTTTTCAATCATGTAGTCGCCAGATTCGGCGTACCACAAGCTATAGTCACAGATCATGGATCGCATTTTCACAATCACATGATGGTCAAATTAGTTGCCAAACTAGGGTTGTCTCACGACAGCTCTACTCCATACTATCCTCAAGCCAACGAACAAGTTGAAGCAATCGACAAGGTCCTGAAGCGCATGCTGCAAAGGATGATTGGAGTTCACAAAAGAAGATGGCACCTAATCCTATACTCAGTTTTGTGGGCTTACCGAACATTGGTAAGGAATGCAACCGGGTTTACACCTTTCCAACTGGTATATGGCCTGGAAGCAGTCTTACCAATCCAGTGCGGAATATCGTCCCTCAAACTCGCAATTGATCTCCTCCCCGGAACTTCAGAAGAAGAAGCTCGTTTCTTGGAACTAATCCAATTGGAAGAAACCCGTCGTGATGCCACTTTGGCTAACGAAGCCCATAAGAAATAAGTCAAAGCGCAGTTCGACAAAAATGTCAAACCCCCTGTCTACTCAGAAGGTGACTTGGTCTTGCTTTATGACCAAGAATCCGATAAATTGGGAGCAGGTAAATTTAAGTCTTTATGGATGGGCCCCTATATTGTTAAGCGAGTGTTAGCAAAAGGAGCCTACAAGTTAATGGATTATGACGGAATTCCACTGGCGCAACCTCGTAACAGGTTGTACCTCAAGCGTTACTATGCGTAATTCAGTATGGTAACCTGTATGCTTTTGTTATGTTTTTGTTTTTGCTAAAGTGTTTATTTTGGTCAAGTAATCCACTTTTTATATTTATTGCAGATGTCAAACCTATTAGAGTCATGCGTTGGATATGTTGACGGAGCGAGTCATAGTTCGCGGAACCTATCTTCCGCGGCCTGGGCCATTTTTGATCTAAGTGGCGAGTTAGTAAGTTTCAGAGGGGTATGTATTGGTCGATCAACGAATAACATCGTTGAATATAGCGCGTTGATAGAACTTCTCTCTGATGCCATCACACATGGTATACGTCGACTGATTGTCAGGCTAGACTCACAACTCGTCATACTACAACTCACTGATATCTACTCTGTCTGAAATCTAGCTATTTATCGCATGTTCCTAAGGGTTAAGATTTTGGAAAGGCAATTTGATTTTATTCAATATCAGCATATTTCTAGAAACTTAAACACATTAACTGACTCATTGGCAAATTATGTGTTAGATATACATTTGCAACATTTATAAAAAGAAGCATACCATCAATATTTGCATTTGGATCATGTAACTTAACCAAAATAAGACTTCGAAAATAAAAAATATATATAACTGTTTATGGTTTACACTTAATTTTCTGTAACCAAGACAAAGTTGGTCAAATGACCAAAAAACTCAAAACGCTAGGGGGCACCCTAGTCTAATGATGCTCGTTATAGCAAGTCACAGCCTGTGCGATCATGCGTAAGAGCCGAGTCCATCGTCTTGGCACACCAATAGTATGTCGCTGCAACCTCAAGGGCAGCTCGTCAGTCCTCACATCTAGAATACCAAGAGTGAGGCCCTCAACCTGCTCCTGTAATGCTGTAAGAGTCTCGGCCACATCAAGGTCATGAAGGATAGCCCTTCCAACAGCCTCTCCTGCTGGGGCGGCAGCTGGCACTCTCAGGCGTACTACTGGCCGAACGAGACCAACATCTGCATGAACACATGAGTTTGATTAAGTCTTGATAGAATAAAGCACAAGGACATTATAAGAGAAAAACGATAAACAGGGATATGGTCAAAGAATTTACCAATGGCACCCCACTGTTCGTCGACTGGCAGTACTAAATCTGGGTCACCCCAGAAGTCCATACCAGTGTATGGATACTCGGAATAAACCATCTCCTAACGATCAAACCACCCGAAGAAGGTATCAGAAAATGAAATCTGAGACTGACCAGCATGCCTAGACATATGGTCAACCCATCTCTGCGTACGTGGTTGAGTAGGTGAAGGTAAATCGAGTGCAATATACTGCGGCTGCATCAGTGGTATCTTTTCCAAGGCAAAGGCGGTCAAAATAGAACCATACCCAAAGTTCTTCAACCTCCCACTCTTTACCTTGGTGAACTGTTCTTTCATCACAAGAAGTACTGCGTCGCACCAGTTGAACACCTTCGGTTGGAGGCATTCCAAGGCATACTGCATATAAGATTGGTTGGCTACATGAAAAGCCGCACCACTAGCCATCCTACCAAAAGTAAATAGAATAGTCCTGAGGGACCTGTCAGTGACATCGCGGATGATGATCTTACCGTCTTTACTCGGCTAAGATCCCTCTCTGCAATACCGGCGAACATAATCTCTCACAGATTCACCTCCTCGGGCCGAACCTGATAAAGAGATGGGGGCACCCCGCCTCGACAAGCCAGTCAAGAAATAGATGTCTACGACAGTTAAGGGGATGGATTTGCCCCTGATCTAGAACACCTGGTTGGTAGGATCCCAAGCATCAAGCAAATACTACATTAAGTTGATCTGTTGTCTCATGCTAGAAATGCGGAAAAACTTCAGCAAGCCACAGTTCCGCAATGCGTTTATTGTAACCGGATCATGTAGGGCAAGCATGTCCTCTTCTTCATGCTCATTTTCTCGCCATGTAATAGTCATATTACTCCAAAGATCTCTGAAAAACAAACAAGAGAAGAGTTAGATCCTGATTTTGGTAAGAAACAAGCAAAATTTCCATCAAAAAACTGTGCATAAAATTCCTTCTTTGCGCCCATCGCACCTACAATAGTGCTCTGGGTGCGTTGCATGTCAGATGGCCAGTGGAAAGGCCAACATCTAACGCACTTTTCGATACACAGAGGGTGCGCTGGAAGCAGAACGAGTTTTTCAAACCCCATAGGCTCAGAAAAACCAGGAATCAAGCTCAGAATGCAAAATGGAAAGCATGAAATGAAAGAGATCAAGTTTAGCTCCTACCTGGTCCAGACGGTGCCGAGAATCGTCCACAGAATCTCCCGAAATCAGCTGATGAAAATCAAAGGGGGAAAGCACCTCCAAAGCTCCAACAAACCAAAGTTCAAATGAAATGGTAAAACTAGAGGTAAAAACACTTTTTCATTACTTTTTACATAGTTCAAAGTAAAATATTAGTGTTCTAACTCATTTTTCAAGCATATATTGTTCATTTCTGACTAATTTGATGAAGCAACTGAAAATATAGTACAATATTTGAAAGAACAAAGCTATTTATGGTAAAGTAAAAAAGAGACCATTTAATCGAGCAGTTTTAGCGTGGACTTCATGCTCATAAAAAAATAAACATAAGCAATGAGCACATGTTCCCCCAGAGTTTAAGCTCATTAAAAAATGAACCAATTTCCGGTAAATAACCATCGTGAATGTAATACTTCAGCCGTTAAAGCCTTGGTCGTGTTTGCACCATCACCTCCACTTTTGCATTGGCCGATCATTCACCTCCATTTGATTGTTTACCCATTTTGAGGAACAGTTGCGAAGAGTGATCTCACTAGCCATCCTTGTAACACTGTCGTGATTGGAAAATTCCAAACCTTACCTGGAATCAGTTGCTACCCATTTTATCACTCGTTCCTCAAAAGACGAGTCTCCTTTAAGCTCTTTTCAATTGACTCGTAAAATATGAAAAGATTGCCGAGCCATTGGCCTCTCCAGCTCGTTAAAGGGACTGGAAGTGCTATCCCTCCTCTAAATTTTAATCTTTTTGGACCTGAGGGATTATTACACAAAAAGATCGAGCGCTTGTTTTGTTCGGCTCGTTAAAATTATCGAAAATTCATCCCTTCTGTATTGTTTTATACTTTTTCGGACTTAAGGGATTAGATGACGAAAAAGGAATTTTGGAGTTTCCTTTACATTCCTTTTCAGGCTCTCTAAAATTGAAAAGGACTGAGTTATCTTTGTCGTTAAACTCGTTAAAATTTTAATAGCGAAAAACTTGTCTATAGACGAGAACAAGTTTCACTATCGCTAGGCTCGTTAAAACATAGCGATGGGTTTGCCCAAAGGGAAAATTATAGAACAAGCATATGTTATCCTCCTCAAGCTTGATAAAAATAAAGAGGTACTGGTCAGCAATGACTGGGGAAAAATTGGGAAGAAAACTTGAAGAAACTTTGTTGGTAGCAAGTCGCTCTTGAACATGACACTTTCATTCCGCATCCAAGTCGAGTTGGGTTGTTTCATTCACCGGTCACATCACCATGGTCCCATCATACCATCCACATTCGAGGTTAATGCTACCACTCCATCACATCAGTGTCACCGATATGTTCAACAGAAGTCATTTAGAGAACTCACCTATGTCTCACCCACTACAATACATTTATACTCCATTCTTTCATGACCGCCACCCTGAACCTTATATCACCAGATCGTTTTCACCTCCATTAAAATCATTTGCTCCGTTCTGTGTCATTGATGTGGGATTCATTAAGGCCCTCCTGTGACGGATCACTTCTTGTCGACATCAGCCCATTATCCAAGAAGTTGATCTAGGAACACCCCATTTAGTACTTTGAAGCTTGCATGCCTCAATGGCAAGTTTCTCACTTCCGGCGACAGGTTTACATCAATGACCTTCGAATGAAATATTTTGCATGGTGTTCGACACCAAGTCCTTTATTCACACCACGTGAATTGTACTGCAGTACCTTGAGGGTCATTATCATTATCGGTGATTCCTCTCGCGCTTGTTAACAACTTATATTATTGGCTGGTAATCAAGCGATGTCTTTCCATGTTCGACTTCAGAACATCCCTCACATGGATAGACTTGTACTTCGAGTGAAGATCGAACGAGATTGAAGACCCCGGATCTAGTTTCATCCATTCGGGTTGCGATATATATTCAGGAAAATAAAGACATCAAATGTACATCATTGCTGCACAGATAATCATCCAATCAAAGGGATGATGGCTCTATCAGAATCATCAGTTTACACTCAGACGATTGTCTGTCTTATGTACATGAAAATGAATTTATAAAGCTGAGCATGGGAATGCCCGACTCAGCTAGATCATGAAAATATTATGAAGATAATGTATTGTATTGTATCTTATTACAGGTCTCCTCCCAGCTTGAAAGAACTTCGGATCCTCATAATAAAGCATTTCACCCGACATCAAAAGATTAACGACCTCATGCTTTAGGGGGCAACTGTTATAGACATTTTTGGGCCCTACAACCCCAAGCATGAAATGTCCATAAACCAAGGGCTCCTAAGTCCCTAAAAGTGTTGTTCTAACCCCTAAAGGAACAAGGTCAACTGATTACAGCTTCTCCCAGAAGTTCTCCATGAAAAATTGCTCAGAATTGGTCAAAACAGGATCATTTCAGCTGCTCCACAGGCCAGGTGCGTTGCATCTCACCTAAGTACACTGTGAGGATGCGTTTCATTTCAAAAAGCCCTTATATGGGGTGTGATGGGCGAGAAATGACAAATGGCAATCTCATTCCGCGAGGTGGAGAGGCAATGGAAGCTTCCAGAAACTTCTCCTATGACACTTGCCTCTCTGAATTCGACCAAGGATGAGTAAGAGATCATCAATCTCCAAGTGGAAGCAAGAACTATCAGAGAGAAGACACTAATCAAATCATAAGCTGACTCATCTCCATTACAAACATCTATATATGGATCCCTCATCCCAGAGATCCAGGGGCTGGAATTTTGCATATTGTAAGGAATTGTTGTTGGTTTCTTGAGACAAACATCAAATTGTTGGGTGATCTAAGCTTTGTATGAGGTGAAGAGGGCTTCCTTGCTGAGAGGTTGATGCTGGGTCAGAACAACTGGTTGTAACTCCTCTTGGCTTTTCCTTGTTTATCAATAAAAGCTATTCAAGTTTTCCTGCATACTCTTGTGTCATTTATGTTTGCTGCATTTGTATGGTCAATTTACATCTGATCCTAGATTGTTTATGATTATAGATCCATGTCTTTGTATAATGCTATGCTACTGTGATCTTACAGGTACTCTGTGAAGCTGGGTGTGCAAGGGAACAAGTATCGAAAGACTATCAAAGAAGAGAGGAATCAAACCAGGAGATTAGTGCAAGACAGAGGTTGGTCTTCTTTGTTCCTCTCTATCTATACTTTATAAAGGAAAAACGAAAGTAGCTTTACTGTGTTTGTTTCTAAGGTACTATCACACCTTAGTGGGATAAGCAGTTCTGAGTAGACACTTTTCCTTGTAACAAGTAGCATATAATCATTGACTCCACTACCCAATGGACTAAGACATTCTGAAGATTACGTACCACCTATGCTAGACGACATCACCCAACCAAACCAAAACTCAAAAAAAAAATTTGTACATCATAACTAGCCTAAAAAGTCACAAAACAAAGCTAAATCATAAAGAGAGAGCCCTCTCCAATTGCAGGTAGGCTAGGACCTGCAGTCCAAAGATTGGTTTGTGGTTACCTTGGCCGTATTCCCTTAGGAGTCAAAGGGAACAACCTGAGTGATAACAGCGTGAAAAGATGGTTGGCGCGTTCTTCAAGCCAAACGACATAACAATGTATTGAAAGCATCCCCATTCTATCGCAAAGATCATCTTGCTCCTATCTTCTAGCGTGATTTTGATCTGGTGGTACCCTGAGAACCCATCCATGAAAGAGTAGGCTTCTTGTCCTCCAACATTTTCCTATACTTCATTTGTGAATGGTGTCGAGAATGGGTCATGTACATAGGCATCATTCAACTTCCTAAAGTCCACGCATATTCTTATATCACCCTTCTATTTTTTCTCCTATGCTACCATAGGGCTCACCTAGTCAGATTCTTCCACCGACTCAATAATTTCGGCTGCGATCATCTTGTCTAGTTCTATGTGGACCCTTTCCTTATACTTTGGATTCAAGAAGTAAGGCCTTTGCTTAACCGGCTTTGTGTCGGGTTTTAGGGTGACCTTAATCATCCCTAAGTCACCAATGATCCCTTTTAAGTCCGTAATCTTGGTCGAGAATAAGTCTTGGTACTCGTGGAGTAACTCAATGACCTTATCCATCGTGGCATCATCCCAATAGTCATCGAGCATTGCATACTTTGGTTCCACCTCCATCCCAATTTTTACTTGCTTCGTTTTTAGCGGTGCGATGATGTCAGGATCTTCAATCAAGGGTCCTCGAACCTCGTGGCAGTGTTCAGTTTTTGGAATTTTAATATTCTGTTGATTCTCATCATCCTCCTCAAGATTTACGTTGTAACACTCCAACGCAGCTCAGTTGGGTCTCCCATTCTGGCTAAAGCACTTCTATTGGTTCCTGGGGTGTTTTGAAGATCACTGCTTTTACTGCTTGTAGCGCATCATCAACAGTATCCCACCAATTATATTCAAATGTGAAGGTTAACAAGAATCCTTCACACAAGATATCCCATTCGCTCGTGCCATGGCGGAGCTCCGTCTTAGTATACCAATTCATGGGTATGACATCCAGAGTATGACAGAATAAATGCACCCATTCATGTTGTGGCTCTTCCCCATAGACCTTGGTCCATTTTGCGAGGTGTGCACATGGATCATCCCGTCCGTCATACTTGTCTGTTATCCACATCTGTGGTTTCCCAAAGCATAGGCGCATCATCCTTCTGCATCCCCGCCAGTCCTTAAAATTTTGCTGGTGTGTACCCCACCACCTTGCGGGCGTAGCGCACAATACCCATTTCAAAGCATCGAAATGTTGTTGTTCCGACACCTCTCTTTCAAATTTGGTCAGGAAATCATCCACTTCGCTCAACCCATCATACATAGGTAGATCTCTTACCTCTGTTGTCACATAGTGCAGTGATCTTACCATCACGTTGCAATTGAGTGTGGTTACCTCGTGTAACCGGTTCTGCCATCATTCTATTCCCTCGTCTAAATCTTATGTGCAGGAGCTTTCGCGCTCCCATGAAATCCTGCCATCCACTGTTGGTTCACCTAGTCCTGCTCCCTAGATGTTATCTTGTAGATATAATCTAGATCATCGTCATTCTCATCATCGCACACTGGTTCTATGTAGTGTGATCCTTCCACAGGGTCGAAAGGTACCACTATGCATAGTAACTTTTTCTCAAAAATAATCTTGCGCTTCTTTAGATTTATTACTCCATTCATATCAGTGGCCCAATCTATTCCTAGTAGTGCAGGAAAGGGATTGTTGTCATCGACAATCTCTATCACTTCAAAATCTGCAAGCGCGCTCACACCTTTGATATCTACCGTTATTCCCTACAATCTTCCTATCGGTAGGATCTTTTGCGGGTTCGCCATTCACAATTGAATAAGAGACCATTGCAACGCAGGCCTGCCCATACAATCCCATGTCTGCTTTGGCAGGACATTCGCGTCCGATCCTAAATCCAAAATCACTTGATCCATTTCATATTCCCTGATTTGTGCAGTCAATCTCATCTCCCTTCCCATTTGCATTGTGTGTTTCCCGAGCTTTCGGAATACGCGCAGTTCTCTTGACCCATCGCACCTAGTGATGATTTCTCGCAGTCCCTTCACAACCTTGCTGTCGCGCAACAATTTAATGCATGTCTCTAGAAAGGTAGTGAGCATTGATGGGTCCATCTTTGATTCTAGTGTGTCTTTACTACCTAAAGTGGAGGCCTCTGTGAAGTTCTTCTTAGCTTCCATGAATGTCTCCTTTGTGCACTCCAAATCAAACTCTGGTTCCTTTGTTGGAGCCTTGCGAACCCAGACACTTTCTTCGGGCTACTTTCCCTCGTCATCTCCCATTGTGATATCACTTCGGAGCATAATTTTTACATTTGGGTCCGCTTCGTGCAGCTCATACCTCATCATTTGCAATTTTGGAGTCGGGGGAGGCTGTAGTGTTCCTTTATCATGCAACCTCTATTAGTGTGGAGCAGTCCTCCATCTCATTATCGAACTGGGTACAATATAAACATGATTCTCACGTTAGATTAGTAAAATCACAGGCATAATGCCCCAGACCTCCACAATCGTAACAAATCAACTGTCCACAACCCCTTCCTAGTCCCATTACACCTCGACCTTGTCCGTGCCCCTAAAATCCAATGCGTGCCATTCATGCATTTTGATCGAGGGCTCGCGTTTCGACTTGAACTCTGTAGGTAGGAGTCTGATCCATCATCAGTTCATAACTCCTATAGTTGTGCTCATCATGGCCTACTGATCTACAGAAGTTACAAAACCACTGCTGGGACATCTACTTATACTTATGTAATAGGTGGCAGTTATCTGTAGCATGCTTCCCTCCTATTTGACAAATCATGCACCGTAATGCAAGGGTTGCGCTCGGTCCTACTTGTGCCTCTGGTCTCAATGGCATTGATCCTCCTCCTGCTATATAGTTCACGAAAACTAGACAATGGTCCTTGTCATGTCCCTGGCCTTTGCACTTAATGCACCATACCTCCTCATGCACTTCTGGGCAAGTTTTCCTGTCTTGCTTCAAACTCTACATGTCCAAACATAGATTTTTCAGCTGCACGTGGATCTGTTGCACTCCCAGACTAGGATCTTATATCAAGGTATCGTGTAGTCTCATTGCGATCTCCAAAGCTTCAGCTTGAGTGGATAGCTTCTGTTGTGACAGCGCAGTCCTTAGATGCGGCATTAGTGACGCTACAAACCATGTGCAGTGCTGCCCATCCGTCAAGGTCATGTTGGCTTCATGAATCATACCCTTTAGCCTCTGATCTAGCTCCCAGGGGGTCTCACTTGGAAGCATCGTGATTTCCTTAAACCCGATAATCAATTGTGTCTCCGATTTTGGGCTCTAAATTCCCTGTTTAGCGTAGCTTGGATATCTACGATCCCTGTGTTTGGATTGTCATTGGAATGCTTAATGTACCACGTTAGTGTGCAATCCTGCAACACGCTTACCAGCGTTGCCTTCTTTATGTTGCCATATGTGACTCCTTGCGCTTCCCATACAGCCTTTACCATGAACATCGAAAACTTTATTGCACTCGCCATATTGAACTGTGGTGGTGGCAGAGGTGGTGTGGGTAGAGATGGGGTTGAAGAGGGTGAAATTGGTGGTGGTGTAGGTGGAGGTAGTATGCGCAGAATTCCGTGCATTATCAGATTGATTGCACTTCTTGGTGAAACCTTCACGAGCTCTTCCTCACTTTCTCACTGAGGCGAAATTAGGGGGCTAGTTTCTATCTTTGTGCTACCTTCGTTTCTATAGATCCTCCCACTTTGCATAGCCCCAAACATCAATTTATTCGCATAACCCACTTTTCACACAGTAGAATTTTAATCCAAGTGTTCAAAGATTTAACGTACTTACCTTGAGGTCCTTTGAGGAACCTTCGTTCCACCTCGCTGTAGCTAACTGAAGTATCTACCACGAACTCGGTGATAAACCCTCCTATAATTCGATTGAACCAATGGTCCACAATGCACATGATCTTATCTTCCGATGCTTCTAGTCTGCGCACCAACTCTAGAGTCCACACAATAGGTTTGTCGAGCCTACACCTTCCTTGACTGTCTACTAGCTTCGTGATCCACTTGTACAACTCAGATGGGAAGGATGAAAAGATAATTTCATGGATTTTCGTATATAAGTAGCGCTCTAACCACTGTTCCTTCGATACTCATGGATTCCTATTTTCCTGCGCCATGAACTCGTGAATCTTTCTGTCTAGCCACTCTTCAATTTCTTTCTTTGTCATATTCTAGTGACATGACATCAAACATCTCTTATGCAGATCTCGGTCCCGACAACAGAACCATTTTTTGGCTTGTTGGGTCCTGACCCAGGTTCAGAGGTCATTTAGCCAAACAAATCCCAGTACTACTGGCCCTTTCGGCAACAGTCCGCAGAGTGCGAGCTAAGGTCTCACCCAAAGTAGTATGGGAGGGTGCTAGAACCAAGTTTCCACACCCTGGAGATGTCTGATGAGTTCAAGTGGTCTGCAGTTCGACCCCGCATGCACATTACTACGCGCAACTACTGTACCTCGCAGCCTGAGATGCTGCCTTCGCGCAACCTTACTCAAGGGCCAAACATTGTTATTACCCATGCCTTTACTATTGTTAGTTTGATTAACTTAGCTTACTTGCATGCTTTAAGTTATACATAGAAATAATAATCATTCATACTAGTGCACGCAGTAAATAAACAATATACTTGAAATTTATATCAAACATGTAATAACCCAAGAACAAATACACAAAATTAAGATAAAACTTCTCTTTATTATTTTCTTCCTCGGTTATAGACTCGACTCCACCCTGCACACTTAGCTACAGGGATCCGTGCACTCAGCTACAAATTACTAGGCCTCTGCTCACTCAGCTACAGAGCCTTCTCCTACTCTATGACCTAAGACACACTTAGACTCTTGCTCTATTCCTCTACTTCACTGCCTATTACCTAGTTAGTTATTTTACTCTTAGAGCCTCGCTCTATTTATACAATCCCATGGTCTGTAGACCATGGGTAGGCCGACATTACATTAAAAGACTAGGGCGGACAACCTTGTGACTCTACACACATTTCGCGTTCCATGCCCGCAATTCGCAGTGTCTTTACAACAAGATTAAGCCAAAACTTGGGCTTTGAGCCCCAAAACATGCCTTGAGGGGATTCCATGCCCAATAGCCAAAAACTATCTTCTATGGAAGATGTAAATGGATGATTATTTGTATAAGAAAGATATTTACTTATCATTTAGCGGAAAAGCAATGAAGTTGACAGTATGACAGATATATGGGAAATCGTTTATAGAAAGGCATTGGGTACCGTTTTGTCTAGCAGCGTTGGTGGCATTCAACATATCAAAGGAAACAACAACATAAGGTTTAATGACGACATTGGCCAAATTATATAAAAAACCATCGGCCTCAAATAAGGTTTTTCTTATGAAGCGTTTATTTAATATGAAGATGTCAGAAGGCGGACCTGTTGCTAATCATTTAAATGAATTTAACACAATTACTAGTCATTTAAGTTCTATAGGCGTAAATTTTGATGATTAAGTTAGCGCTCTGTTATTTCCATGCTCATTGCCAAAAAGTTAGAATGGCTTAGTTATGGCTATTAATAACTCTATCTTTGGATCTAGCACTTTAAAGTTTGATGATGTTGTTAGTGTCATCCTTAGCGAGGAAATGTGACGGAAAAGCTCCAGTGAGACACCAGGTAATGTTTCAATTACAGAGACCGGGGGAAGAAAAATGGAAAGAGGAAGGAGCCCAAGAAATCACAGTAAGTCAAGAAAAGGAAGATCCAAATCCAGATCATAGATAATGTGCTGAAAACGCGAGGAGAAAGGGCATCTAAAGAAATACTACAAATCTAGAAAGGGAAAAAGAGGAGATGGACAATAAGAGAACAATTATGAAGCGGATGTGACAGGTGATGTGTTGCAAGATTCTTCGATTCTTTCATTAGAGAATATTATTGATGTCAGTGTGGTAGATTCAAGGGCTTAATTCCATGTCACACCTAATAGGAAACATTTTCATGACTATGATCAAGGAGACTTTGGAAAAGTTCATCTGGGTGATGATAAACCCTATAAAATTGTTGGAATGGGTAAGGTTTATATAAAGAAACAAAATGAAAACCAATGGCTATTAAAGGAGGTACTGAATGTTTCAGCTCTAAAGAAAAATTTAATTTCAACATGGCAATTGGGAGGTGAAGGTTGTGTAACTACTTTTACAGACAAAACCTTGAAGGTCACTAAAGGAGCCCTAGTAATAGAAAAATCAGAAAATGTTGGTACATTGTATTTATGCAATGATATTTCTAATTATGTTAATGATTTAACCTCCACATGAGTAGATAAGACACTTTGGCATCATAGACTTGGGCACATGAATGAGAAGGGGTTATAATATCTTCACTCAAGAAATTTGTTGACAGGTTTGAAGCATGTTGATTTGGATTTCTATGAAAAATGTGTTTATGGAAAATAGAAAAGACTCAGATTTATCAGCGTTGGGAAGGGAAATAAGAGAGAAAAATCAGAGCTTGTGCATATAGATGTATGGGGACCTACTTAGGTATCATCTCTCGGTGGCTCTCGCTATTATGTTACTTTTATTGATCATGCAACCAGGAAACCCTAGATTTATTGTATTCAGAATAAATATGATGCATTTGATACTTTTAATAAATTGACAAAATTGGTTGAGAATGAGACAGGAAAAAGTTGAAGTGTCTCAAATCAAACAATGGAGTTGAATATTGTAATAAAAAGTTTGATAACTACTATTCATAGCATGGAATTTGTAGAGAGAAGACAATTCTAGGAACATCACATGAAAATGATGTGTGAGAAAGGATGAACATGACAATCACAGAGCGCGCCAGGTGCATGAGATTGCATGCATGATTTCCCTTACAATTTTCTGCAGATGTTGTAGATATTGTTGTTTATCTAATAAATAAAGGGCCTTCAAGTTCCTTGGATAGTGGTATTCCTGAGGAGGCATGGATAGGTAAAAGGGTAAACTACTCATTTTAAAATACTTTTGGTTGTGAAGCCTTTGTCCACATTAATTAAGAATATAACAAAGCTTGATGAAAAATCAAATAAATGTACCCTTATTGGATATGGTGTTAATATTTTTTGTTATCACTTATATGATTATGAAAATCACAACATCATCGTAGCAAAGATGCCATATTCAACGAAAAGGCCTTATATAAGGAAAGAAATAGGAAAAGGAAAACAAATAATACAAAGTGCTTGATGAGATCACAGAAAAAGTAAAGGTGACTAAAAATCATAATGATCAACAACCTCAAACACCTGGAAGTGGTGCTAGAAGATCTACTAGGATAAGTAGACCCCCTAAATGATACTCTCCTTCATTATATTATGTATTAATGACTGATTATGGTGAATTGGAAATATATGAAGAAGTGATTCAAGTATAAACTGGGAAGAAGTGGAAGCAGACCACGGAAGAAGAGATGGACTCCTTAATCCATAACTAGGCTTGGGACTTAGTCAAGTTGCTTGTATGTAAAACAACATTGTAGAATAAAAGTGTTTACATGTTGAAGGAAGAAAACGAAATTAAACAAAGGTATAAGGATAGAATTATGGTAAAGGGGTGCACACAAAAGAAAGGTATAGACTTTGATGAAATTCTTTCCCCTGTTGTTAAAATGACTTCAATCAGAACTATTTTAAGTCTAGTGGCAGTAAAAGCTTTTCATCTTGAGCAGTTAGACTTAAATACAACCTTTCTCCATGGGAATTTGGAGGATGCAATAGCCACAAGGGTATGAGGTCAAAGGAAAGGAAAACTTAGTGTGAAAATTGAAGAATAAATTGTACGGATTAAAACAAGCTCCAAGGTAGTGATATCTAAAAATTGACAAATTTATGTCTAAACAAGGTTATACGAGATGTCACTCTGACCATTTTATTTGTCTTAAAAAACAAAATGATCGCAACTATATTATATTGCTATTGTATGTAGATGACATGCTTGTTGTAGGGTCTAACATCTAGGAAATAAATGTGCTCAAAGGAAAATAGAAAAATTCATTCGCAATGAAGGATTTGGGTGCTGCAAAACAAATCCTTGGTATGAGAATAACTAGAGATAGGAAAATTTGCAAATTAACATTGTCTCGAAGTGAGTACATAGAAAAGGTGTTGGAAAGATTTAATATGCAGAATGCAAAACCACTTAGTACACCTTTGGCTAGCCATTTCAAACTAAAGAGAAGTGTTCCAAGACTCAGGAAGAGATTGATTATATGTGTAAAGTTCCATATGCATCAACATTTGGAAGCTTAATGTATGAAATGGTCAACACAAGGTCCGATATTGCGCATGTAGTGGGAGTTGTAAGCAGGTATATGAACAATCCAAGAAAAGAGCATTGGATGGAAGTGAAGTGGATTCTCAGGTATTTGAGAGGTACCAAAATCAATCATTATGCTTTCATGGTTCAAACATTGCTCTGCAGGAATATGTTGATGCAGATATGGTAGGTGATAGAGATAACAGGAGGAGCACCACAGGGTATGTGTTTACTATAGGTGGAACAACTATTAGTTGGGTTTCAAAATTGTAAAACATCGTTGCACTTTCAATAACGAAAGTGGAGTATATTACTGCTACAGAGGCTAGTAAAGAAACGATTTGGTTACAACAATTTATAAATGAATTGGGCACGAAGTAGGAGATGGGTAGGTTATACAGTGATAGCCAGAGTGCCATTCATCTTGCAAAGAACTCAACATTTCATTCCAAGACTAAACATATACAGCTCAAGTACCATTTCACATGAGCAGTGTTGGAATATGGACAATTGAAGCTGGAAAAGATACACACTAGCCAGAATCTTGTATATTTGTTAAGAAAAGTTGTGACCACGAAGAAATTGAGATTCTGCTCAGTTTCAATTGGCCTTCAAGTATGATTATGAAGATAAGAAATAACTTAGTCCAAAGTGGAAGCATTATCCAACAAGTGAAACAATGGTGGAGTTACTATAATCAGTCTCCAAGTGGGAGATTGTTGGTTGTGGAGCCTGATTATCTTCTTGATTCACAGGTATTGTTTTCAGCAGGGTGTATACCCCAAGAATACTGTACAACCCTCCATGTAGGGGGGTGAGGGGTCTGAGGTGACAATCCACGCCGGCTGGGGGGTTCAGAGGCTAGCGAGCCCCCAACGAGGGTTCGAGGATAGTACCCCCAAAGCTAAAAATAGATGAAAAATTATCTTGTAAAATATTGTAATTTCATAGTCAATCTGGGAAGTTCATTAGATAGATGATCTAATGGTAGAAGTTATGTTAATTTAGGGTTTTTTTCCCTAGAAGACAACCCTTGGTTTATATGAGGGAATTGTATTGCGACTGTGTATTATTCATTCTGAGCGAGAAAGAGAGAGGAGACTATGTGAGAGGGAAGAGGAAATTATAGCGGATCTGTTGTAGGTTGTATCTCTTCATTTTGTCGGATGATACAAAAAATAAGGAATGGTTATTTCTCCATGGAGGTAGCCTGAATTGGGTGAAATACATATGTCTAAGTCTCTCTTGTTGTATGCATTTCTTTGTTTTGTTTCCACAATATTTTATGTGTTCCATTGCTTTGTGATTTAATTTTCTAATAAGATTCATCCCCACTTTAACATGGATATTATTAACCTATAAATAGGCTTTGTTACAATTTCATGAGCCAATATTATGGCTTACGAATACCACATGTGCAAAAAAACATAACTCGTATTCATATGACACATGTTCATATGATAATTTTACACTAGTGGGCATGTCTAAATATGGCTTGCACATTTTTCATTTAATTATCAATACTTATTTAATGGATGTAGAGATTTAACCTCAACGAAATATTCTAGAATATTCATAGTAGTATACAAAAATAAAAGGTTGAGATTTATCTCCTAAGTAAATATCTCCATTTTTCCCTTTTAACTAAATTTATTGACTAAAAAAATGTCATATGAATAAGTGTCATATGATGTGAGATAAGTTTTTTTGGGCTCATGGTGTTGATAATCCATGGTATTGGCCCATGGTATTGTAACAAGCCATATTTACATAATAATAATGTATATGGTAAAGTAGAGGAAAATATCCATGGATACTTTTTTAAATGTATATACGTTTAACTTATATATTAAGTATTTTTAATAATAAGAATAACAATAAAGATATGATTTAGTGAGATTTGTGATTTTATTTATTTATTTATTTTTAACAACATTACAAGTATCACGTAGTAAGTGTTAGTAAGTGTTTTGATACTTATTATGGATTCATGCCTATCGAGGTTTACCAGTCATTTAAGTCATATGGTTGCACTAGTCTTTAATTAAAAGGGAAGAAAGGGCATAACTTCTTTTGAAATAAATCTCAACCTTTTATTTGTGAATTCTACTAAGAATATTCTAGAATATTTTATGGAGGATAAATCCCCATCATCCACCCAATAATTATTAATAATTAAATTAAAAGTCTAAAGCCCCATTCCAAATGCACATGTCTATGGACATAATTTTCTTTTAACCAGAAAGAGTGTTTGTATATAGAGATAATTCATCAAAATTTTCCAATTGTTTTCTCCTTTCCAATAGGAATACATGATTTTCCTAAGGATAATATATCTCAGTAACAAAAAGAAAGGTTTTGTAGGTGAATACCTTACAAAACTACCCAAGAAAACACATAATTTACAACATGTAATGCTACTAATTGATTATGAAATATTTCATGACTATGAACATTTTCCTATTATTATGTTTCATTTAATCCAAACAATCAAAAGTTGTTGAAGTTCTTAAGTTGGATGAGTGACTTAAGCTAATATTTAAGTCCTTGATATGATCTTTAAGCTCCACAATGACCCTTTTTAGAGTATCTATTTTGTATTCATGTCATCCTATTCTTGACTTTAATCCTTGCATATAATCTAGATCACTGGCAGTTATGGCTCATTGCTCATTTTGTTTCAATATGATTACCTAGAGGTCTAACTGAATAACATCTAGTCATTAAGAAAGCTAAGTTAAAGGGAATTTTCATTTGCAACCCTTTTCTACTTTATGCAGTGGTCTAAAAGACATAATATGGTCCATTTTGTGGCCAAAGAAAATTATGATTTTGTAGGCTAAGGGTCACAAGGGAAACTCAGCCTCGTACCTCATCAATGGCGTTGAGATCACTCACAAAAAAATTTCAAGACTTATCTAGTCTCCATTTTCCCCAACAATAGATAATTGACTTGGAAAAATGCCCCTTCCAACCACAAAAACTATATTGTAGATGGAAATCCAAAAACCAGAGGTCAAAGTACCAGAGAGATTCTTTCACAACCTAGCAGGAAAGATAGAAAAAATTCCACCATCTGAGCAATTCCCCTTCCATCCACACAAACTACATTGTAGATGGTCTCAAAAATAGAATTCATTGTAGCAAAGGAATTATTTCACAATCTTGTAGGAAGGATAAAAAACATTCCACCATCTTAACAATTCCCATAACACACCAGTAACATAAAATTTATGAATTTCACCTGCGTTCCTTCTTAGAACATAGCCCTTAGAGTATGATTCCCCTTCTAAATTCTCACTAAAAATATCCCTTTAAATAATGTTTCTTGCAAGGATAAGGTCGCAGAGGAGTCCCCTTTGAAGACCAAAAAACACTACTATCGTTAGCAACTTGCCAATCCATTGAAGATGCCCATCTTCCACAACTCAATTTCCAGAAAGGAAGCCTAAAATTCAAGGCTCAGGGGAGGGTGGTAGCGTGACAACCACGGGCCAACTCCACAACAAAGTCACACATTCAATGGGGTCTTATACACCATAACACTTCATAATTGCTTCCTTTTGAATCATAATAACACAATGATGTGGTTGTATCTATAAGGTTGGGTATGTTGTACTTTGAATGCCCATCACCTTGATTTCCATGGTTTGTGAAATATTGTGGGATTTAAGGGTTGGCTTGTCGACATACAAGTGTTTCCTTGGGGTTGCCATGAAGTCACTTGGGCCCCCCAATTTTCCATTTTTATATTTTCTTCTATCAAGCAATTTAGCTAAAGTATTTTAGTGGACTTCATCCACCATTATGGAATTATAGTAGGGTTGATTTGACCATTAATCTTTAATTCACCTATCTTCAATTTACATTTCTCATTAGCGTACTTGTCTTCTTATTTGTTGAAGTCTCTTAAGACATGGAAATATGGTTTAGATGGGATATATTTCGCAAATTTACTAACTCTTTTCATGATGTTTTCCATAGATTTCTTGTTTGGAGGGAGCATTTGATCAAATGATGCTGGATTATGAGTGATTTTTTCATAACCTTAAGTGTGTTCACTAGATGTTATTTTTCTAACAAAATTCCTTGGCATAGACCATATATCTCTACTTGATTATTTGTCATATGACCAAGAAATCATGAGTACCTGAACATTTTTTCCTCCTCGGGGCCATAGAGCATCCCTCCCCCTCCTGACACCCCTATTATCGATGTAATTAGTAAACATATAAAAATTTAATAAAATTAATTAATAAATGATGGAAAAGTGCTATAATGGAAGCTACACACAAACCAAAATCAACATGATGTAGCTACAAACAAAAAAATGAAACAAATAATATTAATATTCAAAAATTCCGATACCAAAAATAATTCCCTACAAACCAACACTCAGACATAAAATCACAAGAAACTACAATTCAGCCTTTAAACCCAAAATTATTCACAATTTTATTCATTAATGAGAATGGGATTTTTTTCTCTTCTTGCTTGGCCAAAAAATTGCATTACATTCCTATTAATACTTAGAGAAGGAAAGATCTAGAATTTCTCAAGTGATAATTCCTCTCCTAGATTTTTGGACAAAATTGAGGAAAATCGTCTTGATTTTAGGAGCCTATTTTCTAAATACAATTAGTTTCCATTCCATATAGTTTCTAGAAATTTACATGATATATAAATTCTAGAGGCTTCCAAAAGTTAGAAATCACATTTTGAGGATACTTGTGAGATGTTCCTACACCAAACTCCTAGGGTACAAAAAGTTCATGGACTCTTATCCATGAGTCTATGTGCTTGTTTCATTTTACAGGTATCCCATACATTAAGTTGTTGTTGTCCACATGCCTTGCTTACATAAGTCCTTTTTTCTAACTACATTTTGTCGATTGTCTTCTTTACCTCATCTTACCTCCACCTAGGGATCTTCAGCATAAGCTTCCATAACTCATCCAACTCATTATCTAGTTATGTTATTTATTGGTTTATATTATTGTCCTGCAATTTTTGCTTTGTTCCTACATAAGAACTCATCGTGGTTGTTTCCATGTCTTCATCCTCTATATCTTTTTTCAATTGCTTCATCATGTTATCTTATTCATCTATTGCATCTTCCCTTATGGTATAATTTTCATCCATGTTGGGTTTTGTATCCACTCTTCCAGAAACTTTAATTCTTCATCATAATCAATTGGTACTACATATGGGTGTTGTCCTTCTACTTCAACATATGCATTTTGTTTCTCTGTCACAAAGTTGTTGCCTTTCATTCCTTATGTTGAGATTTTCTTACCTCTATTCTTTGCACTTTTTCCTACTTAAGAAAATTCTACATTTTCCTCTTCATTTATGATAGCCTTTAGTGGTTGTCCATATTCATAACCTACATAACCTGCATACACATGCAAATCCTTAGTTTCAAAATCATGAGACTACTTGGTCTTTGTTGATGCCTCTAGCATCTCTTCCTTCTGTTGGTCTAAATCCTCCCAACACTTCGTAAGACTTTCATCGAGTACCTCATCTTCTTTGGCATCTTCTTTAGGCATTGCTCCTTGATCTGGTTCACAAATTAGAACTCCTTTCCTTTTCATGGATCTGTGTTCATATGTAGTTCTACTGAGTTTTAATTCCTATGTTTTAACACACATTTTCACTTGGTGTATCACCTTCCTTGCATATAATTACACAATAAGCCACTGGACCTTGTTTTAAGTATATGTCGTTCTATTAAGTTTTTCCTCTGTTTTAACCCACATTTTCACTTGGTGTATCACCTTCTTTGCATATAATTACACAATAGGCCATTTAACTCTTTTTTTAAGCTTCCAACAATGACTCAGGCTCTCTCTTAACAATTCCATCAAAGCACTAATTCTTTCCTTCAAATCAACTATTCCTTTGTGCAATTCTTCATCACTCATCTTATTCCTTTTACTATCCATATGTTTTACAATATTGTGTACCTTCCAATGTGCTTGCCATGTTTTTGCTACACTATACAACATCCACAATGTAAATTCATGTATAATCAACTCCAGGACACAACATTACGCATTTCCGATAATGTTCAATTCCTTTCAACATTAGCTTGTGATAATGACACTTCCAACCTCTATACACAGTTCTACGGTCAAAACTCATCCAAAAAGTGATATGTAGCTTGTCCAAATCCACACATACAACTCAATACAATGCAACAATGATTCAATCTTACACATTGATGCTTTGATATCAAAATGATGGTAGAGCACCACAATGAAATATACACACACAAATCAAAACTAAATGATACAGTAGAAAATAATTTCATTCATAAAAGAGTTTGGGACCTCTGCCCCTTCTTGCTTGGCTTGACAAATACATTACATTCCTATTTATACTTAGAGAAAGAAAAATCTAAAATTCTCAAAAAATAATTACTCTCTTAAACTTTTAAAAACATTTAGAAAAAAATCATTTTTTAGAAAAAATATTATAAAAAAATTCCTAAATAAAATATTTTTTTTTTTTTTTTTCCTTCTCTTTATTTTAAAAACGTCGCCTAAAAATAAGAACACGTTAATTTAAAAAAACCTCTTTCACCTCACCCTTTTCTTTTCCAAAATTTTCAACCAAAAATATTAATTATGTTTTTATACACCATTGCATATGCCATGTATAACTCCAAAAAAGGAAGATTACCAAACGTTTGTGTTCCGTTGGCCTTGCTTCAAAGATTTCAATATAGCTTTGAAATGACTCCATATGCTACTTTCGTTGATACTATTTTACGGCATGTGCAGACAATAATGTGTAAATGTTATTTCCGATAGCCGGCGTTGATTTTCAGATGACAAACATGCCTTGCTTTTCTGGTATGCTGGACATTCAGAAGCATCTAGTATCTCCAATGACCTATAACTTTAAAAAAAAGGAAAATACATAAGAATGCTAGAAAGAGAGATTGGTGGCCATCAACTCAATCTCTTTACCATTAGCAAATTCATGGAAGTTCTAGGGCGTCTTTGTCCTTGTATAGACCATTACCATTTCCAAATTTATGGAAGTTTTAGGGCGTCTTTGTATAGACCATTACCATTTCCAAATTCATGGAAGTTTTAGGGTATCCTTGTCCTTGTATAGACCATTACCATTAGCAAATTCATGGAAGTTATAGGGCACTTTTGTATAAACTATTTGTTTTCATGTTGAGTTCATGAAAATAGGATGGAAATTAATGTGAAAAGAATTTTGAACAACATTAATGTTTGACAATTAGGTGTCCATATTGGTTTGTTGGATAATGATTAGTTTTAAGTCGTCTATCACTTAGAAAGTTTAAACATTTCTTTTCTCATCACTTTTAATTAAACATATAATTCTACATAATATATGATCATATAAATTAAAATATGAGAACTTCTTATAGTCATAATCAAAATTTCATATTTAAATTTAAACAAAGGTTACATAGTAGCTAGTACCTGTAGCTTAGCTTAAATATAGCTTAATTAAACTAGAAGATAATAAAAAAAAGTATTTATCACAAAAATAAAAAACTAATAAAATGTTGTATTGTTGAATACCATCACCAAAAATTAAGAAATATGATTAAATATTATTGTTTATATTCACATATATTTTATGTGCTTTATATATATATATATATATATATATATAATAAGCTATCTTAAATTGAAAATATGGAGAAAAAATTATAATTCATGAAAATGGAAATAATAGAAAAATGAAAAAAATCAAAATAAAAGCGTTAAATAAAAAGGAAATAAATTTAAAAACAAAAAATTAGTAACTAACAGAAATAGAAGTTACTAAAGAACCTATAATAAGACCTCAACCAATCACTTTACAAATAAATAAATTTAAATAATAACAAAAAATGAATTCCTAATATTAAACTATAGATAAACATAATAAATTTTTGGTCAAAGACAAACTAATACACAAGTCAAAGTAAAACATCATAATAACCATATAAAATTCAATATTTTTAGAATTTATATATCTATTATCTATATTAATCATATATATTATCAATAATATACATATTATATTAAAAAATTATAAAACATGTCAAAAAAAATTATATAATAAAATTTTAATAAGATTCAAAATAAATAAATATATATATATGTATATATATATATATATAAGAATTCAGATAAATTTATCTTAATTCTAAATCTATTAATTATAAAAAAATCAAATTTCAAATTATAAATCTCTCTTCAAATTTCACTTTAAAAAAATTATTTTTTTTATATTCCACTATTAAAGTAAAATTTATCTATTAAAATATTATTAATATCATAAGTAACCTGTGCTAAACATTATACATAACATGTGCAGTATACACTATCATTGTATATTATTGTTCACTCAATGTTATTCTGATCTTTAAATAGAAAATCACTAACCACTTTCTTTAGCTACTTCCTTTATCGCTGTTCTACGCTTCTTACATTATTGCAATAATCTTTCAGTAAAGTGGCCTTAGGATGTAGGGTTCTGAACATCATTGCATAAGTCTTCAATAAAGTTTCCTCGGGTGAACTTTGCCTTTAATTCACTTTGATAAAGAAAAGTTAGATATAGATAAAAAAAAATAAAAATTAATTAATAAAAAAAACGTTTTCATATTAATTTTTAATATTAATATCAAATTATAAATTATTCTCTAAGTTAAAATAATAAGAATATTACTTCTTCAACCATTAAGTTAAAATAATATCTATATATATTCTTATATATAATAGTCATTTTTTAAAAGTAATAAAAATAAATAAATTTTATATTATTCACTTACTTCTTCAACCATCAATATGGTCTAAATAACCGAAAAAAATAACATTAAAATCACAAAGCAATATGTTGTTAGTGTTAAATGATATGTTGAAATATAAGAAATAAAAAATACCTATAAAACTTATTAGTCAGGAAGCTTCATAATTAGGGAAGTCTTTCCCATCTCACCACGAGTTTTTATTAGAGATCTAAATTGTCTACCACATGCTTCGACAATCTATTCACCCCTAATGTAGTTTTCATCCAATATGTTGAAGAATGATGCATTAAAAATAATATTTCAAGCATTGTTTGAACAACATCATGGAGGGTAATGGAATTGGAGTCGAAGTCATCGAGGGCAAAAACAAGTAGGGTTCTAACCATTGTCATTCCTCCCTGCTTGTTGCAAATTTGTGTAGTGTTGTAAAAGATCATGACAGGTTTGGTTGCAAATTTGGGGTTTTGTTTTCAACGGTCATGGGTCGATTCATTATTTAAAGTGGTCATATGCAGATTTCTCTAGTATTTGTGGTAGATTAGAAGTTTATGTTGTTGATTCAAGGTTTTAGATATGGTTTTCTACTACCCCGACTTGTTATTGGCATGAATAATCTATTTTCTCAACCAATTATGTTGAGTTGATTGCTTATACAATGGGTGGTCTTTTCGACCCTAGCATGGATGGTCAATGCTCTCCGTCTCCTGGTATATTTGTAAAAGGGGCACATACAATTCCTTCTCTTGATTCAAGGTTTGTTTCCTCTACAAAGAAGAATGTTAATACACTTAAGGAAAGAAGGTTGATTGGTAAGTTCATCGAATTTGGCCCAATTATAGCTTTGTTTTAGAATGGATCTCTAACAATTGGGAAAATAATGGACCCATTGGTACTCTATATTATGGAAATGGTTATTTTTATTTTGTTTTTGAAAGTAAAGAGGAGAATATCAAATCTACATATTTGGGCCCTATTTCACAGTCTCTAAGGGAATGTTTCTCACCCATTAGACTCTAGATTTTAATCCTACCATGGAAATATATTATACGCTTGTCTGGATTAGATTGTCATATTTTTCCCTTATTTTATACGACAATGGTATTTTCAAAGCCATTGGTGACAAATTGGGTTATTACATTACTAATTCTTAGGGCAAGGACAATAAATTCTCATGTGCTAGAATTTTTGTTGAAATGGATTTTGCAAAAGGACTCCATGGGGTGATTTAATTTGGCTTCGAGGGATAATCCCATCTTCAGGATCTAGATTATGAGCATGTTCCGTTTAAATGATTTTTTTTCCATGACTATGGGCACTTTGCAAAACACTATTAAAAATCTCTAGCATCCTAGTCTCCTATCCCTCCACCATCTTCTCAAAAATAATGATGAGAAAGAAGCATCCAAACTAGTTCCAAGGAAGCACAGGAATCATCCCTCTAAAAGGCCTCATTCTAGAAGGCTTGAATCTCATTATCATCTTCCCTCTAGTAATATATATGCATATGTGAAGTCCTCAAAGGAAGAAGTTGAAGAAGGTAAGCTAGATCCATATCAATTTCCTTCAAGAAACATCAATTCACCCACTAAAGAAGATACTACTTTTGAGGATAGTGACAAAACCACTCCTTTAGATAAGAAGGAATAAGAGGCTATTTTGGAGGAAGAGAAGGAATTCAATCTCTTCTCTTCTCCTTCTTATTTAGATGTTCTAAAAATAAATCAACGATCTTCTTCTTCATTACCAAGAAATAGAAAAGATTGAAGCAATAAATCCTCAAAATCTAGTGCCCATAATTCTGTAGCCTCCTATGGTTCTAGTGGGGGTTCGATTTTGATTAAATCTTAGAAATGTTTTGTTTTTGTACCATCCTGTGCAATCAATTTGTAATAATATACTCCTATTCTAAATAAGCAATAGGATCGAGTTTCAAAAGGTCTAGTATTGGATCTCCCCAACTTATTCCTTTGTTGTGAGAGAGAGAGAGAGAGAGAGAGAGAGAGAGAGAGAGTTTGGAGGAGGATGAGGTCTAGTATTGGATATCCCCCACTTCTTCCTTTGTTGGGAGGAGGATGTGTGTGTGTGTTTGTGGGTGTGTGGGTGTGTGTGTATGTGTGCATGTGTGTGTGTGTGTGTGGGTGTGTGGGTGTGTGTGTGTGAGAGAGAGAGAGAGGGAGAGAGAGAGTTTAATGGTTTCCATGAGCCATAGGATTGGTATATTAAAATGTGCAAATATATGAATTTCACCATTCCTTGTTAACAATATATTATTCAAAAGGAAACTGTAATTTTCTTCATATCTTCTAAAAAATTTATTCACAACTTATTTTGTGGATTTTTTCAAAGGGAAGTAGAAGTGCATCAAGAAGAAATTCTTTAAGATGTGTATGGAAAGTTTTAATAATTACATGAATGAGTCAACATTGAATGAATGAAAATAAAATTAAACACATGGCTATAAAAACCTATTAGTAGAACCCTCACTTGAGAACATGTCATTAAATATGTTGAAAATATTAGCGAGAAAAGGGTTCCTTGATTTGTGCCTTAAACATTGGAGCCAAAATGAGTTCCTTCTTGTGCATGAATCGAGTTCCTAAAAATTAGGAGATTCCCTATAAATTAGGACGAGTTCCTATAATTTAGGGATTAGTCACTAAAAATTAGGATGAGTTAGGCTGCAATTAATTCTTGTGTTGAACTTGAAAGTCTAGCTCTTGATTTTCTAGTATGAGTTGATTGAGGAAAAACACAAGTGAGTGAATTTCAAGTGGTTTCCTTGAAGTGTTGGAATTGAAAGTCTAGCTCTTGATTTTCTAGTGTGAGTTGATTGAGGAAAAACACAAGTGAGTGAATTTCAAGTGGTTTCCTTGAAATAGGATGCATTGCATGAGCAGTTAACTCATGCTAACTCAATCAATTATAGAATCATTCCTTAATTAGAAAAATCACTAATTTTAACTATTCGAATTTCCTTTAAAAGGAGGAACGAAGAACAATTTTAATCATTGTTTTGGTGAGCACGAGTTGGAAGGAATGGATTCTTTGACTTGTGCCATAGTGAAAGATGCTAATTCAAATTCAGACTCATAGATACTTCAGTTAGTTTTCAGTTAACATGTATGATATGGCCTATCACTAGTTTATTGTTATTTAATTCAAGTTACATGCCTTTTAGTGAGTTGTGTACTTGTTGATAGCTAAAATTAAGTTGTATAGTAGAGTTAACTAATAGTGTATATTAGTTAATTTATATCTAGTTCTAGAATTGAGATAGACTTGAGTTCTTGAGTTTAGTTGAGTAGTTTGACTTTTGTTAACTCAACCGATTCTAATTTAACTCGTTGTGGCTACTAAATTTAGCCCTAATAGGTCATGTAATTTGAATTTCCTATTGGGATTAGATGAATTTCCTATATTATTTGGAGCTTGAGAAGCAAATAGAGAAAGAGGCTTGGGAATCAAGCAAAGCAATTTCCCTTGGAAATCGCACAAGGAAATAGGAGGATTTCCTATTTTCTAGGGGCCATATTTGCACTAGGAAATAGGAGCTCCTAGCAGGCCTTATTCACCTAAGTGGGTGACAAGTCTTGTCGAGAGTTTATCAATATTGTAAGGAGCTTTAGGATTGAAGCATATTATTTGTAATAGATCAAATTTCTTAGTTGATTTAATACAAGCAAGAAGGGTTTTGCCCAGTTGGGTTCCCCAGATAAATTATTGCGTTCTATGTGAGATTGTGTTTTTATTCATTGTTTTCTTTCCATAGAATTTTGGTAGAGAAATCTTGTTTCTTTTGCAAATAAGTTTTCTCTCATTAGCAGTTGCCAGGTTTCAAGGATTTTCTACATGGTATTAGAGTTGAAAACACAATGGAAATTGAGTTCCTTGATAAGATTCAAAGCACATTGGAGAGAAGATCATTTCATGCAAGAATTCTACAAGTGCAGGAATCATGTCATCCTATGCCTTGAGGACAGAGCATTCAATGAAAGGCACTTCAATTTTTTTTGCATGGAAGGAAAAAATGGAGGTTGTGTTAAATTATAATGGGGTTTTGGAATAAATCAAGACTAATATTCCTAAACTTGATGCTTTAGATGCAAAACAACTAACTCAATGGAAGAAGGATATTGACCAAATCTAGGAGGATGATCCTAGAAGGAGTTAGAGACCATATCATTCCAAAGTTGCATGGAAAGGATACACCATTCTAGATGTGGAAGGCCCTTAATAATCTGTTTGAAAGCAGTAGTTTTTTGAAGAAAAATTGTCTTCTGTGGAAAGAAGTAAACTCCCTAGAACCAGTGGCTTGATATAAAAACAACAGAAACAAAAGTCTTGTGCTTTCCTTAGAGAACTTAGAACATGGAGGAAAAAATACCTTGAGTCCAACACAACTTTTCCTCTTCTCCCTGCTTGTGAACTTTATCTCCAAACGCTATAATTGAAACCTACAAAACAATTATAACAAGCACAAGAAATACAAGATACAAATAACATAGACTAATTTCTCTAAACAATGAGTCAAGAAGGAATTGAAACACATATGCATCAAATAGACATAAGTATAAGAAAACAAATACTTTTGTATTAATGAGATGTAACATTACAACCCTTTTATAGATTTTGACCATGTAGATGTCTCCCACCAAACTTGTCCTTCCTTAGCCACAAAGCAAGCCTTCAATCACAACTTAAGGATGGTAATGGATCCTTAGGTAAAAAGAAGCAACATCAGGGCATAACTAAGAGTCTCGAAAAGAAAACTCAGACTCCATGGGAGGTAGTGAATTTATAGGGTAAATAGGGTAATTTGGGTTTTATCAATCTAGGACTTAGATCCACCTATGAAGGAGGATAAGCTCTAAGGATAAGAGATAATACCTATAGAATACGAATTCAATATCTCAATCAATAGTAAATGGTTAAAGCCACCTTAGAAGCTTATGGAAAGAGAAGATTCGTAATTATTTTTTATTTTTCCTGATATTATAGAACCATTGTACCTGCAGTGAAGGAAACATGCACTGGTCAGTGTAGTTTCTTATTTATGCAGAATGCAACAATGCAGGTTACTAGAAGAGAAAGTGTGATGGGTCCAAAAACTAGGTTTTTGAGTTGATTAACCCAAAAAACTTGGACTCTTTGGAGAGATAATGCTTAAGGATTTGCAAAGGGATGATTTCAAGGTGTCAAGGATGTTGATTGATCCAGTTTCTAGGCCATTTGAGCAGATGTGACAAAATGACCTGTAAGAGTAGTGATGCTAGAAAAATTGCTTTGATGAAAAAATTGATGATCGAAGAAAAAGGGTATGATATAGTATTTAGCAATGGGAAGGCCTACCTCAAGCATTTTTCTCCAGGTAAGGTCAAGAAAAATAGTGTCAGGATCAAGAGCCTCTAAAAATTGGATGTGGATGCATGTGCAACCTTGAGGAGAAAGGAATATATTCCTCAAAGTAGAGATGTGGTGGTTGAGCGAGAGAAGGATAGAGCTCTCAAGATGGAGCCTCATCCGATATCTCAGTTTCAGTCTAATCTAGTTGGTATTTTGGATGACTAGTGAGATGATGATGAGGACCAATCAGAGACTTCCAGTATAAGGAGAGTTCGAGCCAAGTGGGAAAAGGATTTGGTTCAGGGATCCTAGAAGAGAGTTGAGTTTCCTAGCATCAAGAAGCAGACACCCAGATACATAGGGTACATGCCACTATCTAGTTCAGAGGGAGAAATTGTAGCAACAGAGAACTTGGGAGAGGTGAATATAGATCTAGGTGGATGAATTTTTTTGCATGAAGTCCTTCCTTGATAAGAGGGAGTGTTAAAAATGTAGCAAGGATTGGCTTGTTTGACTTATGCCTTAGTCAAAGATGCTAATTCAAATACAGTCCCATAGATAGTTGAGTTAGTTGTCAGTTAAAATGTGTGATGTGGCCTATCACTAGTTCATTGTCAGTTAATCTGAGTTACATGTCTTTCAGTGAGTTGTGTACTAGTTGATAGCTACAATTTAGCTATATAGTGCAGTTAACTACTAGTTTATGTCAATTAACTGATCTCTACTTCTAGAATAATGATAGACTTGAGTTCTTGAGTTTAGTTGAGTAGTTTGACTTTTTTTAACTCAACTAATTCTCAGTTAACTAGTTGTAGCTACTAAATTTAGCCCTAGTAGTTCATGCAATTCGATTTCCTATTGCCACTGGATGAATGCACAAATCTATTTATTCATCGTACACATATTTTTGTTGTGTGGAGCTTGGGAAGCAAGGAGAGCAAGAGGCTTAAGGATCAAGAAGAACAATTTCTCTTAGAAAATGCCTAAGGAAATAGAAGAATTTCTTATTTTTTAGGGGCCATATTTGTGTTAGGAAATAGGAGCTCCTAGCTAGCCTTATTTGCCTAAGTGTTAGGCAAGTCTTGTAGAGAGGTTATCAGTATTATAGGGAGCTTCAGGCTTGAAGAAGATTCATTGTAATAGATCATATTTCTTAGTTGATTTAATATAAGAAAGAAGGATTTTTCTTAGTTGAGTTCCCCAGAAAAATTATTGTGTTCTATGTGAGGTTGTGTTTCTATTCCTTGTTTTCTTTCCATAGAATTTCTAGAGAGAAATATTGTGTCTTTTGCGGATCAGTTCGCTCTCATTAGCAGTTGCAAGGTTTCAAGGATTTTCTACAAAATCGACAACCATGTTACTAGAGTTGGACTAATAAGTAAGAACTTAGACTAAAAGATTATGAATTTAATTTTTTGAAAGTGTAAAAATCAAATTTTCTAAAGTGAAAATTTTGATTTTGAAAGTGTGAATATTGGTTTCTGAAAGTGTGAATTTCTAATAGTTTCAATTCCAAAAATGTGAATTTCAAATAATATCTATTCCAAAGGTATGGATTTTGATTCCAAAAGTGCTAATTCTGATTATAAAAGTGTCAATTTGATTCCAAAATTGTGAAATTCAATTCCAAAAGAGCCAATATTGTTTTTTTTTTAATCATAATCGAGTTATTTTATTGATCAAAATGTAAAACTTAAGCTCATAGGGAAGATACAACATACCAAAATTATTGAACAATGTCCAGAGTCTACAACAATTTGGTCAGAGGCTAGGCTATTTAGAGAACACATAGACACTAAAACTTTTAACTATATAGATTCTAAAGAAAAAAAAAACAATAATTGGAAAACTTTGTGAAACATTCAAATTAGGTCAAAATAGTATCATCATTGATCCAAAAGAAATTTTCCTTCTCTATTGCATTAACTGGTATATTGAAATTTCAGAGCTTAGGTGCAAAAGGTAAGTCATCTAGATTACTAAATTAACTAATGGAGGAGATCGAGGTCCTAGAGGTCCTCCTTATTTTACCTCTTCCAATTGGCTTCACGAACATCTGATTTCATTATCTACCTATTAAAGTTGTTATCAATGCTAGATCAAGATATCCATGATTGTTGCAAGTTGAGCCACCATGTAGGTTTTAACCCTATATAGATAATACCTGGAAACAAATTATTAAACAAAAACAGAAAAGATACAATGGAAATCAAAGAAAATATACAAAGATATTTTTTTACTCGAACACAAAACTAGGAAAACCATATTCGTATTTCATTATATTCCAATACAATGCTACAATGCAATATATACATGTCATAGCATTCATAACCCCCTAACCAATTAACCTAGGATTAGAATATAACCATATTTCCTTTGACTAGATCTACAAAACCATGGGAAAAACCAACATGCACTTGAAAATCACTAACAGTGAAAACACCAAAAATGGAGGCAAAAAACTGCTAAAAAATAAATTGGGTTACTGCCTCGAACCCCATGAAAAGGGGTTATCAACCCCTATTTCTCCCAGTGCATCCACATTTCACATGGAGCTAGTCATGAAAAGAATATAACAGATACCCAAGATTCTCCCACTTGTTGTTTTCTTTACCTATATGGGGGTGCAAGAGTACACAATCACCAATATAGGGTAATAACACCCATTTTTTCTCTACACCGAGAGAAATTCTAGTGCTTACAAACTTTGTCAATGTATTTGCAACATTATTTGAAGTTCCCACCTTTACCAACAACACCTTTCTGTCTTTAATGATATCCATCGCAAAGTGATATTGAACATCAATATGATTTGTCTTCGAATTATAAGCAAGGTTCTTTTCCAAGAAAATTGCATGTTGGTTGTCACAATATATCCTTATATCTTGTTGTACCAACCCCATACTTGGACACAATATATATAACCAAATTTCTTCCTTTATTGCATGAGTGGCTATCATGTATTCAACTTTTGTAGTTGAAAGTGCAACTACAATCTATCTCTTTCTCATCCAACTACTTGCTCCTCAAAATAGTTTAAACACATACCCACTTGTAAATATTTTGTGATCCATATCTCCAACATCAAAAAAGTAACATATGTCTAACACTTTGTCCAATCCTGGACTTCCTTGGTAGCACAAACCATAATCACTAGTGCCATGCAATACCTAAAAACCTGCTTTGACATGAACCTGCTAAATACACCCATTGCATGTGCAATGCTTGTTCTAATATAGATTGTTGCATACATCGAAATTCCGTTTGCACTCGCATTTGGAACATGAGAAATTCCCTCTTCCTCTTCCTTTGACTTGGGACACTATTCTGCAGATAAATTTACACCTACAAGAATAGGAACCTTCACTAGTTTACTATCCTACATATAAAGCCTTTGCAATATTGTCTCAACATACTTCCTTTGATTTAACTAGAGTTCTATCTTTGCCTGATCTCTTTTAATTTCCATTCCCAAAACAAAATTTGCAGCACCGAGATCCTTCATGTCGAATTTAGAGGACAATTGGGTCTTCATATCTTGGATAATTTCTCTATCATTTCCAATCAACAACATATCATCCACATACAAGACCAAATAAATAACACGATCACCAAGTAATTTAAAATACACATAGTGGTCTCTTTTCTCCTTGTGAAGCCAAGTCCATGTACATATGTATCAAAATTTTGATACCACATCCTTGGTGATTGTTTTAATCGATAAAAATATCTTTTTAGCTTGCATACAAATTATTTCTTACCTTTCACTACAAAGCCTTTTGGATGCTTCATGTATATTTCTTCTTCCAAATCCCCATGTAGGAATGTTGTCTCAGTAGCCATATATTCTACCTCAAAATCAAAAGCAACAAAAATAGATAAAAGTAATATAATAGAAGCTATATTTTCAACAAGAGAAAAATTATCATCAAAATCAATTCCTAACACCTAGGAATAACCTTTTCCCACTAATTGAGCTTTGTATTTCTCCAATTTTCCTTTTGCAATCAACTTCTTCTTAAACACCCATTTGTTGCTAATGGATTTTTTTTCTAGCTAGTAACTCCACCAAGTACCAAGCCTCATTCTTGTCCAAGGCTTCCATTTATTCCTATATATGAGATAGATAGGAAGGAGGAACAACTAATCCTCTCTGTACTTTCTAAACTTGGTTCTCAATATGATGTCTTTGTTTCTTCTTTACATACTACTAAACACATTGCTAAGCATTAGAGGACTCCATCTTTGGATGATTCCATTGAGTCCTTGTAAATGAGTAGAATAAGAACATACAAATTGGATTTATTAAGCCTTACACATCCTATGCACTTACAGTGAAGGATGATAACAAAAAAGAAACTAATAAAACAAGGGATCTTGATCATATAGATGGAGAAGCATCTCAATCTAGTGAGACTAATATTCCAAAAGGAGAAAAAAAGTGTAGCTACTTCAATAGGGGGTTCCATATAGAGATTTTTTTATGGTGAAGAAAATTAATCTAATGGTCAAGGCACTTTAGCAACATAATGTAGATGTTTATATTCTAGACAATGTCAAGAAGAAGATTGAAGATAAGCCATTAGAGTATTAAGGTATGGATGATGCTTTTATTACTATTGCTTCATAATCTGATAAATTAATTTTGGACTCATGTTTCTCTGATCATATGGCTACCTCAAAGTTCTTCTTTGATACCTTGCACTAGTCGTACTATAATAGATTCTCCAACATCTCTTTTTGAGGGAGATCTTCAAGATGATTGTGCACACTCTTCAGACTATATTTTTTTATCAAATTTTAGGATATTATTTGGAATTCCATCAAAAACCAATTATCAATATAGATCAAATTCTATAGAGGGCACGTAATATTCTATGGTAAGCTAGTTATCTAGTGGGTCAAACTTCCAAGTCACAAGGAATTAGTTTTCACTTTATTGGTATTCCATGAACTCTCATTGTTATTCTTAGAAAGTACAAAGCTTAATAAAAAACAAAAAAATTATCATATGATGGTATAGGACATATGCAAGGATATATTCATGATGGGGTTGATCATAAACACCATATTTCTTCATAACAACTATATATTTGACACAATATGCATTTTATTTTGACAAGGGGAGTGGTTCTTCCCATTGGGTTTTCCCTCTTTTCCTCACTCTTCTAATATTGTGTCTTCGTTAGTTTTTTCATGAGAAACTAACATGACTACAAATTTCTAGGACCTAATTATTGTTTTTTTGTTGTACATGAGTACCTAACATGGCATAGAAATGTCAAACCTCATTCACTAACATACTCCCCGGTTGGGCTTCAGGGAGGGTTGTTGGGGTACATTACACACAATAGTTTATGAATACCTCATCAATACCTACACTATAGACATAATTATACCATATTCTATACATTATTAGGGGCACAAATGACCACTTTTCATTCACTAATAGACATTCCCTATCATTCAACACATTTTCTATTTTTAGTGTTTCTTATTTTTAGCAAGTCTATTTTTAGCAGGGGTGCCACCTAGGATGACATGTGGTGCTAAATAAACATGGTTGTAGGATTACATGTCTATTTCTACTCCATAAATTCATACTATCTTATGGCTAGGATTTCCTATAGTGAGTTCACACTTCCTTCCTACTTTGTAGTGGTTAATCATCATTTGTGTCTCTCCTCCCCTTGGTAATTGACTTTTAGTCCTATGTTGGATTTTAATTTATTAGTATTTTTCATGTGAGTTTTATTAGTTAGTTCTAACTGATTTCTAACTCCAATTCCATTTCACCTCATTTTAGGATATTTTGCTCATTTTGGGTCTCCCAATGTAATTTTGACTTGTTTGCAACTACGGAAAGCACTTTTGAGTTATACTAAGTGCATGCACATGGAACCCCAAACTAATTTTAAGTGGTTTTCCACAAAGAGAGCCTATATATTGTATTCATGTTTGGAAATAACAAATCATCATATTTTATTAGTAATTCAAATAGTCTTCTTGGTTCACTAGTCAATTTCTTAGAAGTTTTATTCTCTCTTATTTCTTGTTTTGCAAGTAGTTAGTCTAGTATTATTTTATTTTTTCACACTTATACCCTATGATTGTGCTTAAAATCTAACAAATATATGCATACCTCTGATATCTACTAGCAATTAAAAACCATCATGGCTAAATTTTTAATGGAGTGCTTTAAAACTCAATAGAAGAAACCCATTGTGCATGGATAAGATGCAAAGGAATATAAGGAAAATCACTAAAAGGGTCTCCATATTAGCTAATAAGCTTGCAGATATATATTTTTCAAGCTTTGAAGAGGATGATGCATTCCTTGATACCATTCAAGTTGATTCCCCATCCAGGTATATGTTTTATAGGTTCATTTTTGTTACATGTGCTAGCAGTGAGGTTGCATCCGTAGAGAGAGTTAGCTATATGTTTGATAGTAAGATGTTAGATAGAAAAATACTTAATCATCCTTCAATGTCTTTCATCAAATTCAAATTGTTTTCTTACACAAAAGCTTTGTTGGTATGCTGCTGGTCTAGTTTCCCAAGTGGTAGACCAATAGGCACAATTATATATATCTATCTATCTATCTATCTATATATATATATAGATATATATATATATATATATATATATATATATATATATATATATATATATATATATATATATCTATAGTGAAGTAATACAAATGATGTTTGATTTAGAAAAAAAACAATAATTATCATGTCTTAAAAATTAAAATAGTAGTCATAACTCTTCTTAGCTTGGGAATAATTTATTCTAGAAAAATGATTTATTAAAAGGAATTTCTGAACTTCTAAAATGGGATCTAGTTTGAAGGATGAATATCTAAGTTCAAGATTTAACTTAGTAAAAAAAGGGAAAACAAACCCCAACCATAAATTAGTTCCAAGAAGTGAAGATTATAAAAAGATTTGAACATGAGAGAGAGAGAGAGATCATTCCATCCGACATTTATTTTCTATTTTGTGAGGGTATTATATTTTTGAAGAAATTTCCCTTCTTTCATCCCAATCTTTGATCATAGAGGTTTATTAAGATTATTGTTCATTTATAAAGAGAATCCCTTACTACACTCTCCAAGTTTACTTTGAGGTTATTATTATTATTTTATTTGGTCCATGGGAGCCCCATCGTAGTCCATTTGGATTGAAACATTTCATTTTATCATTTAAATACTAGGAACATTGTGTTATGCAATAGGTGCAAACTTCATTCAAACTTGAAATTCAATTTGTGATTTTTTTACTCTTACATATAACTATTCTAGGAGTTCATAACATCTATGGCTCCAAGACTTTATATGAGTGCAGGATCTCATGTATGTTTCTCCTATGCATATTATGATTTTGAATGAATGAAATAATTTAAATCTCTCTAAAATTATGGACTATCAATATTATTTTGTATTTATGAATATTTCTTCAAATATATTTCCATCATTGTTTGAATGGATAGATGTGATGGAATGGATTTAGATATTTTTTTACGAGGTTATCATCTTTTAATTTAAATATGTCTTTTACTTTTCCTTTTCAACAACTTGGTCCACTTGTAGGTGCAAAAATAATGAGAGCTTAATTTTATTGTTTGCAAAAGTAAATTGAAAATATGTGTGAGAAAGAGGAGTACCACCTCTATAAAAACATAGAGGGAATCCTAATACTTCCCTAGGAGGTTGAATCTTGTCCTTGACAAGAAAAGCAATCAACAAGTTTCACCTTCTTTGATTTTCATTCAAGTTAGCTTGGATTTGTAGACCGCACTATTGAGAGGGTTATGATCTTATTCTTCAATGCTGAAGTTGTGAAATGTGTGTGTGTGCAATCTTACCTCAATATTAACACAAATTATGTAATAAAATTATAGCAAAAAAAACCATTATATCACAATAGTGAACAATCACAACATCACATGAACACAAAGAACTAGATTTGGAACCAATGTGCCAAAAAAAAACCACTAAAAATATGTCGCTTTTTGTTTACAATTGATGAAAAAGGAAATGCATGTTACAATACCAAACTCCATACCCACTAAAATTCAATTTATGTGTAATAAGATAAAACTAAAAATGCTAATTTACATTAACAATACAAGAGCTCTCTATAACCTCCATAGTATCACACATAATTGTTGAATTAGCAACCTAATTCATCTTGGATGGAAAAATAAAATGAAAGTAGAATATTGCAAATAAAACAAAAGATACACATTGATAGCATATTATTACAATGCAAATAAAATAAAACACAAGATACACTATTGATAGCCAAATTAAATTTTATTAATTATATGATAGTGAAAAACAATACAATGTACATAGCAATAAAGTGGCTAGAATGACCATATATTCTATTATCTAAGAACATATGTGATGACTATGGTCATTCACAAAAATAGTATAAGACACTCAAACTTCATTTAATAGTAATTCCAAAACCTTAATATGCAAGAACCAGAACCATAACATGAAGTTAGGCATGAACAAGGATACTAAGTTAGATGAATCTATGTTGTCAAAGAAAGGCCTTGCCAATATCAATTTTTTTTATTTTGGTGCTCCATGTTGGATATTCTATAATTAACTATAAATAAAATCAATATATTGGAAAGAGACACTGTGTAAAACCATTGCAAAATGTATGGAAATACCTCTAAAACTTTCAATACTAGGAGCATTTCTAAGATTATCATAGATGGCCACCTAGATCACAATCTAATGGAAAACCAATGACTAAAAATAACATAATGGTTCCATATACCAGAGGGACAATAATTTTTCATGACCTCTTTGTATCATATTATAGACACATGGACTTATAAGTTTACATTAAATATGCATGAATAGTTGGATATTGTCAACTTTTATAATAGGATATAATGCCCATTTCTTGGGAAAAAGGATATAAACGTTCATTATTCTTATTTTTCTCTCCAATAAAATTAATCTATTTTATGCAATATTAATTCAACTACATGATACATATTGTACACAAGGATGCCACCTAATAGGCTATGTTACTATAAATATTCATAACTACTTTAGCAAGTTTAAAATTAATCATATCTTTAAATCCCATACAATACTTATCTAACATTTGAATGTTTTATAACATCTAAACTATTCTATCCTATTCAATGTCTTCAAATTAATTTGTGAATGAAAACCATTCCATTTGTGTGTCATTGGTCAATTTTGTGTCTTCAAAAATTTGTTCATGGCAATCTTAAAAAAAGGTCAAGGGCCTACAAGGGAGTTAAGGGGGTGGTTTATGTTATAATCACTTGTGATGTATTTTATCTTTTCAATGTTTCATGCACTATTTATTTAGGACATATTTGAAGAAAGATTTATCCTCTATCCAATAGGATATCTTTCATATAAATATATTTTCAGATGTATGAAGAAAATACAAATCACAATCATCTTTTTATCTACTATAGTTTTGATCTTATTCCTTTGCACTTATTATTCCCTTTCCAAATTGTGTACACATTTTAATTAGTCTTCAACTACTTATATTCTACTTTTCTATGAATTCTTCTTATCCTCTACAAGCCACACTCAATGCCCAACTTTCTCTATTGCACTACAATTCCAACTTGAATACATCATGAATACCTAGTTTAATGTGGACACTACCCTATGGAAAGAAAATATATACTTGTTAGCAACCCTCCAGGTCATGTCCCACTCAATTACTATATATCATCATTATCCTATTGAGCTTGAAGCTCTAACTATCTGACTTTGACTAGATATCTATTATTTTGTAACCACCCCTCCTACATTTACCCAAATTCACAAGATCACAAGGGTAAGCATGAGACGAGTGTCACTATGACATGACCCAACATCCAATTTCCATTTAAGGAAGTGGATCCTACAATATGACCACAAACTTACATCCTAGAGGACTACAAATCACCCAAGAGTTGAACAACCACCCCAAGTGGTCAATCCCTAAGTTGGAACCTTATTTCGCTAACCTAGACCCACAACCCCACCTTCGACACTACCTCCATGTGGTTATGAGGCTATAATTGTTCTCACGGGCTTGCCTCCTTTCGGTTATGGCCTAAACTCTCCAATTATGAGCATGAAGTCCCATGATTTGTGCCGCCTTTTCAGGATAGCTTCTAGACCACTGCCCATAATTTCCTGAAACTTTCCAAAATGCAAACAAAGTTAATGGTGATGTTATTCAATCAAAACTCAAGCAATAACTTGACCCAAATATTCTTAATCCATAACAAACATTTTTTCAAACATATGGAAAACATGTAAGATACAAGTCATGAATGCATATCTGATCATAAACTGAGAGTCATCTAAGAATCACCGAGAAGGATCTAAACCCTCTCTCTAGCTAGTTTCAATAACACTAATTAGCCCATACATTAATCAACAATTTGATAACTAAGAAAATCATGACAAGAGCTATAGATAACATACATCATGTAACAAACATATAACCAACAAATAACTAGCATGGAAACCATGGAAACTTAGTCATAACATCATCAACATAATCATACACATATTCATAAATCACATTAGGAAGATAATTCTTATTAATATATGAAAATACCAACCAAGTCAGGGACTTCCACGTACCAATAGACCATAGATTGGGCTGAACCAAATCCCTCTTTCAGCCAATAACCCCCACCCCATATTCCCATGAATGTGGGATCATATGGATTAAACCAAAACAGAACCAAACTAGGGATTCTAGAGGCCAAACCACCTCAACACTCAACACTAGTGATTCCACCTCTACAGTCAGACATCACTAACACCAACCAGATCGGTCTCAACCCAAGTGGTCGAGGGATCCATGAACTAGTAACTCAACCCACATCCTTTGAGGTCTCTAGAGCATTTGTCCAACTTGGCTCCAGGGACTATTAACTCAACCCACCAAGGGATACAAAGTGTTTATCCCAACCTAGGATCCAAGACTAGTCACTTAACCCAAGTTGTTGCAGGGCTTCTAGAGTGTTTGTTCCAACCCACCACCATCGAGAACCTATGCACCAATAAGAAAACAACAAGTGAAAAATTCACAACGAAATGGATATCCAGGAAATGGAAAGGAAAGGCTAAAACCATTTTCACTCTAGGTAAATATCCATGCCAATGAAAACACATAACCATAAAATCACATGCATATACCATGCATCCATAAATAAACAAGGAAATCACACATGCAACCTGTTACCTACAAAGAAATCCAGTTGTAGTTGCTGATCCAAATGTTCCCTTGCACTTTCTTTCTTTCCTTTTCCTTCTTTCTCCAAATATAGGTGAATACTAGAGTGCTACAAGCATGCTCCAATAATTCTCTAAGTGTGCAAGAGTGTGAGAGAAGGAGAGAATGAAATGAGAGCTCCAAAACTACATTGACCAAAGCTCTACTTACCAAAATATAAACCAAGAAAAGATTTGAACTGATCCTCATAAGCCTTTTTATTATTGAGGACTATATTTTCTTCATTTTCCTTCAATTTCCTCTAGTTTCCTTAGCATGCAAATGTGTCTCTCTTCACCTTCCTTTTCTCCTATTTTCCTTTATTTTCATAAATAAAATGTTAATTATTGCCTCTTTTCCTTAGCCAATTTCCTTAGTCATTAATTAAATTGAAAGTGATCCTCACTATAATATCTTCCCACCATTCATCTTGAAATACATGTCCCATGACCTTAGTCTTGTATTTTTTACAAAGAAAATCAACCAGGGGCTATTACAAACCCCTCTCCCTTGTGGGAACATCGTCCTTAGTGTTCTATGGCATCTATGACTAGAAAAATGTTGAAAACAAAACATTCTTCCTATGGAGATTTATAACATAGATCAATGTGATATTTACAATGGCATCCTGCTGAAAACATGACAATCATACCATTTACTGGAGCTTTATAACAAATCTCATTATGGTATTTATAGTCGTAACCACATATAGTTATACACAATTTCCTCAATCAAGAAATAATCATACTCTCTATGGAGCTTTATAACCATAGCTCAATATAGTATTTACAATAACATACACATATACATTTGCACATTTTATCTAACCAGCAAAACAAAGGATGCGGTTCCCACATAAATCAACAAGGGAATCCATAGGCTTACACCTCCACCCTAAAAATTAGTATCATGATTCACCTCCTTCCCAGGAAGTCTGGAATCCACTGCCAAAGTCAAACCTGCATAAAATGTCTAGCGCTACTGATTTGTTGTTGAATGTTAGTTTTTCTGTGCTAATTTCAACTTCAGAATTAAAAACAATTGTTTATGTTTTGCTTCATGTGCATAGGTTTCCTTTATTGTGTTCGTGAATGAACAGGTAAATTTATGTTAAATTCATGAGAAAAATAGCATGAAAGTAAAGTGTTGAACAATAGCAAGCAAATGTACAACAAACCATCAAAATGAACACTTAACATAGTGTTTTCATGAAGGAGTTCACCCCTCCTGCGCTACATCTCCTTGGTCTAGCTTCCATGGCTTGGGCCTCTCTATTAGCTCAAAATGGAAAAAAAGTGTTGTTTACAATGCTCTACTTCTCCTGAAACCTACTTCAATGTGCTCAGAACATCAAAATCATATCTAGGGACACCTTTTCTTGATCCCAATTTGGTTGAATTTTGCAAAATTCATGGCAAAAATTGTTTCTCCTAGTAAAACTCCACTAAAACTGGAGGAACTCTAGTTAACTCCACTAAAACTGTAGTTAGCGTCAATTTTGTAGGGACCACCAGATTTTCCTCCATGCTAAACTTGCAGTTTAATTAGTGGATAAGTTAGATTAATTAGGCGTAATCGTAATTACGCTTTAAGTGCGCTTTAATGGCACGATTAGGCTAACCATTAGTCTGCGGTTTAGTGGAGGTGTCATATGGTGGTGGTAAATGCCACGGTCACGATTTTTCGTTGGCCGCCAGTTCTACTAATTGCTGGCTGGCAGTTTTCGAAACTGGTCACATGGAGAGGGCTGGCCCGTAGGCTGGCGCCCTCCTCCCCCCAACCGTCAATGTATATTACCATAACTATAAGTGACAACCATGATATGTTAAGACACATGCAATGGTATAGTGGTAAGTCAAGTGGTTTAATCGGGTGATGTTGCGGGTTCGACTCCGCCGACCTGCCCAATATTTTGTTGTAGTGCACTGATATGCCGACCTTTGGGGAGGGACACGCGGTGGCCTTCGGGCTTGCCACATGTCCCCTCCTCATTGGTCCACCTCAAACCAATTAAATGAATCCAACTTACCATACCATCAACCAAACTTAACGTGCCACTTGGAGTGATGATATTGGACATTGATCAACTTTGAACCTGCCACATCAGTAGTACGGACTGTTGACTGTGCAATGACCATACCTTTTTTTGCAAAAATTCTTATGTTTCACAAAGCGGACAAAATGTGATATCTTCCTCATACACACTCATTTTTCAGTGAAACGAGTTGCGTTGGGATCGTATCAACGACAAAGACGCGATCATTTAGGTTTCGAGCAATTCTGATAAATTTGACAAAATATACTATCAATTGTTCAGCAGGTGAGGGTACAACTTTCTCACCTTCTCAATCTGCAACCATTTGGCTTTAGAAGGATTTTGTCCCTTTAGTCCCACTCAAAGGTATTTGACATTCCCTCTCTTTGAAGTTTTGTTTCTTCTATCAAGTATGAGATCTTACTAAAGTTCATCAAGATATTCTAGTGAGAAATCATCTATTGATGGAAGTTGAACATGCTCTACTTGATCATCAATCAAAGGAGGCTCAAACAATCTCAAATTTTCAACATTAATAACAGAGTATATTTGCATATAAGGAGGCAAATCTAGCTTAAATGCATTGTTTCCAATATTTTCCAGAATTTTAAAAGGACCATAACAGATTGGCTTAAGCTTTTTACCTTCCCCTTGAAGTCTCTCTTTTCTAATATATAACCAAAATTCATCTCCACTTGAGATTTATGATCGACACGGTGTTTTTCATGCATTGCCTTGTAGCTTCTCTGACTCTTTTCAAGTTGTTCTTGCACTGTATGATTTATCAAATCAATTTGCTCAATGAACTTCCTTGCCTTGTCGATGTCGCTATGACCATCGATGGTGACATCTTTCTCAAAGATGAAGTCCAATGGCGATCTTGGCAAGTACCCAAAACATACCTCAAATGGCAATGTGTTTGTGGAAGAATGCTTTGCCCTATTTTATGCATGTTGTATGTAATGCAACTGTTCATCCCACAACTTGGGATGTTTGTTGCAATATCCTCTAAGAAGATGAATGACTGTCCTGTCAACCACCTTGGTTTGTTCATCTATTTGCAGATGAAAGGTTGTACTCTTCTTCAACTTAGTGTCCATCATGTCCCACAAATTTGGCCAAAAATTCCCAACAAATCGAGAATCTCAATTGCTTACATTGGAAGTAGGAAGACCAAAATGAACCCACATATTGAAAGAAAAGATGAGTTGTTTGTTCAACTGTAATTTGCTTTTTACATGGCATTAGAATACACATCTTGCTAAACCTATCTATAACTACATACAAGTAATCATGACCTTTTATTGACAATGGAAGACCTGCTACAAAATCCATTGAGATACTCTCCCATGGACGTGAAGGTACCAGAAGTGGAGTGTACAATCCTAGTTTTCTATTACTAGGCTTAATTAGTGCACACAAAGAACATCCTCTAATGAAACGAAATACATTATCAAACATGCATGGACAATAAAAATACCTTTGGAGATTCACTACTATCTTGCCTACACCAAAGTGTCCAACAATCAATGAAGTGCGCACCTCCCATATGACACTATTTCTTTCTCCCTGTGGAACACGAAACTTGCCCAAGTGATACAACAAACTATTATGTACATGGTAATCTAACTCTTCAATTTTGTTTCCTTGCCTCAAGCTTGCATACAGATCTTGAAAGTCAATATCATATGCATATTTCTCAATGTAACTTTCATGTAAAACATAATTGTGCTTGAGTATAATAGATGAATTTACAATAGGCCTAGAAAGAATCAGCTACCTTATTGTAGATTCCCTTTTTGTACTTGATAACAAAATGAAATTGTTGTAAAAAACCCATCCATCTAAACTGTCATGATTGCTGCAACTTTGACTGTGATTGTAAGTACTGCAATGGTTGATGGTCGTTATGGATAATGGTATCCTTCCCTATCAAGTAGTGTTTCCTTTTTTTAACACTTTGTACCAATGCGTAAAGTTCTTTGTCATAAGTGGGATAGTTAGTCATAGCTACATTAAAAATTTCAGAATGAAATGAAATGGGCTTATCGTGCTGCATAAGAACTTCTCCCATGGCATAATCACTAGTATCCATTTGAATCTCAAATAGCTGTCTAAGATTTGGAAGAGCCAATACCGGTGCTAAACTGATCTTTTGTTTTAAAGCATCAAATGCTTTTCGCTGTACATCTTCCCAATGGAAGACTTTCTTGACACTAGTCAATGCATGTAGTGTAGCTGCAATGGAAGAAAAATTAGCAAAAAATTTCCTCCAATATTGTGTTGCCACTAGAAAGCTTCTTACCTCTGTAACTGTATTAGGCTTGGGCCAATTCATAATGACCTCAACCTTATAGGGGTTTATGTTCAGCTCACCTTCTCCAACAATGTGTCCCAAATACACTAAATAATTCTTGCCAAATTCACACTTAAACATCTTTAAAAACAACTATTCTTTTCTCAAGACATCAAGTACTTTGTTCACATGCATGACATGTTCATCTATGGATTTGCTGAATATGAGAATATCATCTAAGTAAACAATGACAAATTCATCTATAAATGGTCTCAATGCATCATTCGTAACTCACATGAAAGTAGTTGGAGCATTTGTAAGACTGAAAGGCATAATAAGCCACTCAAACAATCCTTATTTAGTTTTAAATGCAGTTTTCCAAATGTCCTCTTCAGCTATTCTAACTTGATGATAACCACTTCACAAGTTTAACTTAGTGAAATAATTTTCATACCTCAATTGATCAAGCAAATAATCAATTCTTGGGAGTGGATAATGATTCTTTACCGTTATTTTGTTCAGTGCACAGAAATCCACACACATGTGCCAAGTCTCGTCCTTCTTTGGCACTAAAATAATTGGTGAACCAGATGGTGAAGTAGATGGGCATATGATACATTTTTTCAGCAATTCTTGAATTTTCTTCTTGATTTCCATGCTCTCCATGATCGACATGTGATACATGCCAATTATGGAAGTGGAACATCCTACTGCAGTTGTATCTCATGCTGAATTCCCCTCTTCGGAGGTAACCCCTTTGGTTCCTGAAACATCTTGCCATGCTTTCTTACCACATAAAACAAATCATATTTTAATTTATCATCACAACCTTCAAAAGATTCATAATAAATATCATTCTTTTTCTTGATCTTTTTCCTCATCTTCCCTGAATTAACCAGAGAAATGTTTAACTTTTTGCGATGGGCTCTCACAATATACTCTACTCTGTCCTTGCAATATAATCTACTCCATCCTTGAGCAATATATATTTTTTCTCATGGTGATAAAATACCTCTTTCCTATCATACAAAATGGGCTTCCCAAAATTATTCCTGAGATGTCAAGAGGAACTACATCAAACTCAACTTCATTAATGAATTTTTCAATAATGGAAAACCTCTTGTAACCTGTAAATTTGCATTATTGACTATCCAAAGAAATGGATATGGCTTGTGATGAGGTACAGTTTCAAGGTTAATATTTTTGACCAAGTCTTCTAAAATTAAGTTTGATTGTGACCCACTATCAAATAATGCATCAAAATTTATATGATTTGAAATTACCCTTACATGGAACGACTCTATTCTCGATTCTTCATTTGGAGTGTTGTTGTGATTGTGTGAGGAACTAGTGCTTGCAATAGCTTTTTTTCCTTTTGTGACCATGGCTGAAATCTTGGTCTCATCACCAGAATCTGATCCAAGATCATGTTGTGTGGTAGCGGTCACATTTTGTTTCCCCTTATTATTTGGTTCCTTAGGCCTTAGTTCAGGATGTAATTTCCAACAATGTGTTTCATCATGCCTCGATTTGGAACAATGTTGGCATATAGTTTTCTCCCCTTCTTTCTTCACACTTGAATTCTTCTTTCCTTTCCATTTTCCACCCTTCTCTTTCTCCTTACCCTTGAATGGTTTCTTCTTACTACCCTCTTCTTGAATGTCCTTTCCTATTGCTTCAAGGTGCATGTCTTACACACATACCTCATCCAAATTGCTTGGATTGAACATAAGGATAGTACGTTTTAAGCAGGAATTTAAACCCCCAATATATTTCAACATTGTATCTTGGGAATTCAAGTTTACTCCTAACAACAAAGCCCTTTTCCTAAACTCCTAGGTAATATAGTCTTGCACTGTTTGGCCCTTGAGTTGCCTAAAATTTTACCAACTCATAATGGATTTTTTCATATAGGCTAAAGGAAAAAAATGTCTTTTAATTACAGAAACAAATTCAACCGAAGAAATGGATATCCTACCATGAACTCACATTTCCTCTTGAGTCTTTTCTTCCCACCAAACTAGTGCTGCTCCTTCTAGCCTTAATGAAGCTAATTGGATCTTTATGTCATATTCTTGAAGGTTATGAATTCTGCAATAAACCTCCAATTGTCGAATCCAATTTTCTAACTTTTTTGCATTCACCTCACCATTGTACATGGGAAGTTCAAACTTAATCTCCAATTTCAGCAAGGGAGTTTTTTCCTTTGGGGTTTTTGAATGAGTATGAACAATTTTTGTGGTGGAAGTGGAAGATGATGTTGTTTGAGATGATGAAGATGATGAAGATGAAGAGGAAGATGATGAATATGGTGGAGATGGAGGAGGCTTTCCTCCATTACCCTTTGAATCATGCTTTTCATCTTTTTTATCTCCTAAGCTCCCCTCTCCATGTGGGGGATTATAACTCTCTCCAGCCATTCTAGTATTCCTCTCTTCATTGAGGACTCTAACCATGTCAGTGAAGTCATGGAAAACTTTCTTGAATGCTTCCTCTTCTGAAATACCTTCAGTCTCTGTTTTCCTAGACATGATGGCTTTAGATTCAAGCTCAGCTTTTGGTATTACTTGTACCTCCTCAATCTCAATTAAAGGTAAAACTTGAGGTGTTTCAAGTGCAGCTGGGATTGGAAATTTGGGTGGAGATTGTGGCGTTGTGGTTCTCCTTCTTCTGGGCATTACCTTAAGAGTTGCAACCAATATTTTTCCTTCTCCTTTCTGCAACTTTAACCTTGTAAGCATCACACATTTGCAACCATTAAAACCCTACTTGCACAAATCTCAAGCAATAAGAAAATAACCTTTGTTGTGATACCAACTTGATCTGTTGTTGAATGTTAGTTTTTTTGTGCTAATTTCAACTTCAGAATTTAAAACAACTGTTTATGATTTGCTTCATGTGCATAGGTTTCCTTTATGGTGTTTTTGAATGAACAAGTAAATTTATGTCAAGTTTTATGTTAAATTCATGAGCACAATAGCATGAAAGTAAAGTGTTGAACAATAGCAAGAAAATGTATAGAAAACCATAAAAAAGAACACTTAACACAATGTTTTGATGAAGGAGTTCACCCCTTCTGGGCTACATCTCCTTGGTCTAGCTTCCATGGCTTGGGCCTCTGTATTAGCTAAAAATGGAAAAAATTGGTGTTTGAAATGCTCTACCTCTCCTGAAACCTACTTCAATGTGCTTAGAACATCAAGATCATCTAGGAACACCTTTTCCTGATCCCAATTTGGTCAAATTTTGCAAAAGTTATGGAAAAACTTGTTTCTCCAAGTAAAACTCCACTAAAACGAGAGGAACTCCAGTTAACTCTGCAAAAACTGGAGCTAGTGCCGATTTTGGAGGGACCGATAGATTTTCCACCATACTAAATTCACAGTTTAATTAGTGGATAAGTCAGATTAATTAGGCATAATTGTAATTAGCGCTTTAAGTATGTTTTAATGGCACAATTAGGCTAACCATTAGTCTGCGGTTTAGTGGTGTCATGTGGTGGCGGTAAATGCCATTGTCACAGTTTTTCATTGACCCCTATTTCTACTAACTACTGGCTGGCAGTTTTCGAAACTAGTCACATGGAGGGGACTAGCCTGCGGGTTGGCTCCCTCCTCCCCCCAACCATCAACATATATCACCATAACTATAAGCGGCAACCATAATATGTTAAGACACATAGCGATGATATAGTGGTAAGTCATGTGGTTTTCTCGGGAGAGGTTGCGGGTTCGACTCCGCCGATCTGCCCAATATTTTGCTGCAGTGCACTGATATGCCGACCTTTGGGGAGGGACATGTGGCGGCCTCTGGGCTTGCCACGTGTCCCCTCCTCATTGGTCCACCTCAAACCAATTAAATGAATCCAACTCACCATACCATCGAACAACCTCAATGCGCCACTTGGTGAGACCATACTAGACATTGACCAACTTTGACCCTACCCAGTCACCTACCACATCAGCAGTACGGACTGTTGACTGTGCAGTGATTGTACATTTTTTTGCAAAAAGTCTTTTGTTTGGAAAAGCGGACAAAACGCGACATCTTCCTCATACAAACTCCATTTTGAGTGAAATGAGTTGTGTTGGGATCTTATCGTTGAGACAGATGCGATCGTTTAGATTTTGAGTCTGAGAACTTAAATTTTTAAGCTAAATACTGAGCATCTGATCAACTATGATCCTTGTGCTACTTGTTCTCTCAGTGAATAGTTATCGACTCATTATTCCAATGTACACTCCCAATGTGCTTATGATTCCATCCAGTAATAATAATGACCAAAACAAATTCATTCCCCATAATTCCCTTCTATGCTACACAGTCCCTCAAGCAATCCAATCGCCCCCTTCCATGTAGTCACACACCTTCCAATTTCTGCTCGCATCCCCTTCTCTGCTACATAGTCCCTCGAGCGATCCATCCCTTGGAAAGTATTCCTCACATCGGAAGGTCCAAAAACCAAGGCATATCCCTACCTCAGAACCATCATACCCATCATAACATGCTCATGGCAATCAATGGACACTATTGGGTACCAGTGTTCCACAATGGCCCTGCTTCTGAATGCTTTACCATCATACTGTTACATGTTCCAATTCCTTTCACTGTTGTTTCTAACATTCTCTAGCTTCCAATTCCAACCACCCAAACCTGGGCATTTTCCATTCTTTCTTGTAACAAGCACATATTTGCTGTTAGATTCAAAAGGAAGTGAAATAAATTCAAATCATACATCATTGGAGGTCGTCAATAAGGTACACCTGCAATTCTGTTTACTTCATGTCGCAACAAGTCAAACTAGATCTTTGATCAAATCATCATTGTTTCTGGGAAAACTAGTGTCTTTTCGATCGACTAGCCCACTAGGTTTGGCAGCTACACTAGAAACAACAATTTAAAGCAATTCGTGATTTCTTCTATGTATAATAGATAAGAGAAAGACAAAGGAACCAACCTGGATCTTTCGCTTGACTCCTTCCTTGATCTCTCTCCCCCTTGACAGAGCTTGCAACTCCTCTCGTACTTATCCCGCTTGGAGAGTACCTATAGGAACACAATAACAAAGAACCGTCAAAGCATCTTGATCTATTATATCATAATCATTACGAAATCAGAAATATAATGAACATACAATGGCATTCACGAATAATAACATTCACAATTGCACAGTTATATGGAAGAAAACTTGAAGAACTTTATTATATAGAAGGAAGAATTACAACCCTGTTGTCTAATCCAGCATCATCCTCCCAGCATGAAGCCCTCTTCACCTCATAAAATATAAAAATCACACCAATAATACAATGCTCTTTCCTCAATTACAAACTATCAACACTTACTTGCAATTCACAACATTCCAGCCTCTGGATCTCTTAGATGGGGGATCCATTTATAGATGTGTGCAAGGGTGTGATTCATCTCTGGGGTTTGATTAGTGTCATTCCACTTGTTACATTTGGTTCCACAAGAGAGGAGATAAAAGTTCAGATCTCTTACTCATCCTTGGGCGAATTCAGAGAGGCTAGTGTCATAGGAGAAGTTTCTAGAAGATTCCATGAGCATCCACTTAGAAAACTGTCTCAGAAATTTGTCCACCCTCACTCATTGCACCCTATAGAAGGCCTCATCAATATGCATCACACCTGGCTAGTGTAGAAGTCAGTATGCATCGCACCCTAACAGTGGAGCAGTTAGTATGGTCCAGTTTAGGCCAATTCTGGATGGGTTTTTAGGTGGAATTTTTGTGGAATGATGTAAATAGTTGACCATGATCTTTTAGGGTATGAAACAACACTTTTTGGGGTTGAAGAGCCCTATTTTATCGACATATAAGATTGGGGTTGAAGTGCCCAAATATGTCTATAACGGTTTCCCCCCTAAAGCATGAAGTCGTAAATCTTGATGTCGGGTGAAATGCTTTAACATGAGGATCCGAGGTTTCGAACTGGAAGGTGACTTGTATAAGATACAATACAATACATCATCAAAATATAATTTTTCATGATCTAGCTAAGGCGGGCATTCCCATGCTCAGCTTTATAAATTCATTTCATGTACATAGAACAAATAATCACCTGCAGTTGCAGACTGGTGATTCTTCAAATGTAGAGTCATCATCCCTAGCTTGGATGACCATCTGTGCAGCTTTTGTGTACATTTGATGTCTTTATATCCTTGAATATATCGCAGCCCGGATGGATGAAACTAGATCCGGGGTCTTCAATCTCGTTCAATCTTCACTCAATGTACAAGTCAATCCATGTGTCTGGAGTTGAACATGGAAAGACATCGCCTGATTACCAGCCAATAATGTAAGTTGTTAACAGATGTGAGAGGAATAGCTGATAATGATAATGACCCTCAAGGTACTATAGTACAATTCATGTGGTATGAATATATGATCCAATGTCGAACACCACGCAAAATCTTTCGATCGAAAGCCATTGATGTCAACCTGTCACCGGAAGTGAGAAACTTGCCACTGAGGCATGCAAGCTTCAAAGTACCGAAAGGGTTGTTTCTAAGTCAACTTCTTGGATAATGTGCTGATGTTGATAAGGCAAATGATTTTCTGGAGGTGAAAATGATCTGATGACACAAGGTTCAGGAATGGCAGTCATGAAAAATGAAGGTTGAAGGTATTGTAGTGGATGAGACATCAACTGGATGGTGAATTCTTGACTGAATGACTTCTCTTGAACATATCGACGACACTGAGATGAATTGGTAGCATTAACCCCAAAATATGGATGGTGTGAAAGACCAATGGTGAGACGACTGGTGAACAGAATAACCCAACCCAACTCAATCACGGAGATGAAGTGAAAGTGTCATGTTCAAGAGTGACCTACTACCATAAAGTTTTCAAGTTTTCTTCCCTTTTTCCCTAGTCATTGCTGACCAGTACCTCTTTATTTTTGTCAAGCTTGAGGAGGATAACATATGCTTGTTCTATAATTTGCCCTTCGGGAAAACCTGTCGCTATGTTTTAACGAGTCTAGCGACAGTGAAACTCGTTCTTGTCTGGGTGGACAAGTTTGTCGCTATTGTTTTAACGAGTTTAACGACAAGGATAACTCGGTCCTTTTCATGTTTAGAGAGTTTGAAAAGGGACGAAAAGGAAACTCCAGAGGTTCTTTTTCGTAGAATAATCCCTTAGGTCCAAAAAAGATTAAAATAATACAAAAGGGATGACTTTTCGATCACTTTAACGAGCCGAAAAAGACAAGCGCTCGAACTTTTTCGTGAGATAATCCCTCAGGTCTGAAAAATATTAAAATATACAGGAGGGATGGCACTTCCAATCACTTTAACGAGCTGGAAAGGCCAATTGCTTGACAATATTTTCATATTTAACGAGTCTAAAAAGGGTTTAAAGAAGGCTCGTTTTTGAGGAACGAGTGGTGTTTAGGGTAGCAACTGGTTCCGGGTAAGCTTGGAACTTCTCAAAAATGGTGATTTCTAGGAAGAGGTTGGCTAACAAGACCACTCGTCGCAACTGTTCCTCAAAATGGTAAACAACCAAGTGGAAGCATATGATTGGCCAAAAGAATGGAGGTGATGAGAGGTACACAACCAAGGCTCAAAAGGCTGATAGCATGGCAATCACAGAGGTTATTTACTGAAGGTGGGTTCATTTTTTAACGAGCTTGAACCGTGGGGGGAACTATGCTCGGTTTTCAGTTTCATTTTTTTACAAGCTTAAAACGGAAAGATATGCTTGAATAAGTGGCCAAAGATGTTCAATTCATTGTTTAGCACATTAAATTCTTTCAACAATCATTTAACCTGCTCAATCACTCCATCAAATTGATTAGAAATACACATATATGTAGGAAAAATGAACTAAAACTAACATTTTACTTGAAGTACGTGAATAGTAAATACAAAAAGTAGTTTCACCTTTCACTTTCATCATTTCATTTCAAATTTGGGATTTTGGAGCTCTAGAGTGGTTTTCCCCCTCAAATTTCATCAGTTGATTTCGGGAGATCCGGTGGACTATTCTCTGTGCCGTCAGGACCAGGTAGGAGCTAACCCTGAGCTCTTCATTTTCATTCCATCTTTTCTTGATTCTGAGCTAGTTTTTCCACTTTTCTAGGCCCCTGGGGTTCAAAGATCTCGTTATCCAATCATTGAACCTAGCTTGTATCAAAAGGTGAGATTCATACTGAGCTGCCAACAGGCCAGTCAGTGTGCATCCCACCTTGCTCAAAGGCAGGGTGCGATGGGCGTAGAAAGGCAACTTTACACAGTTATTTTTCATCAAATTGTTGCTTTTTTTTGCTCAAATTTGGATCCTAACTCATATTTGTCTTCATTTCAGACATTTCTTAGATCAAGATGGTCATCACATGGTGTGAACGAGAACATGAAGAGGAGGACATGATTGCTTTACACGACCAGGGCACAGTTGCTGCATTACGAAACTGTGGCTTGCTGAAGTTCTTTCGCATATCCAGCATGAGGCAACAGATCAGTTTGTTGTAGTATTTTCTCAATGCTTGGGATCCGATTGACCAAGTATTCTAGATCAGAGGTAAATCTATTCCATTGACAGTCAAGGACATTTACTTTCTGACAGGGTTGTCAAGGCATGGTGCCCCTCTTTCACTATCAGGATTCGCCCGTGGAGGTGAATCCGTGAAAGACTATATTCGTCAGTTTTGCAGAGATTGTTCTCAACCCAGCAGAGATGGCAAGATCAATATCTGGGATGTCACTAATTGGTCCTTGAGGACCATTTTATTTACCTTTGCTAGATTGGCTGGCAGCGCGACTTTACACTTGGCAAATAGATCTTACATGCAGTATGCCCTGGAATGCCTAGAACCGAAGGTGTTCAATTGGTGTGAGGCAGTACTTCCTATCATAAAAGAGCAACTCTCCAAAGTAAATAATGGAAGAACCAAGAATTTTGGCTACGGTTCCATATTGACTGCTTTTGCTTTGGAGAGGATTCCATTGATGTAGCCTCAGAACATTTCACTGGGATTGCCAGCACCGAGGGAACCACAGATGTAGAGATGGGTTGATCTTATGGCCAAACATGCCGATCAGTCACAAATTTCCTTCTCTGATGCCTTTTTTGAGTGGTTCGACCATCAGGAGATGGTATTTGCGGAGTATCCATATGTCGAGATGGATTTCTGAGGCAACCTAGATTTGGCATTACCAGCTGGCGAGCAGTGGAGTGCTATAGGTAAAATGATTCGACCACATTTTTTTTTATTAGTTTTATAATGTCATCAAGATTAATCAAACTCATATGTGTGTGCAGATATTGGACCAGTGTGACCAGTGGCACGCCCACAAGCAGCAGATGACGCTCTAGTGGGAGAGGCTGTAGGGACGGTCGTCCTTTGGGATCTAGACATATCGGAGACCCTGGAAATTTTGCAGGATCAGATCGAGGGCCTCACTCTCGGTATTCAGGATATCAGAACCAATGATTTACCTTTGAGGTTACAGCGCCATACTACTGGTGTGCCGCGTCGATGGACTAGGCTCTTGCACATGATCACATAGGCAGTGACATGTTATCACCAGCATCATTAGTCTAGGATGCTTTTCTGCATTCATTTTGAGTTTCTTGGTTAGATGACCAATTTTGTCTTGGACACAAAACATTTTGTAAAAACTATAAACAGCTATATATTTTGATTTTCAGAGTTTTATTTTGGTTAAGTTATGCAATCCTGATGCAAATGTTGATGTAAAATGCTTTCTTTACAAATGTTGCAAATGTCTATCTAACACATAGTTTGCTAATGAATCAGTCAATGTGTTTAAGTTTATGGAAATGTGTTGATATTGAATGGAATCAAAATGTCTTTCCAAAATCTTGACTCTTAGGAACATGCGATAAATAGCTGGGTTCTGAATGGAATAAATGCCAGTAAGTTGTAGAATGACAAGTTGTGAATCTAGCCTGACAATGAGTTGGCGTCTGCCCTATGAAATGGCATCAGAGAGAAGTTCAATCAATGCACTATACTCAGTGAAGTTGTTTTTCAATTGGCCAATACATATCCCCCTGAAACTTACTAACTCGCTGCTTGGAGCGAAAATGGCCCAGGCTATAGAAGATAGATTCTGCGTACTACGACTAGCTCCATCGGCGTACCCAAAAAATGGTTCCAAAAATTTTGACATCTGCAAGAAATGCGAAGTGGATTACCTAACTAAGATGACAACTCTAAAAGAAAACACAAAAATTGCAATAAAAGCATATGTACAATGAGTTTACTACACTTAATCAAGCATAGTAACGTTTAAGATACAACCCATTTCGGGGCTGCGACAGTGGAATCCCATCATAATCGACTAGCTCGTAGGCTCCTTTTGTCAATACTCATTTAACAATGTAGGGGCCCATCCATAATGGTTCGAATTTACCCGCTCCTAATTTGTCAGAGTCCTGATCATAAAGCAAGACCAGGTCACCTTCTGAGAAGACACGAGGCTTGACATTTTTGTCAAATTACGCCTTGACACGTTTCTTATGTGCTTTGTTAGCCAACGCGGCATCACAATGGGTTTCATCTAGGTGGATTAGTTCCAAGAAACGAGCCTCTTCTTCAGAAGTTTTGGGAAGCAGATCAATTGCAAGCTTGAGGGACGAGATTTCGCACTGAATTGGTAAGACAGCTTCCAGACCATACACCAACTGAAAAGGCATAAATCTGGTCGCATTTCTCACCGAAGTCCTATATGCCCACAGAGCTGAGTACAAGATTAAATGCCAATTCTGTTTGTGGACTCCAATCATTCTTTGCAACATGCACTTAAGGACTTTGTTGATTGCCTCAACTTGTCCATTAGCCTGCAGATAATATGGAGTAGAACTATCGTGGGATAGTCCTAATTTGGCAGTCAATTCAATCATCATGTGATTGCGAAAATGCGACCCATGATCTGTGACTATAGCCTATGGAACACCAAATCTAGAAACTACATGATTAAAAAAGAAAAGAGCAGCCGTTTTGCCACTGTTGTTTAATGTAGGCATCGCCTTGGCCTATTTTGTAAAATAGTTGACAGTGACTATAATATACCCATGCCCCCCCGCCGAGGTGGGGTTACATGTCATGAAATCAATACCCCATTTAGCGAATGGCCCAACAACAACTACTCGATGCAGTGATGCAAGTGGTAATCTGGTTTTGCGATAAAAAATCTATCAAGCATGGCAACTTTTGACTGCAGTTATGCAATCTCTGAATATGGTGGGCCAGAAGTAACCTGCTCCTAAGATCTTTTGTGCAGTAGCGTAACTTGATAGATGCCCCCCACAAGCACCTGAATGACAATCATTCAAAACTTTTTTGTCCTCCTCATGCATGAGGCACCTTCGTAGAACTGTATCGATACCACAACGGTAAAGCGTATCACCAATAATCAGGTAGTCTTTGGCTTGGTATCGAGTACATCGCTATTCAAAGCGAGAGGTGTTAGGCCTAAAAGTTTGGGTTTGGAGATAGACCAGTATATCCCCATACCACGGATCGCTTGATGATATCAGAAATAGAGTCTCATCCACGATTGATGCTTTGGATGTTAAATCGTTGGATGATGAGGGAAGGTCACAAAGTAACTCTGCAAAGACGAGAGATTTCTTTGATTTGGATTTGGTGAATTCCAGATCAAACTCTTGCAAAATGGCTATCCATTTGGAATATTTTCCCCCCAGCAATTGACGCGACAGAATGTAGGTCATAGGGTTGCAATCTGACACAATGGTAGTTTTGCAAAAGAGAACGTAGTGTCAAAATCTCTGTACTGCTTGAATGGATGCTAAAGCCAATTTTTCAACATAAGAGTACTTGCTTTCTGTATCATTAAGATTGCGACTTAAATAATATATTGGATGTTAAATTCCACTATCTTCTTGCACTAAAACCATGGCGAATGTGGAATGAATCTCCTTAGAAGGTTAGCTTTGCCTTGGAGTCTCTGTATCTGAAGTAAATTTGAAGGTGGAGACATGTCAAGGATTGCCTGAACCTTAAATGGGTCGAGTCGAATTCCGTCCTTAGAAACTATGAAACCAAGTAGTTGACCAGAACCAACACAAAACACACACTTGTGCAGATTGAGTTGTATCTTGTAGTGTCAGCAATGTAGAAATATGGCTCTCAAATGCTGCGGATGATCAGTCCGCTTTCGCGAATGAGCCGGTAGATCATCAAGATACGGTTGAACGATGTGTTTGATGTCATGGAAGGCATAATTCATTGCCCTTTGAAAAGTTTCTCCTATGTTCTTTAGACCGAAAGGTAATTTATGATACACGAATGTGCCCCATGGACATATAAATGTAGTCTTCGACTGGTCCTGTGGGCGGATATTGATTTGATTGTATCTGGAAAATCCATCCATGAATGAAAATATTTCGCATCCGGCACATTCATCAATTATCTGGTCGATGAAGGGTGTAGGATAGTTGTCCTTCGGACATGCTTGATTTACATCCCTATAATCGATGCACACTCTAATTGTTCCTTGTTTTTCATTACAGGAATAATATTCGATACCCAATGAAACCAACATGCAAAAGTTTTTCAACTTCCGCTTTAATGGCAGTGGCTTTCTTCGGATGGATAGGTCGAAGCCATTTTCGTACTGGTTTGACATCTGGATACATCTTTATTTCATGTTCAACAATTCTCGAGTCAATGCCTGGCATTTCTTCATATGACCATGCAAAGACATCTCTGAATTCGTGAAAGAGAGCACAATAAATTTCTAGTTCTGATGGAGAACAAGATTTGCCAACATGAATATTCTCTACAATATTAGGTTTGGTCGAGATATTAATGGTGATAGTTTCTTCAATATTGGATAGATTTCGTTCGGAATCTACCGTATTTACAGTATTTGATAAAAATTCAAAAACTGAAGGATGATTAAGGTCGCTTGAATAATCTTCATTGTTATCTTGAAGGTGGGAATGATGGTGGTAATCTTCCCATGACAAATCTCCTATCATCATTGAATGGATGATTCCTTCGTCTGTAGAATGTATACGAGACCAAGGATCGGAAGAGGTACCATAATCTAAAGACCTATCTATCCAAACACTCGTTCAGTGCTGATTTGGGTTTACCACTCAGGCCCAAAAAATTGATTGCTACAAAGATTCTATGGGGCTTGGTGTCAACACCTCGTGGTGATCCACACTATCAGAATTCTCAGAGTTCTTCTTAATTTTAGGGGTTGTAGAAGATATCATATGACAGGTTTCCACTGTGGCTACTTCCGCAAGACCTGGTGGAGGCGGGAGGGCAAAAGTACCCATTAAGGAAGGGTCTTTTAGGAGACCTACTTTGACATTTTGAAGTGATTGATGACTTCCATGGATCAATGAAATGCTTCTCGTATCTTGTGAATTGTTGGGAAAAAAGGCTAGTTGGCCGATGATTGTGATTCCACCTTGGAAGGGAAATGCAATCTTTCTAAAGTATGTAGACACAACAACAGCCATAGCATAAATCTAGGGCCTTCCCAGTAAAATATTGTAATCAAGGTTTCCATCAATGACCTCGACTTCAATCTCTACTTTCTTGCCCCCTAGTTCAACTTGCAAGTTGCTTAAAATCCCATACGGCGTGTATGTTATTCCATCAAATTCTTTTAATGTCGTTGATGATCACGACAAGGGTGGTGAACCTAAATTTTTCCGGCAACTCATTGACATAATACAGGTAGATGCCCCCTCATTAATGATTGTTTGATGAACAATTTTATTGAGGGATTTTACCTATATAAGGAAAGTGAGTTGGGCCGGTAACTGAGGTGTATATACTTTATGATTAAAGGCCACAAGATTGGAATTCGTTGGATCAATCCCACATATTGCTAATAACAAAGCCTGCTTTTGGGAGGGGCAATTCTGCAGTACCTCAAGTGTCGACATAGCGGATGGCGATTGAGCCAGATCCTCCACTATATTATAATTTTTTGTAGCTTGAGCACGAGGATTAAATGTTGATTTATGTATGACTCCCTTTGGCGGCTTTATATTTAATTCAAGAATAATGGGTGGAACAACTTCTAGTGAAGTTGTTGTCGAACTACTAGGTTAATTTGTAGCCTGGTTATTTGACGATGATGGATTCCCATAGTCTTTATTCCTTGTCGATATCAAAGCATCATTTTGTTGTTTTGAGATGGATAGCATAAGCACTTGGGATGTGGAAGCATGATCGATAGCAACTAGATTAGTTTCTAGGTTTGGAAATGGATCAGTCAACACTGCTAAGGTATTTGAAGTCTTTAAAAATTTCGTAACCTCAGCTCAATGTGGACAATCTCTCATCCAATGCTCCTCGTTGCATATGTAACATGGATCACAAGGTTTCTTTTTCCCAGTAGGGTTCTCAGAAGATTTTTCAGGAGTTGAATCTTCCTGTTTCTTCTTATTATTTTTCCCTTTCTTCTTGCCCCCTGGTTACTTTGGATTTTTGCCCTTGTTAGATGACATGACATTAATCTCCAAGGCAAGAGGTTTGTCATTTTCTTTTTGACTAGAAACTGCAAGGGCTTTACTAGATGGAGCCTTTGCGGTTTGTGTGCTTGAGGCACCGATCACGCCATCACCGGCGTGAGAGTCCCTATTTGATTTAGGAGGGGGTGGAACAGAAAATTCTGGTCTAGGAGCGTCAGGAATTTTGTCATAGAGTGTGCCAGACTGAGTATAGATCAAGTCTAAATATTGGGCACAAGCAATGACTTGCTCTTCAGTGACAACTCCTCCTTTTTCCACGTCCTTAGTTATATATGGCAATAAGGACTTAATAAACCACTCAGCTAAAAGCTGATCAGGAAAATACGTCTTTACCATTCGACGACGACGTCACCACTTATGAATATGATCGGATATGTGAGTGGCCGTGGTCTGTTTAAAATTGGTAAGAAGTTATGTTCTTGTTTCGTACCTTATGGATAACTGAAAGTGGGTTAGAAAAGTGGTGGCAAGGGCACTGAAGTTATCAAACGAAGCTCTAAGCAATTCAATATACCATTTTGTTGTCAGACTAGTGAGCATTCTTTGAAAAAGGCGAAGCCTAATAGAATCATCATTCAGGGTATTAGATGAGCACCATATATGAAAATTCATTACATGATTCGACGGATATTCACCTGGATTTCCATTGAATTTAGGAATATCGGAGGGAAGTATATGAGGAATCGTTGGTCACCAAGGGGTGTATGCAATTGGATCATTCATCAGCTGGTTCAAATCTGGTAATTCTAGAGTTGCTACAAAAGGCAATTGTTGATTCAGGTTAGGTGAAGCATACCCAGGATAAGATGGAATCGCCTGAGCAGTAGGTCTTTGCATACCAACATAATGTATCTGATGTTGGTAACTTTGATAAGGTTGTTGGACATAACCAGTATAGTGTGGTTGTTGATAACCATTTTGAAAATGTGGTTGTCCATTACCTACAAAGCCTTGTTGCTCAGGTCCTTGGTAGGTTTGATATTGACCAAGCCCAAACTGAGGTTGGGTTTGCTAGAATTGCGGTTGTTGGTATTGTACCAACCATGGTTGTTGGACCATTTGCTGTTGTCCAATACTAGAAGATTGACCAAGATGCAGAGTGATAATACTCGTTTGAGCCTGAGTCATTCCAAGTAAGGAAGCACTAACCTGAGGTTGCGATTGAGCCATAGAGACAAGAGGTTGTTGTATTGCAACCTGAGATACTTGAGGTTGAGACACAACAGGTAATTCTTGTACTTGCGACATAGTCACAATAGCAGGTGTAGTGGGAATATTCGACATAGGTTGGGTTGGTTGCATTGAATATACAACCCTTGGTTGCTGTGGTAGTATTGGTACCCAACCACTGGATGTAATTCCAGTTTGACCTAAATTTTGTTGTAAACTCTCATATGGTTGTTCTCCAGGAGGGAACAATGAAAAAGCATACTGCCCTCCATATGGCGGCAGTCCAATGTTCAAAGGATATATCGGTCTTTGAAGACTGGTCTGCCCAAATTGATATTGGCATGCAGGATCAATTTGCTAAGTTTCAACATAAGAAATACCAGATGGGACTCCAGATGAACAAATAGGAACAGACCATGTCGTCGAAACAACCCCTGAGTGGACTCCAGCTAGTGATTGATAACTAGCCGGGACAGATGGTATACCAGCAAACATTGTAGGAATGGTAGCAGGAAGTTCTGTTGTAGCTGTATCAGATGACACAGTCCTAGATGTTGATGGCTGCTCAGACATGTTTAGTCTATCCAAAAGATTTCCTAGTGATTCGACAGGAACTTGCGATGAAGGATGATTAAAAGGACCAACTTCAGGAGTAGAAGGATATAGATGAATCCCAGTTCCAAAATGTAACAGGGTACTGGATGGAGGATCCTCTACTATCTCCTCTATAGCAATCAGTCCAGGTGGAAGAGGTAGATGTCAGGTCCGTAAAAGATTTCTGGAACCGAAGAAGGTAAAACTTCTGCAGTGACAGATACTAGAGGGGTGACACCTTCTGAATTCTGAAATTCGACTTCTAGATGTTCAGGTGAATGAACTTCAGTCTCTGGATCAACTCTAGATGGAGTTGTTTCAAGTATAGAAGTGTCTACCTTTGCACTAGGATTAGTTCTAATGTCCTCTTGTAACTGCGGAACTTCTTCTCTCAAGGAAAATGTACCAGAAATAATCGGAGTAACTGTAGTCTCTGATGATGTTGAAACAAAAGTTTCAAATAAACCAGGTGAATTGGACTTAGTTAAATGAGACCATTTTGCCCGAAATGGCTTCATTTCCGAAGTCAAAGATGGTTGACTCACTAGTCTCCACGAACGACGAGGTTTTGATTGACTTTCTTCCACGATTGCAGATTACTTGATCAACTCAAAATTAAGGGGAAAATAATGTTATTCCAAATTTAATAAATTTTAATGATGTTTTTACACAACTTTGCTTTTTCAATTTTTAAGAGTCGAGAAAAAGCTAAAGATGACTCTAGTCCCCTTCAATTTTTAATGAGCCTAAAGTGACAAGTGCTCAGATGGACCTTTTCTTTTAAAGAGTCGAAAAGGAATGAAAGTGACTACTATGGAAATCTAGACAGAGGGATTACCAAACCAATCGAAAAACTGCAAAATACACCTTGGTGATAAATTAAAGAGAAATTACCAAAGACTTATGTATGGCAGTCAATCTTCCTGAATGTTGTGTTTAGTGCATTACGATCGATAGGGCGGTAGAATTAGCTTCCTATGGATAAGGGATATAAGCCTATTGTGGTCCCCCAATATATACTCGACGGTATGGAGAGTACAAGTCCGTGCTAGCACTTGTCATATCAATGAGGAGGAATCACCCAACCTTCGATGAAAACGATAGTTACTAGTTTTTATGATGTCGGAACACGTCTCTAGCCTAGACCTCTAGATGTGTTGCGTTAAGTTCCAAAGTGTTGTTAAGTTCATTGAAATTTATTTTAGAGTTGATCTTGTTTAAAGTTTTCCTTTCAATGGTTCACCACGTGATGTTGATTTGAAATTCCTAAAAATGCAATCTACAATGATAAACAATCGTTGTTTATTTTGAGCAATGAAAATCCTAGCTACTAGGGAAAGAAGATTACAATTTCTTTCAAACAAAGAGCAAAGAGCACACACTAATGCATTTTCCTAAATCATTTTTCGCACACAAACTAAATGCAAATGCAAATGCATGTATTTGTTTTTTGTTCCCCTTAATGTGAAAAATGCCAAAAAGGAAAACTAAGTGTAGCAAAGATCTGAAATATTTTACTCAAAGCGACATTTTGACAATTTCTTTTTCAAAATAGAAAGGAAGACTAAACAACACTTTTCAATTTCGAATAGAAAATGCTTTCGACACTTCAAATATCAACAAATCAAATCAAATACATGACAAAAAGTTCAATCGACTATCCAGGGAAGGAAGACTCCACGACACTTCTCTTTTTGACACAAAATGACAATTACGACACTTTTTGTACCAAAACGACAGATCGATTTAAGCAAATTTTCGACAAAGGATTGTAAATGATGGAAAAATACATAAAAACATTTACTAATCCTAATCAATGGAGGCTGATTTATGTGATGCAAGTAGGCTTCAGTAAGGAGGCACTGTTCATAAGCAGCAAATCAACTAAACAAAACTGAAAACAAGGACAAAAACCCCAAATTTCAAGAATGGAAATAGGTTCAGTCAATCATCACACCTGGGCTTCATAGAAACAGGGATGCATCACACCTGCTACACTCAGGAAGTGCGATTCATACTGGTTTACAGTGACAGACAGTGCGATGGGCCAGGGAGCGCAACTGAAGTGGGTTTTGGCTCAAATTTGCAGCTAATTTTAGTGAGTTAAGTTGAGCTATGATGGACAGTAAAGAGCAAAGTATAGAGGAATGATCTTGAGAGGTTACTGAGCTACCAAAAGGGCATCTAGAATGCTTGTAAGTCAAATGTTTAATTCATAAACTAAACCAGAGATTGACTGAAGCAACATTCATCTACTATGCAATTGTAAAGCAAGAGCAGTTCGAAGGCTACCTGGTTGACTTCAGGCTCCGTCTATAGTTTATAAAACAAACAATAACAAAAAACAAACATCTATTCGATCCCCAGTGGAGTCGCCATTTTGTTTCTGGGAAAACTAGTGTCTTTTCGATCAACTAGCCCTCTAGGTTTGGCAGCTACCCTAGAAACAACAGTTTAAAGCAATTCGTGATTTCTTCTATGTATAATAGATAAGAGAAAGACAAAGGAACCAACCTGGATCTTCCACTTAACTCCTTGCTTGATCTCTCTCCCCCTTGACAGAGCTTGCAACTCCTCTCTGTACTTATCTCGCTTGGAGAGTACCTGTAGGGACACAGTAACAAAGAACCATCAAAGCATCTTGATCTATTACATGATAATCATTACGGAATCAGAAATATAATGAACATACAATGGAATTCATGAATAATAACATTCACAATTGCACAATTATATGGAAGAAAACTCGAAGAACCTTATTATATATAAGGGAGAATTACAATCTAGTTGTCTAATCCAGCATCATCCTCCCAACATGAAGCCCTCTTCACCTAATGAAATAGAAAAATCATACCAACAATACAATGCTCTTTCCTCAATTACAAACTATCAGCACTTACTTGCAATTCACAATATTCCAGCCTCCGGATCTCTTAGATGGGGGATCCATTTATAGATGTGTGCAAGGGTGTGAGTCATCTCTAGGGTTTGATTAGTGTCATTCCACTTGTTACATTTGGTTCCACAAGAGGGGAGATAACTAAAGTTTAGATCTCTTACTCATCCTTGGGCGAATTTAGTTTAGAGAGGCAAGTGTCATAGGAGAAGTTTCTAGAAGATTCCATGAGCATCCACTTAGCAAACTATCTCGGACATTTGTCCATCCTCGCTCATCGCACCCTATAGAAGGCCTCATCAGTATGCATCGCACCTAGCTAGTGTAGAAGTTAGTATGCATCACACCCTGACAGTGGAGCAGTCAGTATGGTCCAGTTTAGGCCAATTCTGGATGGTTTTTCAGGTGGAACTTTTGGGGAATGATGTAATCAGTTGACCATGATCTTTTAGGGTATGAAACAACACTTTTAGGGGTTGAAGAGCCCTAGTTTATTGACATATAAGATTGGGGTTGAAGTGCCCAAATATGCCTATAACAATCATGTATAAACATATCACACCCGATTAGCTCAAACACAAGTATCATGAATCACAATCATAGATCACATGCATAATAAAAACTAAAATAAAATATTGATACTTGTCCTTCAAATAATTCTTTTCATTTTCCTTTGTTCTTGTCCCTTTTATACACCCACTAAATTGATTTCCAAACTTGACAAGCACCCAATGCCTTCTCTTCTCTTCAATCACATACACATAATGTACATCACAACAAAACATGTACGACATGTACACAATACCACATGTACATAGTACCACCTGCACAACATGTACACAACACCACCTATATGTAGCACCACATGTACAACATGTACACAACACCACATGTATAAAATGTGCACAACACCACATGTACAACATGTACACAATACCACATGTACATAGTACCACCTGCACAACATGTACACAACACCACCTGTATGTAGCACCACATGTACAACATGTACACAACAGTAGTACTGCACATCTGGAGACCAAATTGTCTCTACTAGGTAACCTTTCTTCTACTGTCTTTCCCATACCTTACTGCATGAGTCCACAACCCAAATATTGGGTCTACTGTTCTTTCCACTTATCCATGCTTGTCCTAGCATGCCATAGATCACACTGCTTTCATTCTATTGATGTATCCTTCAACATTACTTACCATAGCATAAACATAGGCATATTATAAGAACATAATATCAATTCATATCCACATGATACTGATCTCATAGATCTATCAGGGCTACTCTACCACTTGATTCCTCATATGTCATTCACCTGCATAAAAAATCATTCCTCCACAAGAATGATCCTTGACGACCCTATCAAGCAATCACACACACACACACACACATAGATATATAGACACACACAAACACATTAGCGTAATCATGATCACAACATAATTACTAGATATCATAAGGTCAACATTAAGATAACTCCCTTTGTTTGTGCATCACATGCACAACATCGAGAACAAAAATTTCCAACTTAACCAAGGCATTTGATGCCTCAAATCCATTTACTTTACCTTTCTCATGACTGTCCTGCCAATGTCCATTTATCCCAATGGACCCAATAAATCCAACTAGCTGTCATATTCTTGCCTTCAACTACCATTATACATGCATCAGGTTTCATCTGAGTCTTATAATACATGTTGGGTTTCAGTTAGCTCCCCCCGAGCTCCATTAACTTTCCTCTTTTCCCAACCAATTCCCAAGACTCTAAAAACATAAAAGGAAATAACAAGAAACAAACATGAAGAAAACCATGAAAAACCAATAGAAATATGACACCACAAATGAAGTGGCATGGCCATGCACTAGACATAAACAAAACCACAAATCAAGCGCAAACAAATAAAAAAATACTGAAAGAACTAAACTAGCAACAAACACCATGACTCAACCCCATGGTTCCTAGTGCTTCCAAAGGAAAGATAAACTTGAGCCTTCTTCAAGATTTCATGGTAGCCTCTTTTGCCATGCAACCCCTTGCATCATACTCCCATGAACACACATCTATTAGTGTATAAATAAAAATAACAATGTACCGGTTACCTCACCTTGTTGTACCCAGTACACTAACCTATAACTAAACACGTATATATATATATATATATATATATATATATATATATATATATATATATATATATATATATATATATATATATATATATATATATATATATATATATATATATATATATATATATATATATATATATATATATATATATATATATATATATATATATATATATATATCAAGGGACTCCAATTATTTGACGAATCCAGCCATCACTAAAAACTAGTTGTTATACCTATCAAATACATGTTTAAGAATATAGCACATATCCACATAATTTCAGACAAAATCAAGGTTAAGAATACTTCTGGTATTCATGTGCAAATCACTCATTCATTTGGAATTGTGGTTTCCAAACATAGCCAAAGGAATTTTCACCCAATTCCTTTGTTTTAGCTTTTTCCTTGCTGCAATTGAATCTTATTATGTGCTATCATATCACCCAGTTGTTAGTTATATAAGAAAAAAAGAAAATGTTACCTTGTCATGCTAATACTAGGCATGTTGCCTTGCAACTACTCACACATGTCAATCACATGTTTCAAATATCAAGAAATCATGAATATTAATTTGAAACCAACCTTTACTAAGACTAACATCCATGTCATAATCAACTCATAGTCATTAGTCATAATACTACAACTATCACCCACTTGTACTCAAGTGCATATCAGTTGTCTTAACACATATTGTGTTAGTACAACTGTCTTAAAACAAGATAATTCCTTCATGCAATCTTATAGACACATACTCATATCATGCAATTAATAAAACATTCAAACAACCTGTAAACATAACCCCTTACTATCCATGGTCCACACTAAGGTAGAAGGAGGAAACTACTATAATGGTCCGATCTCCAATGTCCAACTATGGAAATGGGATCTCCAAAGCTCTACTAAGTTTAACCACACTTGCCAAAACTTGATTTTAATTTCTCATACATTTTGTACCTGAAAACATACCACATAATCATGCCACTTTTCCATTCCATAGATTTCATGTCAAGCCTGTAAGGGGATTCATGTGAATTGTAGTCCACTACTCTGATCTTCATCCTTGATCTCTTATTTCCTGCAAATATTCCATGTTATATAAACCAAATATATGACATAATCAAACTCATAACTCAATGTATCTCAGGCGAGGCTATCACATATGCACAAGTCAGTATAGGTTAGTACACTACAATATTACAAGTATATCGACTCATACCTGAATAGCATAACCATAATCATATGCACATTCCAATCTAGATTACCATGATATATATAAAATCAAGATATTAAATGAAATGACCATAATCATTATGTGTATGACCGCAATTCATCTAACAACAAGTTAACTTCCATTCATGACTAACTGACGCACGTGCATATGACCGCACTGATTAACTAGCATCTATCATGCATGTAACCAAAAAAACATTAGAATGATAGGTATGTATATAACCATAATGCATATAACAACCATTAACCATCATACTTGTATGACAAACATAAAAGCCTTTATGATGATCTGCTTTTACCTCGAGGTCCAGTGTTGTAACCTCATTTTAACATTTGTATCTCCTCCTCCATCTCATCCAACATATCAGCATCATAACATACCAACAACATCATGATGACACAAACTACATAATGACCACAATGATGCATGTATGACTTACTATGAATGCATAACCATATACATCTATCCCATCCAATCCAAGTGTTTGAACCTGGAAGCTCTGATACCACCCTGCAATGCCCCTCCCACATTTACCCAAATTCACAAGCTCGCTAGTGTGAACATGAGACGATTGTCACCATGACATGACTCAACCTCCCAATTCCATTTAAGGAAGTGGGGCCTACAAACTAACCACAAACTGGCATCCTGCAGGGACTACAAATTACCCAACAGTTGAACAATTGCCCTAGGTGATCAATCCCTGAGTTGGAACCTTGTTTCACTGACCTGGACCCACAACCGCACCCTTGACACTTCTTCCATGCGGTTATTTGGCTATAAGCGCACTCACATGCTTGCATCTATGCGGTTAGCCTAAACTCTTCAGTTCTGAGCATGCAGTCTCAGGATTTGTGACACCTTTTTAGGCTAACTTCTAGAACACTACCTAGAATTGCCTGAAAGTTTCCAAAATGCAATCAAAGGTATTGGCAATGTTAATTAATCAAAACTCAAGAAATAACTTGACCCAAATATGCCTAATCCATTAAAAAAAATTTGTCAAACATATGGAAAACATGTAATCTAGATGTCATGAATACATATCTAATAATAAATTGAGAGTCTTCATCTGAGATTTACCAAGAAGGCTCTAAACCCTCTTTAGCTAGTTGCAATAACACTTATTATTCCATACATTCATCAACCATTCGATAACTAAGAGAATCATGACAAGATCTATATATAACATATATCATGTAACTAGCATATAACCACCAAATAACTAGCATGGAAACCATGGCAATTTAGCCATAACATCATCAACATAATCACTACAAGTATTCATAAATCATAGTACAAAGATAACTCTTATTAATACATGAAAATACCAACCAAGTCAGGGACTTCCACATACCACCTGACCATAGATTGGGCTAAACCAAATATATCTTTCATCCAATCACTCCTACACCATATTCCAAGCATGAATGTGGGATCATATGGATTAAACCAAACAAAACCAAACTAGGGCTTCCAGAAGCCAAACCACCTCAACCCTCAACCATAGTGATTCCACCTCTATGGTCAGACATCACTAACACCAACCAAATTAGTCTCTACCTAAGCCATCTAGTGTTCCAAGAACTAGTAACTCAACCCACAACCTTCTAGGGCTCTAGAGTATTTGTCCAACCTGACTCTAAGGACTAATAACTTAACTCATCAAGGGCTCTAGAGCGTTTGTCCCAACCTAGGCTCCAAGACTAGTAACTCAATCCAAGTTGTTTTAGGGATTCTAGAGTGTTTGTTCGAACCCACAACCGCCAGGAACCTAAGCACCAATCTGAAAACAAAAAGTGGAAACCCACAACACCATGGCTATCAAAGAAATGACAACGAAATGCTAAAACATTGTTAGTCCAAGAAAATATCCATGCCAATAACAACACATAACTAGAGAATCACATGCATATACCATGCATATAGAAATCAATAAGGAATCACATATGGAACATGTTACCTATAAAGCAATCCAGTTGTAATTGCTGATCCAAACTGTTCCCTTGTGCTTTCCTGCTTTCCTTTGCCTTCTTTCTTCAAATCCAAGTGAATACTAGAGTGCTCCAAGAATGATCTAATTGTGCAAGAGTGTGAGAGAATGAGAGAATGAAATGAGAGCTTCAAAACTACATTGAAAAAAGATATACTGAACAAAATCTAAACCATGAAAATCTATTAATTGATCCTCATAAGCCTTTTTATAATTAAGGCCTCTATTTTCTTCATTTTCCTCTAATTTCCTTAGCATGCAAATTTGCCTCTTCGCTTTCCTTTTCTCCTATTTTCCTTTATTTTCATAAATAAAATTCCAATTATGGCCTCTTTTCCTTTGCTAAGTTTCTTAGCCATTAATTAAATTAAAAGTAATCCCCACTATAATATATTCCCACCATTCAGCTTGGAATACATGTCCCATGACCTTGGTCTTATATTGTTTTACATGGAAAATCAATTGGGGGTTATTACATATTTAATAATTACCCTCTAGTTTCATTTAGTATGTCTGGCCCCTGTGGCTAAGCAAGTCACACCTTGGATGGATAATGTTATCTCCTTCAATCGCATATAGATTATTAAATATAAAGCATACAAAACTTAAAAGAAAACTAGTCATACATATTTGTTGATTATTCCTTATTATTCCATATATAATAACAAGAAATAAAAAGATAAATACCTTGTTTTCTCATCTTACATCTAGACATCATCTCTTATATTGTCGTGGTCATGTTCTTGTCACCATTGAGTTTCTAACACCCTATCTTCCACTTGTCTGATGTCAATAGCTCCTCTTATAATTGGGAGTTCCCTAACACCTCACTTACTCCTTAGTTATGCCGATATGCATGTCTATTTTGTAAAAGGGCTTCCAAAATTTTAATTTAATTATCAATAATTATTAGGTGGATGGTAGGGATTTAATATCCATAAAATATTCTAGAATATTCTTATTAGTATACACAAATCAAATGGATAGATTTATTTCCAGAGTAGTTATGTATTTTTTTTTCTTTTAATTGAATTAATTAGTAAATAAAATGTCATTTGAGCAAGTGACATATGAAATGAGTTATGGCTTTTTGGGTATGTGGTATTGATAAGTCATCATATTGACCCATGTATTGTAACAAAACATATTTATAGATTAAAAATGTCAATGATAAAGTGAAGGTGAATCTCCAAGGTTGAGAATCCCGTTACATATTTTCTTAAAATGTATATGCATTTAACGTATATATTAATTCTATTTATCATTTATAATAATAATTATTATTATTATAAATATAGCTATAATTTAATTAATTCTTATGATTTTTTAATTTTAGCAACTTGAGATGTATGATGAAATAAATAGTTTGATGCTTATTATGAATTGATGCCTATTGGTATTTACCAACCCTTTAATTTATATGACTACACTAGTTTTTAACATAAATGACAAATGATAAACATGTACATCTTATCTTCTTGTCCTTAAACAGTTTTTAGTCATAGCAAAAAATACTGTAAAAGAAATCTCTAAACTTAGCTCATACCAACAAATTAGTTTTAGTAACTTCATCTTAAAAGAGTATCCCTAAACTCAAGTTTAAACGACAAATTAATTTTAATGAATCTATCTAAAATGCATTTTAATTGTTGAACTTGAATATAAGATTTAAAATGAAAGATAAATTTTCCAACCAAAGATAATTCCAAACTTAATTTTAAAATATCACAATTCATGTAATAAATTAATAATGAAAATGATGGCATGCCATAATAGGAAACATTAACAACATTGTGTAAACAGAATTTTTTTTGGAATTTAGGAAATTAATTAAATAGAGAGAATCAAACCTCAAAACTTTAAACTTGTGCTGCCAAACTAATTTCCCTTAGAACAAACGAGTAGAGCAAGACGATATCTCATGTAATACCTTATTGAATTAATGAACAACCAAACATTCAAATAAACAAAAACAACAACGGAAATTTTATTAAATGCGATTTATGTTAATATATTATAAATTCTTTTATGATTTTTATAATTATATTTTAATTTAGAATTATCCAAATTTATTAATTTTTTTTTTTTTTTTATTAGTTAATTATATAAAACATAAATCTTAATAATAAATACAATATTTTAAATTTATGTTTTTTAATAATTAAAAAATATAATATAATTATCTAAATATAAATAATTAATATATATATATATATATTAAGTTTTATAAGTAAAATAATTCACAACTAACTATCATGTATATTTTGTAATATGTATTTTACGAAGGAAAAATACAAATTCGTGAACATCACATAAAGCTAATTTAAATTTACGATGGAAGCCATGTTTAAATATTTATAAAAGAAGCCATGTTGAAGCCATGTAGGTAAATATTTTATATTATTTATAAATCTGTAACATTTGTTTTTATATATACTTATGTTTAATTAAGTTTCGAGTATATTTTAAAATTATGCGTTTTAAAATATAAGGAAATAAGTTAAAGAGCTAAGTTCGAGTGGTTCTGGTAGGTAATTTCAAGTCATTAGATCTTTATTGAATATTGGTGATGTGTTAACTTATATTAATTGATAATAATAAATGATAATTATTTTTATTATTAATTTGATAATTAAATTATAATAAATTTTTTATTATATATAATATATATAAAATTTTGTTCAATATAATCCCTATAATTTGTGGCTTAAATAAGTATTTTTCTGATATAAAAATGTTATAAAAATATAAAATATATAAATTACAAAAGTAATGAATACTTTTTAACAAATATAATTAAAATATAAAACAGAAATTATACTCATATAAATTTTTATGTAAACCGTTGCAGTATCGGATATTCGTAGAAATTATAGTTTGCATTAAGATAAAATATCTATTACTAAAATTATATTTCAAAATATAATATAAAAATTATATTAAATATATGTTTTTATTTGTAATATACCATGACTCTATTTTCTTCTAGGATAAAACTAAATATAATATATTAAATATATGAAACATTAAAATATTATATCATATTATTTTCCATGTTTTAAAATATTTGTTATTTCATATATATATGGATGGAGATGTATTATATTTATAGATTTATATAGAAATATATAACAAATTCAAATACAATTTATATTTTTTTTATGAAAGTAATTTTGTATCTCTATTTAGAGCATAACTGTAAGGACCTACGGTCTGGTTGACTCTCTTCGTGTGAAGTGCAAGCAGCTAAGTCCAAAATGTGTGAAGTTACAAGTGAAAAATGCGCATAGGTGGATGAGCGATGGAAAGTTTATAGCGTGGGGATGAGTTACAACGCCCACGGGCCGACCTCATGTGGTTGACAAACTTGGGCGAAGGATTGTTGGCCGACCAACAATATAGGTGAGTTTGCAAACATATGAGGGCGTCAGTCCACGTGGTGGACGAGTCGGCTGGGCAGCTCGACTCGCCCAAATGCTCATATATATTGCTAGACGCGTTGAAGCATTTGGCATCACATCAAACATTCAAACGTGAATCATTCGGTGATCACAAGGGAAGTGCGAAAGAGGAGTTAGGCTGCAACAAGGAGGCGCAGTACTTATGCGCCCACTCTTGGGCAGCACTACACGGTGAACGCACGGTCTTGGTTATCGGGTGAAGGCGTGGGTGAAGGCGCCCACCATTTGGAGGATACACGGGTGGAGACTCGGGTGAGGTCGCCCACCCGTCGTGCAAGGGTGAACGCGGTGGAGACTCAGGTGAGGTCGCCACCAGTCTTGGTTGGCATTTTGGTTGAAGACTCGGGTAGGTACGGTGCAAGGAGCGCCCACCCACTGGTTGGAGAGTTGGGTGGAGAGTGCGGTGAGGCGTTCGCCCAACAATCGTAGAAGTGGGTGGAGGGTGCACGAAGGCGCCCGCCTGCTAAGTGAACGAAGTATTGCCAGGTGAACAAAGTTCAGTTGAGGAGTGTGGTTAGATGTCTGTGTGAGGGCGTGCTTGCCCAACTCGGGCACGGAACTCGGTTGGCACACGGAGGTGTTGCCTGTTGTAAAATTGGCTAAGTATAAAACTTGGGGTTTCCCAAGGATATTTGTAAACTTTGGAAAGTTGATTAATATATTGAATTCGGGCAGACTCATTGTTCAGGGAGTTGCCCCTCCCTTTATACTGTTGCAATTGTCTTGTTATTTATAATTGTTGTGGATAATGAATGTGTATGGGTGTTCATTGGTATAAAGGATAATAATAATACTTGGTGAAGAAAAATAAAGCTAAGTATCGAATGTTAAGGTGTAGTCCATGAACATAAGTATTGGTGAAAAGAAAGTGTTCGGTGGTGCCGCACCTCGCTATAAGTAGTTGAAAGAATACCACAGGTGTAGGGGCATGATAATAACTATGATGAGGAATTTAACATATAAAAATAAACATGTTACAGAAAATGAAAAATCATGACTTTTTAAAATTACTCCAAATTCTAGTCAAGATTATCTTCATTTCAAGGGGTGATGTTATAAGGATGTCTAACTTTGACTAAATTATTAGGGGACAAAGCTAGAGAAATTAAGATGTAGGTGATTTCTACTAAAAGACTTTTCTTAATTCATTATGGATCACAGAAGAGAAACTTTATTATTATTATTATTATTATTATTATTATATTTAATATATGAATTAAACATATACACATTTAAAAAAATATGTAATGAGATTCGTAACCATGGAGATTCACCCCATTTACCATGTGGATTGTTAATTTGTACATAGACTTTGTTACAATATCATGGGCTATCATGGCTTATCAATACCACATGCCCAAAAAACCATAACTCATTTCACATATTTTTTTTAATTAATTGAAAATAAAAAATAGCATAACTAATAATGATCAACAAGGAAATCGATTTCTAAAATCATGTTTGGGAAGCGACTAACCAGGCTAGATCCATCTTAACCCCAGATCTATAAAGCACCAAGAGGGATCAAATATCTTGAGGTGAAAAACTTTTTTTTGAGTTCAAAACTTGAGGAAAGATTTGCACCTCGAGAGATCCCTCTCAGCCCTTGATAGATTCGGGGTTAAGATGGATTTAGACTGGTTGTAAAATATTATATAATATCTATATTTGTATCTATGTGTCTCTTTCTTATTCCCTCTCTTTATCTAACCCTCCAAACATACACACTCTCTCTCCATATCTATCCATCTCTCTCTCCCTCCCTCTTCCTCTCTCTCCCCCTTCTCCCTCACTCTCTTCCCCTTCTCTCCCTCTCTCTCTTGAGTCCTCTATCTCTCTTCATTCCTCTCTTTCCCTTTCTCTCCCACCCCACTCTATCTCTCCCCCCATCTCTCTCGCTCTCTCTGTTCCTCTCTTTCCCTTTCTCTCCCACCCCACTCTGTCTCTCCCCCCATCTCTCTCGCTCTCTCTCTTCCCTCCAACTTTGTCACTATCTCCCTCCTGCTCTCCTTCTCTTTATGTCTCCATCTCTCTCTCTCTTCCCCTTCTCTCTCCGTCTCTCTCATCTCCTCTTCTCTCTCTTCCATCCTCTATTCTCTTCCTCACTTTCTCTCCATCTCTCCGTTGTCACTCTGTCTCTATCTCTCCCTATACTTTTTAGTTGTTAAATATATCAAAACTTTAACATAATGTTTTTTCATCAATTTCAATTTCAATTTGTGTTTTCCTTTTTGATAGTAAATAGCCTAGTTTTTTTTCCTCAATTTTAATTTGTGTTAGGATTATAATTATTGTTTATAAAGATTTCCAAATTTTCCAGGTTCACTTTAATTTTTGTATGTTTCAAACCTAACCAATGAAACCCATGATGTTCCATGTTTCGAACCTAACAATTAAGATCCATGATGAAAGAGAAAAGTGCAGTAAATTCGAAATCTGTGCTAATAGTTTTCTTCATTAATTCTATAAATGGAAAAATAAAAGAATCAAAAGCATATGAATTCACCAAAACTAAAGAAATAAAAACAAATGAAAGCAGTTGGACCAATTAGATTTCAGGAACCTCAAAATATGTCCAAAACTTGCAGCATTGAATAAGACACCCCATCGCTTTAATAAAGAATGAGGTGATTAACAGGTAGACTCAAAAGTTTTTTTAACAAGGACAACATTCCACCCAATTTATCATTTTGTGCATTAATAGTTTAACCCAGTCAGGCTTTTCTAGTCGGTTGGGGTGTGGGATTTCACATAGATCTATAGCAAGTATTAAAGTTTACATCGAGGAAAAGAGAAAATAAAGCTCACCGCACTACAATTCCCTCTCTGGATTAATAGCCACCATGAAACGACCGACGTACAGAGAATTAGAATCACAGATGAAGTGGTCTGCATTTTCAAAAGGATCTCTTCTAGAAACATTGAAAATTGAACTGCATAATAATAGGAAAAATGAAATACATAACATTAAAGAAAATCATATTTAAGACTAAATCATATTAAAAATAAATTCATAAACGAATGAAACAAAAACAGTGACATTAACAAATTCAACTAAAAGTTTTCTCAGCTGGTTAGCAAACTTTATTGGTTTTCAGCTGGTTAGCAAACTTTATAAACCTATTACCCAAAGCATGAATTCTCATGAATTGAAAGTTAATTGAAAGTTACAAGTGTTGGTAAAAAATAATTCTCAAAATTTGTCACCTATATGGTTGAAAATGTAAGGCTCTTTTTCTTAAATTTTCCAACATATACTTAAATTAGATTTAAATTTAAAAATATTTGTTATACTACTCAACAAAACTATAATCATCTTAGAACACTTTTCTTAATGATTTTCAAGAATAAAAATAAAATTCCAAAATTTCCAAGTAACATTTTACTCTATTAAAATTTGATATATCATTTTTGATCTTATAATATTTTTTGCAATAAAAAAAATCTTTGTATTACACTTGTGGTACAAAAATTAGTCATGATTAGAAGTTTGAGGCTGAGGAATATTGTAAATTAAAAAACGAGGACGTCTCTGGCCATAGAGAAGAAACTAGAGGTCCTCTTGTCTTTCGAGTGCATAACAACGAAACAGACAAAAATATTGATAAAACCAGGAGCAAAGAAACATTGTTGCCACAAAAGGAGCTACCTTCACAGACTAGCTTCACCCAGTTAGCATTTTGGAGGATCTTCCTGGACCACTAGATAGGACTTGCAGTATTTTGCATCATTAGGAATGAGGTGCCCCATGGAAGGCAATTGACTGGATGATGTTCGTTACGCTAATTGTTGTAGGAGAGATGAGATGCCATGGGTGCTGACTTGGCCGCTTTTGTTGCTAGAGGGGCTAAACCCAACTGGAACAACCTTCGAGTTGTCATGAGTCTGCTAACACCTTGGCGAAGGTTTAGGGATCCTATCATGCTAGGTATCGGTGTAAACTAGAGAGTGTGAATGAGAGTCTACTACCGTATCTATTGAAGGAGACACAAAGCCTTGGAGTTGCATGCCAAGAAGGTTCACAATTTGATGGTGGGTAACTTTGGCATGGTGCGGGTGAAATTCTATGTCAAGCACATTTCCCTACATTAGCACATTGATGTCCTCCTAGTCCCTAAAGTTGCGACCAAGGAGATTACATAGAGCCCAAAGGTGGTCTACCATAACTCTAGCCTCTTGAGCCTCTGCCTTTGCAACCATTTTACGATAGGGATGAGGAATGATGTAGTGAAAGTGCTCATCAACTTTTCCATGCTAGGGTAGGAGGGGAGGTCATCCCCTTCCTTAGCCTCCTCTATGGGGAAAACCACATTCCTGCACCATAGCTACTCTGGAGTCTAAGGAAAATTTCGTCACTTGAGTTCCTGTTCTAACCGCAAGATGTTGCGGAGTTGAATTACAAATTCCCCCAAAGGCGAGCATTATAACATGGAGGTTCTCTCTCTAGGTAACAGGGTGAGTGTACTAACTCGTCATGCACCCTAAATACCAAGGGAGGGTGGGCTTGCCACAAACTCCCTAATCCAAACCCAAAATGTTGTGGAAGTCGAGCCCATGGCACTACCAAAATCCCACATTAGATGAGCTGTGGGGGCTATTCATGAGGGAATTTATTGCTTTTGATATGTTGTCCAACAACCGAATCCGGGGATAATATTATAGATATTAGTCATCATAGTCATATATAATAATAATAATTATTATTGTTAAGAAACAGTTATTATTAAAATTATATATTAAAATACGATATTAAAAATATACTAAATACAAATTCTGTAATATACTTTATTAGAAACATATATATATATATATATATATATATATATATATATATATATATTTGATAGAGAAATATAGAACAAATCCAAAAGTATTTTATAACCTATATTCTCTTTATAAAAAAAATATTTACCTATATTCAGAGCATGGTTGTGACCAATGTATAAAAACAAGTTACACAAAATGGAAGACAAAGACTTCTTAAAATTACTTCAAACCCTAGTCAAGACCATCTTCATCTCAAAGGGGAATGCTACAAGGATGCACATTGTTGGCTAAATCATTGAGGGAAAAGGCAAGAGATCCTTTTGCAAAATAAAGATAATATTAAAAATAATATTATATCAAGGCTTAAGATGATATTGTGGTGTGATAAGGAGTTAGAGGGAAAAATGAAATTATGATATCACTAGTAGAACCATATAATTTAAATAGTTGGTAAAGCAAATAGACATGAATCCTTATAACCATCAAAACACTTACCTCATGATATCGTTATTGCATTGCCAAAATTATAAATAAAAAACACACACACAAAAATTAACTAAAGTATAACTTTATTATTATTATTATTATATGAGTTAAAAATATACACATTTCAAAAAACATCTAACAATATTCTTAACCATGGAGATTCACTCCACTTTACCATGTGGATTATTAACTTGTACATAGGCTTTGTTACAATATCATGAGTCAATATCACATATCCAAACAACATTAACTCATTTCATAGATGTTATTTATCATTTATTTATTTAAATTAAATTAAAAGCTAAAAGGGCATAGCTACTTTTGAAATAAATCTCAAACGACTTCCTCTCCAACCAGCTAGCCCAATTATAACCTTTATCAATGTAATTACGCTTTAGCAGACACCTCTATCCATGACTATTACTAAAAATATTCCATGGATGTTCCCTAGAAGTTAAATCTCTAACATCCACTTATTAATTATTGATAACTAAATTAAATTTTTAGAAACCCTATTCTAAAATAGACACACCTATAGGCATAATAAGATAGTGATCAACCGAAATCTCAAAAATCAAAAGTATCTCTCTTTATTGACTAGTGTGAAGAAGAAAATAAGCATTAATAAAATAATAACAAATTCTCATGAGTTGAAAGTAGGTGTTGATTAATTCCCAAAATCCCTTTGGATGAAAGAGTGTGTCACCTTTGTGACATTAAAATGGTTGAAAATGTAAGGTTTTTTTCTTAGATTTTCTATCATACACTCAAATTAAATTTAAATTTCAAAATATTTGTGATACTACTCAGTAAAACTATAATAATATTAAAACATATTTCTTAATGTTTTTCAAACATAAAAACAAAATTCCAAAATTTCCAAGTAATATTTTACCTTCAATATTTTACCCTATTAAAATTTGATAAATCATTTTAATCTCATGAATATTAATCATCATAATCATTATTATTTATTATTATTATTAAGAAGAAAAAACCTTTATTATTAAAATTGTATTTTAAAATATAATATAGAATTATACTAAATACAAATTCAATAATAACAATTTTTTAGAATATAATGGATACTATATATATATATATCTATATATATAAACAATATTTTTTTTGGGTAAGGATTGATAACTTTTAAAGACATTAGTCGTTCATCAAACTATTGGAGCTAAGATCCTTTGATAATACTTTTTTTTTCCAAGAAAAGAAAGTATTCCATTTATAGTCAAAATAAGTTACAATTTGTAGATTCCTCAAGTATTTGGTGCCTTATAGCATAAAAAAATTGTTCAAATAATTACATATCATCCCCCAAAAAAATTTGTAAGGTCTTTGGATTCATCTACGCATGATAATATAAGCATTCATTTATTGACTTCTACTCAGGAAATATGAAACCTTTATAGTAGTGAAATATTTGTGAACACAAGCTCATCCAATTCCATAAGTATCCAAATTTCCTAATTGAATCGTATCCTACAAACATATTTCACAAATGTGATTTTGAATGATATAATTGTTTTTTATTTTTCCAAAACACCACTAGATGTATCATAAATACGATAGATAAGACTTTGTGTAGAGCACTCAAAGAAAATAAATATGACATTTTTCCAAAATATGTGTGTGTGTGTGTGATTGCCGAGAAGGATAATAAGTATTGTATTCATCATGCTGATTTGTTTAATTATGATCAATTTATGACCCCAATGGGGTGAGTATAATGGCAAGTAGCCCGATGGGGATCCATGCCCACCACCTCGGGTTGAATGATAATGTGAGTCATAAATTTTTGGGGGTGGCCCCGTGCACACAGGAGCATGCAAAGTTTAATTCCTCTTGTAAATCCATCCCATGCATGGGTCATAGAAGTTGCTCGAAGGATCTAGTTGTTCGGTCAGGGAATATGGTTTTTTTTATCTAGTTTTTTGTGGTCTGTGAACTACGGGTGATAGGCTCCTCTATTAAACAGTCCGCGAAACCAAACTCTAATGGGGTGGGTTGAATAGAGCAAAGAAAATATGAAAAGATACAACTGCAACACAAAATTCTACCATCAGCATCATGCAATCACCTAGCTAACCTCTACATACACCAACTCCGGACCAATGTAACTCGAGTAATGATTTCTTTTCTTATTTGAATCCTAGACTTCTTGCTATGATTTTACCTTTCTAGGTCTGGGTGTGGTTAATTTATCATGTAACTTTCAATTTATTTGATGCTTACTGAGCTCATGTACGGGGGCTTTTGGTGTAATGGGAAGTGAGTTGTGATCATTGTTGGAAGGCCGTATTGGATTTCATTAGTCTGTCATTTTTGTCCAGAAACCACCAATTAGAGAAATTGTTCAGTAAGGTTGATAGTTGGCCCATGGTCAAGGGGATTTTTGCCTTTTCAGACCATTTTACCTCTAGAAATATTCATCACTGAGTTGTGGGTTGCTCAACCATCTAGGTTGGTAGGTTCCATAGTTTGTATCCTTTTCATGTTCTGTAGTTTGGGGTTTGGGAAGTGTTACAGGGAAAAGTGTCTATATAGAACTGCTCTATCCCACTAAGGTGTGACAGCTGCCTTAGAAACAAACAGAGAAAAACTACTTTTGTTTTTCCTTTATGAATTATAGATAGAGAGGAATAGAAAGACCAACCTATGTCTTGCGCTAATCCTTCGATTCGATCCCTCTCCTCTTTGATAGTCCTCAGCTACCTGCTCCCTTGCATGCCCAGCTTCACAAAGCACCTATAAGATCACAGAAGCATAGCACTATACAAAGACATGGATCTATATTCATAAACAACTTAGGATCAGATTTAAATTGACCATACAAATGTAACAAGCATCAATGATACAAAAGCATGGAGGAAAACTCAAATAGTTTTTATTGATAAACAAGAAAAGATCCAGGAGGAATTACAATCAGTTGTTCCGACCCAGCAACAACCTCCCAGCAAAGAAGCCCCTCTTCACCTCAAACAAAGCTTAGATCAACCAACAATCTGATGTTTGTCTCTAGAAACCAACAACAATTCCTTACAATATGCAAAATTCCAGCCTCTGGATCTCTGGGATGAGGGATCCATATATAGATATCTGTAAGGGATGAGTCAGCTTGTGATTTGATTAGTGTCTTCTCTCTGTCAGTTCTTGCTTCCACTTGGAGACTGAGGGCCTCTTACTCATCCTTGGTCAAATTCAGTGAGGCAAGTGTCACAGGAGAAGATTCTGGAAGCTTCCATTGCCTCTCCACCTCGCGGAATGACACTGCCATTTGTCATTTCTCGCCCATCACACCCCACAGAAGGGACTTTTGAAATGCAACACACCCTCACAGTGTATTTAGGTGAGATGCAACGCACTTAGCTAATGGAGCAGCTGCAATGATCCTGTTTTGACCAATTCTGAGTAGTTTCTGGTGGAGAACTTCTGGGAGAAGCTGTAATCTGTTGACCTTGTTCCTTTAGGGGTTAGAACAACACTTTTAGGGACTTAGGAGCCCTTGGTTTATGGACATTTCATGCTTGTGGTTGTAGGGCACAAAAATGTCTATAACAGTTGCCCCCTAAAGTATGAGGCCATTAACCTTTTGGTGTCGGGTGAAATGCTTTATTATGAGGATCCGAAGTTCTTTCAATGCTGGGAGGAGACCTGTAATAAGATACAATACAATACATTATCTTCATACTATTTTCATGATCTAGCTGAGGCGGGCATTCCCATGCTCAACTTTATAAATTCATTTTCATGTACATAGGACAGATAATCGTCTGAGTGTAGACTGATGATTCTGATAGAGCCATCATCCTTTTGAGTGGATGATTATCTGTGCAGCAATGATGTACATTTAATGTCTTTATTTCCCTGAATATATATCACAACCCGGATGGATGAAACTAGATCCGGGGTCTTCAATCTCGTCCGATCTTCACTCGAATTACAAGTCGATCCATGTGAGAAATGTTCTGAAGTCGAACATGGAAAGACATCGCTTGATTACCAGTCAATGATGTAAACTGTTAACAAGCGCGAGAGGAATCACCGATAATGATAATGACCCTCAAGGTACTGCAGTACAATTCACGTGGTGTGAATAAAGGACTTGGCGTCGAACACCACGCAAAATCTTTCGGTCGAAGGCCATTGATGTAAACCTGTTGCTGAAAGTGAGAAACTTGCCATTGAGGCATGCAAGCTTCAAAGTACTGAATGGGGTGTTCCTAGATCAAATTCTTGGATAATGAGCTGATGTCGACAAGAAGTGATCCATCACAGGAGGGCCTTAATGAATCCCACATCAATGACACGGAACGGAGCAAATGATTTTAATGGAGGTGAAAACGATCTGGTGATATAAGGTTCAGGGTGGCGGTCATGAAATAATGGAGTATAATGTATGGTAGTGGGTGAGACACAGGTGAATTCTATGAATGACTTCCCTTGAACATATCGGCGACACTGATGTGATGGATTGGTAGCATTAACCCCAAATATTGATGGTATGGCGTGACCATGGTGATGTGACCGATGAATGAAACAACCCAACCCGACTCGGACACGGAGTTGAAGTGTCATGTTCAAGAGCGACTTGCTACCAATAAAGTTTCTTTGAGTTTTCTTCCCAATTTTCCCCAGTCATTGCTGACTAGTACCTCTTTATTTTTGTCAAGCTTGAGGAGGGTAACATATGCTTGTTCTATAATTTGCCCTTCGGGCAAACCCATCGCTATGTTTTAACGAGCCTAGCGATAGTGAAACTTGTTCTCGTCTATAGACAATTTTGTCGCTATTAATCTTTTTAACGAGTTTAACAACAAAGATAACTCGGTCCTTTTCAATTTTAGAGTGTCTGAAAAGGAACGTAAAGGTAACTCCAAAATTCCTTTTTCGTCATCTAATCCCTTAAGTCCGAAAAAGTATAAAACAATACAGAAGGGATGAATTTTCGATACTTTTAACGAGCCGAACAAAACAAGCGCTCGATCTTTTTGTGTAATAATCCCTCAGGTCCAAAAAGATTAAAATCTAGAGGAGGGATATCACTTCCTGTCCCTTTACCGAGCTGGAGAGGCCAATGGCTCGGCAATCTTTTCATATTTTACGAGTCAGTTGAAAAGAGCTTAAAGGAGACTCGTCTTTTGAGGAACGAGTGATAAAATGGGTAGCAGCTGATTCCAGGTAAGGTTTGGAATTTTCCAATCACGGCAGTGTCACAAGGATGGCTAGTGAAATCACTCTTCGCAGCTATTCCTCAAAATGGGTAAACAATCAAATGGAGGTGAATGATCGGCCAATGAAAAAGTGGAGGTGACGGTGCAAACACGACCAAGGCTTTAATGGCTGAAGTGCTACATTCATGATGGTTATTTACCGGGGAATAGTTCATTTTTTAATGAGCTTAAACGCGGGTCAAATGGAGGTGAATGATCGGCCAATGAAAAAGTGGAGGTGGCGGTGCAAACACGACCAAGGCTTTAATGGCTGAAGTGCTACATTCATGATGGTTATTTACCGGGGAATAGTTCATTTTTTAACGAGCTTAAACGCGGGTGGAAACATTTGCTCATGTCTTATGTTTATTTTTTAACGAGCTTGAACTATGTGCTAAAACTGCTCGATTAAATGGTCCCTTTTTTATTTTACCATAGATAGCTCTGTTTCTTTCAAAGATTGTACTGTATTTTCAACTGCTTCATCAAACTAGTCAGAAATGAACAATATATGCTTGAAAACGAGTTAGAACACCAATATTTTACTTTGAACTACGTAAAAAGTAATGAAAAAGTGTTTTTACCTCTCATTTTACCATTTCATTTGAACTTTGGTTTGTTGGAGCTTTGGAGGTGCTTTCCCTCCTTGATTTTCATCAGCTGATTTCGGGAGATTCTGTGGACGATTCTCGGCGCCGTCTGGACCAGGTAGGAGCTAAACCTGAGCTCTTTCATTTCATGGTTTCCATTTTTCATTTTGAGCCTGATTCCTAGCTTCTCTGAGCCCCTGGGGTTTGAAAAGCTCGTTCTGCCTTCAGCGCACCCTCTGTGTATCGAAAGGTGCGTTGAATGTTGGCCATTCTAAAGGCCATCTGACATGCAACGCACCCAGAGTACTGCTGCAGGTGCGATGGGCGCAGAGAAGGAATTCTGTGCACAATTTTTGATGGAAATTTTTCCTGTTTCTTACCAAAATCAGGATCTAACTCTTCTCTTGTTTGTTTTTCAGAGATCTTTGGAGCAAGATGACCATTACATGGCAAGAACGTGAGCATGAAGAAGAGGACATGCTTGCCCTACATGATCCAATTACAGTAAACATATTGCGGAACTATGGCTTGCTGAAGTTTTTTCGCATTTCTAGCATGAGACAACAGATCAACTTACTGCAGTATTTGCTCGATGCTTGGGATCCTACCAACCAGGTTTTCCAGATCAGGGGAAAATCTATTCCCTTGACTGTAGTAGACATCTATTTCTTGACTGGCTTGTTGAGGCGGGGTGCCCCCATCTCTCTAACAGGTTCGGCCCGAGGAGGTGACTCGGTGAGAGATTATGTTCGACGGTACTGCAGAGAAGGATCTCAGCCGAGTAAAGACGGCAAGATCATCATCCGTGATGTCACTGACAGGTCCCTTAGGACTATTCTATTTACTTTTGGTAGGATGGTCGGTGGTGCGGCTCTTCATGTAGCCAACCGATCTTATATGCAGTATGCCTTGGAATGCCTCCAACCGAAGGTGTTCAACTGGTGCGATGCAGTACTTCTTATGATGAAAGAACAGTTAACCAAGATAAAGAGCGGGAGGTTGAAGAACTTTGGGTATGGTTCTATTTTGACCGCCTTTTCCTTGGAGAAGATACCACTGATGCAGCCGCAGTACATTGCACTCGATTTACCTTCTCCTACTGAATCACGTATGCAGAGATGGGTTGACCATATGTCTAGGCATGCTGGCCAGTCTCAGATTTCATTTTCTGATACCTTCTTCAGGTGGTTTGATCATCAGGAGATGGTTTATTCCGAGTATCCATACGCTGGCATGGACTTCTGGGGTGATCCAGATTTGGTACTGCCGGATGGCGAATAGTGGGGCGCCATTGGTAAATTTTTTTACCATATTCCTGTTTATCATTTTTTGTTTATAATGTCCTTGTGCTTTATTCTATCAAGACTTTAATCAAACTCATATGTACATGCAGATGTTGGTCCTATTCGTCCAGTAGTTTGCCTGAGAGTACTAGCTGCTGCCCCAGCAGGAGAGGCCATCGAAAGGGCTATCCTTCATGACCTCGACGTGGCTGGGACTCTCACAGCATTACAGGAGCAAGTTGAGGGCCTCACTCTTGGTATTCCAGATGTGAGGACTGACGAGCTACCTTTGAGGTTACAACGACATACTACTGGTGTGCCCAGACGATGGACTTGTCTCTTACGCATGATCGCACAGGCTGTGACTTGCTATCACGAGCATCATTAGACTAGGGTGCCCCCTAGCATTTTGAGTTTTTTTGGTCATTTGACCGATTTTGTCTTGGTTACAGAACATTATGTGTAAACCATAACCAATTATATATACTTTTGATTTTCGTAGTTTGATTTTGGTTAAGTTACATGATCCAAATGTAAACATTGATGGTATGTTTCTTTTTATAAATGTTGTAAATGCCTATCTAACACATAATTTTCTAATGAGTCCATTAATGTGTTTAAGTTTCTAGAAATGTGTTGATATTGAATAAAATCAAATTGTCTTTCCAAAATCTTAACCCTTAGGAACATGCGATAAATAGCTGGGTTTCAGACGGAATAGATACCAGTGAGTTGTAGTATTACGAGTTGTGAGTCTAACCTGACAATTAGTCGGCGTATACCATGTGTGATGGCATCAGAGAGAAGTTCTATCAACGCGCTATATTCAGTGATGTTATTTGTTGATCGACCAATACATACCCCTCTGAAACTTACTAACTCGCCGCTTGGATCAAAAATAGCCCAGGCTGCGGAAGATAGGTTCCGCGAACTACGACTAGCTCCGTCGGAATATCCAACACATGACTCCAATAGGTTTGACATCTGCAACAAATGTAAAAAGTGGATTACTTGACCAAAATAAACACTTTATCGAAAACAAAAACATAACAAAAGCATACAGGTTACCATTACGCATAGTAACGCTTGAGGTACAACCCATTACGAGGTTGCGCCAGTGGAATTCTGTCATAATCCATTAACTCGTAGGCTCCTTTTGCTAACACTTGTTTTACAATATAGGGGCCCATCCATAAAGACTTAAATTTACCTGCTCCCAATTTGTCGGATTCTTGGTCGTAAAGTAAGACCAAGTCACCTTCTGAGAAGACACGGGGTTTGACATTTTTGTCGAACTGCACCTTGACTCGTTTCTTATGGGCTTCGTTAGCCAAAGCGGCATCATGACAGGTTTCATCCAATTGGATTAGTTCCAAGAAACGAGCTTCTTCGTCTGAAGTTCTGGGGAGGAGATCAATTGCGAGTTTAAGAGACGAGATTTCACACTGGATTGGTAAGACCGCTTCCAGACCATATACCAGTTGGAAAGGTGTAAACCCGGTTGCATTCCTTACCGATGTTCGGTAAGCCCACAAAGCTGAGTACATGATTAGGTGCCATCTTCTTTTGTGAACTCCAATCATCCTTTGCAGCATGCGCTTTAGGACCTTGTTGATTGCTTCAACTTGTCCATTGGCTTGCGGATAGTATGGAGTAGAGCTGTCGTGAGACAACCCTAGTTTGGCAGCTAATTCGACCATCATTTGATTGCGAAAATGTGATCCATGATCTGTGACTATAGCCTGCGGCACGCCGAATCTAGCGACTACATGATTGAAAAAGAAGAGGGCAGCTGTTTCACTAGTATTATCTAATGTAGGCATCGCCTCGGCCCATTTGGTAAAATAGTCAACTGCGACTATGATATAACCATGCCCCCCGACCGAGGTGGGGTTACATGTCATGAAATCGATGCCCCATTTGGCGAATGGCCCAACAACAACTATTGGCTGCAGAGGTGCGGGTGGTCTTCTAGTTTTGCTATCGAAAATTTGACAAGCATGGCATCTTCTGACTGCGGCTATGCAATCTTTGAACATTGTTCGCCAGAAGTATCCTGCTCGTAAGATTTTTTGCGCTGTAGCATATCCAGATTGATGCCCCCCACACGCGCCTGAATGACAATCATTCAGGACTTTTTCGGCCTCCTCATGGGTGAGGCACCTTCTCAGAACTATATCGATACCACGACGGTAAAGTGTATCACCGACGATCATGTAGTCTTTTGCTTGGTATCGAATATGTTTTTGTTCGGAGTGGGAGGTGTTTGGCCTATATTTTTGGGTTTGGAGATAAATGATTATATCCCCATACCATTCATTGCTTGTAGATATCAGAAACAAATTTTCGTCCATGATTGTTTCTTCGGATGTTTCATCGTTGGAAGACGATGGGAGATCGCACAATAATTCTGCGAAAACTAGAGCTTTCTTCGACTTGGATTTTACAAATTCCAGATCAAACTCTTGTATGATTGCTATCCATTTTGAATATTTTCCCCCCAACAACTGTCGCAACAATTTATAAGTCATGGGGTTGCAATCTGATAGAATGGTAGTTTTCCAAAAGAGGACATAGTGTCGAAATCTCTGTATCGCTTGAACAGCTGCAAGTGCTAGCTTTTCAATGTAAGAATATTTTCTTTCTGTATCATTTAAGTTTTTACTTAAATAATATATAGGATGTTTAATTCCATCGACTTCTTGAACTAAAACCATTGCGATGGTCGTATCTGCTGCAGCCAAATACAGGTTAAAATCTTTTTGATAATCAGGAGCGTACATTAATGATGCTTTCATTAGGGATTCTTTTAAAGCATCAAAGGAAGCTTGCACAACCTGATCCCAGACAAAGGGTACTTCCTTTTTCAAAAGACGTGTATAACATTTAGCAAGTTTGGCGTAATTTGGAATGAACCTCCTCAGAAAGTTTGCTTTCCCTTGGAGTTTCTGAATCTGAAGCAAATTCGAAGGTGGAGGCAAATTTATGATTGCCTGGACCTTACATGGGTTGAGACGAATCCCGTCCTTGGAGACTACAAAGCCAAGTAAATGACCAGAATTGACGCAAAATACACATTTTTGTGGATTGAGTCATATCTTGTAGTGTCGGCAACGTAGAAATATCGCTCTTAAATGTTGTGGATGATCAGTCCGCTTTCGCGAATGAGCCGGAAGGTCGTCGAGGTACGATTGAATGATGTTTTTGATGTCATGGAAGGCATAATTCATTGCCCTTTGAAACGTCGCCCCTGCGTTCTTTAAACCAAAGGGTAATTTTCGATCTGCAAATGTGCCCCACGGACAAATAAATGCAGTCTTTCACTGGTCCTGTGGGCGGATATTTATTTGATTATACCCGGAGAATCCATCCATGAATGAAAAGATTTCGCATCCGGCACATTCATCAATTATCTGGTCAATGAAGGGTGTCGGGTAGTTGTCATTTGGACGAGCTTGATTTACATCCCTATAATCGACGCACACTCTAATTGTTCCTTGTTTTTTCATAACAGGGATAATATTCGATACCCAATCGGTTAGAGGAACCGGGTAGATGAAACCAGCATGGAGAAGCTTTTCAACTTCTACCTTAATGGCAGCGGCTTTCTTGGGGTGCACCTGCCTTAGCCGTTGTCGTACTAGTTTGACATCTGGATACATCTTAATTTCGTGTTCAACGATACTCGAGTCAATGCCTGGCATTTCACTGTATGACCAGGCAAAGACATCTCTGAATTCGCGAAAAAGAGCGTTATATATTTCCAGTTCTGAAGGAGAAAAACATTTGCCAACATAAATATTCTCTACAACATCTGTTTTGGTTGAGATATTTATGGTGATAGTCTCTTCAATATTGGACAAGTTTCGCTCAGAATCCACCGTGTTTACAGTATTTGATAGGAAATCAAAGACTGAAGGATGATAAAGGTCATCTTGAGTATCTTCTCCACAATCCGGAAGAAGGGAACGATGGTGGGAATCATTCCATGGTGCTCCTTCAATTACCATTGATTGGAAAATTCCTTCGTCGGTGACATGCACTTGCGACCAAGGATCTGAAGGGGTACCATATTCTTTAGACCTATCTATCCAAACGCTTGATGAGCGTTGATTTGGGTTTGCCTCCCATGCTAGGAACATTGATTGCTACAATATTTCGGTTGGACTTGGGGGCAAAACCATTGCATGATCCATGTCGATATTGTTTTCTGAGATCTTTTTAGAAGATATCATGTTGCAGGTTCCTATCGACGCTACTTCCGCCAGGTTGATTGGAGGTGGAAGGGTGAAAGTTCCCATTAGTATAGGATCTTTTAATAGGCCTACTCTGATATTTTGAAGCGAATGGGGGCTTCCATGGATCATGGGAATGCTTCCTGTAACTTGAGAACCATTGGGGAGGAAGTTTTGTTGATCGACGATTGTAATCCCTCCTTGAAAGGGAAATGCAATCTTCCTAAAATAGGTCGACACAACAGCCGCCATAGCATATATCCATGGCCTTCCTAGTAGGATGTTGTAATCAAGATTTCCATCGATTACTTCAACATCTATTTCTACCGTTTTCCCTCCTAGTTCAACTTTCAAGTTACTTAGAATACCATATGGGGTATATGTCCTTCCGTCGAATGCTTTTAATGTCGTCGAAGATCGCGACAAGGTTGGAGATCCTAAATTTTTCCAGCAACTCATCGACATAATGCATGTAGATGCTCCCTCATCAATAATTATTCGATGAACAGTTTTGTTGAGGGCTTTCACTTGAACAAGGAAAGCTAGTTGAGCTGGTAATTGAGGATCGTTTCCTTTATGGTCGAAGGATACAAGATTGGAATCCTTTGGGTCTATCCCACCAATGGCTGATAATAAAGCATGCCTTTGGGATGGGAAGTTCTATAGTACTTCAAGGGTCGACATAGCGGATGGCGATTGTGCCAAATCTTCCACTATATTATAATGCTGTGCTGCTCTAGCGCGGGGATTAAATGTCAACTTGTGTACTATTCCCTTTGGCGGTTTTATCGTCAATTCAGGAATGATGGGTGGCGCAACTTCTGTTGAAGTTGTTGTCGAATTACTAGGTTGATCTTTATCCTTGTTGTTCGACAGCTATGGATTCCCATAATCTTTGTTCCTTGTCGATATCAAAGCATCATTTTGCTGTTTTGAAACCGACAACATCAGCACTTGAGACAGGGAAGCATTTTCACTTTCAACCAGATTTGTTCCTGGATTTGGAAATGGATCAGTTAACACTGTGGAGGTTTTCGAGTTCTTGAAGAATTTTTTAACCTCAGCTCTGTGTGGACAACTTGCGGTCCAATGATCCTCATTGCATATCAAGCATGGATTTTTTGGTTTCCTATCTCCAGGAGGGTTTGAAGAAGATTTTTTAGGTGATGATTCCTCCTGTTTCTTCTTCTTCCCTTTGCCTTTCTTCTTGCTCCCTGGTTGTTTGGTTTCTCTGCCTTTATCTGTCGATATGGCATTTACTTCCGAAGCAAGAAGTTCATCTTTTGCATTTTGACCTGAAATCTTACGGGCCTTTTTGGATGTAGCCTTTGTCGATTTCGTGTCTGTTGTGCCAATCACGCCATCGTCGGCATGAGAGTCATTGTTCGATTTAGGAGGAGGAGGAATTGAGAATTCCGGTCTAGGGGCGTCAGGTATTTTATCGTAGAGCGTGCCGGACTGAGTGTAAATCAAGTCTAGATATTGTGCACGAGTGATAACTTGCTCTTCTGTTACGACTCCCCCCTTCGCCACATCTTCCGTGATGGAAGGCAGTAATGACTTGATAAACCATTCAGCTAAGAGCTGATCGGGGACATACATTTTTACCATCCTAAGACGACGTCGCTACTCATGTATATGATCAGATATGTGAGTGGCTGTTGTCTGCTTGAAGTTGGTAAGAAGTTCTGTTCCCGTTTCGTACCTTATTGGTAACTGAAAATTGGTTAAAAAGGTTGTGGCTAAGGTACTGAAGTTGTCGAGCGAAGCTCTAGGCAATTCGATGTGCCATTTTGCCGCCGGACCTGTTAACGTCCTCTGAAAGAGGCGAAGTCTTATCGAATCATCATTTAGGGTGTTTGATGAACACCATAGATGAAAGGTCATCACGTGATTCGATGGATCTTCACCCGAATTTCCATTAAATTTAGGAATATCTGATGGAAGTTTATGCGGAATTGCTGGCCACCAAGGGGCGTAAGTGATTGGATCGTTTGTTAACCGATTTAAATCAGGTAACTCTAAAGTTGCCACAAAGGGTAACTGCTGATTCAGGTTAGGTGAAGCATACCCAGGATAAGATGGGATTGCCTGAGAAGTTGGTCTTTGCATACCGGCATAATGCATTTGATGCTGGTATGTTTGGTAAGGTTGGTGGGAATGACCATTGTAAAATGGTTGATTTTGACCGTTTTGAATGTACGACTGTCCACTATTAGCAAAGATTTGTTACTCAGAACCTTGACATACTTGCTGGAATTGCGGTTGTTGGTGTTGTACTAGCCAAGGTTGTGAAGCCATGTGCTGTTGACCGATACTAACAGTTTGACCAAGATGAGGGGTAATTGTACCCGTCTGAACCTGTGTCATTCCACCAGTCGGCGATTGTGGTTGAGTCGCAGGGTCAAGGGGCTGTTGCATTACAACCTGAGAAACCTGAGGTTGGCATACAACAGGCATCGCTTGGACTTGCGACACCGTCACAATAGCTGGCGTAGTTGGGATATTTGACATAGGTAAGCATTGTTGCATCGAGTATACAACTCTTGGTTGTTGAGGTAGTATAGGTACCCAACCGCTTGACGTAATTCCAGTATAACCGGAATGTGGTTGTGAACTCCCGTATGGATATCCTCCCAGAGGGGATAATGAAAGGGTATACCGCCCCCCATACGGTGGTAATCCAGAACTCAAGGGATTTGTTTGCCCTTGGGGTCCAGACTGCCCAAATTGACCTCCAAATGGATCAACTTGTTGAGACTCAATATAAGAGTTTCTAGATATTATTCTGGATGAACAAACAGGAACAGACCATACTGTCGAAACAGTCCCTGATTGGACTCCGGCTTGTTGTTGATAACTTGCTAGGACAGATGGTATACCAGCAAACATCGTTGGAGTAGCAGCAGGAGGCTCTGCCGTTGCTGCGTCGGATGACACAGTCCTGGATGTTGATGGTTGTTCAGACATATCTAGTCTATCCAAAAGATTTTCTAGCGATTTCGATTGACTTTCTTCCATAATTGCGGATTACTCGATCAACTAAAAAGGGAAGTATGTTTTCGAATTAGATGAATTTTAGACGCTTTGACACAACTTGTTTTTTCAATTTTTAAGAGTCGAGAAAAAACAAAAGATGACTCTAGTCGCCTTCGATTTTTAATGAGCCTGAAGTGACAAGTGATCAGATGGACCTTTTCCGTTAAGGAGTCTGAAAAGGAACGAAAGGGACTGCTCTGGAAGTCTAGGTAGAGGGAGTACCAAACCAATCGCAAAACTGCAGAATACTTTTTACGGTACGACAGTCAATCTTCCCGAATGCTGTGTTCAGTGCATTGCGATCGATAGGGCAGCAGACACGGCTTCCTATGGATAAAGGATTAAGCCTATTGGGGTCTCCCAAAATATACTCGACGGTACGTGGGAGCACAAGTCCGTACTGGCACTTATCATCTCAAAGTGGAGGAATCACCCAACCATCAGTGAGAACAACAGTTACCAGGCTTTACGACGCCGGAATACGTCTCTAGCCTAGACTTCTAAATGTTGTGCGTTAAGTTCCAAAGCGTTGCTAGATTCATTGAATTTATTTTAAATTGATCTTGTTTATGAAGTTTTCCTTTCGGGTTCACCACGAGATGTATATGTAATTCCTAAAATTCAATCTAAGATGATAAACAAACTTTTTATCTCTTTTATGCAGTGAAAATCCTAGCTACTAGGGAAAAGAAAGACATAATCTTTTCACAAAGAGCAAAGAGCACACTCTAAATGCACTTTCCTAAATCAAGCCAATCAGACTGTCTATATGCAAATGCACATGCATGTATTTGTTTTCGACTTTCTTAGTATATGGATGCTAAAAAGAAAGTTGATGCACAAATCTGAATTTCTTTTCAAGCGACAAATATCAAAAAGCTTCTTTTCGAAATCAAAAATAGAGATGATTACGACGCCTTACGATTTTGAAATGAATACTTGTTTTTGACACTAGAAAATTACAAATTCAGACCAAAAGCAATAGTAACATGATAATCGACCATCAACAGCAATAAAACTCTTTCCTACTATTGAAGTCGACACTTGCGACAGACTCAAATCAAAGGACGACAGTACGACTATGCTACTTTTGCAAAGGAGAACTATAAATGACTCAACAAACACACAAAAACATCTATAATTCTTTTGTACAAAGGAGGTGGAATAATCAGCAAGGAAAATGAGTTTCAAACAGACATATACTGATCAGCAGCAAAATTCAGGAATAGAACTGGAAAGAATGAAGCACAGAAGCCACAGCTACACAGAGCTAGTCTGATTAGCGCACCTGTAACACAGAGAATCTGAAATGCAGCGCAGGTTGTCCACTCGGGAAGTGCGCTGAAATTCAGAATCTCTGAGCAGTACCTGCGCTGGACCAGAAACGAGCCTCTGTTCGGGTTCCGGGTCACAGTTTGCAGTTCAGTTCTTGATTTTTGGCCGAGTAAAAAGCAATCAGTAATGCAACAATTAGGGGTAGATCTAAGGAGGATCTAAGAGCTATCACAAGGGCAATCAGATAGTTTGTGAATTAGTTTTTTAAAGCATAAACAGATCCAGTAGATGGATTTAAATAGCAGTTATCTACTTTGCATTTATTATGGCAAATGCAGTTCGAATGCTACTTGTAAGTTTATGAAACAAACAACAAAGAATGATAAACAAACAAACTAATTATCTCCCCAGCGGAGTCACCATTTTGTTACAGGGAAAAGTGTCTATATAGAACTGATCTATCCCACTAAGGTGTGATAGCTGCCTTAGAAAAAAACAGAGAAAAACTACTTTTGTTTTTCCTTTATGAATTATAGATAGAGAGGAATAGAAAGACCAACCTTTGTCTTGTGCTAATCCTTCGATTCGATCCCTCTCTTCTTTGATAGTCCTCAGCTACCTGCTCCCTTGCACACCCAGCTTCACAAAGCACCTGTAAGATCACAGAAGCATAGCACTATACAAAGACATGGATCTATATTCATAAACAACTTAGGATCAGATTTAAATTGACCATACAAATGTAACAAGCATCAATGATACAGAAGCATGGAGGAAAACTCAAATAGTTTTTATTGATAAACAAGAAAAGATCCAGGAGGAGTTACAACCAGTTGTTCTGACCCAGCATCAACCTCCCAGCAAAGAAGCCCCTCTTCACCTCAAACAAAGCTTAGATCACCCAACAATCTGATGTTTCTCTCTAGAAACCAACAACAATTCCTTACAATATGCAAAATTCCAGCCTCTGGATCTCTGGGATGAGGGATCCATATATAGATATCTGTAAGGGGGATGAGTCAGCTTGTGATTTGATTAGTGTCTTCTCTCTGTCGGTTCTTGCTTCCACTTGGAGACTGAGGGCCTCTTACTCATCCTTGGTCGAATTCAGTGAGGCAAGTGTCACAGGAGAAGATTTTGGAAGCTTCCATTGCCTCTCCACCTCGCGGAATGACACTGCCATTTGTCATTTCTCGCCCATCGCACCCCACAGAAGGGAATTTTGAAATGCAACGCACCCTCACAGTGTATTTAGGTGATATGCAACACACTTAGCCAATGGAGCAGCTGCAATGATCCTGTTTTGACCAATTCTGAGCAGTTTCTGGTGGAGAACTTCTGGGAGAAGCTGTAATCTGTTGACCTTGTTCCTTTAGGGGTTAGAACAACACTTTTAGGGACTTAGGAGCCCTTGGTTTATGGACATTTCATGCTTGTGGTTGTAGGGCACAAAAATGTCTATAACAGGAAGTTTATGGGTTTCTTGTCTCCTGTCTCATCCAATCTTTGTTGTTTCCTTCTATTTTGTTGCATTATCTGGAATGGATGTCTTGAGGAGTTTATATTATTGTATGTGGTTGGTAGTTGAATTATGTATCCCTGGGTTTTATCAAGGGTAAAGGGGCCTCTAATTCGTTATACTCTCTTGTAAGGGGGGGTGGGGGGTCTCCATCAACCTTTCAGATCTGGTGCTAAGGTGGTTCCACATATGTGTTGGGATGGTGTTGGTTCTACGGAGTGTACGAGTGGTCTATGGATTAAAGAAAATTGGTCCAACTCCACAAGCCCAAGCATAACATGTTACATGTGGGTATTGGCAGAGTGTTCAAGAAAATATTATTGGATGGCCACTATGCAATGTCAATTCATGAGAAGCCGAAGGGGTGGAGGAGGAGGTAGAGGGCCCCAGGGACATAATCAGGACTAGTGTTATAGACATTTTTGTGCCTCGCAGCATGGAGCATGAAATGTCAATAATTACAGGGATCCTCAGTCCCTAAACATGTTGTTCTTACCCCTAGAAGGACAACGTCAGCAAACCACAGCACTTCCCATCAGTTCTCCACCTGAAAACACTCAAAAACAGGCTATTTTTGGATCATGTCAGCTGCTCCACTGAGCATCTGCGCTGGAATGCAACTGCTCCTCCTTGTACCTGCGCTGAAAGTCAAATCTAATGAAGGCTACCTGCGCTGGGCGAGATTGGCCAAGTGGCACAGTCATTCTGCAAGGTGTCAATTGCCCAGGAAGCTTCCAAACTGACACTTGGTTCATGGGATTCGCCCTGTGATGAGTAAGAGGTACTTGATCTCCATGTGTAAGCAAGGATCTCCAAGTGGACTCAAGAACTGAAGTTTAACTGAAGAGGGAGAGGACACAAGGCAGCTTTATGTCAGTCTCAAGCTGACTCATCCTTTCTTCTTCTATCCTATATATAGAGCTCTTCTATGAGGTCTAAGGAGGCTGGAATTTTGTGCAAAGCAAGGAGGTGCTGTTGGTTTACAGTTAGAGCTATTGGGTGATTGTTTTACTAGAGGTGAAGAGGAGACTTCTTGCTGCTGGGGAGGTGCTGCTGGATTGGAGCCATTGATGGTTGTAACCTTCTCAGAGCCATGTTACTTTTATCAATAAAGCTTTGAATGTTCTCCTATATACTTGTATTGCATTGATGTATTGTATTTACTTGTATATTTGATTCACTCTAATCCATGTATCAGTTATGAGTACTTGTATCTTGTAGTTTCCTCTCTTGTTTGTGCAGGATCTGTGTGTAGCTGGACCGGCAGAGAGAGCAAGGAGCTGGGAACAAGAGACAAAGAGAGAGGATAAGGATCGACAAAGAGAAAGACACCAGGTCGGTTAATCTTTTCTTCCTTCTCTCTGTACTTTCATAAAGGAAAACATTAAAGCTTTACTTTTAGTTGTTGCTAAAGACTGTCACCTTTAGAGTAGGGATAGGGTCATCCGAGTCGGATACTTTTCCCCACAACAAACTGGCAACTCCGCTGGGGAGCCTAGTATCTTGTTGGTGTTTGTAGTATCTTTGCTATTCATTTCCTGAACCAAAGAGTACCAAATCGAAAAGCTTTTGACTATATCAAAAGCGAAGTAGAGGGACTGCTACTCTTGCTCATTTACTGAGCAGATTCATGATTTGAAGAGCTGATCTACAAAAGACTCTTGTACTCTTTGTGATAGCTTTTCATCCTCTTGATCATCCCTTAGCCTGTACTTGACCTATAGCTTTTTATTTCAGCAAAAACAGTGCATTTTTGAGCTTTTTATGACCCGGAAATCCTTGTAAACGCAACTCTCGTGTCCCAGAGCAGGCTGTCCACAGGCAGTCTGCATTACAGCGCAGGTACTCCCTTCGGGAACTGCGCTGAAAGTCAATTTGACAGACCAGAGCCTGCGCTGGACCTGTTAGCCAGTGTCTTCCAGAGGTTTTCCACTGTGTCTTAGCCCTGTTTTCACTGATTTTTTGCTGCTGATTGCTGGTCATTGTACTTGCTGTAAACCAACTTTCCTTGACATTATTCCGCCTCAGTTGTGTGATGAAACTGTGATTGTTCTTTCAGTATTTCTTGTTTCAGTTACAGTTTCCCATTGTGAAAAGCAAACCAGTATAGCTGTGACCTCTTAGATCCTGAACTGTAAAAGTGTCTTTGTGATCTTAAGAGCTAGTTTTATTACTATTCATGGCTGTTTGAGTTTGTTTGTTTTTCATTTTATGGTTTGAATCTATACATTTCCAGTGTCTAAACAAGTCGATCTTAAGGTGTCTTTTGATTTTGGACAAGCTTGTTTATTTTCGCTTGAAATTAGATTCGAAATTATACAACAGTTTCCTTTCTGTCTTACATCAACATTAAGGAAAAAGAAAAGAAATATCTGCATTGTGCATTTTGCATTTGACTGTGTGCTTGACGATTTAGGAAAATTTGCATTTTAGTGTGTGTTCTATGATCTGTGGAAAAAGTTGTGTCTTTCTTTTCCCTCAGTAGATTAAGGTTTTCAAAGTTGAAAGATTGAAAAGATTTGCTTCTCATCTTAGATTGCATATAGGAAGTTGTATATATACATCTCGTGGCGACCCTGAAAGGCAAACTGTTAAGCAAGATCAACATTAAAATAAACTCAATTTACATAACAACGCTTTGTAACATAACGCAAACATCTAGAGGTCTAGGTAGAGACGTGTTTCGGCGTCGTTAAACATAGTGACTGTCGATCTCTACGAAGGTGGGTGATTCCTCCTGAGAGTCGGTGGCACTAATACGGACTTGTGCTCCCGCGTACCGTCGCGTATATTGGGAGACCCCTATAGGCATTTATCCTTTATCCTTAGGAAGCCGTGTCGGCCGCCCTACTGATCGCGATGCAGTGAACACAGCATTCACGAAGATCGACCACCCGTACCGTAAAACGTATTCTGTGGTTTCGCGAAAGGTTTGGCACACCCTCTGCCTAGATCTCCAGAGCAGTTTCTTTTGGCCTTTTTCAAACTCTATAACTGAAAAAGTTCAACCGAGCATTTGTCACTTCGGGCTCGTTAAAACATCGAAGGCGACTAGAGTCATCTTTAGCTTTTTCTCGACTCTTAAAACATGAAAAAGCAAGTTTGTGTCTAAAAGCATCGTTAATAAAATTTATTTTAAGCGGAACATAATCACCTTTTATTCCCACGTTGATCTTTCAGTTGAAAAGTATGGAGCCCACCAACCAAGGAAGCAACCTTGGCGGAAGTCCAAATCCCTTCTCCTCTTGGGGAGATGTTGGTGCGCCTCATATGGCAACATTGTCACTTCCAGGATTGACAATTGGCCTACCTGTATGGCTCTTTTCAACTAATGTAGTCCAGATCGCCACTAATCCTGAGCAGTCGAATCAACAGTCAGAGCAGTCTAGAACTACCCACTAGCCTTCCACTTCTTACAATACTTCCTCTGATCCTTCCTCTTCGCAAGGTGGAGCTGGCAAAAGTCAGCCTCCCAAGGGGAAGAAGGAAAAGAAGAAGAGAGAAAAGAAGCAGAAGGGGCCTATGGCGAAGGCGACTGGGGGCAAGCAAAAGGCAGCTGACAAAAACCCACACACTGCACCGACCGGGCCTAAATCGCCATGTGTCATTTGCAAAGGGACCCACTTCCATCGTGATTGTCCTTGTATTCCCCGGATACTAAGGGACTGGTCCCCCAGGTTGCACAATCCGGTAGCATCAACCTCTGGTAGTCATGTTGATTGCAGTCCATCAACCAGCGAGAGTGAAGGACGAAAAGGGAGACCAAGATCACCCTGTATGTTGTGTGAAGGCGATCACGCCATTCACCGATGTCCATTCTTAGATGAGGCGAAGAGAGTTTTGGAAGATCGTCCGGTATCACCGTTACGACTTCCTCCTGGATACCAAAAACTCGTGCCTAATCCCTCGATAGTTGAAAATCCAGCTGGCCCGCTCAAGTGGTCAGCTGAAGCGTCAGTCACTGAAAATGAACCTACTGAATCCAGACCGGACGAAAGTCCAAAGGTCGATACGGCAGTTGACCCGGTTCTACCTTCAGAAGTTTCATCTTCGAATGACACCGTCGCCGAAGAGTCATCTTCATGCGACACCCTCACTGAAGAGAATAAGGATGACACCATCCAGGTTCTTTTCATCAGCACCGACTCTGATGAGCGTCAGGGCAATGCGCCCATTCCTTTATCGCAGGAAGGAACATCATCAGGGTCATATCCGGCCGTATATTCGGTCCCACCACCAAGCAACCTGGTTGTATCCTTTGATTGGAATCAACTAGGCAGACCCCGGTTACCAGCCAGTGTACCATTCAGAATCATTGTCCAGATCTATAGAATGATCATGGCTGGTACTATCATTGATGAAGGGGCGTCTGTGAGTATCCTTTCCTTTGTTGCTTGGAAAACACTGGGTTCCCCGGCGCTTTTACCTGAGTTAAGAAATCTCTCAGGTTTTGATAAAGGAACCAGTCGACCGTTAGGAATCCTCCCCAATGTGCCTGTTACATTGAAAGGGAAGACCGTTAATTTGAACGTGATGGTCGTCCAAGGACCCTTGGATTATAACCTACTCCTTGGACGCGACTATATTTATTGCATGGGAGCGATAGTCTCCTCACTCTTTAGAGTAATGTGTTTTCCACACGAAGGAAGGGTGGTCAAGCTCGTAGACCAACTTTCGTTTCCGGGATCTCGCATCGCAAATAGTCAAATACCATTCCTAAATGGTCTGTTCACTCAAGATTCGCCTCCACCCCCAGTCCTCCTTCCCGATGAGTGCGAGTGATTCGGAAAGAAAGACTGGAACCCAGGGGGCATGCACCCTGGTCTGCTTCGGGCAGAAGAAACCCTGGGTGTAAGGAAGAATTTCCGCAGAAGAATAGACTAGTCCGTACCCCGTCCGGCGGTGGAAGAGGGGTTGTTCTAGAATAATATTCTTTTGTCAAAGTTATGTGAGTGAGATAATCAGCTTCTCGCTCCCCTTGTCTAAATAATCAGGATACCGAGGAAGGGGACCATTTGTGGTAGCAAGTAGTAACCATCTTTGAAGACAAGCCTCACCCATTAAAACATATGTTTTGAAGGATAAGTAGGGGCAGCCTCCAAAGAAAGAGATTCTATTGCTGCAACAGGTGGTCGCCATCTTTGGTAACCCGATAATAGACACCGCCGAAGAAAGGGATTGATTTGCGGCAGCGAATAGAACCCTCTTCGGATAATAAGAAAGAGGCAAGCCTCCCTCAATAGTACCAATGTTTTGTCTTTGAGTAGTGTTCTTCCATTGTCACAAATAGCTGTTTGTTAAAAGTGGGCCGACGGGAAGCCTGAGTACTGCGTAAGACCCCTTAAAATAACGAGAAGACAAGTATCGTTAACATTAGATTGGCAAGATGACAAATAACTGTGAACACCCAAAGAAAAGCAGAGGTAGGGGAGAGGAGGGGCAGCCTCGAAATTCTATCCTATACCTGGGGGCATGCAAACTTTTGGAATGTAAGCAAGGGACGACTATTTATTTTTTAAATTTTTAGGTCCTCCCTTTAAACCTGTAGGTCTAACCCTTTAAACTCGTAGGATTAGCCGTTTCCGACCTTACATGAAGAAAGCCTGTGGGGCAAAGGTAAAAACTTGCCAAAATTGGAGCATAGCTTCGTGAGATAAAGCTCCTTAAAAAATAGCTATCTCACAGGAGGCGTTCTTATTATGACTGGTATATCGAGCAGTTTTAGCACATAGTTCATGCTCGTTAAAAAATAAACGCAAGACCCGAGCAGTTTTAGCGCATAGTTCATGCTCGTTAAAAAATAAACATAAGTTCATGAGCAGGCTTTCCTTTAGAGTTCAAGCTCATTCAGCAAAAATGAACCGGTAAATACCCTTTTGATCGAAAATTCATCAGCCATAAAAGCCCTTGGTCGTGTTTGTGCACCGTCACCTCAACTGTTCATTTGGCCGATCATTCACCTCCATTTGTGTGTTTACCTCTTTTGAGAAACAGCTGCGAAGAGTGATTTCACCTAGCCATCCTTGTGACACTGCCGTGATTGGAAAATTCCAACCTGTACCTGGAATCTGCTGCTATCCCTGTTTATCACTCGTTCCTCAAAAGACGAGTCTTCTTTGAGCTCTTTTCACTGACTCGTAAAATATGAAAAGTTTGCCGAGTTTTGGCCTTCCAGCTCGTTAAACGACCGGAACGCTATCCCTCATTTAGACTTTAATCTTTTTGGACCTGAGGGATTATTGCACAAAAAGATCGAGCGCTTGTTTTGTTCGGCTCGTTAAAGCAATCGAAAACTCATCCCTTCTGTATTGTTTTATACTTTTTCGGACTTAAGGGATTAGATGACGAAAAAGGAATTATGGAGTTAACTTTCTGTACCTTTTCAGACTCTCTAAAAATGAAAAGGACCGAGTTTTCCTTGTCGTTAGACTCGTTAAAATGATTAAATAGCGACAAACTTGTCTTTAGACGAGAACGAGTTTCCCTATCGCTAAGCTCGTTAAATCATAGCGATGGGCTTGCCCGAAGGGCAGGTTATAGAACAAGCATATGTTATCCTCCTCAAGCTTGACAAAAATAAAGAGGTACTGGTCAGAAATGACTGGGGAAAAATTGGGAGAACATCAGAGCTTAATGGTAGCAAGTCGCTCTTGAACATGACACTTTTCCTCCGTTCCACATCGGGTTGGGTTGTTTCATTGACCGGTCTCATCACCATGGTCCTCGCCAAACCATCCACATTTGGGGTAATGCTACCGATCCATCGCATCAGTGTCGTTATATGTTCAAGAGGGGTCATTCTGAAAGTGTCAACCGTGTCCCATCCACTGCCATACATTATCCTTCATCCATTCATGATCGCCAACCTGAATCATATATCACAGTTTGTTTTCACCTCCACTAAAATCATTAGCTCCGTTCCGTGTCATTGATGTGGGATTCATTAAGGCCCTCCTTTGACGGATCGCTTCTTGTCGACTTCAGCTCATTATCCAAGAAGTTGATCTAGGAACAACCCCATCAGTACTTTGAAGCTTGCATGCCTCAATGGCAAGTTTCTCACTTCCGGCGACAGGTATACATCAATGACCTTCGACCAGAAGATTTTGCGTGGCGTTCGACGCCAAGTCCTTTATTCACGCCACGTGAATTGTACTGCAGTACCTTGAGGGTCATTATCATTATCGGTGATTCCTCTCGTGCTTGTTAACGGTTTTCATCATTGACCGGTAATCAAGCGATGTCTTTCCATGTTCGACTTCAGCGAAATTCTCGCATGGATCGACTTGTACTTAGAGTGAAGATCGAACGAGTTTGAAGACCCCGGATCTAGTTTCATCCATCTGGGCTGCGATACATATTCAGGAAATATAAAAGCATTTGTCATGTACATCATTGCAGCAGATGATCATCCTACTCAAAGGATGATAATTTCAGCAGAAAATTATCAGTCTACCATCAGACGATCGTCTGTTCTATGTACCAAAATGTATTTATAAAGCTGAGCATGGGAATGCCCGCCTCAGCTAGATCATGAAAACAAAATGAAAAATAATGTATTGTATTGTATTGTATTACAGGGCGCCTCCTCAGCACTGGAATGAACTTCGAACCCTCTAGATAAAGCATTTCACCCGATAAACGGCCTCATACTTTAGGGGGCAACTGTTATAGACATTTTTGTGCCTCGCAGCATGGAGCATGAAATGTCAATAATTACAGGGATCCTCAGTCCCTAAACATGTTGTTCTTACCCCTAGAAGGACAAGGTCAGCAAACCACAGCACTTCCCATCAGTTCTCCACCTGAAAACACTCAAAAACAGGCTATTTTTGGATCATGTCAGCTGCTCCACTGAGCATCTGCGCTGGAATGCAACTGCTCCTCCTTGTACCTACGCTGAAAGTCAAATCTAATGAAGGCTACCTGCGCTGGGCGAGATTGGCCAAGTGGCACAGTCATTCTGCAAGGTGTCAATTGCCCAGGAAGCTTCCAAACTGACACTTGGTTCATGGGATTCGCCCTGTGATGAGTAAGAGGTACTTGATCTCCATGTGTAAGCAAGGATCTCCAAGTGGACTCAAGAACTGAAGTTTAACTGAAGAGGGAGAGGACACAAGGCAGCTTTATGTCAGTCTCAAGCTGACTCATCCTTTCTTCTTCTATCCTATATATAGAGCTCTTCTATGAGGTCTAAGGAGGCTGGAATTTTGTGCAAAGCAAGGAGGTGCTGTTGGTTTACAGTTAGAGCTATTGGGTGATTGTTTTACTAGAGGTGAAGAGGAGACTTCTTGCTGCTGGGGAGGTGCTGCTGGATTGGAGCCATTGATGGTTGTAACCTTCTCAGAACCCTGTTACTTTTATCAATAAAGCTTTGAATGTTCTCCTATATACTTGTATTGCATTGATGTATTGTATTTACTTGTATATTTGATTCACTCTAATCCATGTATCAGTTATGAGTACTTGTATCTTGTAGTTTCCTCTCTTGTTTGTGCAGGATCTGTGTGTAGCTGGACCGGCAGAGAGAGCAAGGAGCTGGGAACAAGAGACAAAGAGAGAGGATAAGGATCGACAAAGCGAAAGACACCAGGTCGGTTAATCTTTTCTTCCTTCTCTCTGTACTTTCATAAAGGAAAACATTAAAGCTTTACTTTCAGTTGTTGCTAAAGACTGTCACCTTTAGAGTAGGGATAGGGTCATCCGAGTCGGATACTTTTCCCCACAACAACTAGGAGCAAGTTAGGGAAGCAAAGGAAATTTTCCATGAGTCCACCTTAGTGGATGTTCGTAATGAATTGACGAACCTAGAGAACTTGGCTTCCAAGGACATGCAATCCATGTCAAATTCAGAATTGATGGAATAATTTGAGCAATTGGTCACAAACCATTTTCATACGAGAGGTTGCGAGAAGCATTATTTATAGTGTTAGAAACTGTAGCAAGAAAGACTCATTTTGACTTGTGCCTTAGTCAAATTGAATAATTTAATTTTCCACATCAGCAAGATTAATTGGATTGAAGTTAGCTAGAGTGACATGGCCTTGTCTACTAGCTAAGTCAGTAAATTCGAGTTATAGGCTTGGAGTAGAGTTGTGCATGTAGTGATTACTAAAATTTAGCAATCTAGTTTAGTTATTTTTAGTTGACCTCAGTTAACTAAGCTCAATCCATTAGTTAAGTAAGTTTAAGGTTAGTTGATTAGTAGAATTGTTGTTAACTCACTAATCTCTTAGTTAAACTAGTCAATCAACTAAAAATAGCCCAAACATGCATGGAATTCGAATTGCCTAGCTAGGGTGAAGGAAAAGGCACATTGTAATCATCAATTGTATACTAGTTGAGTGTACATGCTTGGAAATTAAGCATGTGATAAATTTCTTAGAAATTGTGCATGGAAATAGGGAATTACCCTGTTATTTAGGAACTCAATTTCTCCTAAATTGCCCAAGGAAATAGGAGGAAGCTAGAGCCTTGAAATGGCTAAGTGTTGGCCAGAGTAGATAGTCAACATGAGAAAAAGTTTACAATGCAGGGTGTGCTTTAGAGTTGAAGCAATACATTGTAATAGTTTCTCATTCTCATCTGATTAATGAAAAACAATAGATGGGTTTTTCCCTATTCAGTTCCCCTATAAATCATTGTGTTCTTATGGCTTTGATGGTTGCATGTCATTGCATGTGCTTTTAAATTGTGATTTCCATTTTGTATAATTGTAGAGGAAATTTTTAATCTCTTGTTTTTAGTTTGAATTCATCATTAGTAGAAAATTTCTATTAATTTCTACACAATATCAAAGCTTGAAATCAAAATAGAAACTAGTCAATAGATCTTCTCCTTCAAAAGTTTCGATTTGCAGATTTAGTGAAGCAGTTTTATTTCGTGCAGGAAAATGTCTTTTAATCGATAGAGATTGGAGTATGCCCTGGAGGGAACCTCAAATTTCATAGCTTGGAAGGACAAGATGGAAGTTGTATTCAATGATAATCGAGTGCTAGAGTACACCAAAACTAACATTCCAAAACCAATAATATCAGATACACAATAGTTAGCCCAATGGAAGAAGGATACCACAAAATCTAGGAGAATCATCCTAGAGGGTGTGAGAGACCACACAGTCTCGAATTTACATGGAAAGGAAAATCCATTTTCTATGTGGAAGACACTCACTTAGTTATTCGAAAATAGTAGTGATGTTAGTAAATTGGCATTAAGGGACAAGCTCAAAAACATCTCATTGTAGAAAAATGAAACCATTCCACATTACCTATCCAAATACACTCAAGTTCGAGATGAAATTGGAGTGGTAGGAGAAAATATACCATCTTTTGAGCTAGTGAGCCTATCTCTCCTAGGTCTTCCAAAATATTGGCACAACTACCAGGAATTTGTAAATGGAAGGGACAAATTACCAAATTGGGAGAGACTTTGTTATGATTCAGTGCAAGAGGAAATTTGAAGGAACACTAGAGATGGAGGAACATCCATATCTGAGGAGGGAGATACTTTTTCCTTGGTTTGGAAGGGAAATAAAGCTAAGGGAAAGAAGGCCTAAAGAAAACAAGAGTCTAGCCTGAGCAATGGGAAGAAGAAGGACCTAGGAAAGATAAAATGTTTTCACTGCCACAAATATGGGCACTATGCAACAAAGTGTCTGCACAAGAATTCTAACAAGAATCCTTTAGGAGGATCATGAGGTGATGCACTTTCCTCACAATTTGAATTAGACTTCATGCTAATTGCATGCTTGGCCAACACTATAATGGGGAGTGTGTGGTACCTAGATTCGGGTGATTCAATCAATATGATATGATGTAAAGAATTATTCAGTATCCTAGAGCAAAAGGATATCCAAATGCACATAGAACTTGGGGATGATAAGAGGTACAATACAAAAGGAATTGTCACTGTAAGATTTAAGAGGGAGTCAAGCTCCCATCTTCATCTAAAATATGTTATGTATGTACCTCGGTTGAATAAGAATTTGATATATATAGATGTATTGGAGGATAGAGGTTATGATGTTGTTTTTAGTAAAGGGAAAGCCCTTTTGAGACATGTAGCTTCTGGGAAAGTGAAGATTAGAGTTAGAGTGAAAAATCGCTACAAACTTGAGGCGGAAGCTTGTGTTGCACTGAGTATCAAGGCATAAAATGTGCAAAGTCAAGATGTTGGAGAACTCTAGCACAAGAACATGGGACACTTACACCATGGGGTCTTAAAAATCATGCAGCAAATTACCATCAGTCTCCCGAAATGTACCCTTGTTTAGCATGATGTCTACAAGGAATGCACATTAGGGAAGTATGCCAAATACACCATCCATGGCCAAGATGCTCAGAGTGAGAAAAATATTGGCAGGAGCCCACTCTGATGTATATAGACCATTTTCTACAACCTCTACACTAAAACATAATTATTATGTATTTTTTATTGATTACTTTTCTAGAAAATAGTAGATTTTCTTCATGAGGAAAAAGGATGAAGTTATTTCCAAATTTGTTGATTTCAATCCATTGGTTGAAAAGGGGACTGGTCAGAAATTGAAAGCCTTGAGAAGTGACAATAGAGGAGAATTGGTGTCTAACACCTTCAAGTACTTTTGTGCCAAAGAGGGTATTAGAAGAGAACTAAGAGAACCCTACAGCCCACAGAAAAATCGGGTGGATGAAAGGAAAAATAGAAGCATAGTGGGAGCATCAAGAGCCATGTTGCATGATTAAGGGCTTCCATTACATCTTTGGGTAGAAGCATGAAACACCACAATTTATTTGCATACCAGGAGCCCTCATACTTGGCATGATCACACTCGAAGAATCTTTCTCTGGGAGGAAGCCAAATGTATCTCATTTTCAGATTTTTAGAACTACTGTGTATTATCATGTTTCCAAGGATAGCAAGAAGAAATTGGAACCTACATATGAGATGGGATACTTTCTAGGATACAAAGAGACTCCACATAACTACAGGGTGTATATACCCTCATTCAGGGTGACAATAATGAGGAGACATGTCAAATTTGATGAGGAGAATTCTATGAGATGCTCTCTAGAGCGAGAGCTTAGTATCGCACCAAAGAGGAGCTTCTAGATCCAAAGTATGAGCCTCATGCAAAGCTTCAAGATGTTGTGGAGCAGCCACATGTGGAGGAACAAACAGGAGACACCCACTCAACCAAAATCTTACAAAGAGGGGAAGAAGAGAACCAAAGAGGTTGATAAGTTGTTGCAGGATGCACAGGAGCATGAGGGATCTCCTACATCCTTGTGCAAGTGGATGAAGTCACCAAACAAATACACTAGATATATGGCTCTTATGACCGAACTCGTTGAGTTAGATCCTTCTTCATTTGAGGAATCAGTTTCTCAACTAGTGTGGTTTGAGGCCATGGTTTAGGAGTATGAATCCATCATGAAGAATAGTGTATGGGAGTTGGTGTCGAGACCAAAGAAAAATTCATTAGTTGGTTCTAAATGAATTTACAAAGTGAAGCATGCAGCGGATGGGACAATAGAGAAGTACAAGGCTAGGTTTGTGGCCAAAGGCTTCTCTCAGGTAGAGGGAGTGGACTATGAGGAAAAATTTTCCCTAGTGGAAAGATATTCCTCAATCATAACCATTCTAGAATTAGATGCACATGAAGACCACCCTCCTCAATGGTGTTGTTGAGGAAGAAATTTACATAGAGTAGCCAGAATTATTTGAGACTTATTATAGGTAGAAACATGTGTGTATATTGAGGAGAGCCTTGTATGGTCTCAACCAGCACCTCGAGCATGGTACACTCAAATTGACACATATCTCAATGGATTTGGCTTCACCAAAAGTGAAGTAGATGTCAATCTCTATCACATTACAGTAGATGGAAAGTTACTTATCTTGGTATTGTATGTTGATGACTTGATACTTACAAGGGATGAACATTTGATCCACTCTTGTAAGGAGGACCTTGCAAGAGAATTCGAGATGAAGGACATGGGATTAATGCATTACTTCCTTGAGTTGGAAGTATGGAAGGGTGATGGTGAGTTGTTTGTGAGTCAGGGGAAGTATTCCTCTGAATTACTTCAAATATTTCACATGGAGAACTATAAGCCTATGGACACATATCTAGATACAAACTGGAGGATGGAGCATGGATCTTCAGGAGAGGTAGCAGATGATACCATATACAGGAATATTGTGGGATCCTTGATGTATCTGGTGAAATAAAGGACTGACATATGCTATGTAGTTAATTAGTTGAGTCAAGCCATGGTGAATCCTACCAAGATGTATTGGAAGGTAACAAAGTATGTGTTAAAATACCTTAGAGGAAAAATAGAGTATGGGTTATGATATAGGAGGAAAAAGGGAGTGAAGATCCAAGGCTTCACTGATGAATATTGGGAAGGGAGTCCATCAAACAAGAAAAGTACTTTAGGTTCTATCTTTAGTGTTGGTTCTACAACTATTTCCTAGTATAGCAGGAAATAGAGGTTTGCAGCACTCAACTCAGTAGAGGTTGAATACATGACTACAAGTTAAGCAGAATGTGAGGCCATATGGATGAGGAAAATACTTGTGGGTATTTTTAGTCAGGATATGGATCTGACAGTAACTTATTTTGATAATCAAAGTTGTATTAAATTCACTGAGATTCCAATATTTCATGACAGGTCCAAGCACATTGATATCAGGTACCATCACTTGTGGGATTGCGTGCAAAGGAAAATTATGATGCTACAATACATTCCAATTGAGGAGAAAGATGCAGATATCTTGACAAAGGAATTGACAAGAATAAAATTTTAATCCACAAGTGGAGGATAGCGGTGGTGAAAAATCCCTTTCTTTCTGAGAGGGAGTGTTAGAAATTGTAGCAAGAAAGTCTCAATGTGACTTGTGCCTTAGTCAAATTGAGTAATTCGATTTTCCACATCAACAAGATGACTTGCATTGTAGTTATCTAGAGTGGCATTTCCTTATCTACTCATTAAGTCAATAAATTTGAGATACAAGCTTGGAGTAGAGTTGTGCATGTAGTGATTGCTAAAATTTAGCAATATAGTTTAGTTATTTTCAATTGAACTCAATTAACTGAGCTTAAGTCATTAGTTGAGTCATTTGAAGGTTAGTTGAGTAGTAGAACTATTGTTAACTCACTGATCTCTCAGTTAAACTAGTCAATCAACTAAAAGTATCCCAGTCATGCATGGAATTCGAATTTCCTAGCTAGAGTGGAGGAAAAGGCACATTGTAATATAAGTTGTATACTAGTTGAGTGTACAGGATTGGAAATTAAGCATATGATCAATTCCTTGGGAATTGCATAATAAAATAGGGAAATCCCCTATTATTTAGGAGCTCAATTTCTCTTGAATTTGGAAGGAAATAGGAGGAAGTTGGAGCCTTGAATTGGCTAAGTGTTGGCCAAAGAAAGAAAGTCAGCAAGAGAACATGCTTATAGTGTAGGGTGTGCTTCATGTCAGGCCAGGGTAACTCCAGAATAAATGAGCGGAAGAAAATTGTGATGTATTATTCATAAGCTAACTAACATTTATATACAAAAATATGACGGATCAGTTCATATTCTTGATGACTGTCCAGTTCACCCATCCATTGAGGATTAGGTGTCAACATTCCCCCCCTTAATCTGAAGGGATGTTGGTGAGTCCAAGCATCATTCTGAATCTTTCAAGCTTTTCTCTTCCAAGCGCTTTGGTGAATATGTCTGCAATTTTCTCGTTTGCGGAACAATGACGGAGATGGATTGTTTTGGCCTCAACATGATGTCGGATCAGATGATATTTAGTATTGATGTGCTTAGTACGATCATGGAACTTTGGGTTCTTGGCCAACTTTATTGCAGAGTTGTTATCAATCATGAGTGGAGTTGATTGTATTTGTTTTACCTGCAAATCTTCAAGAATTTTCCTGAGCCACACAATTTCTTTCGTTGCTTCAACTGCTGCCACATATTCTGCTTCTGTTGTGGAATCTGCTGGTACTGATTGTTTGCGTGATCTCCAGGAGACAGCTCCTGATCCAAGACTCATAGCATATCCTGAAGTAGATACCCCAGTTTCTTTGTCTCCATCGAAGTCTGAATCAGAGTATCCAATCAAGTTGAAGTCGTCCACCTGTGTATACTTGATTCCAAGGTCTTGACTTCCCTTCAAGTACCTTAGAACTCTTTTTGCAGCAGACCAATGTCCCTCACAAGGCTTTTGCATAAACCTAGAGAGGATTCCAATAGCAAATATAATGTCTGGTCTGGTAGTAGTGAGGTAGATGAGACTTCCTACAAGCTGTCTATACTTTGTTGCATCCTCAAATTCCTTTCCTTCGGTAGATGTGAGCTTCAAGTTTTGTTCCATTGGAGTAGAAAGAGGATTGCACTCTGTCATGCCAAATCTGTTTAACAAATCTCCAATGTATTTCTTTTGAGAAAGAAATATGGACTTTGGATGTTGGGTTACTTCAATGCCAAGATAGTAATGAACATAGCCCAAATCAGTCATTTCAAAAATTTTTCCTAATTCTTTCTTTATGGATGCAATATAGCTTTCATTGTTCCCTGTCATTAAAATATCATCTACATATACCACAAGATATACAACTGTTTTGCCAACTTTCTTGACAAATAAAGTTGCATCATCAAGATCAAAATGATTGAAGTTGAGTTTCAGAAGATGCTCAGTTAGTTTTTCATACCAGGCTCGTGGTGCTTGTTTGAGGCCATACAAGGACTTCAAAAGTTTGCATACTTTATGTTCATATCCTTTCACAGCAAATCCTTCAGGCTGGGACATAAAAACATTCTCTTTTAGATCTCCACTCACGAATGCAGCTTTTACATCCATTTGATGGACTTTCCAACCGTTCTGAGCAACTAGTGCAAAGAGTGTTCGGATGGTGGACCATTTTGCTGTGGGGGCAAAAGTTTCCTCATAATCGACCCCTTCCTTCTGTGCAAAACCTTTTTCCACAAGCCTAGCTTTGTGCTTGTCAAGTGAGCCATCAGCTTTGTACTTGTTCTTGTACACCCACTTGCAGCCAATTGGTTTGGTTCCAAATGGAGGATCAACCAGCTTCCAAGTGCCATTCTTTATGAGGGCATCATACTCCTTCTGCATTGCTTCTTTCCATTCATCATGAGAAGCAACTTCTTTGAAGGAAGTTGGTTCAAAATCTGTAGACAAGTTCAATTCACAATCATAAGTAACATCCATATCAACAGGTGAATTAGAGTTATCTACATCACCTCCATCTTGTCGGTTTGTATTTCTGGTTCCTGTTTTTCCAATTTCATCAGGATGAACACTTTCAAGTGTCTTTGTCAGCCACTTTGGGGGACCTTTCTAAGATGGTCCAGGCTGCTCTGTTGATTGAGTTGGGTCTGAATCAAGATTGAGTCTCCCAATTCTATCAATTACATCACTTAAAGCATCATCCGTTGTTGGAGTGTCATGCTGGGGAGATTGTTCTTCAGAAGAAGAAGATTCCACATGTTGTTCTAGTATAGGAATCCCCCCTTCAAGATGTGGAATCTGATTATCAAACTCTTGAAATGATTTCAGTTTTGTGAATCTATCCAAGCGATCAAGTTGCCGCTCAACAGCACTGTCAGATTTGGATGATTCAATAAAAATGACATCTCTAGATATAACAAACTTTTTATTTACTTCATCATAGAGATGGTATTCTTTAGATGTGTTTGAATACCCCAGGAAGATACACTTGCGACTTCTAGCACCAAGTTTGTTTCTATGTACCTTTGGTATTAAAGCATAACAGGTGGAACCAAAGATCCTGAGATGTTTTACCGAAGGAACATGTCCATACCACAATTCATAAGGAGTTTTGTTTCTTATAGCACTAGATGGACATCTATTCTTTATATATGCAGCACATAGAATAGCATCAGCCCAAAACATTGTCTTTACATTTTTGAAGAAAAGCATGGATCGTACCATATTCAAAATTGTTCTGTTCATTCTTTCAGCTACACCATTCTGTTGAGGATTATAAGGTACAGTTGTTTGATGTTTGATCCCATGTTGGCGAAGATAGTTTTCAAATTCATTTGATGTATATTCTTTTCCATTATCAGTGCGAATAGACCCAATATGAGATTGTGCATCAATTTCAATCCACTTATGAAAATTCTTGAATGTTTGAAAAGCATCAGATTTGTTCTTCAATAAATAAACCCAACACATTCTGGTGTAATCATCAATAAATGTCATGATATATTTATTTCCATTTGTAGAAGGAACAGGCATTGGACCACATAAATCTGAATGAATGAGTTCAAGCTTCCTATGTGCTCTTGAATGTGAATCATGAAAAGACTGTTTGCTATGCTTTCCTAGAATGCAAGCATCACATTGCTTATGTTTTCTAGGAATTGTAGGCAAACCAGAAACACCATTTTTCTTCAACAAGCGGAGACTATCATAGTTTAAATGTCCAAGTCTAGCATGCCATAATAAACTTGATGGAAGTGTACCTTCTTCATGATGAGAAATATATGAAAAATGTTGTGCATAAGCAGAAGTTCCTTGCAGTTTAAGAAGTCTTTCTTCTTCTATACCCCTCATGACAAGTGAGTGGTCAGATGCCTTTCTTACCTCAAGCTTTCCATCAAACATATGAATGGAGTGACCTTGCTGGCGGATGTGGACCAGGGACAGCAAGTTTCTCTTGAGCTGTGGGAGATATTATAGAACATGATCTAGAAGAAAGTCTGGAAGACCAGGCAGTTTAAGCCTAATTGTGCCAAGCCCTGATGGCTTGACTTTTGACTGATCTGCAAAGTATACTGCTCCATCAACATTGTCAGTGAAATCTTCAAAAAAATCTTTCCTATGAGTCATATGACAGGTTGCTCCTGAATCAAGCAACCAGTCATTTTTCGAAGAAGCAAGTGAAGCATTAAACAAGTCTTCATTTACTCCAATGTTACATTGTGCCTCAATATAGTGAGCGGATTCAGGTGCTTTACCTTTGTCTGTGTCATCAGTTTTACCTTTCTGCTGATTTCTTCTCTGCTCAATCTTGTCCCATGGTAGCTTGCATGTAGAAGCATCATGTGATCCATTTTGTTTGTAGCGAATGCAATGCAGATCTGCCTTTTCTGATTGAGAATGTCTGCCCCCCCTGCCTCTGAAGTATCTTCCTCTTCCTCTTCGTCCACCTCTTCCTCTTGTAGAATCTTGAGCAGGATGCTTTTCTTTATGAGCAAGGCAAACAGTCTCTTCAGAAGATTCAGGGACTGTCTTCTTTCCAAAGGCTTTCTCTCTTTCAGCAAACCTTTTCATAAGAGACTCAAAGGTTATGTCTTTAAGATTTCCATTTGCTTGTAAAGACTCAAGATAATTGGAGTAGGTAGGATAGAGTGCTTTGAGAAAGGCAATAAGAGAGATATCCAGCTCAACCTTAGTGGATTTAATATCATGCATTATAGACTTTATTTCAGATGCAAGAGCAAGGGGATCATTATTTTTCAGTTCAAGAGTGAAGAGTTTAATCATGAGATGAACAACTTCAAGTGCAGAATGTGAATCATAGAGTTCTTTCAGCTTTTGTAAAGCTTCAAAGGCAGTGGAATAGGATGAAATATGACGACTTACTTCTTCATTTACAGATGCTGCGATCAATGCATAGGCTTTGCTGTTCTTGTTTTCCCAAATGACAAGTTCTTTATCTGATGTAGGCTACACAGGGTCTTTGTCTTCTTCTCCGACACACACTCCTTTCCACAACTCATTGTAGATGAGGGTGTGTTTTACCATCCGAGACCATTCAGAATAGTTCTCCTTGCCAGTGAGAACTATTCCGACCATAGAGATGATTGAATGCATTCTGTAAACAATACTTCTGCTTGATAAAAAAAAACTTCCTTACAGCCTTATGCACTATATTTTCTACAAATCCCTCTAATGTGTGACAGAAGGCATCAGAATTTCATTGAAATATTATATCACTTTATGCTTCAATACAGCATTACCAAAAATAAAAAACTGTGCAATATCTCTATATCACCTCCACAAATGCTTTGATATATAAAATGCTCTGACTGATATGACTTTGAATGCTTTTGAAAACTGCTTATATAAACACCTTGAATGATATATATAAGCTGCTCAATACAATTTGAACTACTAAACACGGTTTTGCTACCATACGCAGCAATGTTCACTCTACCATTCAAGTATCAATCATTGATAATAAAACAAATAGCTGCATTTTCCAGTTCAAAACCTTATCAAGAAACACAAGCAACAACACAAAATCGCGTTTCCATTGGAGACACTGCCTTCTGAAGGGGCCAGTACAACTTACTGCCCTTCACGGTCATTTACTTCTTTGGAGTTATTTCGCACTGCAAAATCGGGATTATCAAAGCTTGAAACTTTAAGATTCGAGGGAAGAAGAGAAATATCATAAATCCATTCTAAAAAGCATTACAGTTACAACATCTCTGAACGGATCGACGTTTCTAAGTTCACCTACACTGCAAACCAAAAGAAAGAACCGTTAAATTGACGGATCTCTTCAGTATCTCGGGGAGAGGCAGCTGCTTGATAAACGTCTTCTGCAGAAAGCGCCAGCTTCAAGCCTGTTCTACACTTTCAAATTCAGAAATTTTCCAATCACAAATTCAATAATCCCTGATATTGCAAGATATCCCTCCAATTACTCTTCCTGGTTCTGGCTAAAATTTCAATGAATTGAAGCCACCTTTCACTGAAAAACTTTATTGGACAGCTGCCGTATTAGAAAACGTCAGCGGGGCAGATCGGAGGAGGACCGGCGGCTCTTTTGGTTTATTTTCTCAAGGAAGATGAGAAGAGGCAAATTCAAGGGCAAGCCCACAGGGCGCAGGCACTTCAAGGGCAAGATGGAGGTGAATTAGAGATTCGTAAGGAAAATGAAACGATTACCTTTCAGCAGCGCATTACCACAATGGCTCATGATCTGAGAACAACGCACATTCAGCAGCGAATAATTATGGATAGTGCGCAGTCTTCAGGACAGAAGCGCTCAGTCTCAGGACAATGCGCAGTCTCAGGACAGAGAGACGTTTATGCAGACAAAGGCGTTATAGCCAGGCAGAGGTAGAGCAGGTGTGGCAGATGCAGGTCAGAGTGCTGGCAGTCAATGCGCAGAGAGACAGAGGACAACAGCAGAAATGAAGGAGTTACGGCTATTTTAAGAACCTGGGACCTGTGCTCTGATACCATGTCAGGCCAGGGTAACTCCAGAATAAATGAGCGGAAGAAAATTGTGATGTATTATTCATAAGCTAACTAACATTTATATACAAAAATATGACGGATCAGTTCATCTTCTTGATGACTGTCCAGTTCACCCATCCGTTGAGGATTAGGTGTCAACACTTCAGAGTTGAAGCAAAACATTGTAATAGTTTCTCATTCTCATCTAATTAATGAAAAGTAGCAGAGGGGTTTTTCCTTATTTTTTCCCTTGTAAATCATTGTGTTCTTTTGGTTTTGATGGTTTCATGTCATTTCACATGTTTCTAAATTGTGCTTTCCTTTCCTTAGAATTGTAGAGGAAATTTTCAATCCCTTGTTTTCTGTTTGAATTCATCAGTAGTAGAAAATTTCTATTAATTTCTACACACAGGAACTTTTCCTTTACTATAAGATGAAATCATTGATGGAGAGGATTCTTATGGAGTGGCAAGATGATCAATATGACACATTTTCCAACCTTGCGGATGTCAATAAAGAGTTGGGGAATACAAGATTCTACATAGATCATATCAATAAATGCTTAGCACGTATTGAGTGGCATATACCTTTCCTTGTGATTTCTTCATCACCTTCGGGGTCAAGTGCTAGATACTTGGCACTGGCTACCTCTTTTGAATCTTAGTTTCATGATTTACTATGCCTTAGTTTGTTTGTTACAATTTTTCTTATCATTTTGGGTTGATGTTGTCATCTCATTAGTGAGATTGCAAATTTTGATCCTATTGAAATTTTGGACTAGTTACTATGTTTATACATGAATAAGGCCTTGGTTTTTCCACTGGGCTTGAACCAATGGAAATTCTATTTTCAAAAGGTCATCATCTTCCTAGTTTTTTCCTTGTATACATGCAAAAAGGAGATATAAGAAAAGTTCCTTATTATATTCATAATATTCTGATATAGTGGAAAGAGGGTTTGATTCCTCATCCTGGATTCACCATTCATCTAATTTATCACATTCATGGAGTCTCCACACACACACACACACACACATATAATTATTTATATATACTCATCTAATTGTAGAAGGACTTTTAAAGAGAAAAGATCAAAATAGTTGTTGAAGGATAGTCCAATGCCACATGAGGAGTAAAAATGTGTTTTTTAAATATATAATATACCACCAAAAACTCTAATGGAGAGGATGTGCTTTGAAACCCCATCAAATATTATTTAAATATTGTCTTTCTGAATGTCTTGGTCAAGATGAGAGGGTTTTTTGGTAGTAGGAAGCTTATGAGGGAGAACATTCAAAATTGCTAGACTGTTTAGGGCCACTCTTATGTATGATTGCCCTTTGTCTTAAAAAATAACCCCATTCATTTCCAACTAAATGCCCCAAAAGTACAATAGGGGGATAGCCTTCTAGGATTCCTTTGTCTTGTGTTCTAAACAAGCTTTCAAGATGTCCTCAACCAAGGGACCATCCCACACGTGTCCATCTCCAACAACCGTCCTTATCTCTAGCCAAACACTTCTGGAGAAGGGAGCTTGGATAAAATTGTGAGATATTGATTCAACATAATATAGGAAAAGTGAGCATCAAATGGGACCCTCAAAATATATTTTTGCAATATATCCCTGGTATGGAATTTTTTCTTGAGGAGAAACTAGATGAAAAGTTTTGACTTTGTGTTAGGTCCCTATAATACTAGTGATTACCCCATTACTATTGTATTTGTATCCCTTATTAATATTGTTGTGCCCCTATTGTCCCCATATTGTTATTACTGTGCCCCATATAATCCCTCTATTGTTATTTTTGTGCCTTTATATTATTATTGTTGGGTCGGCTAGGTTATATTGTGACTCCTTAGACTCCTATATATAGAAAGGAGGTTTTGTCATTTGAATCATCAAAGAATCATTCATTTGTGTAATGTAAAGGAGGCTGCCCCCTTGAAGAGGCTAAATTCTAAGGCGTTGATCTATCTTTTCTATCTTTTTGTGAGCTGGTTTCATAACATTTGGTATCAGAACTTTGAATTCTAGGGTTTCGCTGCTCCAAATAGGTCATCGTGGCATTTGCGCTATAACTTTTTCCTGCGATTTTTCAGATGCTAAAAAAAAACCCATTTGGGCCGAAATCATTCTAAACTGTAGGTCCGAATTTTAGAGCTTTTCACACTATATTTGTGGAGATATGATCTAAGGAAGTTAGCATTTTTGCAGACTCCCGAATTACATTTCAAACAGGTGACTTGGGGAAAATAGTCATAACTTTTGTTTTGAGCATCAGATTGAAATTTCACAAGAAGTTACAGAAAGAGGATGAACTATAGTTTCCTGTATATATCTTTGAGATCCTAAGGTCGAAATAGTGACACGTGGCACTTCCTACAAGTTCGCTCTTCTGAAAAGGTCTATAATCAGGTCATCTTGGGAGATTGTGCATAACTCTGTCTTGGAGAATCTAAATTTGATCAAACTGGTGGCATTGGAAAGAGGACACAGAGGGATACTACAAGTCTCAATTTCAGAACTAGGTGATCCGAAATTAAAGAGACACATCAGAGGCAATATTGAGCTCCTACAAAGAGAAAAAAGGTGTGTAGATTTTTAAAATTTTTTGCTTAAGCTTGGTTTGAAAATTTATTTTGAAGGAATTCAAAGGGCATAGTAGAGCATTATTATCGGTAACTGATGCCCTGAGGAAAGAAAATTCAAACACCTAGTAAGCAACCTGAAAGCTATAGCATGACTTATGAAGAAGAGGAAGAAATGCAACATGATATATCAAAATTACGAGACCAAGTGCAACAAATGTCACTCGCACAAAAAGTAACAGAATCTAATATGGATGGTTTAAAGAAATATGTAGAAGCTAAGATGAATGATGTGGAAGCTAACATGGATGATTTGAAGATAGATTTGAAGACAGGCATGGCAGATTTGAAGACAGATTTGACATATTTTCTACAAGAAATACTTACTAATGGTGAAAGGGTAGTAAAGGAAACTCATGATGAGAACAAGAAATGTTAATCATGATTTCATAGACTCTAATGTTGGATCGAAGACCCACCATATTCCAAAAATCGATATGAGGAATTTTGATGGCAAGGATTCCGCAACATGGATATTATAGATGGAGCAATTTTTTTATCTCAATAATGTGCAAAACACACAAAAGGTATGTATTGAAACTTTAAATTTGGAACCAAATCAGTTTGTATGGTATCAATGGATTTTCTCTCATAAACAAATTATCACTTGGGAAATTTTTACGAAAGAATTGATAGCACATTATGAGGATACAAAAAGCAACACTTTTTTTAGCCAATTGATAAGTCTCAAACAAAAGGGTTCAATAATGGAGCACATTGAGGAGTTCCAAAAATTTAACATAAGGGTAAAAAATATTCGAGAGGAGCATAGGATTGATGTGTTCATAGGGACTTTAAAGGATATTATCCAACATGATGTTTGCCTTTGGGAACCTGATTCATTAGAGAAGGCATTTAGGTTAGCAAGAAAAATGGAAGGAAAATTATGGCAACTAGGAAGCATACCACTCACAACTATAAAGATGGAAGTGTTGTTGCCCCTAGCCTTCCACAACCTATAAGGTTGACACCACAACAGTTGGAAGAAAAAAGAGCAAAAGGGCTTTGTTACAGTTGTGATAGAAAATACACTAAAGGTCACAAGTATGCTGAGAAGAAATTATTCTACATACATTGTGAAGAGGAAGAAGAAAAGGAGAAAGAAAGGTCAAAAGAAGAGGATATACTCCAGGAACAAAGCCTAGATAAAGAAGAAATGAATCTGACCATATCTTGTAATGCATTGGCTGGAATTACCACTCCTCAAACCATCAAGATAGAAGGACAAATAAAGAAGAAAAAGGTAATAGCATTGATTGATTCAGGAAGTACCCATAATTTTATTCATTGTAAGATAACAAAAGAATTGAATTGCTTCCTATATCCAGCACCAGAGTGTCAAGTGATGGTTGCAAATGGAAGAATGATAAATTGCTTTGGAAAGTGCCATAATATCAAGCTATCCATGGGAGAATATGTATTGACTAGCCCAATGCTTTCCATTCCAATGGGAGGTGCTGATGTTGTACTAGGAGTCCAATGGCTACAATCCTTGTGTACAATAGCTTTTAATTTTCAAGAACTTTTCATGAAATTTTCTGCGGAAGGAAAGGAAGTTGAATTAAGGGGTATTGCAGGGAAACCGAGAAAGATAATCAGCTCTAACAGTATGAAAAAGCTTCTAAAAAAGGAACAAAGAGGTGTAATTGCACAATTATGTTTGCTAGATGTTTCCTCATCGAAATCATCTATTTCTCCAGATCTCCAAAAAGTCTTGGACAATCATTCCAAGGTATTTGAGACTCCTAAAGGTCTCCCACCTATTCGTGATCATGATCATGCTATTCATCTGATTCCAGAAAGTGTTCCTCCAAACATCAGGCCGTATAGATATCCCTATGCCCAAAAGAGTGAAATTGAACGTATGATTGTAGAAATGCTAGAGGCGGGTATAATTCAACCTAGTCAAAGTTCTTTCTCTGCTCCAGTAATATTGGTGCATAAGAAGGATGGATCATGGTGCATGTGTCCAGATTATAGGGAGCTCAACAAGCTCACTATTAAAGATAAGTTTCCCATTCCTGTCATTGATGAATTACTGGATGAATTGCATGGATCATTTTACTTCACCAAGTTGGATCTTCATTCAGGATATCATCAAATCAGAATGAAGACTGAAGACATTCTGAAAACAACATTTAGGGTCATTACGAATTTTTGGTCATGCCTTTTGGCCTTACTAATGCACCTTCTACCTTTCAAGGTTTGATGAATTCCATTTTCAAACCCTTCCTTAGAAAATTTGTGTTATTATTTTTTGATGATATACTAATCTACAGCAAGTCTCGGAAGGATCATGTTGAACATGTTGACAAGGTGCTACAACTATTGGAGGAGAAACAATTATATGCAAAAAGATCCAAATGTTTCTTTGGAGTACAAGAGATGGAATATCTGGGTCATATTGTATCTCATAAAGGACTTAAGGTAGACCCTAGAAAATTAAAGCCATTAAGGAATGGAAAATCCCCACATCCATAAAGAATCTGCGAGGATTTCTCAGGTTGACAGGGTATTATCGCAAGTTTGTTAAGAATTATGGGAGAATAACAGCACCTCTAACAACATTATTGAAGAAAGATGATTTTTCATGGACTCCAGAAGCAACAAAGGCCTTCAAACATCTTAAAGTGGCAATGTGCCAAGCACCGGTCTTAGCTGCACCGGACTTCAAAAAAACCTTTATTGTGGACCGTGATGCTTCAAGAAATGGAATTGGTGTTGTTATGATGCAAGATGAAAGAACCATTGCTTTTGAAAGTTGTCCAATCAAGGGAAAGTTTTTACACAAAGCTATTTATGAGAAGGAAATGTTGGCAATACTACGTGCACTTAAGAAATGGCGACCCCACCTAATGGGAAGACACTTCAAGGTAAAAACAGATCATGATAGACTTATACTTTTTAGAACAAAGATTATCCTCTGAAGAGCAACAAAAGTGGGTCACAAAGATGTTGGTTTATGACTTTGAAATCATCTACAAAAAAGGGAAGCAAAATGTGGTGGCAGATGCACTCTCAAGAAAGGATGAGGATGTGGAAGCATTGTTGTGCGCCATTTCTATTATCCAACCAGATTGGATAAACAAAGCAAGGGAGGAATGGAAGAATGATGAAGAAGTGTGGGCACTTATTCGAAAGTTACAACAAGATTCCAGTACATCTGATACATTTAGCTGGCAAAATGATTCGTTATGGTACAAAGATCGCTTATACCTCTATAAGAATCCCAACTCAAACAAAAGATTCTTATGGAATTGCACACTTCTCCCTTAGGAGGGCACTCAGGATTTTTAAAAACTTACCATAGGGTTAAGAAGGAATTTTTTGGGGATGGCCTTAAATCGGATATTCAAAAGTTTGTGGTAGAATGTTTGGTTTGCCAACAAAAGAAAGTTGAAATAATTAAGAACCCGGTTCTATTACAACCTTTATCCATTCCAAGCCAACGTTGGGAGGAGGTTTCTATGGATTTTATCACAGGTTTACCCAAGTCTGAGGGAAAGAGTGTCATCATGGTGGTAGTTGACAGACTTACCAAGTATGCACACTTTTGTGCATTATCACATCCATTTAAAGCCAGTACAATTTCTACTGCATTTATGGAAACAATTCAAAAGCTACATGGAAACCAAAAGATTATTGTAAGTGACAAAGATCCCATTTTCACTGGAAATTTTTGGATAGAATTATTTTCTTGTCTTGGTACTCAGTTAGCTCATAGCTCATCTTATCATCCTCAATCTGATGGGAAAACTGAGATAGTAAACTTTGTATCTGATAAACAGACACAATGGGTTAAATGGTTGCCTCTGGCTGAATGGTGATATAACACTTCCTTCCATACAACAACAAAAATGACCCCATTTATGGCACTTTATGGATATTAGCCACCATCAATCACATCATATTTAATAGAAAATTCTAATGTTCAAGTAGTGGAACATCACATCGAGTATCAACAACAAGTCCTCCAACTCTTAAAGGATAACCTTGTGTTGGCATAGAATAGAATGAAACAACAGGCAGATCAACATCGCAGCGAAAGAAGTTTTGATGTAGGTGATTGGGTATTCCTACGGCTACAACCATATAAACAAATTTCCCTTAAGCAAGCTAAGAAGGAAAATAAATTATCACCAAAGTATTATGTTCCATACAAGGTGTTGCAAAATATTGGTACTATGGCATACAAATTGGAGCTTCTTGCAGCTTCTCGAGTGCACCCAGTTTTCCATGTTTCATGTTTAAATAAGGTTATAGGTGACAAGCTCCTAGTTCAAACAATATTGCTAGAACTTGACAAGGAAGGAAAAATTATATTGGAACTGTAAGCAGTCACAGAAGCAATAACTCGACAGCTACGAAATCGATCAATTTCGGAGTATCTCATCAAGTGGAAGAACTTATCTACTGAAGATTCCACATGGGAGGATGAGAATTTTATATAGAAGCATCTAGAACTACTCAAGCATTGAGGAAAACATTTTTTTGAAGATGGGCATGTTAGGTCCCTATAATACTAGTGATTACCCCATTACCATTGTAGTTGTATCCCTTATTAATATTGTTGTGCCCCTATTGTCCCCATATTATTATTATTGTGCCCCATAGAATCCCTCTATTGTTATTTTTGTGCCTTTATATTATTATTGTTAGGTCGACTAGGTTGTATTGTGACTCCTTAGATTCCTATATATAGAAAGGAGGTTTTGTCATTTGAATCATCAAAGAATCATTCATTTGTGTAATGTAAAGGAGGTTGCCCACTCGAAGAGGCTGAATTCTAAGGCATTGATCTATCTTTTCTATCTTTTTGTGAGCTGGTTTCATAACACTTTGGATGGAAGTATAATTTCCATAATCTTTTGGCCCGCCAAGGAGGAGGAGAAGAAGTGGAGTTCTGGATGAATAGGAGACAATCAAATCCAAATACCAAACCATATTGTCTTCTACAAGGGAGATAGATACAAGAATCTAGTTCAACACCAAGATGTATTACTCCCATTCATCATCTAGGTTTCCATCAAGTTGTAAATTTTGTGCCCCAACCCACAATTGAGGCCCAATGAAATACGATCAATTAGAAATTTTGTGAAAATAAAATAGTCCTTTGTCATTTAAAATTTGAATGAGTGGATTGGATAGGATATGTGAGTTCCTGCTACTAATCCATGGGTATTTTCCATTAAGGACATTAGATCCATCTCCAACTTTCCATCTGAGGCATTTCCAAATGATTTCTACAAAATTGATTATGGCCCTCCACATTATTGAGTCTTTGTTAGCATATTTTTTGGGTGATTTGATCCATTCCAAAAGAGAGGAGGGAGATATATATTTTCTTTCCATTACCTTTTCCCACAGACCTTGTCCCTTGATAAGTTTCTAGGTTCCCTTTGCAGCTAGATCCATTAAGAACCAAGATAAAAATTTTAAACCCCAATTTCCAAAAGATTTTGGGAGAGATATTGAAGAATAGGTTGTTAGTGCAAATGGTTTTTTACCCTGCCTTCTTTCCCAAAGGTATCTCAAGGATATTTGTTTTAATTTGTTGAGAATCCCTTTCATAATCCTATCTAGAGAGGCCTAGTAAACTGGGATGTGTTGTATAACAAATTTGTAGAGCACTATCCTCCTTGCCATAGATAGCCATATATTACACCTTCTCCTGACTCTGAGATGTACCTTTGCAATTAGCCAAGCGTAATCATATTTCCTGTAATTGTTTGATTTAATATAGAAGCCTAAATAATTCAACGAATCTTCTGGGGGTCAAGGGAATTTTGAGAGGATCTAATGTACCCTCTCTAAATCAACATGTTCAAGTGCATTCCCTATGAAAGTTGATTTCTCCTTATATATGATCATACATGTTACCAGAGATAAGATGTCAAGGATATGTTTCAATGCTTGCAAACTTCCATAGTCTAGGGCTAAGAAAATCACGATATCATCCACAAAGAGAAGGTGAGTGAGTGTAAATTTTTGTGAGATGTTGTTAGGGTCCCACCCTAACGCCCTTATTTATGTAATGGGATCACGTCATAGTCAAGAGTCAATAAAGCCCATATTAATAATTGTAAGTGGTTAATCCGCAATTAATGACGGAACCACAGTTAGTTGCAAATGGGCCATAGTATTAGATATATGGTATTAATAAAACCCACGGTATTGGCCCGTGGTATTGCATGTATGAGTCATATATAAAGGATAGAGACTCCCTGCAAGGAGCATTGTGTCTTATTTTGTAATCGAGGTCTGCTCTATTGGAGGTTGCCCCCTCGAAGAGGCAAGTGAACATTACTCTCTGAATAATAAAATCATTGCTATTCTATGTTCTGGGTATCTTTTCTTCGCATATTCTATATTTGGGTATCATTTTGCAGGTTAAGAGCATAACAAGTGGTATCAGAGCACTTTCCAGGGCTGGTGGGATCTCCATTTCTTAGCAATTTTTTTTTTTGGCTAGAGACGTGTTCCGATGTCTTTAAACCACGGGATCTGTCGTTGAGCGCATAAACCTGCAGATTTGGGGAGGCATGCACGTAGGAAATACAAGAGGTGGTCACGTCTGTTGGACTCCCTTGTAACCCCTATGGGTACCCCTTCGAGTAGTAGCGCATCAGACAGAACTGTTAGAAAATTATATATTACGGAGCAATGGAACACATAAAATATTGCAGAAATATAAACACAGAAAACGCACAAAACAAGAGAGACACATATATACGTGGTTCACCCAGTTTGGGCTACGTCCACCCCGAACAGTCAGTCCTTCCTTTTTATTATCCAGCAAAATGAAGAGACACAACCTACAACAAATCCGCTGTAATATCCTCTGTTTTCTCTCACAGTCTCACCTCTCTGTTTCTCGCTCACACAATACACATCTATCTCACAGCCTCAAATACAATACCCTCATACAAAGAGAGGGGTTGCCTTCTAGGGAAAGAAAAAACCCTAAACTAAACATAAGTTCTACCGTCAGATCATCTACCTAATGAACGGCCCAGATTGACCAGAAATTACTATACTTTTACAAGGCAATTTTACAGCTGTTTTTAGCTTCGGGGGCGCTACCCCCGAAACCCCCCTGGACCCCCCCTGCAGCGAATATTTTACGCGCGGCAATCGAACTGGGGTCCTATGTGGCGATACCTTTGAATATAGAAGATAATCAGGCTCCACACCCAACAATCTCCCACTTGGAGACTGATTGTAGCAACTCCACCGCTGCTCCATTTGCTGGACAATGACTCCTCTTTGGACCTGGCTGTTTCTCATCTTCATAGTCATCCTTGAAGACCAACTGAAACTGAGCATATTCTCAGTTTCTCCCTGGTTACAACTTTTGTTAGCATATCTGCAGGATTCTGGCTAGTGTGTATCTTTTCCAGCTTCAACTCTCGATCTTCCAACACTGATTGTATGAAATGGTACTTGAGCTGTATGTGTTTAGTCCTGGAACGAAATGTTGAGTTCTTTGCAAGATGAATGGCACTTTGGCTATCACTGTATAACGTGCCCATATCATGCTCCTTACCCAATTCACCCATAAACCTTTGTAACCAAATCATTTCTTTACTAGCCTCTGTAGCAGCAACATACTCTGCTTCTGTTGTTGAAAGTGCAACAACACTTTGGATTTTTGAAACCCAACTGACAGCTGTTCCTCCAACAGTAAATACATATCCTGTAGTGCTCCTCCTGTTATCTTTGTCACCTGCCATATCTGCATCAACATATCCTTGTAGGGAGATGTTTGAACCACCAAAGCATAATGCTTGATTTGTGGTACCTTTCAAATATCTGAGAATCCATTTCACTGCCATCCAATGTTCCTTTCCTGGATTGTTCATGTACCTGCTTACAACTCCCACTGCATGTGCAATATCAGGCCTTGTGCAGACCATTGCATACATTAAGCTTCCAACTGCTAATGCATATGGAACTTTAGACATATAATCCATGTCTTCTTGGGTCTTTGGGCACATTTCCTTGCTAAGTTTGAAATGGCTAGCAAAAGGTGTACTAACTGGTTTTGCATTGTGCATGTTAAATCTTTTCAACACCTTTTGTATGTACTCATTCTGAGACAATGTTAATTTACGATTTTTCTTGTCTCTAGTTATTCTCATACCAAGGATTTGTTTCGCAGCTCCCAAATCCTTCATTGCAAATGAATTTGCCAATTTTCTTTTGAGCACATTTATTTCCTGCATGTTAGATCCTGCAACAAGCATGTCATCTACATACAGTAACAATATAATATAGCTGCCATCATTTTTCTTTTTCAAATAAACACAATGATCAGAGTGACATCTAGTATAACCTTGTTCAGACATAAACTTGTCAAATTTTAGATACCACTGCCTTGGAGCCTGTTTTAAGCCATACAAGCTCTTCTTCAACCTGCACACCAGTTTCTCCTTCCCTTTCACCTCATATCCTTGTGGCTGCTGCATATATATCTCTTCTTCCAAATCCCCATGGAGAAAGGCTGTCTTTACATCTAACTGCTCAAGATGCAAATATTCAGCTGCTACAAGACTTAAAATAGTTCTGATTGAAGTCATTTTAACAATAGGAGAAAATATTTCATCAAAATCAATACCTTTCTTCTGTGCAAACCCCTTCACCACAAGTCTAGCTTTATACCTCTGTTTTCCTCCATCTTCTTCCTTCAGCCTGTAAACCCATTTATTCTTCAATGTAGTTTTTCCTACAGGCAACCTGACTAAATCCCAAGTCTGGTTATGCATTAAGGATTCCATCTCTTCTTCCATGGCTACCTCCCACTTCTTCCTGCTTTCAACCTACATTGCTTCTTCATAACATTCGAGTTCACCGGAATCAGTCAACAATAAATAATATAATGAAGGAGAGTATCGTTCAGGGGGTCTACCTATCCTGGTAGATCTTCTAACACCACTTTCAGGTGTTTGGGGTGCCTGTTGCTGTTGTGGTGGTTGCTGTTGTTGTGGTTGTTGATTATTATTATTTTCAGGCACCTTTACTTTTTCAGTGATTTCATCAAGAACTACGTATTCCTTGTTTTCCTTTTCCTGTTTCTTTTCCTGCAACTGATTCTTATACAAGACCTTTCATTGAATATTACATCTCTGCTCCTAATGATTTTGTGATTTTCGTAATCATATAAGCGATAACCAAAATAATTAACACCATATCCAATAAAGGTACATTTCTTTGACTTTGCCTCAAGCTTTGTTCTATTTTCTTTATCAATATGGACAAAGGCCTCACAACCAAAAGGCTTTAAAATAGAGTAGTTTACCTTTTACCTGTCCATGCTTTCTCTGGAACACCACCATCCAAGGAACTTGAAGGCCCTCTGTTTATTAGATAAACATCAGTATCTACAGCATCTGCCCAAAACTGTAAAGTCAATCCTGCATGCAATCTCATGCACCTTGCACGCTCCATGATTGTTCTGTTCATCTTTCTGACACACCATTTTCTTGTGGTGTTCTTGGAACTATCTTCTCTATGCAAATTCCATGCTCTGAACAGTACCTATCAAACTCTTTGCTGCAATATTCACCTCCATTGTCTAATCTAAGACACTTCAATTTCTTTCCTGTCTCAATCTCAACCAAAGCTTTCCATTTCTTGAAAGTATAAAATACATCAGATTTATTCTTAATACAATAAATCCAAGTTTTTCTAGTTGCATCATCAATAAAAGTAACATAATAACGAGAGCCACTGAGAGATGATACCTGAGCAGGTCCCCATACGTCTGTATGCACAAGCTCTAATTTTTCGTTCTTCTTTTCTTTCCCAACTCTGAGAAATCTGACTCTCTTCTATTTTCCATAAATGCAGTTCTCACAGAAGTCCAAATCAACATTCTTCAAACCCGGCAACAAATTCCTTGAGTGAACAATCTTCATCCCCTTTTCACTCATGTGTCCGAGCCTATGATGCCATAATGCTGCATCTGCTCCTCTGGAAGTTAAAGCATTAACAGAGTTAGAAATACCATTGCATAAATACAATGTACTAACCTTTTCGCCTTTTGCTATTACTAGGGCTCCTTTAGTGACCTTCCAAGCTTTATCTGTGAAAGTTGTCACACAACCTTCACCGCCTAACTGCCCTGTTGAAATCGGACTTTTCTTTAGATCTGGAACATGCCTTACCTCCTTTAATAGCCATTGGTTTCCATTCTGCTGTTTTACAAGAACCTTACCCATTCCAACGATTTTACAGGGTTTATCATCACATAGACGAACTTGTCCAAAATCTCCTTGAACATAGTCATGAAAGTATTTCTTATCAGGTGTGGCATGGAATGAAGCCCCTGAATCTACCACCCAGGAATCAGTAATATTTTCGAAAGAAAGAATTAAAGCATCTTGTAACACCTCACCTGTCACATTTGCTTCATGATTGTTTTCTTGTTGTGCATCTCCTTCTTTTCCCTTCCGAGATCTACAGTCTTTCTTTAGGTGTCCTTTCTTTCCACATTTCCAGCACACTATCCCCGATATGGACTTGGATCTGCCTTTCCTTGATTTACTGCGATATCCTGAGCTCTTTCCTCTTTCCATTTTTCTTCCTCTAGACTCTGCACTCAAAGCATTTCCCGATGTCTCACCGGAGCTTTTTCGTCGCATTTCCTCGCTAAGGATAGCACCGACAACATCATCAAACTTTAAAGTACTAGATCCAGAAATGGAGTTACTAATGGCCATTACCAAACCATTCCAACTTTCTGGTAATGAGCACAAGAATAACAGAGCTCTAACTTCGTCATCAAAGTTTACCCCTACAGAACTTAACTGACTTGTAACTGTATTAAAATCATTTAAATGGTTTGCAACAGATCCACCTTCCGACATATTCATATTAAATAATCGTTTCATAAGAAATACCTTGTTTGAGGCCGAGGGTTTTTCATATAGTTTCGACAACATCTGCATCAAACCCTCTGTCGTGGTTTCCTTTGAAATGTTGAAGGCGACTGACGTAGCAAGGCACAACTGTATTGTTCCGAGTGCCTTTCTATCGAGAAGGTTCCATTCTTCGTCTTTCATACCCGTCGGAATCTTTGTTTTTCCGCCCAATGGTAGGTATAGATCTTTCTGATACAGATAATCTTCCATCTGCATCTTCCACAGTGAGAAGTTTTGGCCGTTAAATTTCTCGACCCTAAACTTACCATCTTCTGCCATTGCTCCCACTCGAACCAGGAACCCTTCTTTCCTGCGAGTTTATCAGCCAAATAGACCTTCGGCTCTGATACCAGTTGTTAGAAAATTATATATTACGGAGCAATGGAACACATAAAATATTGCAGAAATATAAACACAGAAAATGCACAAAACAAGAGAGACACAGATATACGTGGTTCACCCAGTTTCGGCTACGTCCACCCCGAACAGCGAGTCCTTCCTTTTTATTATCCAACAAAATGAAGAGACACAACCTACAACAAATCCGCTGTAATATCCTCTGTTTTCTCTCACAGTCTCACCTCTCTGTTTCTCGCTCACACAATACACATCTATCTCACAGCCTCAAATACAATACCCTCATACAAAGATAGGGGTTGCCTTCTAGGGCAAAAAAAAACCCTAAACTAAACATAAGTTCTACCGTCAGATCATCCGCCTAATGAACGGCCCAGATTGACTAGAAATTACTATACTTTTACAAGGCAATTTTACAGCTGTTTTTAGCTTCGGGGGCGCTGCCCCCGAAACCCCCCCTGGACCCCCCCTGCAGCGAATATTTTACGGGCGGCATTGCCACCCCCATTTCGAACTGGGGTCCTATGTGGCGATACCTTTGAATATAGAACATAATCAGGCTCCACACCCAACAAGAACCGCGCACGGATTGTCTTCCACATACCCTCTGGGTATATCGGAAGCCCCCTAGGCTCCCTTGAAACCTCGCCATAGATAAACCATTGGCCATCTTGCGGCTACAGTACACCGAGAACAGCACTCGGAGAGATTACTCACCCGTACGATAGGGTAGTCGGGTTGTACGGCTAAGGGTACAGTCGATCCTCCTTAGTTAGAGCCCTGAAACATTGGGCCGAGTACTACTGCCAGACCCTTATGTATATTGCGATCTGTAGCACCTAACACTCCTCAAGACCATAGTTTCCTTTTCTATCAGGGGAACACACAGCATCTATTCCAGATCCGCATGTGCAAAGGGGTGCCGCAGCAACAGACATCAGTCCCGCAGTCTCGAGTTCGCAGATCAGCCATTCCGATCTATTAGATCCATCAGATTCGTAGAAGCAGTCTGTTCCGCCATCAGATCCGCCATTCAGATATCTCAGATCCACCAGATCGGAGTCGTTGTGAAGGGTTCCTATACCGGGGTATAATTTTCGCAGGACTCTTGGCCGCATTGACATTTTGAGGATTTGGCCGCTGCAGTATTGATAAGGAAGGAGTAAAACTCCATTAGGAGTTTTCAGAAAAAAAAAAAAAAAAAAAAAATAGAAAGAGTCTGAGATCTTTCAGGGTGCTTATTGGTGATCTAGCCCATAAGAATCAGGACGACGAGCTGAGCACGGTGGTACCATTCACTTCTTAGTGAAAAATTTTTTTAGGCGGTCCCAATTTTAAAAAAATCTGGTTGGTGTATGGTAGAAACTAGAGCTCAACCGACGGCCAATGAAAGGATGGACAAACTTGAAGAATCAATGCACAACCTCCACCTTCAGCTTACCGGACTATGTAGCATGGTCGAGAAAATAGTCCCGAAGGGCAAGGAGCAAGCCCACGAGGAGGAGTATAATGGCACTGAACACAATGAGGGTGATTCTAGCCACTCTCCTCATGTCTGGCACACCCACCCACCACCCAGTCAGCGACCTACCAAGTTGGATATGCATAAATTTGACGGTTCTCACCCGTCGGCATGGATAGCACAAATGGAGCAGTATTTCAAACTGAATCACATCTTCGATGATGCGACTCAGCTTATGTTGGGGAGCATGTACTTGGATAATGTAAGGTGGCAATGGTGGGAATGGCATCAACGTTGCACTGGACCTTTTAGGACTTGGACCAAATTCACCAAAGCTCTTCAAGACCGCTTTGACCAGGAATCATCTTTTTTGGGTCGTCTTACTAAGCTCCGACAGACTGGTACAGTGGATGAATATATTACAGCTTTTGAAGCCTTAGCCTTCCGCACTTGGGGTCTCTCAGATGTGTTCTACACGGAATGTTTTATCAGCGGTCTTAAAGAAGCTATCAAAGCCCAAGTCCTACTGAACCACCCTCCCACATGGACGGAGGCTTGCAAGGTAGCTTGTAACGTGGAACGTGCATTAGCAGCCCAATACAGTCGCCCAAATTTCTTCGCTAAAGGTCGCCCCCCACAGGCTCACAACACAACTCAAACACTTAAGGTCCAAAAGGTGTCACCTGCGGAAATGGCCGAAAGAAGAAAGCAAAGCCTATGTTACTACTGTGATGAAAAATACTCCCCAGGTCATAAATGCAAGGAGCCCAAATTTTTTCAAATTGATGCCACTGACTACAGCTCAACAGAGGAAGATCCACCACTAGAGGAACAGGAGCTGCTAGAAGAAGACAACCAAAAGGACAATGTCTCTGATGAACCAGTTATTTCGTTGCATGCTTTGGTAGGGATTTCTTCCCCTCAAACTCTCAAAATCAGAGGTTTTATTAAACATCGCCCAGTAGTAGTCTTGATTGATAGTGGAAGTACACATAATTTCATCCATCAAAAAGTCGCAGAAGCAGTGCATTGTTTTGTACGAGCAGTTTCTAACTTCCAAGTTCAAATTGCGGATGGAGGCACAATGAAATGTGAAGGCCGCTGTGAAAATGTCAAACTTCAAATGGGGGATTATCAGTTGAAAACCAACATGTTTGCCATACACATGGGGGGTTGCGACATTGTCCTCGGCGCTGAATGGCTCCGCACTCTTGGGCCAATCACAATGGATTTCTAGGAGTTATATATGAGTTTTCAGCAGAACAACTACACACATACCCTCCGTGGACTCCAGGCGGGAGCCCCCTCTATCATCAGCTCGCATAGGATGGAAAAATTATTAAAAAAGGGCAATCATGGAGTTGTAGCTCAATTTAATGCCATCCAGGCAGTCGAAACAAAGCCTCTACCAATTCATCCTGAGATGCAACAGATTTTAAATAACCATCTGCCGGTCTTTGACAAGCCTCATGAGCTTCCACCCTCGTGAGGAGAACATGATCATAGCATCACCTTGGTTCCAGGGGCCCAACCCCCAAATTTGCGCCCATACAGATATCCGTTCACCCAAAAGAATGAAATAGAAAAAATCATCAAGGAACTTTTGGAAGCAGGTGTCATTCATCCCAACATTAGTCCTTATTCATCCCCAGTGGTCATGGTGCTCAAGAAAGATGGGGAGTGGCAGATGTGTCTCGACTTCAGGGTCCTCAATAAATTGACAGTCAAAGATAAATTTCCCATCCCGGTGGTTGATGATTTGCTGGATGAACTCAATGGGGCTCAATTCTTCACTAAGCTGGATCTTCGCTCAGGCTACCACCAAATTCGCATGAAGGAAGTCGACATCCCCAAGACTACTTTCAGAACTCATGAAGGCCATTATGAATTCCTGGTCATGCCATTTGGTCTTTGTAATGCCCCCTCTACTTTTTAGAGCCTTATGAACCACATTCTCAAACCATATCTCAGGAAATTTGTCCTTGTTTTCTTCGATGACGTCCTCATCTATAATTGCACTTGGGCCGCACATCTTCAGCATGTAGATCTACTCTTGCAACTGCTCCGCAAGCATAAATTATTTGTCAAGATGTCCAAGTGTTCGTTTGGCATGGCAGAAGTAGAGTATTTGGGCCACATTGTGGGGCGTGAAGGTGTCAAGGTGAACCCCAAAAAGATCCAGGAAATGTAGGAATGGCCTCAACCTAAGACCTTGAAGAGCTTGAGAGGATTTTTGGGTCTCACAGGCTATTATCGTAAATTTTTCCGCAACTATGGTCGCATAGCGAAGCCCCTCACCCAACTCCTAAAGAAAAATTCATTATTTTGGAATGAGGAAGCACAACAGGCCTTTACAGCTCTAAAAAATGCCATGTGTTCCACTCCAGTCTTAGCACTACCTGACTTCACCAAATCTTTTGTCATTGAATGTGATGCTTCGGGTACAGGTATTGGGGCAGTCTTAATGCAGGAAGGGTGATTGTTGGCCTTCACAAGCCAACAACTCAGTGGGAGGAGTCTGGGCCAATCTACCTACGAGAAGGAAATGATGGCCATCTTACATGTAGTCGAGACCTGTTGACCTTACTTATTGGGGCGACGTTTCCAAATCCACACAGATCATCACAGTCTTAAATATTTTTTGGAGCAACGCCTATCCTCCCCACAACAAAATAAATGGCTAGCCAAAATGCTGGGATATGATTATGAGATCATTTACAAGAAAGGGAAAGACAATAGTGTAGCAGATGCATTATCTCACCAATTTAAGGAGGAAAGTACTCTGCTAGCAATTTCCCTCCCCATTCCAGAATGGATTGAAGAGGCTTGCAGGGAATGGTTTTCACACCCCGGGCTCTCCCAACTCATTTCTCAATTGCAGGTAGATCCAAATTCCACCAAGGGCTACTCGTGGCAGGATGATATTCTTCGCTACAAGGACAGAGTCGTAATATCACCAACATCCACCCTTAAAAGTTGCATTTTGGCAGAATTGCACTCATCTCCCATTGCAGGACATTCAGGCTTTCAGAAGACTTATGCTCACACCTGAAGATCATTTTTTTGGACAGGCATGAAAAAGGACATCCTTACTTTCGTAGCAGAATGTGATGTCTGTCAACGCCACAAAGGGGAAACCGTCAACACACCAGGCACATTACAACCATTGCCCATTCCGACATCAATTCGGACGGAGGTTTCTATGGATTTCATTACAGGTCTTCCAAAGTCAGGGAACAAGTCAGTCATCATGGTGGTTGTGGACCGACTATCGAAGTATGCTCATTTCTGCGCACTACCCCACCCGTTTACACCAACTTTGGTTGCTCAATCTTTCATGGATCAGATCTTCAAATTGCATGGCATGCCCACTTCTATTGTGTCCGACCACGACTCGATCTTCACTAGTAATTTTTGGCAGGAACTCTTCAGAATACAAGGCACTCAACTCAAACTCAGTACTTCCTATCATCCGCAAACAGATGGTCAAACCGAAGCCGTCAACAAATGTCTAGAAACCTACCTTAGGTGTTTCACTTCAGAAAAGCAACACCTTTGGGTACAGTGGTTACCTCTGGCTAAATGGTGGTATAACACCAACTATCATGCCACCACCAAAATGACTCCCTATGAAGCAGTATATGGTCAACTCCCGCCTTCACCTACTTCGTATCTCAAGGGATTCTCAAAAGTACAAGCAGTGGATCAACTCCTACAACACCGCACAACCATGCTCGCCCATCTTCGAGCGAATCTTCATCAAGCTCAGAACCGCATGAAGCAACAGGTAGACTAGCATCGCTCAGAGTGCCAATTTCAAGAACGAGATCAGGTCTTTTTATGGCTACAACCATATAAGCAAACATCACTCAAGGACAAGGGGTGTCAGAAACTCTCTCCCAAATTCTACGGACCATATCAAGTACTTCAGCGCATTGGAGAAGTGGCCTACAAGTTGGCCTTGCCACCTACTGCAAAAATCCATCCAGTTTTCCATGTCTCATGCCTCAAGAAAGTGATTGGGAACAATTGTAGAATTCAGACCAGTCTACCTGAATTGGACAAAGAAGGGTCCATCTGGCTTCAACCCGAATAGGTCCTAGACACATGAGACAAGCAACTGTGTGGCCGCATGATTAAGGAAGTCCTCGTCAAATGGAAAGACACCTCTCCGGAAGATGCAACTTGGGAACCAGACACTATTCTTCAGCAATTCCCGCAGCTTCAGCCTTGAGGACAAGGCTCGTCTTAAGGGGGAGGGCATGTTAGGGTCCCACCCTAACCCCCTTATTTATGTAATGGGATCACGTCATAGTCAAGAGTCAATAAAGCCCATATTAATAATTGTAAGTGGTTAATCCGCAATTAATGACAGAACCACAGTTAGTTGCAAATGGGTCGTAGTATTAGATATATGGTATTAATAAAACCCACGGTATTGGCCTATGGTATTGTATGTATGAGTCATATATAAAGGATAGAGACTCCCTGCGAGGAGCATTGTGTCTTATTTTGTAATTGAGCTCTGCTCTATTGGAGGTTGCCCCCTCGAAGAGGCAAGTGAACATTACTCTCTGAATAATAAAATCATTGCTATTTTTTGTTCTGGGTATCTTTTCTTCACATATTCTGTATTTGGGTATCATTTTGCAGGTTAAGAGCATAACAGATGTTGATACCTTTTATGTTGTCCCTTATTTTTTTAGCCAATAATTCCCTATTTAAGCTTTCAACAGTAAATATGAGGAAGAGAAGGGATAAATGACATCCCTTCATTAGACACCTTTGTGATTTGAAGAAGGGGTATGTCTATCCATTTATAGGATTTCCATTGAGGATGTGTTGATGCAGCAATAGACCCAATATATAAAGGGAGGAGAGAACCCCAAATGGAGAAAGATTGGTCTAATGTAGAGCTAGTCCACATGATCAAATGCTTTAAAAAGATCCACTTTGTAAATACCAACATTTTTCTTCTAAACATGTACTAAATGTAGGGTTTCTTGTGCCAACCTAATGGCTTCATGTATCTACATGTCTTTCAAAAAACTAAATTGTTCCAAGGATATGTTCTCAAAGAGGATGTGATTTAGCGAGAGGTCAATGATATTCGAGATGATTTGGTAGGTACTGCTACAAACAGAGTTAGGTATGAACTAATCAAAGGAGGAGGGCTTATCAGATTTAGGAATGAGGGCTAGAAAAGTGGCATTTAAGGGGGCTAAGGTTCTGACATGAATCCTAGAATATTCTACCACACCAATAAGATCATCACCAATAAATTTGAAACAAGTCCAATAAAGTTTAATTGGGAGGATATCAAGCCCTGGGATCCTATCCTTTTGAAAAATATGCATCACTAATTCCATTTCGTCCTTTGTGATATCTATCATTAGGTCCTCATTTTCTTCATCCTCGACAAATTTGGGAAATAAGTTAGCAATCTATCGAATTTTGTCAATATTTGCAAAATCCTCTTTCTTGAAGATATATTTGAAATGGTTGCAACCCTCCTCAATAATTTATTTGAAATTTATGACCTTGGATCCATCAACTCTGTGCTGACCCAAAGGTCACACTTGGGGGGGGGGGGTGGGGTTGAATTTTTCTGAGATAAATTTCACAAAGTTTCATAATCAAATGACCATATAACAATGAATCGTAAGCATTAGATCATAATATACAACACTGAAACATCAAGCTACCATCAAATCAATACATATAAAGAAACCATTGCATCAAAAAGAGACATAATATTTTACGTGGAAACCCATATAGGAGAAAACCACAAATATTATTCTTCTTTATCTTCAATTCATTACATAGATTCACAGGCTATGCCCTATTGGAGGCAAGTACCCCCAAGAAATGCAAGTTGCCACTTGCAGTTAGTCACAACCTGGTTTAGGAACTAACCTCAAAAGAATGCAAGAAACTGCTCATTGTATGATACAACCTGATTGAGGCTCCAACCTTGAAGAGTGAGCTCCAACCTATTCTAGGCTCCAACCTGAATGATGTTAGAAATTAAATAATAAAGAAATGGAACACATAAAATATTGTAGAAACACAAACAAAGAAAAGCATAAAACAAGAGAGACATAGATATATTTGGTTTACCCAATTTGGGCTACGTCCACGAAGAAACAACCTATCCTTCCTTTTATGTTATCCAGCAAATTGAAGGGATACAAACTACAACAAATCCATTGTAACTTCCACTTCTCTCTCACACAATCTCCTTCTTTTTCTTTCTCACACAAAATAATAATACACAATTGTAATACAATTCCCTCATATAAACTGAGGGTTTCCTTCTAGGGAAAAAAACCATAAATTAACATACCTTCTACCATCAAATCTTTCACTTAATGAATGACCTAGATTAACTACGAAATTACAATATTTTATAAGAAAAAATTTCTCTAAATTTTTCTTCTGGGGGTGCTACATCCAAACCTCTGCCAGGGGGGATAAAAGCATGTTTATGCCCCCCTTGGACCCCCCTAGAAGCAATACTAGGGGGAAAATCCCCCCCAATCCCCACTATTAGGGGTTGTGATCCAAACGCAACTGAAACAAGACCTTTGAATTAGAAAGATAATCAGGCTCCACACTCAACAATCTCCCACTTGGAGTCTGATTATAGAAACTCCACCACTGTTTCACTTGTTGGACCATAAGAGAAATTTTGAAGTATAAAATCGGCCTATTAAGGAATATTATAAAATAATAGTGGAAATAATAAAGTAAGATTATATTACATCATCAAATTTTAAAGGGAAAAAAGAAAAAAACTATTTTTTCAACTTATCTCCTTACCATTTTAATCAAATTTCAAGAGGGATCACTCATTGGATGAAGAAATTAATTCCTTATCCAAGGAGTACCCATGTTGCATACTTCCAATGGACCTTGCTACACACTAAATGAGAAATACATGAAAAACGTGATTGCAATCACGTTTTTCATGTATTTCTCATTTTTCATGTAGTACAGTCCATCAAAACTATGCAACATGGGTACTCCTTTGATGAGGAATTAATTTTTTCATCCGACAAGTGTTCCCACTTGAAATTTGACTAAAATCATAGGACGATAAGTTGAAAATACGAGTTCAAAATGATTTTTTTTTTTTTTTTAAATCTTTTTACCTTTTTACTCAAAAAATGGTGAATCATCCCTCATGGTTGACGTCATCATCTTGAATCCTATTGGTTCTTATAAAGTTGATTTTGGTTGTACATTTTTTTTTGAGGCCCATTTTTTACCTCAAAATTTCTCTAATGAATGCTTCATGTTGGACCTGTTTGCTTCTTATTTCTACCATCATACTTCAACACTAATTGAAACTTACAAGAAACTCAATTTCTCCCTATTTACTAACTTTGTTAACATATTTACAAGATTTCCCAACTTCAACTATCCATCTTCTAAAATTGACCGTATGGAATGGTACCTGAGTTGTATATGTTTAGTCTTAGAATGAAATCTTGATTTATTTACAATATGAATGGAACTCTAGATGTCACTATATAACCAACCTGTAGGTTTTAACCTCGTATAGAAATTACATGTATATGAATTCTAAAAACATAAAATAAACTTTGGCGAGAGCATAAAACATAAAATAGATATACATAGATATTTTCCCCTGGATCCCAAAACCGGGACTACCAAATTGATTTTTCATTATATTCCTTTCAATGTTACAATACATATATATACATGTTGAAGCATCCATAAACCCCAGTTCATTAACCCTGGATTAGAACATAATCGTAGTCCTCTTGATCAGATCTACAAAATACCATGGGCAGAAAACCATCATGCCCAAAACCATGGGCGAAAACCACGCACAAAACCATAGGTAGGTTCACCCACCTAATATAGGGTCCAAAAAAATATTTCCCTAGGGCACTACCTCGGACCCCGTAGAGGGGCACTACTGCCCCCCTCAAACCCCCCGACAGGGTGGCTATCGCCCCCCCCCCGTGACCCCACTGGTGCACTTGGCGGAACGAACAAGGGAGGCTTATGCCCCCCCATGTGTGGGGCTAGTCGTGTAAAGAATATAACACACACCCAACATTCTCCCACTTGTTTTTCTCTTTCCATGGGGGCCCACAGGTGAGCTTAGTCATTGGTTCACCCCTATAATGCCCATTTTTTCTCTACATCAACAAAAATTCTCAACACCCATAGACTTCGTCAATGAATCTGCAACATTCTTCAAAGTGTCCACCTTTACCAACAACACCTTTTTTCCCTCAACCATATCCCTCGCAAAGTGATACTAAACATCAATGTGATTTTTCTATGAATGATAAGCAGGGTTCTTTGCCAACAAAAATTCACTTTGGCTATCACACTCTATCCTTATAGCTTGTTGTACCAACCTGTTGTAGTAGCTGCAACACCCTCCAAAATTTTGGCTTGCATCCAATTTCAGAGCCTCCCTTGGATTGTTACTTGATGTTTGCAAGCACTTGGGCTCACCCCGTGAGTTCGTGTTGTGTCTTTACACCCTTCGTGCTTGACCCTTCAATGAACATATTTTGCATGTTGGTCAAAATGTCACGTTTGCAACTATGTTTTGGTCATGCACAAGGTCCCTCTTCATGTGTACAAGTTGTATTCATTATGTAAACATCCCTCACACTGACACACAAAGTTGTATGAACTATCGTGCAAGTGTCGCCATGGTCATTCAACAATCTATCACAAGCGTCACACTTTTCACTCACACTGTTGGTCAGTCATGTTGAGTATGTGTTGTCTTGATGGTTTGAGGTGTCTTATCATCAAGTCATGTTGAGTGTGTGTTTTCAAGGTTGAGTATGCACAAATTCACTCCCTCACACACTTAGTCATTTTGCTGAAGTTCTGACGATTGGATCACCCTCTAACAACGCACCTCCACCCCAGAATCCACTCAACCAAAGGTCACCAAAAACAACACAAAAGTGTTCAATAAGCCATTTCAATCTGCACTGCCCGCAATCTAATCAACCAACCCTCTTGCTGGTCAATTAGAGAGTTTGACCAGGTAGTGACCTTGAGACTCACTCCCCTTAAAAATTGTGCAAAGCTGTAGACCTTTCCCACTTTGTTGACTGAGAAAACTGCATAGACAGGCCGGATAGACCCCCAGTGTTCATCCATGTCTCCCTAAAATTATTACACAGTTTTTCTAGCTAGACACCTAGTCAGCCAACTGATTGCTCACTTAGAAATCTACGCAGATTTCATGAGCAAGTCCCTTAGCTGCCCAGCATCCCATTCATCTCAGAAACTACATAGAGATGTTCATCAAGTCAGCCTCCTAGCAATTGCGCAATTTTTGTCACCAGCAACCCTGGAGCCCGCAGCTAACTCCCTCCAAGAATTGCGTAGTTTTTGCTGCCAAGCATCCCACAGCCCTCTACCAACTCCCTTAAGGAATTGCATAGTTTTTTCTGGCAAGCCTCCTATAGCCCACTGCTTCCTCCCTCTAGGAATTGCACATTTTTTTCTGCCAAACCCCTCTGCTGCCTGCACTACTTCCCTTTAGAAATTGCGCAGATCTACCTTCAAGCCAAACTAGATCCCACGGACTGTCATTGCTGATATGAATAGTCCATCTCAATCTCCCAGTGACTTCTAGACAATTTTAACTAGGAGTGTCTGGAGCTCACATCCCAGCTTGAAACTTTCCTTGCGTAGTTTCATAGCCTTGTCCTCTCTCCTAGTCACTTGCATCTGAAATTGAATAACAATGCATCATGGTAGACTAGGAGGTTTATGGATTTGATGTCGTCTCATCACGAGTGATTGCAGATACAGGTATATGGATAAGACATGACGCAATGATAGATGGGATGAACAAGGAGAGTGCATGCAAGTGTTCATGAATGGATGAACGGACGATGCATGTGAGGAGAATTTTTCGTGCACGAGCAAACATGCAAGGAGAATGTTTCACGAACAGATGAGCATGTCAAGTATGAAAAAGTACAAGCAAAGGAGCAACGTGCACATGCAACATCAAGCAAACACCAAGACCATTGAGGACTCCACACACCTTTCCATGCGGAGGTGAAGTTGTGATACATTGAGAGCACATCCATTACATAACAACATTACAGCTTGACATGGACACCAGCAGTAGCATGGACATACCAGCATTGTCGTGTCGTGTCATGAGTCATGTCGGCCACATCACTACTATGGGCCATAATGTGTAAATCAATGTAATGTAATGTGGAAGTCCAAAAGACCTACATGTGATACGAAGACTCATGTAAAGCAGAAGAGTCAAATAATTCAAACAGTCATGAGGGAAGTCGAATAGTCACAAGGGACAGTTTTTCCCTTGGCTATAGATACCCCCTCATTTGTACATGCAAAGGACTTTTCACCTTGGCTCCTCCCACATAGCCTTGAGATTTTGTAGTCTTTTCTTTGAGGAGAGAATAGTGGCTCCAACGCCCCTTTCATGGGGTTAGTGATGTATGGTGTACCGATGTGTCTTGGAACTTTCACTTAATTCAGAAGCCTGATAACAGACCGGCACATTTTCACACATTTATTGTAACTATTGCAAGAACTAATATTGAACACTAATAATGCATGTTTCTTTAACTTGTGTTAAAACAATTGAACTCTTTCGGTTGCTCTAATGCATATATTGATGAAAATGTGTTGTATAAGTTGTTAACATTGTCCTGCCCGCGTGCATTGCATCACTGGACATCAGAAATAATCTTTCACATAAACTTGTTATAGCAATCGTCGCACTTGCGTGAGCTGCTCCGCTGGGTGTTGTATGTGCTATCTTCCCGTGTGTGTTATGGTTTCCGCATTTGTGTGGACTGCTCCTCTAGAAGATGTGCATGTCATATTCTGTTGTGTGTCTTTGACATAGTTGGGACTTTTTCCCCATCGACTAGGGACTCACTTCCATCCATTCTATTTGCGGTGAAATAAACATGACACAAGTAACACTATCATTCACCAGGCACGTGAACCTCAAAGACAAAGCAGACCACTCTCTTGTGTTGACAAGCAAGTTCTAATGCAAACATGTAAGATAATGGAAACTTGGCCGTCATATCAGATGGGACTCCTACACCAAAGCATGTGAAGTCTAGTTGGGACTTCATACCTGGGAGATCCCTTGAATGTTGGTGGGTCCAACACCGTCAACATTTCTGGCGCTAGAAGGAGGGTCACCAATTTTTTATGGTTGAATTTCCTCTCACACCCACTCATAAATCCTCTAGTTAAGGCAGTAACTCATACTCCCTCTCACTTACGCGTGACTCTGAAGTTGGTTACTCCTCACCTCCCAGGTGTGAACATGAAATTTCATATCATCACCTTTAATCTATCCGTCCCATGACCCATCAATTCACAAAAGAAGTCAGATTGATCCCAGGAATAAAACATCTTCCATATGCATCAAGAAAGCCAAAGACCACTCCCACAACGGTTATTGTATCATCAGTGGAAGACAAAGTTCTTACCACACTTGAAGGTCTAGAAGAAGCTGTTGAGAACATAGAGGAACCTCCAGTCTTCCAACTGGGAGAACGAGACACCCTCGTGATCTTGGGCTTAGACTCTGGTAGAGGAGGTGGAGGGGAGGTAGTGGAGAAGGAGGAGGCAGAGATGAACCAACAGACTGAGCACTGGAACCATCAGATTCTAAAGAAGAGGAGGAGGACGAAGAGCAAGAAGACATGGTGGACCAAAATCTATAATGGATGACTCAGGGACCATTTGCTCTCCTGGGTTCTTTGCACAAGATGCCGAAGAGGTTGGAGAGAATGATCACAAATTTTGACCCTGACAACATAGTGAAGGCAGAAAATCACTTGGACAACTTCTACCTACAACTGCAGACCCTTGAGGTACATTATGATGACATTGCATGTAGATTGTTCCCATGTACCTTGGATGGTCGTGCAACAACATGGTATCACAACCTTCCTATCAACTCCATACATAACTGGGGTGCATTCAAATGTATGTTTCTGGAAAATTTTGTTGATGACAAAACCCTAGCCATGTTACTCAAAGAATTGGGAAGCCTAAAGATGGAGGGGAAAGAAAAGGTAAAATATTTCAATAAGAGGTTTTTGTGCATATTGAACAAGTTTGTAGTGAACAAAAAACCTCATGACTCCATCATTGTTGACTACTACACGTCTGCACTACTAAACAACATTGTACAGTTCATCAAACGAGATGCCAAACCAACATTGTTAAAAAATTGTGAAGAGGCAATCGTTGTTGAAAAGGACCTACGTGCAATTGGAGTCATCAAGGATGATGAACCAACAAAGAACTCTAGAGGTTCGAGCATGAAGCCCTAGGTTGTGATGAGCAAGGGTAAGGATAGGGAAACAAGTGATATTGAAACCCTTACTCATCTTGTCAAAAACTTGACATCAGAAGTGTATGAGCTCAAACAACAAATAGTTGACACATCTGCGAGCAGCAGACCACCCATACAAATACAAGGAAGCATGTCATCAAACAGCAATCACTTCCTGACCAAAAATGGGCAGAGCTCAGTGTTCCAGTTTGAACAGTGCGCAAACAACAAATTTTGTTCGTTTCATGAAGATGATCACTCAGAAGGGTCTTGTTCGGACTGGAAGTGAGTTGCAGGCTCAATATGCAACCACACACTTGAAGTAGTGAGTAGTGTGTAGGGCCATTCAGGAGACGTAGACAATGATGAATATGTTGTGCCTGATGAGGTATCAAGCACTAGGCAGGTAGTGAACATGTATCAGTGCTCGCAAGTAGCACAGAAGACAAACACTGAGAAGCAGCCCCAAAAGAAAAATGATCATTACAATCTAAAAAGTAAGGGGGCTCCCCCTACACTTGGGGAAATGAAACAAAAGATTGAACTGCTGAGGAAGGTTGATTTTCCAGCCATCCAAAAGCAGAAAACACAAAGCAACCCCGGGAAGAAAATGATGGAAAAGAGTACGTCCATGAAAAGTAAACTGCAGAACACTCTGCCGGAAAACACAAATTCCAGTCTTACCCCGATCATCTCGGTAAGTCTACCCCCTTTGGATTACAATGTAGTGGACATGAAGAAAACTCGCGCAAACATCCGTTTGTTCGAGTTTGCTAAGATCTAGAGTCAGCAGGACATCTTGTTGCATGCACTGGGGTAGACATTAATGGACAACGCAACCTCTACCAGCAAGGGAGCAAGCACACCTCCCAGATCACTATCAACTATGATAAACACACTCCGGATGGAAGAAACAAACTCTGTATGCCCTCCATTCCTACTTTCATTTGAAATGTTTCATTGTAATGTTCACAACTGTTTGGTTGATTCTAGCATGGTAGCCAATCATGCCACTCTCCATTGCAAAAAAGATCAATTCGTAATGGAGAAAGACATCTACGCAGATCATCCAACTCGATCATACATCCATACCAGCCATTGTTGAACTTCGGGATGTGATCATCCAACTACCTCATGACGACTGAGTTCACCAATGCATAAACATTGTTGTTGTGTACATACCAGAAGCATATGGCTTATTACTCAGCAGAGACTGGTCTAGAAAGCTGAACAGATACTTTGCTATAGACTGGTCAGACATGTGGCTTTCATAAAATTGAAAATACAATCAAATCTGGGTGTTATCCAAGAGATATATGAGGCACAATGTCACTCCCATCAATGGCGAGAACAAACCTTTGGCCTTCGCAGAACTCATGTTCGACAATTACCTCTTGGAAATAACGGTGGGGTGTTATCCCGCATGGCCAGCTCCAATCCCACCAGACACATAGTTGGGGCTCCTTCCTTGCCCAACTGAAGGAAATGAAACATGTACAATGCATTATAACACTAGTAGAAGTAGCAGTAGTGCAATCGATTCGAACAGTCTGTGTAGAAATGAGTTGTGGACCATGTATTTTGATGAATCAAAGACATATGATGGCTCATGAGCTGGGAGTACCTTGATTGACCCAAAAAATAGGAAACATTTGATTTCGATCTGCTTGGATTTCGAGTGCACAACCAACGTTGCTAAATACAAAGCACTTGTGTTGGGTTTACAAAAAGCCATTAGTCTCAACTTGGTCGTGCTCAAAGTGGTAGGTGATTCAGAAATAGTGGTATGATAGGTACATAACACCTTTCATTTTTTATCACCTCATCTCAAAAGTTACCAGCAAGAGGTATGGTGATTGATCTCTAACTTCCAATAATTTAATATCATTGTTGTACCAAGAACGCGTAATGCAGCTGCCAATGCTTTGGCAAATGCAGCTTCTAGAATGTCACCGCTTAGGGATAGATTTACTATTGAAATTTTGTATAGACCATCTATCTCGGATAAAATAACTAATTTACGTGTGTTTGATGATGATCAACAGATACTGGGTTTCATGGCCAAAACTGATACCTTCAAGGATGTAGCGATAGACAAAGATGAGCACAAGCGATCTTTCCAAGCTGGGGTAGATATAAAGAAAGGCCACCTCATCCCCAAGGTGTAGTATCATTGGAAAAACTCTATGAGTTGCAAGAATGCTTTTAGGGGCCAAGGAATAGAAAAACCCACAGATATACCATGATGCATGAACTGATTAACTTGGGAACAAAACAAGATACAAAGTTCATCAATCTCGATACATGTTACATGCAGTAGGAGCGACAAGCCTTTGTTTGCTTGTTCAAAGAATACCTAGATGCATTCGCATGGACATATGATGATCTGAAAACTTACGACACACAAATAATCCAACACATCATTCCGATCAAAGAAGGGGCTAAGCCATATCACCAGAAGCTGAGAAAATTACATCCGTCACTTGAACCCCCCATACAAAAAGAGCTCACCAAGTTGTTGGATGCATGGATCATATACAAAGTTCATCATTCTACATGGCTTTCAAACCTTATTCATGTACGTAAGAAGCCCAGGGAAATCCACTTGTATGTTGATTTCCGGAACTTGAACTACGCCTCAGACAAAGATAACTACTCCATGTCATCTACGGAGCACATTTTGTAAATAGTATATGGGGCACAGATGTTTTCCTTTCTTGACAGGTTTTCAATATATAATCAGGTTCTAGTAGTAGAACCTGATAGAATCAAAACTACCTTCCGTACCAAGTGGGGTACGTTTGCATACAGATGAATGCCATTTGGTCTCGTAAATGCAAGCGCAACCTTTTAGCGCGCCATGGACATTGCCTTCCATGGACTCATCAAATAGAGTGTAGTGGTGTACCTCGATGATGTGATTGTGTTCTCAAGAAAATGGGAAGACCACATACGCCATCTGAAGAAAATTTTTGAGCGATGCCGGAAATACAGGATTTCCTTGAATCCCAAAAAGAGCATATCTACAGTGTCTGAGGGGAACCTCCTTGGGCACATCAATGCCAAAAGTCGGATCAAGGTTGATTCGGAATGAGTCTGGACTATTACACATATCCCTCACCCAGCCAACAAGAAAGCAATGTATTACTTCTTGGGAGAGATAAACTTCGTCCAGAAGTTCATCTTGAACTATGCTCATATAGTAAAACCAATGCAAGACATGATCAAGAAGGATGTAGTCTACAACTAGGGCAAGAGGCAAAAGTATGCATTCACCCGTATAAAGCAGGCTATTGCAGAAGTGCCTGCACTTTATAGCCTAGATTTCAATAAAGACTTATTGTTATACACCTTCGCCTCCGACAACTCACTCACTGCAATATTCACTCAGAAGGATGAACTGAACGACGAGCATCCCATCTCCTTCATGAGTGCAAGCATGCAAGGACCCAAACTCAACTGCCCCATCACTGACAAGCAAGAATATGCAGTTTACAAGGTGGTGAAACACTTTAGAGCATACATGCTAAAGAACCATTTCATAGTCTATGTGCCTCACCCAACAGTTCTCTTACTGCTCGTACAATAAGATTTGGTGAATGACGTGCGAAATGGAGGACAAGCTTGCAAGAGTATGATATTGACGTCAAGCCAGTTCACACTGTCAAGGGTCATGGTCTCTACAAACTCACAATTGAGGAAGTACACACATAAGAGCAAGAAGCAGAGCTCGCCGACTGGGAGCAGGAAATTGAAATGTATGATATAGTGTGAGCACCACCCATTGTAAATGGAAACCCTTGGTACAAAGATGTGCACCAGTACCTTGAGCACAACACTATACCCTCTCACTTTTCCATCAGACAAAAGAGGGCACTACACCTCAAAGCTTTAGCCTATCAGTTGGTGCATGATGTGCTTTACAGAAAGCATCGTAAAGAAATATTGCTCAGGTGCTTGGAGGCACATGAATTAGAGAAGGTTTTGCAAGATCTACATGATGGACTAGACGGGGGTCACTTCACGGGAAATACCACTGCACACAAATTTATGCGTGCCAGTTTCTACTGGGCCACATTATTCAAGGATGCACATGCTTACACTCGCAAGTGCTCGGGCTGTCAACGATGCACTGAAAAACACAAAGGTCTACAGCCCCACTGCACCTTGTTGCAGTGACTGAACCATTCCAATAATGGGGCCTGGACATCATCAGGGAAACTTTCCCACATTTGTCGAAACAACATCGCTACATTATGACAACAACTAATTACTTCACGCATTGGAGAGAAGTAATTTTTCTCAAGAAAGTGAACGACTAGGAGTTCATCAACCTCCTCCAATAGAACATCATCCTACACTTTGGCGTTTTGGTATCACTTGTGCTTGATAATGCGATGTACTTTTCATCTTTAAAGCTTTATTATTTTGCATTACAAAATGGGATTGTGATGAAATATTCATCTAACTACTACCCGTAGGGAAACGATCTTGCAGAATCAACAAACAAAAACCTTATCCATATAATAAAAAATATTGTTTACTCTGAGCAGTGTAACTAGCACTTTGCCTTGACAAATGCTTTATGGGCTGACCATGTAACACCCAAACCCTCTCTGAATACCTCACCATACTTCCTGGTCTATGGTAAAGAAGCCATCCTATTGCCCAACATCTACTTTCCTGCGCTTCAGTTGTCTCAAGAATCCCAAGGCAAGCCTTGTCTACTAGTTTAGCGTAGGATGGATACACTTCACAAGCTATGGGAAGAAAGGATGAAAGAAAAACAAAATTTTACAGTCCACCAGAACCGTATCAAGAGATGGTTTGACAAGAATTCTACAGAGAAATCTAACTTCGATGTTGATGACATAGTCTTGAAATGGGATAAACCCCATGAAGACAAAGGAAAGAATACGAAGTTCCAGTCCTTATGGATTGGTTTGTACATAGTCCATGAGAAGATTGGCGCTTACATGTACCATCTTCAATCACTTGATGGGAGGATTGACAATCATCCTGTCAATGACCAAGATCTCAAACATTATTTTTAGTAGGTTGATTGCGCCCCGCGCCATGTACATAAGTCTATCTGTTGCTTATTTTTTATTTTCCCTTTGCTTACTATTTTTGTTTCATGTTGTTTTGTCTGTTTAGTATCTTGCTATTTGTGGTTTTTTGTAAATAAGTGTTGCCCTTTACTGAGTTCTGGCTTTTGAACAAGTATGTGGCTGAGATCTAAAGAGTCTTGTGACACTACATCACTTGACATGTCTTACATCTGTCTTCTCTGTGCTTGGTTATAACCTATGGCTAATGAAGTCCTGATGGAAAATACGAGTCGTCTGCAAGGGGAGCTTGGGTCTAACCATGAACCTGTGTCCACACTGGGAAACCCCATGCCTATACTCAACCTTCTATTCTGTGTGATAAAGCTAATCCAACTAGTAGAAACATAGAATGGGAAAATCTAAACAAGAAAACCTATGTCAGATGTCTTACATGCTTCTCTGAAGGAACAACCTCTTTTGCTCTCAACAAGTTGGGATTCCTATTCTACCTCAAAAATAAATAAGTGCCTATGTACAGTCCTCTTAAAATTACGAAGACAAAAGAAGAGAAAGGCTTCTTGCGCAGAGAGGTGAAGCATGCAACTCCACCGGGGCTCTAACCAAGCTCGCTAGCAGTGGAGAAATGCATGTGTTCCTACGTGACTCTGCTAGGGTATTTTCTAGGCCTACTAGCAGTGGATAAACACCAGAGATGAAAACTTATACTTTGCAAAATTTTAACTCGTGAGCCAAACTACCCTTCCTGATTTCTAAATGTTGTGATCAAGAGGAAACCTTTTGATGTGTTTTGACTAAGTTGGCGAAAGGTGAACTATGTATGTCCATGGGGTAAGTGGGGAAGCCGAAGCAACCCACATAGCGATTCAATACTCCTTGAAATACCAAGGCCTTGTATTGTAAATGGACCAAAATAAAGAATCTGGAATTCAACCAGTGTGTCGCCAAGTGTTGTAGCGGCTGCAACACCCTCCAAAATTTTGGCCTGCATCCAATTTTGAAGCCTCCCTTGGATTCTTACTTGATGTTTACAAGCACCCAATCTCACCCCTTGAGTTTGTGTTGAGTCTTTGCACCCTCCTTTCTTAACTGTTCAATGAACATCTTTTGCATGTTGGTTACAATGGCACACTTGTAGCTATGTTCTAGTCATGCACAAGGTCTCGCTTCGTGTGTACAAGTTGTATTCTCTATGTACAAATCTGTCACACTCACACGGAGTTGTATGCACTGTCACGCAAGCGTCGTCACAGTCATTGAATGATCTATCACAAGCATCACGCTTGTCGCTTGCACTGTTGGTCAGTCATGTTGAGTATGTGTTGTCTTCATGGTTTGAGGCATCTTGTTGTCAAGTCATGTTGAGTGTGTGTTTGCAAGGTCGCGTAAGCACAAATTCAAACACTCACAAAGTTAGTAATTTTACTAAAGTTCTGATGACTAGATCACCCTCTAACAACCAGACCTCCACCCCAGAATTGACTTGAATAACTATCACCCAGAATACCGCAGAAGTTTCCAAAAAGCCATTTCAATCTGTGCTCCCTGCAAGCTAATCAACTAACCCTCCCGCGGGTCAATCAAAGAGTTTGACTGGGTAGTGACCCCAGGACTCACACCCCTAAAAAGTTACGCAAAAGCTACAGACATTTCCTGCTTTGCTCACTGCTAAAACTGTGCAAAAAGGTTGGACAAAGACTTAGCGTCCGTCCCTATCTCCCTCAAAAAATTATGCAGTTTTTCTAGCCAACCACCTAGTCAGCCAACAGGCTGCTCACCTAGAAAACTGTGCAGATTTCATGACCAAGCCCCTCAACTGCCCAACATCCCGCTCATCTCAGAAATTATGTAGAGGTGTTCAATAGGTCAACCTCCTAGTAATTGTGCATTTTTTGTCACCAGCAACCCTGCAGCCCACAACCATCTCCCTCCTGGAATTGCACAGTTTTTTCTTGCAAGCATCCCAGAGCCTACTACCAATTCCCTACATGAATTGTGCAATTTTTTCTTTCAAGCCTTCTACAGCCCACTGCTTCCTCCCTCCAAGAATTACACATTTTTTTCTTCCAAGTCCCTCTGTTTCCCACACTGCTTCCCTACATAAATTCTGCAAATCTGCCCTCCAATTGAAGTAGATCCCGCAGACAGTCACTGTTGATCCGGATAGTCCATCTCAGTCTCTCAGTGACTTTTGCACAATTTTCACTAGGAGTGCCCGAGCTCACATCTCATCTTGAAACTTACCTTGCATAGTTTCATAGCCTTGTCCTCTCCCCCAGTCATCTGCATTCGAAAGCAAATAACAATGCATCATGGTAGACTAGGAGGTTTATGGATTTGATGTCATCTCTTCATGAGTGATTGCAAATATTGGTATATGGATAAGGCATGATGCAACGATGGATGGGATGAACAAGGAGAGTACATACAAGGAGATGTGTTCATGAACGGATGAATGGATGATGCATGTGAGGAGAATTTTTTGCAAATGGACGAACATGCGAGGAGAGTTTTTCACGAACGGATGAACATGTCAAGCATGCCAAAGTACAAGCAAAGGAGCAACGTGCACATGCAACGAACACCAAGATCATCGAAGACTCCACATACCTTTCCATGCAAAGGTGAAGCTATGATACACCAAGAGCACATCCATCAGTTAGCAGCACTGTAGCTTGACATAGACACCACCAACAGCATGGACATACCAGCACTGTCATGTCGAGTCATGTCATGAGTCATCTCGGCCACATCACTACAGTGGGCCATACTATGTAAATCAGGGTAATGTAACGTGGAAGTCCAAGAGACCCACATGTCATACAAAGAATAATGTAAAATTGAAGAGTCAAATAAGTTAAACAATCACGAGGGAAGTCGAACAGTCACAAGGGTCAAGCTTTCCCTTGGCTATAAATACCCCCTCATTTGTACATGCAAAGACCTTTTCACCTTAGCTTGTCCCACATAGCCTTGAGAGTTTGTAGTCTTTTCTTTGAGGAGTGAACAATGGCTCCAACACCCCTTTCACAGGGTTGGTGATGTATGTTGTACCGATGTGTCTTGGAATTTTTTCTTAATTCAAAAGCCTGATAATAGGCCAACATGTTTTCACACATGTATTGTAACTATTGTAATAACTAATATTGAACACTTATAATGCTTGTTGATTTAACCCGTGTTAAGACAATTGAACTCTTTTGGTTGCTCTAATGCATATATTGATGAAAATGTGTTGTATAAGTTGTTAACGTTGTCCTGCCCACATGGGGTGCATCACCAAACATCAGACAGAACCTTTCACATAAACTTGTTATAACGACTGTCGCACTCATGTGAGATGTTTCGTTGGGTGTTGTGCATGCTATCTTCATGTGTGTGTTGTGACTATTGCATCCGTGTGGGCTGCTCCTCCGGAGTTTGTGCATGCCCTATTGTGTTGTGTGTCTCTAACAAAGTTGGGACTTTTTCCTCATCGACTAGAGACTCACTTCTATCCTCTCTCTTTGTGGTGAAAGAACCTTGACACAAGTAACATTATCATTCACCAAGCACCTTGACCTTAAAGATAAAGAAAACCACTCTCTCGTGCTGACAAGCAAGAGCTAAGGAAAACATTTATGATAATGGTAATTGAGGTGTCATACTGGATGGGACTCCTACACCAAATGGTTTGAGGTCTAGTTGGGACTTCATATCAGGGATATCCCCTGAATGTTGGCGGGTCCATCACTGTCAACACAACCCCATACTTGAACAAAATCTCTGCAACCAAACTTCTTCCTTGCTTGGATGAGTGCCTACCATGTATTCTTCTTGTGTTGTTGAAAGTGCCACTACAGACTATCTCTTGCTCATCCAACTCACTGCACCTCCAAAAAGGTTAAATACATACCCACTTGTAGATCTTCTCTAATCCAGATCTCCAGCCCAGTATACATAAACAAATCCATGGATGTCCAAAACTCTATCCAATCCTGATCTTCCTTGGTAGCCTAGACCATAATCACTAGCGCCACACAATACCTTAAAACCCACTTCATTGTTGTCCAATGCTCCTTCCCTAGTTTTGACATAAACCTGCTCAATACTTCCACTACATGTGCAATGTCTAGTCTAGTACAAACCATTGCATACATCAGGCTACCGACTTCACTTGCATATGGGACACTGGACATTTCCCCTTCCTCTTCTTGTGTCTTGGGACACTTTTGAGCTGATAACTTTACACTGACAAGAATAGGAACCTTCACCGGTTTACTATCATGCATATCAAACCTCTGCAGTATTGTCTCGACATACTTCCTTTAGTTTAACCAGAGCTTCCTCTTTTCCTGACCTCATTTAATTTCCATGCCCAAAATATAGTTTTCACCACCATGATCTTTCATGTTGAATTTGAAGGACAATTGGGTATTCAATTTCTGGATAATTTCTTTGTTATTTCCAATCAACAACATATCGTCCACATACAAGACCAAATAAATAAGACGGTCACCGATTAATTTAAAATACACACAATGATCTTCTTTGCATCTGGTGAAGCCAAGTCCCCGTATATATGTATCAAATTTCTGATACCACATCCTTGGTGACTGTTTTAACCCATAAATAGACTTTTTAAACCTGCATACTAGTTCTTTCTTACCCTTCACCGCAAATCCTCTAGGTTGCTTCATGTAGATCTCTTCTTCTAGATCCCCATGAAGAAATGTTGTCTTCACATCCATCTGTTCTACCTCAAAATCAAAAGAAACAATGACATATAAAAGTAATATAATAGAAGCTACCTTGGAAATAGGAGAAAAAATATCACCGAAATCAATTCCTGACACCTGGGAATAACCTTTTGCTACCAACCGATCTTTTTATTTCTCCACCTTGCCTTCTACATTCAGCTTCTTCTTAAACACCCATTTTCTGCCAATGGGTTTCCTTCTAGCCGATAACTCCACCAGATACCAGGCCTCATTTTTGTGCAAAGATGCCATTTCATCAACCATGGCCTCTTTCTAGAGTTTTCCATTTTTTGAATCTATTGCTTCCCTGATAGTTTTGGGATCATCATCAGTAATAGATAAAGAAAAATTTGAATAGAAAGAAGTTTGATTATACCTTTTTGGTTGCCTTCTTTCTCAAACTGATCTTCTCATAGCTAGATTTTGTGGCTCTTCATCTTCTGATTCCTCTTCTGCTGTAGATTTTGATTCCTCTTCCTTTAGCTCAAACTCTATTTTCTAAGGTTTTTTTGGTTGGACTTCGTGTTTAGTAACATATTTCACCTCTATAAAAACTACATCATGGCTATACACAACCTTCTTTGTTTCTGGGTTCCAAAGCTTATAACCTTTTAAACCATCCTTATACCCAATAAATATGCACCTTTCAGATTTACTATCAACTTGGTTCTTTTGTCCTTTGGAACATGTACATATGCATCACATCCAAATACCCTCAGATGTGAAAGAGAGAGTTTCTTACTAGTCCATACCTCTTATGGAGTCTTATCCTCCAACGCTGATGAAGGTGATCTGTTGACCAGGTAACATGTAGTCTCACTACCTCTGCCCAGAATTCCCATCCTAACTCGACACCACACAACAAGCTTCTTGCCTTTTCCATCAATGCCCTTTTCATTCTTTCTGCAACTCCATTTTGATGAGGTGTGTATGGAGTAGTCTTACATCTTGCTATACCACACTTCTTACATAACTCTTCAAATTCCTTCTTGCAAAACTCTCCACTATTATCTATCCTCAACACCTTTATCTTCTTCTCTATCTGGTTTTCCACCAAAGCCTTAAATTCTTTAAACTTATCAAAGACTTCAGATTTCTTCCCGAGGAAATATATCCATGTATTCCTTCAGAAGTCATCTATAAATAATACATAGTACATAGAATTACCTAATGATGGAACCAACACAGATCCAAACACATCACTATGCACAAGCTCTAATGTTTGTTTCACCCTCTTAGCACCAAAGGGAAAACTCATCTAATTCTACTTCCCATATACACAGTTTTCACATAAATCAAAATCCAGAGAGAAATTATACAAACCTTCTACCATATCATTACCATGAAGTATTTGAAGGCCCTTCTCTCCAATATGTCCATGCCTTTGATGCCATAACATGGTCTTTTCTCCAGAGAGCACTAGATTTTCTCCTCCAATTTTAGGAACCACCAAACTATTGCACTCATCAATAACAGTGCTACCCTAAAGCTTGTACACAGTTCAAATCCAAACTCCCCACATCGATACTAGTGTTCCCCTAATCATCTTGCAGGTATCTTTCTCGAACACTGTTTTTACACCTGCATTATCCAGCTTGGTTACAAAAATCAGATTTTTGGCCAATGCAGGAATATGCAGAACCCAGAAGTGTTCTAATCCTTCCATCTTGCAACTTCAACTTGAATTTTCCACGACTGATTATTCTATCCTTCCTATCATCCCTTAAGATGACATCACCACCATAATATTTATCATACTCATAGAATCACTCCCTGTGGGGAGTGAAGTGAAAGGATGCACCTGAGTCAATCAACCATGTCTCATTATCTGCATGTGTACTTGAAGAAGAAGACAAGTACACATTGCAAAGGCCATTGTGGGATTGAAATTTTTTCTTTCAATGGAAAAGTGGAGGTATATTTTCTTAGGCCTTAGTGTTCTACTTTCCTAAGGTTTTGACTCTACTCAAAGCTAGCACCTTCATTCAAACAAGTGAGGTACTCTTCTTGGAAAGTTGAATCATTTTTAACATGTAACTTAGTTGGTATGATTGTGCCTAAGGTTTTGTTGAAGGTTGAATACTAAGTTCCTAAGGTGTTATTTTCTATGGTGACATTTTATTTTCTTTGTTTATACAGGTCATCTAGTCGCATAGTGGCCACTATCGAATGTTGAGGTATATGTCGTATAAATCTTTTATAGTCTACTTTATTTTATATTAAAGTATTCATCGTCTTTCATGTCTTATACTCTACATTGTATCTTCTTTCATTTTCAAGAGAGGAACTCAATATTGATGGTAAGAAGCAACAATTGAAGAAAGAGGAGAACAATAACACTGGAGCGACAAATGCAAAATGAGAGAGAGAAGAGAATCTGTCTAGTGATACCCTTAGACCCAATATCTTGCATAAGACACACTCATAGATATTAATGGTCAAGACTTTATAGTTGGTGAATTCACTTACAATGCTTTGGCAACATAGCGATAATGTTTTGAAATGATGAAACAATATTTCATGTGTAAATTGTAGTCCAACTGATATTAAGTTGGAAACTCATATTGTAATACTTCATATTTTATATAATAAAATTTATATGGTTGAAATTATTTTTATTTGTACTTGATATTATTTAGTCTTGTAATTAACATATTTAACTTTACGTTATCATATTATATAAACATGCACATTGTATGGCATTTTTTAAAAATTTAGTCGCAAAATCATACTAATTAGTCTATGTTGATTAGTAATGAACACATAAAATCAATCTAAAACTACTAAATTAGTAGTTTATATTAATTAATGATGAACACGAATAAAATGAATATGACTAAATTAATCGTTTTTAATGTTTATGAATAAAATTAAATGAAATGGATAGAAGCTACTAAATCCATTGTTTATATAATGAATATGAAAATACCAAAAAAAGATAACTGACTACTGCAAATGATAATTTTTTTTATTAAAATGATGACTAAATTTTTCATATATACGACTATTAGTAGCTAATTTACAGTATCTTATAACACAACTAAAATTTAGTCATATTTCTTTGGCCATTAATTGCTTTCAAATGATGACTAAATTTGTATATATATGACTATTAGTAGCTAATTTACAATATCTTATAACACGACCAACATTTTGGTCATTAATTGGTTTTCTCAAGGATTCATATAGTAATATGTTTTGTAGTATATTTGGTCATTAATTGTGACAATTAATGACTAAACGAATGAAAAATTAATGACCAAATTTATGACTAAATATACTACTAGATGGTTACATTGAGGAAACCAATTAATGAATAAGCTAAAAATGACTAAAAGTTGGTCGCGTTATAAGATACTGTAAATTAGCTACTATGGTTACTCACTAAAAAATGGTTGTTTATATGCAAATTTTAGTTGTTTTTTTAGTAATTAATTAGTTATTTTGTACTAGTGACCAAAGCATGATGTATTATTTAGTTTAGTTTTTTTCACTCTGTGGAAAATATAAGTTTGGGTTAGTTAAATATTTATTGTCCATATTATGGCTAAATTGTAGCATGCTTTGTGACCTTAGTAAGCCTTGAATACTTGAATACAACAAATATCATTCTAGTCCCAATTTCAATTTTCTTCCAAGGCCACTCTACCTCTTCCAATGGATGAATTTCTCAACCATCTCAAATTATTAAGGCTATTTGTTGTTATAACCACTAGCAACTTCATGGTTTATGTGTATTTTAACCTTGGTTATTTCATTTCATGTTTCACCTTGCACCATATCTAATTATGTAGATTGTGGCCTATGGTTTCAAACACTTTCCTCCATTTTTTCTTTAGTTAAACAATTTTTCTTGTCTAATTTAGTTCATGGACCTTGGAGATTGAAGATAGATATGTCCATGGAATATTTGTATTAGGCCGATCCAATTGAACGGATCACTTCCTGTTGGCTCAACCATATTGGACCCTAACCCCAAGGGTGTTGAGAGAATTGAATTTGTAACCTCCTAATATCAAAGATGTTTTAATGATAAGGACTCCATCAATTGAGCTAACCTTGGGCCTTTTTAGTTATACTAGTGTTATCTTTACAAGTATTGGAATTATTTCTCATTTTGAACACTACTATTTGGCCTAGTTGTAGTATTGAGAGCTACCCAAAACCTTGGAAAACAACCTTTATAAAGTCATAACCCAATTGTATTTTAATTAACATTTTATTATAAAAATATATATACAATAGTAGCATAATTGTTGAACATGTACCTCGAGCTACTTATATCATGTTTAACTTTAGTTTCAAGGGTTGATTTTATGGTTCTCACTATTACCTTATATCCCAAACCCTCATATTGGCATAACTATTATTCCATTGGTATTTTTCATATGTGAGGTATATGATGGTTTATCTTTGTTGTTTAAATAATACAATTTCATTTATCCCCTCTTACAAATAATATTTGATAGAGAAATTTGGACTTTGGACCATATCCAATAAATTGTGTAATGGTTCTAAATATCTCATATTTCAGGTTTCTGCGATCTTCATATTTGTGTAAATCATCTTCCAGATTCATATCTCATTAGGTTTGTTGTTATGATTGACATTTCGAACCAGCAACGGTGGTTCATCATCAGGATGAGAAAGATTTATGGAAGACTGGTCTATTATTTAGATCAATAAATAGATGTTTGAGATGCACAACCGACAGTAATCTTAAGGAGTATTAATTTAATTATTAAATTAAAGTTTTATTATTATTATTTTTTAAATTCCATTAAATTTATAATAAATATGTTTAAATCCATGTACTTGAACATACCATTTCTACTAAAGAAAATACTTAGCAAAAAAGTAAACGCTAAATGAGCACCAATGTGTCATTCATGCCTCCTAAAAATAAACTTCTTGTAATTTCTAGTATTTCCAAGTTTGTTGAAATTTCTCCAATGACTAACGAGGTTGTCGTGTCTTCGCAACACAACCATCTATCTCTTGATACCTTAATTGATCATTTATTTTGAATATTTTGAAGATGTTTTCTTCTTTGGTGTGCACTCTAGGTATCACTCACGCATCCTCTTCCTCCCAAACTAATCCTACTACTAATCACAAAAGTGACTTTGATTTTTGTATATTGGATGATGGATACATTTGTGCATGAATAGTGATATTTTTTTTAAACAAATTGATAAGTTGTGGCAGTTTTGGACATTGAATATTTTATTATGAGATGATTTAAAAAGAAAATGGAATTTCTCACTAATAAGTTTAGTTGATTATTTAAAGGCATAAAAATATTTGTAAATGAATAAAATAAGATATAAGAAAGATTTTGATGATCAATTAATTAATAATATATTTGAAAAAGTTAATAACTACTACCTTCTTAATAATATAAACAGAAGAAAAGGGAAATCCAAGAAACAAAGGAGAAGATGGGTAATCCACTAGCATGTTAATGTATGTATGAGTTGAAACTTCCTCCTTTAATATTTATAAACAATGATATTTAATGATCATGATTATTCATATTTCTAAAATTAATAACATGCTATTTCATTTCTTATTTTTTTAGAGTTTGATTTATTTTTATACCAGTTTAGATTTATCTTAAATTTGGATCTATTAAGCGATGATAGGGATTAAGTATGGAGTTAAGATGGATCTAAGTTACGACTTTTTCTTTCCATAATGGATTTCCTCAAGCCTTTAAATAGGTTTTATCATAACAAATATCATGGGCAAATATTGTGTGCTTGCAAACCACCATCAATAAACCCATCAAATGACTAACTCAAAATTTTAATTTCAATTTTCAATTTTTTAATTTTAATATTGACGAAGCCAACATAACATTACATTACGCAATGCCTTACATAATGTTTTACAACAATGTTGTCATATTGGGTTGTAGAGCGCCTCTTGAGACAATGATCTTAAAAACATTGAGTCATATTTTGAGTATTACTGGTCTAGCCTTTCCTAGAAAGTTTCAAGAATATCATTATATTAATGAATGTAATTACAATTTTTTTTAATGAAATATTATTATGACTAGGTATATATCTCATTTTTAAATGTCAATCTTCCATTCACTTTTTTTACAACTAATTGCTTAAAAATTATAAAAATCCAAAACAAATATTCCTTTATATTTAAAGTCATTTGATATATATATAAAACATACTCCTTAAAAAATAATATAATATAAAATATTCAAAAGGATAAAGTACTAAAATGTGAGAAACAATAAACCTATTTCCTACTCTGATCCTATACCATGATTTTTTGTGGAAAAAAAACGCAGAAGAGAATCCAAAGGGCTATAAGTAAAGAAGTTTGTTGCCTTCCCTTTGAATCAGCCTCGTTATTGAGATGTAATATGGGGAATCCAATTTTTAATTAAAATTTTTATTTATTTATTTTTTAATCATATGATTTGATATTATTTAAAAGAGAGAATACATGATGACTACATTTATAACTAAAGAGTTCTAAGATTTGAAATCATGAGTAGAGGGTCATAGGTTTTCTTTGGATAGAAAGAAAACTAAGCTCCTTCTAACAAACATAGACTAGTAGTTGTACTCCTAGGAGCCAAGACAGATAAAAAAATAACAACGTAAACCAAATGTCAAGCATCAGTGAACCAAAGGTGAATAATAGAACAACAATTACAAGAGGCCAATGCCCACATGCAATGGAAAAATCAGTCATGAAACATCACTGATAAAGCACAATGACAATATTGCAAGTGGCACGAATCACAAACATCATATCATGTGTGATGGAAGGGAAAACATTGTTGTTAGTTGACGAAGCTAATAGGGAAATTCCATCCATCGTTGATAAAATACAATGATATGATGATCCAAACCAACAGTTCCAAACTTTAAGTAGCTAAAGCATCAAGAGTGGTATATTGCAAATCCCTGATAAAAAAACAAGTAAAAAAACAAAAGACCACAAATAGGAACCAATGTCTCCATGTGTCCCTATTATTGAGAGTAAGAAAAAATTTTAGCATCCTTGTAATAGGCGTGTCAAGAAAAGGAAAAAACTTTGAAACCATGTTCTTAGCTTGATATGAAGAAATGATAGTAAGATTAGGGTCACTGGTCACTCGTGGATCAGTAGGGTCTCCAGGAGGGTCTGTGAGATCCCCTGAGGCTGAGTCTGACACTAGATAACTCTCCACATGACTCAAATGAGAGTCAATGTCATTAAGAAAAAATCTGTGATTTCTTAACATACACTTGATATATTCCAACCCAGAAAACAATTTGTAGTTTTCAACTTGCTTGTCCTTGAAAATTAACCTTAATAGAGTGTCCATTTGTTGATGCAAAAACAAAGAATGCAAGAAATTAAGTCTTCTCTTCTGAAACTTTCCCGGATCCAGAACCCATTTCATACCATCCCCAACAATTTCTAAATCAGAATGGTAGGGGTGATCCCTTGAATCTTTGGACTCTAACAACATAATTTCTTTACGCTATTCAAGGGGGACGAAGCCAAAGAAATTTTCCACTGAGTTGAGAAATATTTATTACTTATTCATCAATTTTTGCTTCATTTTTATTGTAATTTGTATGGTTAATATTTAAGTTATTTCATTTATTTTTTTTATTTCATAACTATTCATTATTAATTTAAACTTCGTTTAGGTTTTGAGTTTTTCAATTAAATTAAGATATTGGATTATCTTTTTGATTTTTTTATAAAAGTTTGATGCATTTAAAAGTATAATTGTGTTTGAAAAAAATATAATGTTATTATTTGTAAACTGTCATGAATATTCCATTTGAGAGTTTGTCACAACAGATCTGATAAAATTGTACTTAAAAAATTGAAATATACTCTAGTTTGAGGGTTATTTCTCTTCAGATTTTTGGATCAGTAAATTATTTTTTATTATGTATACATGAAAATTATAATTATGCAGAAAATAGAGAAGAGAAAAATAAAAACTCACAAATCATGATTGACATAAGATATAATTTGGGAAACCCTTTCGTGAGAAAACCCAGCTCGAAAGTGAGGCCTCTCTTCTCTCTTTCTGTAATTATAAAATGGTTTTGAGTACAAAGAAGTTAAGGCCTATGGCCCGTGGGCTACTACAATGCACAAATCATCTCTGTGTGTTTTCTCCCTATCCCTTTTGAATACTCTACTCGTTTACTGCATACTATGGGCATACCCAGTTTTAACATGAATTGGTCAACAAAACCCCTTCAAATGCTGGCCCTTTTGGAAACACCTGTAAGTAGGTGAAGTCTCACATGTTGCATCTATGGGAGACTGCAGGAACTTGAATAGTTCTGTTGTGATAAAGGAGATGGATACCTTACATTATCATTACCATGTTCAACGTATTATTACTATTATCATTTAGAGAAAATAAAATGAGGCATGCCCTTATTTTGCACAATAAACCCATCATGCATATGTTTAACAGACCAATATTATGAAACATAAATAAGCCATGTTGTGATGTGCAAATACAAAAAGTGGGCGAAAACTCAATCTCTTTATTATAACTAAGAAATATTCATTATAATCATATTTATCACGACTCACCAACCTAGTAAATCATCATTACAACGCAAAACTATATGTCTCAGATATACTAAGATCTACCAGAGCATATCACAATTATATCCCCAAAGATGTCCTATTACCCTCAATATGTATCTATTTTTAAGTTTACATTTGGGTACAAGCTGACCAAAATCCCCTTAGTAATAAAATATTACTATGGGTGATAAACATTACTATGGGATAACACAAAAAATAAGCCTGGTGGCTTTCCTTATTCTTCACATTTCTGTGTGATGACCCTTGAAACATAGTTACCAATGAAACGAGAACTATTACCTCAAAATGGGTACTCGAGACCAAAAACCCCAAAAAAACATGAAAAAACAACCCAAAAATGAAAATTGTTTATGGCAAAATGATGTTTTTTCAGGGTAAATTTTCAACATTTTTTTAAATGGAAGTAAAAACCATTTTTTTGAAAAATGGATGAAAAAAACACCCTTAAAAAATTGTTTATTCTGGAATAAAAAAAAAAAAGGGTTTTAATTTTGACATTTTTTAGCAATGGAGTTAAAGAAAAAATATCCAGACTTTGAAAAAATGTAAAATTCCAACAATTCTCGAACATGATGTTAAAGATAAAATATCTTGACTCTAAAAAACCTTGAAATTGTAATTGTTTTCGACCATAGCACTAAAGATAAAATATCATAATTCAGAAACACCTTAAAATTTTGACAAATTTTCAACCTTGTAATTAAAAACCTTCAGTTTGTAACACATTTCAACCATGAAATTATTGACAAATTATATGTCTAAAACAATTTTTAAAAATGAACAAGTAGATGAAAGATTCATTATTCCAAGAGTAATTTTTTGCAATGGAGTTAAAGATAAAATATCCGGAATTTGAAACACTGTAAAAGTCCAACAATTCTCGGACATGATGTTAAAGATAAAATATCATGTCTCGAATCTTGATAAATCCAACTATTTCTATCCATGTTGTTAAAGATAAAATATCTTGAGTCTAAAAAACCTTGAAATTGTAATTATTTTCAACCATAGCATTAAAGATAAAATATCATAATTCAAAAACACCTTAGCATTTTGACAAATTTTCAACCTTGTAACTAAAAACCTTCAGTTTGTAACACATTTCAACAATGAAATTATGGACAACTTATATGACTAAAACAATTTTTAAAAATGAACAAGTAAATGAAAGATTCATTATTCCAAGAGCAATTTTTAGCAATGGAGTTAAAGATAAAATATCTTGACTCTAAAAAGCCTTGAAATTGTAATTGTTTTCAACCATAGAATTAAAGATAAAATATCATAATTCAGAAACACCTTAAAATTTTGACAAATTTTCAACCTTGTAATTATAAACCTTCAGTTTGTAACACATTTCAACTATGAAATTATGGAAAAGTTATATCACTAAAACAATTTTTAAAAATGAACAAGTAAATGAAAGATTCATTATTCCAAGAGTAATTTTTATTTCAAACGATAAAACTATAGCTCTTTTCAAATTTTAGCCTAAGACAACTTATCCTATTGTAAGAAAAACCTAAAAATCAACCATCAAAATTAAGTGTTCTTTTTAATGAGGCTTTAAAATTTCAACAATTTTAAAACTATCTTATACCAAATGATAACAATAAATAATATCGTGGAAATGTCACTATATAGTTTTAAAAATTAACATTAATTTCTAATATTTATTTACTTTTAATCAAAATATCAACTTTCGTAGATTGAATATTACATACATTAAAGCATATAATCCAAAAAACATAGAAATGACCCATAACTTCATGTAAGATCATATGGAAGTCAAAAATATTATTTCAATTTACCATGCAAATGTCTCTAAAGACATGAATTTATTTTAATTAAAACATTAAATCCAACAAACATAGAAATGACTCATAAATTCATGTAAGATCATATGGAAGTCAAAATATTTATTTCAAGTTACCATGCAAACTTAATTAACATAAAATGTCTTAGACATTTATTAAAAATCATCCATAGGATCTGGCACACCATCAAAATCTATATCTTCAGATGAATGATTGGATGCAGATGAAGATGACCCATTTTCTTCTCTTTCATCAACTAGAGCCCCATCTAAGTCAACATGCATGCCCACCAAAAGTATTCTAGATCTACGACTAGGTTCAATAGACTCCCATCTCAACATTGTTCCTTCTGGTAACAACTTATTCAAAATATCTATGGTCTTGAAGCGAAGAGTTCCTCTCTTTGTTAAATTGAAGTCATATACAAGTATGTCAACATCCTCCAACTTTAATAGGTCCGTGTGGTGACAATTTATATTTGTACCCTTTCTTTTTCTTTTTATGCGAATTTATTTATCAACCACCATATCTATCTTGCACACACCATTTAATGGGTGGGTATTTGTGGCATACCAATGCACCTCAACAACTGTAATATATTCATTTTATTTAATGACTTTTATAACCTTCGCAACCCAAAATGGATAGCCAAGTGGATCTCCATCTGCTAATACTGATATCATGCAACCCTCCTTAACATCCTGCACATAACCCCTATAAAGGTCTTCCATGGCTTCATGTTGTGCACGCGATCTTCTAGAACCAATATATATTTCTCTTTCCTCTTCCTGTTGAGAATTAATAATGCCTTGAGATTGTTGTTGTTCAACAATGTGTCTTTCCTCTTGTTCATTTGGAATATTTTGAGGCCAAATAAATGGAGTCTTCAAAAGTGTATATTCATTTCCTAATATTGAGATGATATCACTTTGATCATAGAAAAAAGGCTCCCACCAAACTGAATCAACAACTTCAAAGTAGTCATGTATCTCTAATACATTTTTTAATTTCTTCTAGACATTCAGAATAATTTCTGTCTCTCTTATGCCTTTGTGCATTATTGAGTTCAACAACTAATTGTAATAATATTATCTTTGATGCAAATATTGGATGATCTGGAATGAACTTCAAAAATGCTAAACCTGACGACGACCCCCATTCTGCAATAGTTGAATACTTCTTGCCCCATATAAGTGTTTTGCCATCAATTTTTTTGATATGAAATTGATAATGGAAGATAATGTCATTAAGTTGTTCAATGCATTTCTCCTCACCATGCGATCCCAAAATAAGCCTTCGCATGTCAATAGTTTCCTCTAGCACATGAAAAACAGGCTCTAGAAAATATGCTTTCTTAATACATTCAATTAATAATGGAAGGCTCCCAACATTCCTCCTCCTCAATGTTATTGAAAAATGACTAAAAATATGATCAATATGGTCATGAGTGTGCCCAACAAGAAGCAAACCAACCTTTACCTTTTTAAAAATTCCCAATTGAGCAAGCATGTTTAGATATCCAAAAAGAACTTGATTTTTATTTTCACGGCTTGTGTTGTCCAATTGCAGATACAAAACTTCAGGAAGAATACCAGACCAATGAGAAAGCACATCATGGATTATATTTATGGTAAGATTTGCATCATTATGAATATTTGGAGTTGTGAAGTAAACCCTTGGCAACATCTTCCCATTAAATACCATACAACCAACCAAGTGAAACTAAATAAATTTTTCTTACTGTAAATTTTTTGGTGTGTAGACAAAATGTGGTAGAAGTGTTTTCTTTTGGTCCATACCATCAATTATCAAACCCAAATATTTATTTGGATTATCATAACACTTTTTTCTATGTTTATACAATTTTTGTCTTTCACTTGTTTGCTAATTGTGATGCTCTTGAAGTGCTTTGACAATGGAATCTACACATAAAATAAAAGAAATATATTATTAAATATATTTTCATAGTTGATAATGTTATGAATGCATATCTATTTCTACCCCTTGAAATTTATCTCTTTTTTATTTAAGAGAAGAATATGTACTGCGAATCCCCATCCTTGTCTTCTTAGGAATGTGAATATTGATGAATTCATTCCTCCATATCCTTTTAAAATATGAATATGTGATCAAATTACCATCTCCTTCAACATCTTCTACATATTCTCTATATAAGTTGTAGATTTCTCGTCTTGATAAATTATATGGAATATGTATTGTGTCTTTATTTTGCATACATTCTCCATGCTTTGAAAATAATTCTTTCATCCATGACATTGCAGTAATTATTGATGGTCCAACCTCTCTTTTATAACGTACTTCTGAATAATATGTAGGGTCTTTTTCCAGTCTTTCTTGGATTCTTGAAAAACAAAAATTACCAACTGAATGCAACATTTTGAAAGCCTTTCTACAGATCAATACATTCCCAATATGATAATCATAACCTTCCAGTGTAGATTGCATGAAACCCACTAAAAATGAATTTTGCATTCTTTTATTCATTGACAAATATTTCTTCCTTTGCTCCAAAGAAAACTTGAAATCCATATGTTTCAAGCAATCCTTTCGACAACATCAACTTGAAATCAGATCACCAACAGAACTTCTACTTGTGAGATACTCTGTCTTATCCCTTGTATAACTGGAATATTTTGGATTGATATGAAAAGACCTACTCCTAATCCTAGATACAATATTTTCTTGCAGCGTCTCCCTCATTTCATTATTATCTGCAGAAGCATTTTCATCATCCATAGGAGGAATATTATATTGACCAAGATAGTTAGAAAATTCATCACCATCATTGCTTTGAAAATATTCATTACCACTCTCACATGAAGGAAATTCTTCACTACCAACATCTGCGCTTTTGAAATCTTGACTCAAAAGAAATTCTTCACGATATTCATCCCTGCTTTTGAAAACCTCCCTTGGAGGATTCAATTCATCATCACCACAACTACCTTTGAAACACTCACTTAGAGAAAATGCATTATTGACATTTGTCCCTCTAAAATTATCATTTGCAAGAAACTCTTCATCCTCCCCTTCATCATTGGTGCTCGCATAATCCTTAGGATTATGACTAAGTGGAAAATATAACTCTCTATTCATAGTCAAGTTATCATTTTCACAAAATTCTTCACCCTCCCCTTCATCAGTGGTGGTTTCATAATCCTCGGGATTAGGAACAAGTGGAAACTTTGAATTTCTATTTAATGGAAATTCTCCATCCTCCCCTGCGTCAGTGGTGCTCCCATAATCCTTAAGATTGGGACTAAGTGGAAACTTTGAATCTCTATTTACTGGAAATTGTTCATCCTCTCCCTCCCCTTCATTAGTGGTGCTCTCATAATCCTTAGGATTAGGAATATGTGGAAACTTTGACTCTGCAAATTCTTCATCCCCCCCTTCATCAGTGGTGCTCTCATAATCCTTAGGATTAGGAATATGTGGAAATTTTGACTCTGCAACTTCTTGATCCCCCCCTTTATCAGTGTTTCTCTCATAATTCTTAGGATTAATACTATTTGGAAACTCTGACTCTACAAATTCTTCATCCCCCCCTTCATCAGTGCTACTCCCATAATCCTTAGGATTAGGACTATGTGGAAACTTTGAATTTGAAAATTATTCATCCCCCTTCATCAGTGGTGCTCTCATAATCCTTAGGATTAGGAGGAAGTGGAAACTTTGACTCTGCAAATTATTTATCCCCCCCTTCATTAGTGGTGCTCTCATAATCCTTATGATTAGGAGGAAGTGGAAACTTTGACTTGGGAAACTCTTCATCACCCCATTCATCGGTGTTGCTCTCATAATCCTTAGGATTATGACTATGTGGAAACTTTGACTCTGAAAATTCTTCATTCCCCCCTCATCAGTGGTGCTCTCATAATCCTTAGGATTAGGCAGAAGTGGAAAAATTGACTCTCTATTCATAGGAAATTCTTTTTGCTACCCTTCATCAATGTTTCTCTCATCATCCTTAGGATTAAGACCAAGTGGAAAATTTGTCTCTCTATTCATAGTGAAAGAATTCCTATTACATTCATCAAAATGAATATAGTTGTTGCATGACGAAGATGTCAATGCTAAAGAAAGAAAAACTTCACTATCAGAAGAATCCATGACCTTCAACCAAAAGATGTTGAATGATACAAATGCACTCTCTCCTAATGACAATATATAACTTAGAGATTGAGAATTTCCCTCTAACGTTTCCCCCCCAAAAATTTTCACCAAAAATTTTTCGTCCAAAGTTTTCCCCCAAAAACTTTCACTGAAAATTTTGCCTCCAAAAATTTTGTTTTTAAATATTTCCCGCCAAAATTTTTGTCTATAATTTACTTGAAAACATATTACTAAACTTTTGGTTTTGGAAAATTTCACCCTAATTTCTATTCAAAATATTGATAGAAACTCAACATATTTTTTCTATTTAAATTATTTGACATTGACGATGTAAGTAAATTAATTTTTATAATTAATATTTTTTTTTATCACATAATGAATGAAAACTAACCTAAAGCTATAATATTAATTATATCTATATATATATATATATATATATATATATATATATATATATAGATATATATATATATATATATATATATATATATATATATATATATATATATATATATATATATATATATATATATATATATATATATATATATATTAAGTTTAATCCCACATTCAAGAAACAATAAATAATTCCCACAGTCATCGCTATGAAATAAAATTCATTGTTTCTATTTATCACATCACAACATGTCTTCTGGGTCTTGTTAAAAGGTTTGGAGCGATTTTGCGGAGGCGCTGTGAAGGAGCTGCATTGTCATAGATATCACATTCAACAGGAGTTTTACGCATTTTAAAGGTTAGTTTTGTTTCTATCTCAACTATTTACAAATGAATTTGGCGAAATTTTGTGTTTTTACGGAAAAAACCACATAATTTTTTATTTATTTTTATGCTTTTAAAGGGAGAAAAAGGAAAAAAAAAAACAAAACAAAAATTTGTAGGATTTTTAGGAGATTTTTTTTTTTTTAGGCTTTTGAAATGAAAAACGTGTGTTATTTCTTTTTATCTATTTTTTTTTTTAATTTTGTTTGGGGAGCATTAAAATTATTGCATGGAAAAAAAAAAAAAAAAAAATTGTTCAATTAGAAAAAAAATACATTTATTATTTTTGTTATATATTTGTAATTTTTAATTTTTTTGTTTCTTATTTTTATTTAATTGAAATTATATTTTAAGTGCGTTTGAGCAAGAGGCGATCTGGGATGGGTGACCTCCTGGGAAGTCCTGGTTACTGGGTGCAAGCCCCGAAAGTGATGATTGGCGCTATGTGATTCATTTCACTAGTTTCAATCCCACTTCTTCACCTCTGTGAGCATCACCAAATGCAATGAGTGCAAAGTGAACTATTCAATAATCATGAGAAATTAGTCAGTTATGACTACCTCTCATGGAAATGGTCATATGTGAATGACTTACTTAACGCAGTTGAATCCCAAAAATAATATCTAATATAATGCACTACGTAAACCGCCTAATACTTAAATTCAAAAAGAGTGAAGGGATCTCTTATTGAATGGTTCATGAGGCAAAATACTTGCTAAGGTTTTGCAAATGGGGTGTAGCAAGCTAAGTGGGCTTGATTGTGGGGAAAAACTCCACAATTAAGAGTGTTTGAGCCAGAGGCGATCTGGGATGGGTGAGCTCCGGGGAAGTCCTGGTTACCGGGTGCAAGCCCCGGACGTGATGATTGACACTATGTGATTCATTTCACTAGTTTCAATCCAACTTCTTTACCTCTGTGAGCATCACCCGATGCAATGAGTGCTAAGTGAACTATTCAAAAATCATGAGAAATTAGTCAATTACGACTACCTCTCAGGGAAATGGTCATACGTGAATGACTTACTTAACGCAATTGAATCCCAAAAATGATATCTAATATAATGCACTGCGTAAACCCCCTAATACTTAAATTCAGAAAGAGTGAAGGGATCTCTTCTTGAATGGTTCATGAGGCACAATACTTGCTAAGGTTTTGCAAATGGGGTATCAAGCTAAGTGGGCTTGACTATGGGGAAAAACTCCACAGTTAAGCGCGCTTGAGACAGAGGTGATCTAGGATGGGTGACCTCCTGGGAGGTCCTGGTTACCGAGTGCAAGCCTCGGAAGTGATGATTGATGCTAAGTGATTCAGTTCACTAGTTTCAGTCCCACTTTTTCACCTCTGTGAGCATCACCCGATGCAATGAGTGCTAAGTGAACTATTCAAAAATCGTGAGAAATTAGTCAGTTATGACTACCTCTCATGGAAATGGTCATATGTGAATGACTTACTTAATGCAGTTGAATCCCAAAAATTATATTTAATATAATGCACTGCGTAAACCCCCTAATTCTTGAAATTATAATATTTAAGCACTATTAATATTTTTTTTTTATTATTCTTATTTCGTTTGTTATTTATTTATCTATTTTTTAAATTAAAATATATATGTTTGAAAATATTCGAAAATTTTAATTAAAATTTAATTTTAAAAAAGAATATTTAGAATTTTGTTTGTTTGTTTGTTTGTTTTTGTTTTTGTTTTTGTTTTTTGTGTTTTTTTTTTTAATATAAATTTATTTATTATATCTTTTTTTAATTATTAAAATATAATTTATAAAAATAAGATTATTAGTTTTTTTGTTTAAATAATTTTATTCTTTTTATTAAATATTATAAAAAAAATTAAAAAATAATCGGCCATTTTTTTTGTTTTTGTTTTTATTTTTTTTTAATTTAAAATTATGACTGTATTTTTATAATTATTTGTTTTGTTTTATTTTATTTATTTTATTTAAAATTCTAATTATAATTTTTTTGTTATTGTTTTTATTTTAATCTTTTTTTTAATTTAAAAATCTAATTTTAATTTTATAATTTTGTTTTTTTTTTGTTTTTATTGTAATTTCTTTTAATTTGAAATTTTAATTTTAATTTTATAACTTTTTTGTTTTTCTTTTATTTATTTAAAATTTTAATTTTAATTTTATAATTGTTTTTATTATTATTATTTAAAATTACAATTTATTTATTTTTTATTTAAAATTACAATTTTATTTATTTTTTATTTAAATTTATAATTATAAATTTATTATTTTATTTAAATTTTATTAATTTTTTTAATTTATAATTACAATTTTAATTTAAAAATAAAAATAAAAATTTTGAGCTGGCCCTTTGGTCACTGGCCAGGGGCCCGGTCGGGTAGAGGGGGTTGCGTGCAACACCCCTTCACCCACCCAGACACCCGGCCAGCGACCAAAGGGCCACAGGCCGATTCCTGCAGCTCCCCTCCACCTCCCTCGGCCCCCAGCCAATGCCCAAAGGGCTGTGGCCGATTCATGCTGCTCCCCTACGCCCGTCTTGACCCTTGGCCAACAACCAAAGGGCTAACCCAAATTTTTTTAATTTTTTTTTTTTATAATTAAAATATTTATGTTATTTAAAAAAAAATAAAAATAAAAATAGAAAATTTAATAATAAAATTATTATAAAATTAAAAAAAATTATATATAAAATTTTAATTTAATTTTGAGAATGTTGATATCTCTGCCTTTACGAAGAACAGAGAAGACTAGGGGGCAACGTCGAGAGCAAAGGCAGGAAAAATTAACAGGGTTTCAGAGTTGCTGCGGAGGCAACGTTCCATGGAGGGGCGCAGAGTAAAGCTAATGCTATGAAAGACTCCGAAGGCTTTCACAAAATGGCATACAAAGGAAAAGGAAACAAGAAGGGAACAAAAGCACAAAAATCTGAAGGACAACAAACCAGCCAGAACAGGTTCCGAGTCTTGGAAGTGGAAGAAGAAGATAACATAGCAGACCAGATGAAAGGGGAAGAATTAATGGAAGAAAAGAAAGTAGAGGACAAGGAACAAACACCAGATAAGATTCTGCAGACAGAAGCGATGGTGAGCGATGCTGAAACAGAAATGGATCAGGAGATGACCCCTAGTGAGATGGAAACGGAAGACCAAGAACTACAGGAAATTCTTGAGAAAGAGAATCTTGACTTGGAAGATTTCTTGATTCAAGGAACTAAAGAAGGGATAGACTCTTTACCTCCAGAGGAGTTCAACAAAGTCCAGCAGCTATATTTATGGAAAACCCAAAACAAAGGACCAGAGAGGCAAAGGAACAAGGAAAAGCAGAGCAATGAGGGGGTAAAACTGTAAGACCCATACCTATATTAGCACCCAGAAACCCAGGAAAAAGAAGAGGCAGGAAAAAGCAGAACGAGCTATTAATGGAATGTGGAAAGCTAATGATAGACTCAGGTAAGATGAAAGATCTAACCAGCTACTCCTTCACTAATCTTTAATAATGAAGTTTACTTCTTGGAATATTAGAGGTCTTGGTAGTAAAAGGAAACAAAGACTGATTAGTAACAGAATGAAACAAATAGCTCCGGATGTGATCTTCATTCAGGAAACCAAATGTTCCATTCATAAATTAAAAGAGATTCACAGCAAGTGGCTCAATAACTATGAGTTTCTGGAAGTCAAAGCGGAGAATACAACAGGAGGTATTCTCACCCTTTGGAATCCTAAGAAAATAGAAATTTTATATGCTAAAGCATCTCGAGATTATCTCTCGGAGGTCATCCAGCATGTCAGAGATAAGGAAACTTATCTAATCACCAAGTGTATGTATCCCAAAGATTGGAAGGAAAACAAAAGTTTCTTGATTCTCTGGAAGAGCTAAGGGATAGACATGCAGGTAAGCCTTGGATATTGGGAGGAGATTTTAATATGATTAAATCGCTTTCAGAGAAAAAAGGTGGAACTAGAATTCAAAGTCAAGACTCTCTAAGGTTTCAGTCTTTCACAGACATCATGAAGTTAGTGGACATTACAACTAGTAATGGAATTTTTACTTGGAACAACAAAAGAGGAGGAGAGTCTCAGGTGGCTTCAAAACTGGACAGATTCATGATATCTGAGGATCTTATGCTCAATAATAAGGAAATCTCAGCAAGAATCCTACCCTTTGGAGGATCTGACCACTGGCCGATTTATCTGGAGGTGCAGAGTATTGGTACTCCAAGAAATAGACCTTTTCGCTTTGAAAACATCTGGCTCTCTCATCCAGATTTCAATAGCAATATTGCTAAATGGTGGGCAGAAGATTTGAATATCCAAGGCACCAATATGTTCCTTCTTCAAAAAAGACTAAAACACATTAAGCTTAAGCTCAAGGAATGGAACAAGAAGGAACATGGCAACATTTTTGCAGCCAAAAAAGAAGTAGAAGGAAAAATGTAGGAACTCAACCAAGCCCTTATCACAAATGGCTTTGATGAAATCAGGAATGAGCAGATCACCAAATACCATCAAGAATGGGAGGAATTGTGCAAACAAGAGGAAATATTTTGGAGGCAAAAATCGAGGGTTCAATGGCTCAAAGAGGGAGAAAGAAATACTAGCTTCTTCCATAGATCCACAATGGCGAACAAAGTTCATAACAGAATTTCAGTAATCAAGGATGAAGGAGGTATTCTTCACAACTCTCATGCTGAAATTGAAAAAGCTCTGGTCAAGCACTTTCAAGGCATTGCCAAAGAAACTTGTTATAACAGAGAGAACTCCATCAGAAACTTCACAAGACACATTCCTAGGCTGGTGTCCAATGAGGACAATTTCAACCTCAACAAGCCAGTAACCGAAGAGGAAGTCAGCGAGGTGCTCAAAGAGATGCAAAATGGTAAAGCACCGGGCCCAGATGGTTTCAATGTTGATTTCTTCAAAGCCTGATGGAGCATTGTTAAAAAGGATATTTTAAATGTGGTAGAAGACTCTAGGATGAATAAAACTATTCTGAAAGCTCTGAACACTTCTTTCATTGCTCTTATCCCCAAGCAGGAGACTGCTCAGACTTTGGACAAGTTTAGACCAATAGCTTTATGTAATGTGGTCTACAAGATAATATCAAAAGTGGTGGCCAACAGACTAAAACCTCTCCTTCCATCTCTGGTTTCTGTGGAACAAGCCGGTTATGTGGAAGGAAGGCAAATTCTCAACAATATTATTCAAGCTCACGAGGTGGTTCATTCTCTGACTATCAACCGAAAGGCTGGTATGATCATGCAATTGGACATTGCTAAAGCCTATGATAAACTAAGTTGGAACTATATCAGGAAAATGCTTATTGCCTTTGGGTTTGATCACAACTGGGTAAGATGGATCATGGCCCTGGTTACTTCCTCAAGTTTCTCTATTCTGGTCAATGGCTCTCCCTCTGAAACATTTCTTCCCTCAAGAGGCCTCAGATAGGGGGACCCACTCTCTCCTTTCCTTTTCATCCTTATGATGGAAGGACTGGGTTGATTTATCAATCATGCCAAGGAAGTTGGAAAAATCAAAGGTCTCCAACTTACTGATAGGGGCCAGGCGTGGACGCATCAATAGTTTGTGGATAACACGATGCTGCAAGGAATCCCTACCATCAAAGAAGCTCATGCATTCAAATAGATTCTAAATGAATTTTCCAAGGCTTCAAGTATGGAAGTTAATCTCACCAAATCCAAGATCTTTTTCTTTAATACTAATATTGCCATTCAAAAGAACATTGCCAAAATTCTGGGCTTTCAAAGAGATTCTCTTCCCTCTAAATATTTGGGGATACCCCTTACTTCTAAGCCACTACACAAAAGCATCTGGGAGCCAATTATTAACAAAATGCAAGACAAAATCAGAAAATGGACGTTTAGATCCTTAAACCTGGTAGGCAGACTAGTTCTCACAAAGGCGGTTCTACAAGAAATCCTAGCTTTTATGCTTTTGGTTCTCCCAGCTCCCAAAGGAGTTCTGCAGCTTATTAGAAGCATTCAAAGAAACTTCCTTTGGGGAAAGGGGGAAGCAAAGAAAAAATGGGCCTTGGTAGCTTGGGAAAAAATTTGCAAACCCAGAAATTATGGAGGACTAGGATTAGATGATCCTGAAATTCTAAGCAAAGCTTTAGGGGCTAAATTATGGTGGCGCTGGCTAAAAGAACCAAAGGCTCAATGGGCTACAATCTGGAAAGAAAAATATGCCAGTTCATGGCCTAGTGAGGATCATATAAGAATGGATGGTAATATCAAGGGATCACACATATGGAACAAGGCCTGGGACAATAGATTTCTAGTTCAACAGAATGGCTTCTGGGAAATTAGAGAGGGAAACTTAGCTCTGTTTTGGGAGGACAGATGGCAACAGGAACCCATTCTATTAAAAGAAGAATTAAAGGAACTAAAGGCAGAGATAGACGCTAAAGGATTAATCAAAGTTAAGGATTTTTGGGATCGAACCAACAATGCAGGAAAGTGGAGACAATGGAGGAATTTAGATCTTAGAGATGACAACCCCTTAAAAGACAAAGCTGATGTAATAATGCAAGAGTTAGAGAGAAGGAAAATTTTAGCTTCTGAAGGGAATGACCAGCTAAGATGGGGCAATAACAATGAGGGTGCCTACAATCTTAAGGAGGCAAAAACAATTCTCCTTGGTTTGGCTTCCCAGGCTCCAGATAAAGCTTGGCAAAGACTTTGGAGACAACAAGGGTGGATGAAAATTAAACTCTTCACATGGTTGGTGCAACACAGGAAAATTTTGACTTGGGACAATATTAGGAAAAGAGGTATTCTGGGGCCCTCCAGGTGCCAGCTTTGTGAAATGCAAGAGGAAACAATGGAGCATATCCTCAACAACTGCTCCTTTCCCTCCAAGCTGTGGGATTCTTTTGCCTCCATATTCCAGCAGTCGGACAGAGACCTTGGAAGCATCACCAACACCCTGAACAATTGGAGAAGCAATTTCACAAATAACGAAGTTCTTAGCATTGCCTGGGCTCTAACTCCAGGCTTCATAATCTGGAACACTTGGAAAGAAAGGAATAACAAGATATTCAAGGAGGAGAAAAAACCGCCCCTGTACCTTCATAATCAGATCCTAAAACAACTACAGGAGACTGTAAGCTCCATTGTCCAGAATTTTCCTGTGAATCCTCCCTCGGCTTCTGAGTGGAGGATTCTCTGCCAGCTTGGTCTACAAAGGTTGATTCCTCAAAGCCTGGGAGGGAAGAATCTTTTCAAAGACTCAGAGCTTGAATTTTGGCAGCCTCCTCCCAAAGGATTTTTAAAGTTCAACATTGACGGAGCCTCAAAGGGCAACCTGGGTTCTGTGGGTCATGGCGGAGTTCTTAGGGATGAAAAAGGGAATATCTTGTTTATTTTCCATGGCCATCTTGGAAAAGCCACCAACAATGTGGTAGAAATTATGGCTATGGAACATTGTTTAGAATACTTGCTTCTAGATAATCGACACAATGTGATTGTGGAAGCGGATTCTGAGTTAATCATAAACTCAGTCAAGAAGATCAGCTGGGGTACTGCTCTGGAAAAAGTCTCTAAGAACTGGAGGCTCAATCAGATCTTTCAAAGGATCCACAACCACCTTCAAGGCCTCTGTACCATCACCTTCAAACATGTTCGAAGGACGGCCAACAAGCTGGCGGACCTCCTGGCCAATCAAGGAGTGAATTGCGCAGAGGAAAAGTTTGCAACAAATTGGCAAGAGCTAACTGGTCTGGTTCTTAAGGCGAAATGCCATGATCAAGCCGAAGAAGATAGGTTGATGTTCAGAAACAGGACCCTGGAAGGTAATACTGACAACCCAGAAGCGGCATGAGCAGAGAAATAGACTCTCTAAGTTTTACAGGGTTTAGCATGCTTTGGAGGTCTATTGGTCGCAGAAGCAAGTTCACGCAAAGCCTCTGTGACGACAAAGCGGGTAGCTCTTCTATAAGGGTTTCAGATAGACCAACCAAGGCCTCTTCTCACATTATCTCCGGCAATCTGGTTTGGCGTGTGGATGGGAGCAGAGGCCTCTTGACGCCCCTGACTTTCCAGTTTCCAGTTTCCCAGGTGGTTTTCGCTAGCCCCGCGAGTGGTAAGCGGTATCTTCCTCTTCGCAGCGATCACAATCAATGATGGACGCGTGGCAGTAGGACAGTTTGAAAAACCGTCATGATCGCACGTTAAATGGCGGCATTTACGGTTCAGCGATATCCATCTCCGCCGTTGGATCTGCTGATGAAGATCTACGGTCGCTTTTCATCGGGCTTGTTTGTGGGGCCTTGGTGTTTAGGGCAGACCGTCGGGTTATTTTAAAGTTTTGCTTTTTCTAGATTTATGTTACGAGAACCGGGTCAGTTTATTTTTAACTGAGCACTTTAGGTGGCTCTTTTCCCGAGTTTGTAATCCTTTGGTTTTGGTTGATTTTTTTTCTCCATACCATTGGTTGACTTCACCATGGTTTGGGGCCCACTTTGTTCGTGGGGGTGTGTAAAATATGTAAATCAGTTTTGAATTAATGAAAGGATCGTCTCTTGCACTAGCAAAAAAAAGTAATTTAATTTTGATAATAAATTATTTATAAAATTTTAAAATAATAAAAAAAATTATATATAAAATTTTAATATAAATTTATTAATAAAAAGTTTATAAAATTTTAAAATAATTTTACTAATAAATTTTAAAATAATAAAAAAAAATTATATATATAATTTTTAATATAGTTTTATTAATAATTTTTTTATAAAATATAAATATAATTAAAAAATTAGTATATATAAATTTTTTTATATATAATGGTTGATTTTACTAATTTTAAATTGAATATCTAATATTTTTTAATTTCTTTTTATATATAATTTGTTAATTTTAATATTCAAATTCAATATATATGTTGATTTTAATAATTTAATAATTTAATAATTTAATATGTAATATTTTTTTTTAATTATATATCTATATATATATATATATATATATATATATATATATATATATATAATTTTTTGATTTAATAATTGAAAATCTAATATATAATATTTTTTTATTTTATTTTATATATATATACTTTGTTGATTTTAATAATGAAAAATTAAAAATTCAATATATAATTATATTTTTATAAAAATGTAGATATAAATCATTCAAAATATATATATATATATATATATTAATTTATATTTAATAAAATTTTTTTAATAATTTCAAAATATATAAATAAAATTTTTATAAAATAATTTCTTTATAAATTTGTAGATATCAATTTTATAACATTTTTTAAAAATTACATATAATTTAATTTAGTTTATATTTAAATAACAATTATAGTGTCAATTTTTTATTTTATTTTTTAAATTTTTATGTAATATATATGGTTTTTTTATTAACTTACTTATATATATATATATATATATATATATATATATATATATATATATATATATATATATATATATATATATATATATATATATATATTTGTTTTTCAGGAAGATGGCATCAAGGAAGGTCTTTGTGAATATGTCTGGAACAAAGACAACAATTCCATCATCTAAAGTTGTAGGTGGACACGCTTTGAAGACTGTCGAACATAACGGAACTAAGAAACAACGTAAAGGTCAACCAACTGGCCCATCAAGTGCACCAAAGATTATTTTTGAATGGATGAATTCACGAGAAATAAATAAAACAAATTTTACATGGCATGTTAAAGATGTTGAATCTGATGATAGTACACATCTCTATCTATACTATGGTATGATTTATTTGGGTGAACCATATGAGGTGATAGGCAGAGTACGAGACATATGTTTGGTGCCGAATTCAAACACTGTTTATGTTCTTGCAAAATTGCCCAAGTCACATGAAAAGGTTAGATATCGTCTCTCAAAGAACAAGTATGACACAAATGAAGAATCTACACCATTGTGTGAAGAAATCTCATCCAACATTTCAAATAACATTGTAAGTATGCTTATTTATATTTATGTGTAATGTATTATTGTAATGATCATTAAATTTTTTATAAATGATTGATCATTGACATATTGTATTTTCTTTGATAGGATTTTGCTAAGAGTATTTCAATGATACTGGAGGGTATTTATTATATGGAACCAAATATTATGCATGTGATCAACAATTTCCATATAGAGTTAGAACAAGAAAAGAGAATGAAGCAAAAATCAACAATCCATGACACTGCAATGATACATGTAGGGGATCAACAAAGAATCCATATGGTGGGTCAATGTAACAATGGTAAACATGTTTCTTTTGAAGATGTGGCAGTTCTAGTTCAAGCTGCAGCTCAAAAATATGTTTTCATTGGTGACGAGGAGGTTAGAACTGTTGTTGAAAAGGAGAAAAGAAATAAAACATCGAGAAGAAAAATTCCCATGGATGTCACTCTTCCACTTGATGATGAGGATATTATTTCTGCAGAAGAAGATATGTTAACTAGGAAGAAGAAGAAATCAAAAATTGGTGAATCTGTTAAAATCATAAGCAACAATCAAGAACAAAGTGAAAGTTCTAAAGGCAACAAAGAAATCATAACACCAAGTGCTGATTTAGAGGATGGCATTATGAAAACAAAACAAAATGCCATTTAGAATCACTTGAGAAAGAATAAATTAATTAATGGTGGCAAAATATTTGAGCTTAATGTCACCCAATTCTATAGGTCAGATGAAGGACAATCTCAATATCAAATTAGAAAGGCACATCACCTACATGTCCATAATTTGAAAACATTGTTCAGGTACAATCCATATGCCCATGTGGTGGCTTATGTGGTTCTTGTTGATCCAATTCAAGTTCCAAATAAGGAGGCATTTGATAGGACACGATGTTTTGACTACATATATTATGTAATTGGAGGGAACCATTCAACAAAGGCCAAAAGACAATTGATCGAGGAATATCCTGGAAACTATCTTTTTGAAACAGTGAAATGTATCATTTATGCTGGTTTAATAGAAACAGAGGTAAATTTATTGGCATGGGATCATAATTCAGATAATGAGTATAGAATGTCTATGACTTTCATCCAAAGGGTCAAATTTATTCATAATGAATTTTTAGAAAAATGTGGTGGGGATAAGACAAAGGTCAGTTTAAGCTTTCGAAAGGAATGTTGTATGGAAACATGTTATCAAATTGAGGATAGAATAAAATCAAAAGGTGGCAAAGTAAATTCAGAACTATTCAGAGGCATAGATAACATTTTCTAGTTGGCATTTAGAACATGAGAGATATGGGAATTGATTGATGACGTTTTTGAATTGTGGGAGAATATTGCCATAAAAAATCAAAAAGTTAAAAGGTCTAAACCCATAATATGTACCAACAGTAAGATAGGTCCTGAAATGAAGCAACTTCCAGATGATATGGCTATCACACCTTGGAGAACAATGCAAGGTGTGAAATATGACAAACTAGTCAAATCAATATTATGTCGTGTGAAGTCAAGTGAATTGTCATTGGAGGAAATGTGCTCAGAATTTCAAAAGTAAGTTTGTTGAATTACTTTTATTTTTTCTTGGATTATAATTTTCTATGAAATATAACATATTGTTGTTGGTATTATTTGTTTTTTTTTTACTTTAATGGTTATGTTTTTTATTGAATGGCAGCAAAACAGCTACCGCGTGCTAGTTACATTGAAATAGATCCTCAAATTTCTTGACCCTCAGAATTCTTGTTACATGGTGAATCCATGGACATGCTTTGTTACTTAAGCGGCTTTTAGGGAAAAACGCAGAGTCTCTGCCTAAAATTTCTGGACATCATTAATGGAGCGATTGTCCACATAATCAATGGCTGTTACCTGTTGCCCCTGGGAGATTGCAGAATTTGGCTTGCTTAAACTTGGAATTTGAGATGCTGACCACTATCTCGGCTGCCAGTAAGACAATTCGGATCTGAGTTTCTTCAATCTGGCAATTGAAATGTCAACTTCCCTCTCTGATCGTCAATCCCCAACCAACCAGCGCCTTGGAATAACAATCACATGTATGCCACAGGACATTTTTGGATAGTTGTAATGCACAATCAACTTGCTGTCACTGATTATTTGATCTGAAGCTTTATTAGGCTCGATGTTTAGATCAGCTTGATCTAATACTTGATTCGAAATTCCCTTTGCAGAAGACCAGATGGTGGAGCCGATGGAGAAGGAGCAAACTGTCACAAGATCTTCTTTCTGAAGTTAATCTAAATTTCTGGAAAGGAATGAGTTGCAAACAGACTCACCAAGCTTGAGAGTTGACAGACAGAGGAAGGACCCGAATTTTGCTGCCATTCTTGGCTTTCTTCCAACAAGTGGTTGGGGAACCAGAAAAAGACTCTTTTAATTCTTCCAGAAGCTCACCTGAACAGTGCATTCAACCAAATAGTCACACATCATCCAAGACAGTTCAGGATTCTGCTGGGAACATAGCGTAAGAGTCTGCCAGAAACAGAGATTCCAAAGTAACAAACTTTTCATGAGTGCCTGCCCTTGGAGCTTGGAATAGATGAAACCTGGAAACTAGAACAGTAAAACCTGATGGGGATCCAAGATTGCTGTCTTAGAAGCTGATCCCATATACATCAAATATCAATTTCCTGGGAAATCCTATTAAGGGATGATACAGAGAGATTCAACCGAGTTGACTGAAAGGGTTCTTTGGCTTTTGGCTGAGCCAAGATTGGCTTCCGAATCGGCTTCAGAATTTAGCTGCCTCATTATGTGGTAGAAGGATATTTTCTGAAACTTAGCCAGCATGGGTCTAATTTTCTTGAGAATATGGCCTAAATGGATCTGCAATGGATTTGACTGTGAATTCAATGCTTGTATGATGAGCCTAGAGTCTCCAAAGACCGTCAGGGATTGAATATTCCATTTAAGAGCCAGAGTCAGCCCCTGCCACAAAGCTAGAGCCTCTGCTCTATTGTTTGATTCAATTCCTAGGCCCCAATGATACCTGAGTAAAGTAGTGCCTTCAGGTTTCAGCAGAACTCCACCTCCACCCGCAGCGCCAGGATTGCCTTTAGAGGCCCCGTCGAAGAATAGACAATGGTCATCTAGAGCCGATCTCCACTTTAGAAATTCCTGTTCTTCTAGGCGTATTTCCCACATAGCATGACAATAGGCTGGAGTAATAGGGATGGATTGATTTTTTGGGACAATATCTTTCAGCCAGAGCTCCTCCTCACTGTCAAGCTTCGCTTCATTCCTTAAGGCTGGCTTAGCTTCCAGCGTTTCTCCCAAAATGGCTTTAATTTTGGAAATTACTCTGTTTGAAGTGCAGAGTTCTCCTCTGAAGATTCTGTTATTCCTTTCCAGCCATAACTTCCAGCATATGAATTTAGGGGTCCACATCCATGCAGTCTTTAGCAGGTTTTTTTTATTGAGGCAAAAAGGTGATAGCTTGGCCCACTCGTGGAGCAGATTTGGCACATTACTTGGCAGCTCAAACTTGTTCGCCCTTGAACTCAGAATCCCCTTCCAAACTGTCTTGGCAAATGGGCACAACAACAACAGGTGATCAACTGATTCTTCCTATGATATACATAATGGGCATCTGGTTGGCCCTTCCATTCCCCGTTTTCTCAGGTTGTCTCCTGTCAGAACACTGTTATGAGCAATTGTCCAGCTGAAGAAGTCGATTTTTGGAAGAGAGGGGAAGCTCCATATGAATTTCCATTGCATTGGGTCTGGAGGAACATTCGGAACATCAATCAGACTTTTGTATCCTTCAGCTACCGAGAAGGTACCAGTATGGGAGCCCCACCCTCTTTTGTCCTTGGCTGTTGCTGACAGAGGAGATTTTCCTTGCAGTTTGTCTAACAGTAAAGAAGCTTTGGAATGCAGATGGTGTGGAACCTCTCCTAGATTCCAGTTGTCCCATCTTCTGTCAGCATCCTCCATCCAGTTGGATATGTCCCAAAGTGTTTCCTTATTGTTGGAGTGCAGCCATAGTTTAATATTTGCCAGGCCTTCTATCTGGTGTAGTGGCTGGTCTCCTAGAATCTGATCTTTCCAAATTCTGATTTTCTTCCCATTACCTGGGATCTAGTAGAGGTTGGGACTGAAGTTCTCCAGAGCTGCGATACAAAGCTTGGATATTGGGGAACCTTTGGAGTTTTTAGGAGGCAGATCCAAACATCTCAGACGTTGACCTTGAAAATATTTCTTCCACAGTACTTTTTTGCTCCAGCTTATTTTCCCTGCCACGATATTCCACAAAATTTTTGAGCCTAGAGCGAGATTTTGAGCAGCCAAATCTCTCATTTGCAAACCTCCTTCTATGAATGGTTTCTTAATGGTATCCCAGTTTACTAAATGAAGTCTTCTTTCATTGTTTTCCCCCCTTCCCACAGGAATCTCCTCAGCATACCGTCCATTTTACTGAGAAAGGTTTTGGGGGCAAGGAGAATGGAGTGCTGATAAAGAGGCATGCTTGTTAGGACAGATTTTATAAGAATTATTTTCCCAGCAGTGTTCAACCAGGAGGCTCCCCAGGCTTGTATTCTTAGCTTTAGCTTGTCCAAAAGGGGTATCCAGTGGGCAACTTTAGGGTTGGATCTGAAAATTGGGATCCCAAGATACTTGAATGATTCCCAGTCCTGACAGATTTTCATTTCCAGTAGCCTAGCTATGTCAGCAAGATTTTTGGCTGAACAGTTCCAGCCATAGATTGTGCTTTTTGAGTAGTTTATCTTGCCGCCGGATGCTTCCTTATAGATGTCCAGTTCCTTTTTGAAAGATCTGGCCGAATTAATGCTCACTCCACCCAGCAGCAGAGTATCGTCGGCAAATTGGGCATGGTTTATATCTTTGACATTATGCACCATTCTAAGACCTGGCAGAATTTGGACTTGCTGACAGAAGTCGAGCTGGAAACTAAGAACTGAGGCTTGGATAGCATAGAGAAGCGGGGACAGCGGACAACCTTGTCTTAATCCCCTGGAAGCTGTCAAAAATTTAGTCGATCGTCCATTTACCAACGGTGCAATCCAAGGAGAGGCAATGCAGGCTTTCACCCAATTTATGAAGTTTATTGAGAAGCCCATTTTTGTCATAACAACAAACAGAAAGTCGTGCCTCACCCTGTCGAAGGCATTAGCCAAATCTAGTTTTATTACCATTCCTTTCTCTTTTCTTTGGCCACTTGAGTGAACTGCCTCTTGAACCAGCACTATATTATCCAGGATCTTTCTCCCTTTGATGAAGCCTCCTTGGTTCTCTGGTATGATGTCCGGCAGAATATTCTTGAGGCGAGTGGAAATTATTTTGGTAATCAGTTTATAACTAGTATTACACAGTGAAATGGGTCGAAATCTACTGAAATCTGAGGCTCCTTTCTCTTTCGGAATCAAAGCAAGGAAGGCTGAATTGGTACTGCCTCCTATCTTTGCACAGGATTGGGATTTCCTGGCCATTCTTAGGAGGTCTTTGTTGATAGTTGACCAGCAAGATTGAAAGAACCTAGCAGTGAACCCATCAGGCCCTGGCGCCTTGTCCGGTTCCATGCAATCCACGGATTTCTTGAGTTCGTCCATGCCGATCGGAGCAGTCAGCATATTATTGACAGAATCTTTCACACAAAAAGGGATTAGATTATACAGATAGGCTTGAGGATCTATAGGCTGGTCATCTGGCGCTAAATAGAGATCTTTAAAAAAGGAGAATGCTGCTCTCTTGATACCTTCAAAATCATTAACCACTGCCTCTTGGAATCGGATTTCTGAAACATTTTTGAATTGCTTTCTAGCTTCGGCATGCCTGTGGAAAAAACTAGTATTTTTGTCGCCGGCCTGTAACCATAAATTTCTAGATTTTTGTCTCCAATACTCTTCTTCGTCCCTACTAGCTTTATGAAGGGCTTTTTGCAGCTCAACTTCTTTTTGGAGCAGACTTTGGGTAATAACTGAATCCTCCATTGATGATTGGAGAGCAGCAAGGTTTTCTACAGACTCTTTTCTCTTGGCAGCAGGTGTTTTCAAAGCTTTAGCCCACTCCTTGAGTCTTCTCTTAAGAGCCCGCAACTTTTCTTCCCAAACGAAGAAGGGGGATCCCTGTATTTTCCGATTCCATACTTCAGAGACCACCTCATTGAAACCCTCTTGCTGAATCCACAATGGGCTAAATCTAAATGGAATTGGGCCCAGAGAACCATCCATGGAGAGCTCGAGACTTATGGGTTTATGATCGGAAGTGCAGTTGGGCAGAATTTTGGATGAAGCCATAAGCCCGTTAGTAAGAAAGGAGGCTTAGACAAGGAATCTGTCCAACCTAGCAGCTATATGGCTGGGGCCTAGTCTTTTATTAGACCAAGTGTATTTCCCAGCTGATGGTTTGATGTCCTCCAAATCCCAGCCAATCATGATATCTTCTACCCATTCTCTGGCTGGATCCCTTACAGGGGAACCTCCTTTTTTCTCTTCAGCAGCTAGAGTAACGTTCAGATCCCCTGCAATAATGATGTTTTCTGGATTGTGCAAAACAAGAAATGACTGGAGCGAGTCCCAACAAATTTTTTTCTCCGATGGAGAGACCGGAGCATAAAGGTTAAACATACTTACTTGTTGGCCAGAATCTTTGTGAAGGAGCTGAGTGAAAATCCAGTGCTGGCTACTTTCTTCTTGAATCAAGTCGTATTTGGAGCTGTCCCAGAAGGAGGCTATCCCACCAGAGGCACCTCTAGCACTGACAGCTCTACCAGGGCCTTTGCTCCAGAATGTTTTGCTGGATTGGAGGAGAAGAGTGTCCTCCAGTTTTGTCTCCTGGATGAGAAAGATTTCAGGCATATGCAACCTCACAATGTCTTTCAGGGCCTCTTCTTTCAGCCTGCTACCTAATCCTCTGCAATTCCAGGAGACGTATTTCATTATTTATTGGAGTGGGGGGGAGTGGCTCCTTTTGGAGCCTTGTTATGCTTGCGCCCGGATCTTGTGTTCATCATTCCTTTTAGAGTTTTCTGAGAACCTTGGAGAACATCCATGTAGGTTTTCTCCTCTCTCTGTTTCTTCTTGGATTTTCGGCCCTTGGTCGATTTGATAGGAGAAATTTGTGAACTGTCTGATTCGGATTCTCTTTCTTCTGAATCTTCCCCTGAATCAGAGGCAAGACTTATGTGCTCATCATTGCCTGCTTTTTCCCCTTGATCTGCCTTGGCTAGTTGGGCATTTGATTCTTCTTCGGTATCCTTCCTTTTCTTTGGCTGATCTTCAGTTTCTTCATGTTTCTCTGAGGTCTCCCCCTTTTCAACTGAGGATGGGCCTTCATTTGAGACTGGTTTGGTCTTGTCATTGGTCTGGGGATTTCCCTTTGGTCCTGACTGCTTCTTCTCGTTTGGCTTTGAGACTACCTTTCCCTTTTTTATTTCCTTCCATCCTTCTTCTTCCTCTTTGTCCCCTGATGGTGCTTTGGGGCAATTTCGTTGAAAATGGCCGTGCTCATGGCAGATTCTGCATTTGAATGGCAGTTGCTCGTAGTCCAACTTCTGGAAATGGTGCCAATCTCCCACTGAAAGCTTGATGGCTTCCGGTAGTCCAGCTTCTACGTCAACTTCCACGCAAATTCTGACGCAAGTGTATTGGCCCTTGTTATCAACTTTGTCTACGAATATGCCCAAACCATTTCCTATCTTTTGCAGAGCTTGATAGCTCCAGCAGTGTATTGGTAGATTGGGGAGCCGGACCCAAACAGGGACCTCCTTTGGAACATCTACTGAGGGGTCAAAGTCGGGTGTCCATTTATTCAGGAAGAGACCTTGGTTTCCCATGAAATATGGGCGATTTCTGAACACCAGATCTCGGTCTTCTTTGGTAGTGAATTCGAAGATGAAGAAGCCCCTTCCAACCGCGTAGCTGATCACATTGTTGGGAAGCAGGGGTCTCCAGTTTCTTTGCACCCATTCATCAGTCGATTTTGTTGTTGGCCACCGACCCATAAATTGCCCTACTAAACCTCTGTCAGCCAAGGCAAGGGCGATTTTGATTGTTTGGTCTTCTGGCAAAGCGATTTCTGGGATTTCTTCCAGCTTTTTTATAAATTTCGGGACTTCAGGATGATTTCGTTTTTTCCCTCTCTGCGTTAAAATGCTTCTGAATGCTTCTGCTGGGGATATCGGTGGGGTGGGAGAGGGCTCCGCACCCCCTGGAGCAGCCATGGCGGCGGCAGTTGAACGCAGACCTAGCTGATCGCATCACCGAGCGCGCGCGTTTTTCACTGATAAACATTGGTATTATTTGTTATACATATCACTATATTAATAATTTTTACTTTATTTATTCATTCATAATATTTATATGAAAATACAAAAACATATGGTTAAAATTTTGAATGAAGAGAGTTGGAATGATGTTGTACTCAACTACCCAGAATCAAGTTCTACAGAAACACTTAAAGATTTTTACATTCATTTTATTCATATAATTTTTTATTTTATTATATTAGTTATACTTATATTTATTTATTTCATTAAAGATGTCAAAGAAGGATGTGAATGGAGTACCAAATACTTTCAAAAGTTTCATTGAAAAAATTAAGTTGGAAAGGCTGAGAAAGCAGGGTCTTAGGAATATTGAACTTGATCCTACTCTTACTCATTTCATTTGGAATGGGCTGGACACTATCCAATAAAAAATAATACAAGGTGACTGTGAAGACATTGCAAAACTCATACCTAAAAGGGAATATTCCCTTGTTATTGTAGACATTCCTCATGGTTTCAATTTCCCAAACATTGAATATGATAGTGAGCCTTACACTTATCAAGCTTTTAATAAAGTGGTTATGGGCTTTCAAGAAGTCACAGCATCACCACTTTGGAGATTTATGACATTTCATTCAGACACACAATTTGTAATGTCATTAACAAGCTTCAAGGGAAAATCAAACTCAAGGATGCAACTTACATGGTAAGACATTGAAATTGTATGTTTGATTAATGTAATTTTTTTTTTATATACAAGTCGATTGAAATTTTACTATGTCATGTTATAGGAAAAAGTCAAATCTTATTTCTTCCAGAGGACAGCCAATTACAAGTGATTGTGAGTTCATCTATGTTGAACGTTAGGCAAAAGATGATAACTATAAGTCCATTCTTCTGAACTAGGTAGATGGAAAGAGTCATAGCCAAGTACTGGTTCATGATGCTATCATAGAAAGGTTAGCATATGAGGATAAAGATGCAAAATGAGAGATAGTTAACATTTAACAAAAACCACAAACATTGATTAACTATCTTATAGATTTATGTTCAAATGAAGGAGATTGGTTTTTGGATTTATTTTCAGGTTTAGGTAAGTTTTATTATATAAAACTGAATTTTAATATTTTATTTTTTTGTTTTTATGTGTTTATACTAATTTACTTACTTATTATATTTTTGCTTGATGATTAGTGATGAGCCCCATAAATGGGTAATTATATGGGCTCATTCTGCCTCTTATTTTGACTTAATTGACCATTCTCATTAGTTTAATGCATGTTTTTGAATATATTTATGCTAATAAAGTGAATTGGGTTAGTCACTTTGCCATGTAGTCTAATGTGTGTTGTATGCAGATTTTTTGGACAATTTTGGACAAAGTCAAGGGATTTATGAGCAAATGGTAGTCAAAACTCGAGGAAAACAAGGAAGAGGATTTGTAGGGGGGTGTAACCTACATTTATGACCCCTTTCCTCAAATCCTCCATCAGCAACTCGGAGCACAAATGCCACATTGATGACTCCAAGGGGCAACCGAGCAAGTCAAGTAGGACTGTTGTTTATCTTCAATTCTAGGAAGTCGAGTTCCTTGATTTTAGGAGGACTGTTGGAAGTCCCCATTTGTATAAATAAGAAGGCTCGAGTCTTATTAGTTTATCCAGTTATAAGTTGATTTTCTCACTTTTGTGCAGCATTGTGTTCAGCTCATTTTTGAGTTCCTTTTGAGAACATTTTATGTAATGTAACTACTATTTTTGATAATGAAGATGAAACAACTTTTGAGCTAGCACTGATCTCTTTCAAAGGGCTAAAGCTCTTGGGTTAGGGCCCAACCCAGTGTGTCCAACACCTCCTACTGTGTACTTATATGTTTTTGCTTCCATTCATGAGTTAATTTCTGCTGCATAGATTCATTTTACTTTGTTAGATTAGGTTACTTTTGATGGTTAGTATAGTTGTTTTTGTTTTAGTTGATCAAGTAGGTTACTGCAGTGACAAAATAAGATTTAGAAAGACCAAAGGCCCTGATCTCCTTTCTCCCTTCCTAGGACTATGATTTGAGGTTAAGGCACTTCTGCTGCCACCAAAAACACAGTTTTTGCTCTTCCATGCAACTGCTAGTGTGATACTTTGGTTTGGAAGATAGATATTGGTTTAGATTCAGTTGCTTAGATCATTTTATATTCTTTTACCATAGTTCTCTCCACATGATTTTCTATTCATTGGTTACTATTCAACATTTTCTGTTTGTAGGTCAGAAATTAGGTCAATCTAGAAAAAGTTCTATTTCCATGATATAGTTAGCTCTTCCTTTGATCGTTTTTTGTCCAGATCTATTGTAGGACCTTCTAGCTCACCATCCATCCATGCAATAGACAACACCAGCTCACTTCCCATAGATTTCCCAGCTCATTAGCAAAATTTCGACAATCTGCCCTAATTTCTGCGTTTTCTCCATAAAGTTGTTTTCTTGCCATTTGAACGAATCCAACCATCCCGTTCATCCCTGATCTTCTTTGACGAGTTATAGACACCTCAACACCTTCCTCTAGTCATCAGTTCCTATTTCCCATCATTTTTCCACCTTCGAAACTTCAAAAATAGCTCTCGGCCTCCTCCCCTACAGCCTCCTGTAGATCCCCTACAGCCTCCTGTAGAATTTCCTGTGAGTGATTTTCGAAGTCCAATTGCAATGGAAGTCTTCAAAAGTGTACTAAGGGCTTCTTAGGACCTCTCCACATCTCTCTCACCCTCTGCAAAAGCGAACTCTATCTTCCTTTTCCGCCAAACCTCTGCACAGTCACAACTAGATAAATCACAAGTATAATAATTTCACATAAAAATACTCAAAAGCACAAAAAGATGTTTCCTTCTCATTTCTTTTCAGAAGTAGCTTGAATAAATGAAATTTACCTTTTCAGTAGTCAATGGCACTCATTTCATCAGTTTTGATCTCTTTTCCTGCAACAGTAGGGTTAGTGGGTAGATTAGGGTTTGCTAGGGTTTGCTAGGGTTTGCGTTACATTTCAGTTTTCCTTCTCTTTCTGCAAGTAGAATAGCCTCTTTCGAGTTAGCTTTCTTTCATCATAGTTAAAAGATTCTTCTGAGAATTCATAGAAGTTGGCTTAAGCTCCTAGCGAACTTGCGCCAGCTGAACAAGTGACAGCCTGCAGTAAGAGCTGGTACTTGTGCATACAACACCGTCGCTTCCAAGTTTGTTATGAACTATCGCGTTGATAAAAGTAAAGTAGGGAGCCCCAAGAGTTGTAGTATTATTGCTACAATATTGATGCTCACCATCTTTTTGGTGTCGTTGTCGAGGAAGCATCAGAGTATTTTGTGATTACTGCTTTTCTTCTATTTTCTACTACAACATTCTTCTAAGTAGTTTATTTCAGCAAAAGTAGATTAGTTCTTTCAATTCTACAATTTCAATTTTGCAAAAGTAGATTAGTAATTTCCTGCTTTCATTTTAAATTTGCAATTTCAATTTTGCAAAAGTAGATTAGTCATTTCCTACTTTCATTTCAATTCTGCAGTTTCCATTTCAGCAAAAGTAGATTAGTCATTTCAAGCTTTCATTTCAATTATGCAATTTCCATTTCAGCAAAAGTAGATTAGTCATTTCCTACTTTCATTTCAACTCTGCAATTTCCATTCCAACAAAGTAGATTAGTCATTTCCTTGCTTTCATTTCAATTATGCAATTTCATTTCAACAAGATTCATTTCAGTTAGTTGCAGTTTGTTGTTCAATCCATTTCAATTTTGCAAATACAAGCAGAAAAAAACAAAAATCACCCAAAAAGAGATTTCCTTTCATGCCTCGTAGGAACAAAGACAATTCAAGAAAATTCCTACCCAACACCCCCACCACATCACTAAGTCACCCTTCTCTCTTATTTGGTGGCAATGATCTAGAAGAACCTATAGGTGAACCTCCAGAGATATATGAAGATCATATAACAGAAGAAGAGCAATAATCCATTCCTCCTGAGACCATGGCTGAAAATAGAAACGTTAGAGGAAATGGGGAAAGAATAGAGGGTACCTTTCCAATACGAGAGACCAATGGGGACACAAAAATGAAAAACATAAGTCTCTCAGCCTTACCTCACTTCCATGGGTTGAATATTGAAGATCCTGATACCTTCTTGTTTGAATTTGTTGTTCTTTGTCAAACCTATGACTATGCAGAAGATGAGCAGAAGTTGAAATTCTTTCCTTCTACCCTCAAGCATGCAACATTGCACTGGTTCATGGGGTTACCTGGCAACAGTATCACAACTTGGGCTCAGATGCAGCAAGCCTTTAACAACAAATACCAGGAGTACTGTAGGTCAAAGGATACCAAGGAAGAAATCTTTCGAATGACCATAGGAAGTGATGAATCCTTAGAAGACTATGAAGAGAGGTTTCAGCTCATTTATAAAAGGGTCAGGTGCACACTTGACCCCAAATCTCTGAAGTTTGTCCTACTCAAAGGAGTCCCTAAAGACCTTCTAAATACCCTCCATTTGCTGGTTGGGGGAGACATCTACCAACTACCTTATGATGACATAAAGACTGTGTTTAGAAACCATTCTAGGGCAGCTAGAAAGAGAGGTAGGGGAAGTCAACCTTTAGCCAGTACACCCTTATCCAGTTCATCTCTTAGAAGTGAATTTAAGAATTGGCTGGAGGATTTCAAGAGCGAGATGAGGCAGACTTTTTCCATGCAAATGGATACCTTGTATATCAAAAGAAAACAAGAGGAAGCTGAGAGGGCTTTGGCCATTTTTTGTCCTAGGTGCACCAGAAAACATCCTAGGAACAAATGTCCATTGAACTCTATAGAAGTGTGTTCAGTATGTGAAGAAGACCATCCTACGAATCAATGCCCTTCCTTTCCTGGACTTAAAGCTGCATATCACGGGGCCGTAGGAGCCACTGAACCACTCTATTTCATGAACCAAAGGAGGCCTCATGGACCTAGACCTTACCAACAGGGAATACAAGGGACATCCCAGACCTATTACAACCCCAATCAAGCCACTTCCATGCCTTCTTGGGGTCCCCCTGCTCATCCTTCCTGGTCCACACCCCCTCCTTAGTCATATCCATCTCAGTACCATGCTCCTCCAGTTGCTCATTCATTTCACTCTTATGCTCAGCCACAGCCTCAGTGAAATGCACCTCATCAAGGGTGAAGGCCGTAGTAAAACTCTCCTCCCGCTCTTTTTCCTCCACCACCTGCTCAACCACAACCATTTCCTCCTGCTCCAGCAAGGCAACCCAAAATTCCTTCTCAACCGAACCCGAACCCGAATAACAGACATGCCCAATAGGTATATAGTGGGAAAACATCATGCTTGACCTATGTTGTGGAGATTCAGGAGATTGACCTATGATCTAGGAAGGTTATCCCAAATAACCAACCTCCCCCTAAGGAGGATGAGGAAGAAAAATAGGAAAGTGAACCAAAATCCATTCCACCCTTTCCTGAGAGATTAACCGACACAACACAGACTACCCAAGAAGAGACTGAACTTCTGGGTGAATTGAAACAATTATGTGTAAAGATACCACTTCCCCAAGCCATAAAGGATGTGCCTATATACAACAAAATGATCAAGGAGAAGTGCTTCAGGCACCCAGGCAGGCACAATAGAGATGCCCCAACTATCAATGTTATAGGACAGTTGTCCGACCTGATGTTGGGACAGGTAATCTGTCCGAAATATCTAGACCCTGGAAGTCCTGTAGTTGATGTCCACATCAATGGAACCGTAATCCCCCATACCCTGATTGATCTAGGGTCTGCCATTAATGTGATGATGAAGGACACTATGCTCAAGCTCAACCTTCAGGGCTCCCTGAGAAAGACCACAACAGTACTGCAATTAGCAGACCGCTCCACTGTGACCCCTAAGGGGATTGTGGAAGATGTAATGGTCTCTATTTATTCTTGGGAGTACCCTGCTCATTTCCTGGTTCTCCAACCAAAGGCAAAGCTCACTGGGTATCCTCTCATCCTGGGAAGACCTTGGCTGGCTACTACAGATGCTTACATCAGTTGTCGAGCTGGGAACATGACAATCAAGAATGGGCATATGTCCAAGCAGCTAGTCCTATATCCTCCTGCCCAACCTTTGTTAGAACATGATTTACCTCTCTAGCTGGAGGAAGAAGATGAGGATGAAGTCTATTATGTACCACTGTGTGCAGTAGAAGCTACCATGGGGGGCACACAAAACGAGGATGATCTTATTGAAAACTTGATTCAGAATCCACCCCCTAGTGTGTTGCCATTAGAAGTGCTGGTGGAAGAAACCCAAGCCAATCCTTTAGTTGATCTCTGTTTGGTTGATCTAACCTCTCTCCGAGTTAAGAATGTGGAATTCGGCTCAGAAAGAACCTTGAAGATCAACTCATCCCTATCCACCTCTCAGGAGAAATAACTGTGTAGCTTATTGAAAAACCACTTGGATGCTTTTTCTTGGAGCTATAAGGAGATGAAGAGAGTCCACCCTTCAGTCTGTACTCATCACATTTATATTAAAGAAGATTGTAAACCAGTCAGGCAGTGTCAAAGGAGTATGAATCCAGCCCTTAAGGACATTGTCAAAGAAGAACTGCAAAAGTTGTTGGATGCAAGATTCATCTACCCCATCTCTGACAGTGAATGGGTCTCTCCTTTGGTGCTAGTGCCAAATAAAAACGTGAAGTGGAGAATCTGTATTGATTATCAGGAACTAAACAAGGCCACCAAGAAGAACCATTTTCCTCTAACTTTCATAGATCAAGTGTTAGATGGCCTGGCAGGGAAGAAGTTCTTCTCCTTCCTAGATGGGTTTAGCAGGTACAACCAGATCCAAATCAGCCTGGAAGACCAAGATAAGACCAATTTCACTTGTCCTTGGGGGGCCTTTGCATATCGAGTCCTTCCCTTCGGATTTTTCAATGCTCCCGCCACTTTCCAGAGAGCTGTACTAAGCATATTCGTTGAACTGGTTCATGATTCAGTGGAAATCTATATGGATGACTTTACCCCTTATGGTTCTAACTTCCAGGAAGCTTTGACTAACCTGGGAAAAGTTTTAGCCAAGTGCATTGAAATGAACTTGTCCCTTAGTCCTGAAAAATGCGAATTCCTGATGACTGAAGGGACCATGCTAGGTCATACAATTTCTTAGCAAGGATTATAGGTGGATCCCAACAAAATTGCCATCATCCAAAGGGTCCCACCTCCTCAAAAGGTAAGATATTTTCAGAGTTTCCTAGGGTTAGCAGGGTATTATAGAAGATTCATTAAGGATTTTAGTAAGCTAGCCTCTCCCTTGTTTGGTATTTTGGGAAGATATGTTGAGTTCATATGGACTGACAACTGTCAAGAGGCTTTGGATACCTTGAAAAGTAAACTGGTGATTGCCCCAATTTTGAGAGGTCCAAACTGGGCCCTACCTTTCCACATTCATACAGATGCCTCAAACAAAGCGATAGGAGCATCCTTAGGGCAAGTTGATGAGAAGCTGCTTTATGCCATATATTTTGTAAGTAAAAACTTGTCCAAGGCAGAATTAAACTACACTGTAACCAAAAAAGAGGTCCTAGCTGTAGTTCATTCCCTAAATAAGTTCAGACACTACATCACCGGCTATCAAACATTCGTACACACTGATCATGCTGCAATTAGGTATTTGATGAACAAACCAGATGTAAATACTCGTATTATTAGATGGTTGCTTTTATTGCAGCAATTCGATTTAACCATTGTTGATAAGCTGGGTAAGGAAAATGTTGTTGCTGATTTCCTATCTAGATTAGATCTGCTTGCAAGTGAAGAAGGAATGGTGGATGATCAAATGCCAGATGAACACCTATTTGATATCTCAGTACTCTCTCCATAGTTTGCTGATATAGCAAATTACTTGGTTTCAACATAGTTTCCGCCACACCTGTCCTCAAAAGAGAAGAGCAAGATTGTGAGGAAAAGTGCCCCATTCCCCTTGATTGGGGGAAATTTCTTCAAACTTGGCCGAGATCAGATTTTGAGGCGTTGTGTCAGGAAGGAGGGGGTTTTTGACATTCTCCTAACTTGTCATGATGGGCCCTGTGGGGACCATTTTGCAACAAAAAGGACTGCCTTCAAAATTCTGCAAGTAGGTTACTATTGGCCCACTCTTCATCAAGATGTCAGAAGATATATCAGCCAATGTGACCGATGTCAGAGGATGGGGAAACCTACTCCAAGGGATGAGATGTCCCTGCAACCTCAAGTGACTTTCGAGTCATTTGAGAAGTGGTGCATGGACGTTGTGGGTCCTATCAACCCTCCTTCAAAACATAAATCTTACATCATTGTGTGTACTGATTATTTGACAAAATGGGTAGAAACAAAGGCGATCAAGGCAACAACATAAGAAAAAGTAGCTGAGTTTTTGAGAGAAAATATTTTCTATAATTTTGGCTATCCAAGAGAATTAGTCACAGATCAAGGGAATCAGTTTACCTCTTATCTGATTGAAGACCTGCTCGCATATCACAAAATTAAGCACAGAACTTCCACCCCTTATCATCCACAAGAAAATGGACAGGTGGAAGTCACTAATCGAGCTTTGGAAGGGATTTTGACTATGGTAGTGAGAAGCAACAGAAAAAATTCAGTAGACTGATTGGTTGAGGCCACTTGGGCCTATAACACCACCTGGAAAACCACCACAGGGTTCACACCCTATGAGCTGGTCTACGGGAAGAAGGCTTTGTTGTCAATAGAATTTGAATATAACACACTAAGGATGGCAGCCTAGCTGGACCTAGACCTCAGCCATGCACAAAAGGAGAGGTTACTCCAGCTAAATGGATTGGATGAACAGAGATTGCAGGCCCTTCTCCACTTAGAGGTAGTCCAGCTTCAAAGGAAAATATGGCATGATAAACACCATAAAGAGAAAAAATTCCAGGAAGGAGATTTGGCGTTGCTGTATGATTCAAGATATGAATATTTTAAGGGCAAACTGAGGAAAAAATGGCTGGTACCATACATAGTAGAAAAGTGCAATGACAATGGTTCAGTTCCAATCTGGACCATCGATGAAGAAGCCATTCCCATGCTCGTCAATGGGTATAGATTGAAGATCTACAGGAAGCCCCCATCCGAGCAAGAATTCATTAAGAATCTGACTAAAACAGTGTTGGTAGTGGAACAGGTCTCTACCTCCACTCCACCCACACCATAAAAAAAAAAAGAAAAAAGTAGAAAAAATAAAAGATCCTTGGGTGAAAACCTCCTAGAGGTGCCCCAACTGTCTCAAAAAGAAATGGAAAAAAACAAAAAAAAAACAGAAATAAACTAACTTCTTTTGAATGCATTGCATATTGCAGGAGGGTCATAGAAGAAAAAGAGACATGGCTAGGCTGAATACACCCCTGATAGATCATTCCTCAATCGCCACTGTCTTTTCCCAGGCCCTGGTCTCATTCGTTCTAGAAATTATGCATCCTATAGGAAGCTTTGTGCATTCTACAGGAAGCTCTGTGCATTCTACAAGAGGCTCCTATAGAAACCACAGAGAGCTCAAAATCAAGTTTAGAAAAGAATCAAAGGGCTAGAAATTTGTACAAGAGGCTTGTGGACCTCCTTACCACCATTCATCCTCCTAATTCTTCATTCCATCCCTGCACACCTGCATTTCCACTCACTTCTTTCTTCCCTACACAGAAAACAAAGAAATTCTGTTTCTTTTGTTTAAAAAAAAATGATGAAAAGTAAAACAGCAGAATCATCAGCTTGTTTCCCACCTAATGCATACCAAGCCATTTTTCCTTTTCCTTTAGAGCCTTCCTCAGCTATCTCTCCAGTCCCTGCTCAAGCATCAGCCTAAAATTTTAGAGGGAGAAGCAATTACAGGAAATCCTGCAGGATTCCTGTAACAACTGATCCCCTTAAAAAAACAAGCTCCAGAGGCAGGGGCAATGTAGCCACAGGATTATACAACGTGTAAGGAGCCATTCCTAATTAGAAAATCACTAGCATGAGGTAGCTGAATCACCAGTTCAAAAGCCATGAGCACCAACATTAGCAACAATCCATGAACAAAGTCTGAGCATGCAGATCACGGTAGCGACTAATAGGTAAGTGATGAAACCTATTCCTCTATTGCATGAATATGATTTAGAAACTGCATGAACCATTGAGATGGTCATGATTAAATGAAATCAGTGGCCAGCTAACTGGCCACCCTCGTCCAGTTCAAACAAGCCTCGTCCAAATTCAAACAACATTTAGTGGGTGCGATCAGCATGTATGGTTAGTCAACTCGGGAAGAAAAACTCAAAATAGGTAGTCGTGGCGGTGGATAATGGGAACGATAGAAGTGATTACGGGTAGGTGGCATAAAGTATCATTATGGCACTGGAGTAGGGACCAACGGTCTGGATGAGATAACGTACCCTTCCTGCCACCTGACCTCGTCACTGCAGAACAAGCCATAAGCTTAAGTACGCTGCAGTCGAATCCTCCACCACCTTTGTTTTTCATTTGCATCGACGCGTTCTCGGCTATAGAAACCTACCTACCACCTTCAAAACCTTGTAACAGCCACTCTCTACCAGTTTCAAAACCCTTCCACTTATCCAGCTGTACAGGAGCATTATTACATTCTACAGGAGCGGAAACACAAGCTACAGGAGCCGTTCTACAGGAAGACCAGTGAGCAGCTCTGCAAAGGGAAAATTCAAGATTTTTATGCCAAATTCGAGCTCGAAAAAGGTAGGCATAGAGAACCCACTTTGCATTTCATATATCTACAAAAGGTGGTGGGATTTGAAGCAAAGTACTGAGTTAAGAAGAAAGGGAAAGTGAAAACAGAAGTTTTCTTGTGTTTTTCTGAAATATATACAATCTCTCCATTTTACTCTCTGCACTAAATTCTGTCTCTTTCTTCCCTGTATTCTCCTGTATAAAAAAGTGATGCTACCATAGGAAATTAAGCCTGGAAAGCACTGAATTTGCATTGGGTGGTTTGTTAAAAAAACATTGTCTTGCTCTCTGTGTTGTTTAAAAAAAAATAAGAAAAACTATTGATTTCCTCCAACAACCCCAGAAGTAAAGTAAGGTTGAGAACAGAGTTTGAAGGGAAGGAAAATTTAAAAAAAAAATTAAAAGAAGAAACATGAAAAAATCTCTCTGGTTCCAGAAAAAACCTCAGTTGTTCCTCTGTTTTCGGGTTTGAAAATTTGCTGCCTTCCTCCTCACCTGAGAATTTCCAGCAGTTTCTAAAACATCATGACAGGAGGTGTTATGAGAAAGGAGCCTCTGAATTTCACCAAATTGCATGAACACCTAGAAGTGGTAGCCCTCTTTACCAGGGAAAATTGGATGCCTTTTTTTGAGAAATTTCATGGGTTTGATGATGAAGTTACAGAGGAATTTTTGTTGTCATTAAGACCTCACTCAAAAACCCATGCTACAGTTAGTTTCAAGGGTCTAACCATAGAACTTACACCAGAATTCATCAGTAGAATTATAGGTCTTCCACTTGGGCTCCCCTGGAGCAAAGAAGAAAAACCACTAGGATAGGTTGCTAAAAAGACCTTTTTCCAGCTTTATGAACATCCTGTGGAGGATAAGAATGGGATCAGAAGGACAAGTATACCTTATCCATGGGGTGAGGTCAACTACCAGATCATGAAATATATCTCCTGTGAAGGAAGATACAGTGTAGTCTATGGTTATCATTTCAGATTATTACATGAACTAAGATATGGAATGGACCTACCTGCATCTAGAAAAATCAGTCTTCCATATTTCCTCCTCCAATCCTTGATAGAGCGTGGCACAAAATTGAATGCAAGGGTTCCAGAACAACTGGCCCACCATGGGCTTATAAATTTCTGGTAGAGGATGCCCTCCACACATACACAATCCCTATAGCCTAGGAAACTTTCAAGAACATGACTAGAGAAGATGACATAAAAACTCTCACTAATGACCTTAGTCCATCTGGAAGTGAAGAGGAGGAGCAGAAAGAGGAACTTGAGAAGGAAATCCATGAGCAAGCACATAATAATCAATTAAAAGAAGAAAAAGAGGAAAAATAGAGAGAAGAGGAGAAACATGACACAACCACACTTGAACCTAAAACAAAGAATAAAATAGCATCAAAATCAAAGAAAAAGGAAGAGGACCAAAACTGAAAAGAAGAAGCCCAAGACAGCTCAGAAAAAGACTGCCATAGGAAAGGCAGAAACTCAGTAAGAAGAGGAGAAAACAACACCAGAGACAACAGAAACAAAATCAGAAACAACAGACATAGGCAAAACTGCAGAGGATGAAGAAGAAAAACAACAACAAGAAGTGTCTCTTGAGACACTAGTGAGAGAAGCAGTAACTGTTCTTGCTGCACTTAGCACTCCAGCTAAGAAAAAGGGGAAAATAAAAAGACAACCATCTATGTATTTCAAAGCTCGGAGGAGCACCAGAATCAAGGTGGACAAGCCCCAGCCACCTTCAAAAGAACCCATCATCATTGAGGATGCACCTACTGTAACAAAGGAGGAATCTCCCTCTGAAATCTCCATCACTTACGAGAGAGGAAGTCCTAAGACCTTTACCTGGAAGGAAAGGATCAAATTAATGGACTCTAAAGCAGTCCTATAGGAGGCACAAACCTCTCTACAGGAGACATTGGCAAAGCTCAAAGAAACTGAGAAACTGGAAAAGAAGGCAGAAGAATAGTCCCAAGAGGAAGATAAGGCAAAAGAGATACCAAAGCCTGGACCTCAGCCTAACTTAGGCTCCTACTACAATCTTTTGGAAGGTGGTAAGATCATCCCACAAAAGTTTGCAGTGCTTCTTTTCTTCAAGCTAGAAAAGGAAAGAGTCAGGACCCACACCTGGATGCAGATTGCAAAATCCAAAGGGGTCGAAGACATAGGGCACATGGAAAACAAGTTGAGAGAGATAAGTAGAGAATTGAGCATGGTAAGGCATACCGAGAGACTCAGAAGAGCTCAACTGCAAGAAGAAAATGAATTGTTGAAAAAGCAGCTACAAGAAAGGGAACCTCAAGGAGGAAATGAGCTGCCAATCTTGAAAGGATAGCAATAGAAAGAGGGACCCCAGGCAGATAGTGAGGCAAAAAAGAGACAACAACAAGAAGAGGAACCCCAGATAGATAGTGAGACACTAATGAAACAGCAACAAGAAAAAGAATCCCAGGCAGAAACTGAAGTGTTGATTTTGAAAAGCTAGCTATAGGAAAAGGAAGCCCAGTTAGCCTGCATGGCTAGCTGGGCAATGGAGGCATTGCAGTGTAGGAAGCCAGCCAAATCATATGCATTGTACCTCAAAGATCAGTGGCTCCAATTCCAGATTAAGACACTGGCCCAGAGGCGCACAATACCATTTCAGGATTATGGCCAATTTATGCATTTATATGATCACAGTTCAGCTGAGGATAAAGCAAAGCTAGCAGAATTTTACTTACACAACATGGCACTTACTGACATGAATTTGTGGGATCCAAATGCTACATTGGGAGACTTGCAGCTGATTGTTATGGCATCTTGGATGAGCCGTGAAGTGAAAAGGGAAATGGGAATCCAGAAAATGATGACAAAAGAGATGAGTGAGCCCCTGATGATTAGAGTAGAACCAGCAGACCCATTAGCTCTCATCTATGCCCACCAACACTTTACATCTAATCCCCAAGTTGTCCCAGACTATGTTGACAAGCAAGCCCAGGCTATTACTCACTTCGAGGACATGGAGAGATTGTTCGGGGATGACTGCATCCATGCCTGCATGAGGAGGTGGAATACATTGCCCCATAGCCTAAGGATCAGGGAGTATCACTCCCCAAACAAGATGAGGGAAGCATGAGGAGAGTTCCCTTGTATAATCACTCAATGCAAAATTTGAAAGGCAACTGGATTGGTCTTAAATTCAGTCCTCCACTGCTGCTAGGATTGTTGGAAGGAGTTAAGGAGGAGGAAGAATAGAAACAATGGGAAGAAGTAGATAGGAAAGTGGGTTTCCATGATAAGGAGGAAGACATCACATCAGAGGCTTGGGATGTCATGGAATCTATCGGAGCCCTTAAGGATGAAGAGTTAGATTAGTTGCTCAGAGGATGAGCAACCCATTTAGCAGGGGGTGATGATGAGCCCCAGAAATGGGTAATTATATGGGCTCATTCTGCCTCTTATTTTGACTTAATCCACCATTCTCATTAGTTTAATGCATGTTTTTTAATATATTTATGCTAATAGAGTGAATTGGGTTAGTCACTTTGCCATGTAGTCTAATGTGTGTTGTATGCAGATTTTTTGGACAATTTTGGACAAAGTCAAGGGATTTATGAGAAAATGGTAGCCAAAACTCGAGGGAAACAGGGAAGAGGATTTTTAGGGGGGTGTCTCTTACATTTATGTCCCCTTTCCTCGAATCCTCCATCAGCAACTCAGAGCACAAAGGCCCACATTGATGATTCCAAGGGGCAGCCGAGCAAGTCAAGTAGGATTGTTGTTTATCTTCAGTTCTAGGAAGCAGAGTTCCTTGATTTTAGGAGGATTGTTGGAAGTCCCCATTTGTATAAATAAGAAGGCTTCGAGCCTCAGTAGGTTAGCCAGTTATTAGTTGATTTTCGCACTTTTGTGCAGCATTGTGTTCAGCTCATTTTCAAGTTCCTTTTGAGAACAATTTATGTAATGTAGCTGTTATTTTTTATAATGAAGATGAAACAATTTTTGAGCCAACACTGATCTCTTTCAGAGGGCTGAAGCTCTTGGGTTATGGCCCAAACCAAGCTGCCTAGCACCTCCCACTATGTACTTATATGTTTTTTCTTCCATTCACGAGTTAATTTCTGCTGCATATATTCATTTTACTTTGTTAGATTAGGTTGCTTTTGATGGTTAGTATAGTTGTTTTTGTTTCAGTTGATCAAGTAGGTTACTATAGTGACAAAATAACATTCAAAAAGGCCAACAACAGGCCCTGATCTCCTTTCTCCCTTCCTGGGACTATGATTTGAGGTCAAGGCACTTCTGTTACCACCAAAAACACATTTTTTGCTCTTCCATGCAACTGCTACTGTAATACTTTGATTTGGAAAGATAGATATTGGTTCAGATTCAATTTCTTAGATCATTTTCTATTCTTTTACCATAGTTCTCTCCACATGCTTTCCTGTTCATAGGTTACTATTCAACATTTTCTGTTTGTAGGTCAGAAATTAGGTCAAGCTAGAAAAAGTTATGTTTCCATGATATAGTTAGCTCTTCCTTTGATCAGTTTTTGTGCAGATCTATTGTAAGAACTTCCAGCTCACCATCCATCCATGCAACAACTAGCACCATCTCACTTCCCATAGGTTTCCCAACTCATTCGCAACATTTCGCCAATCTGCCCTAATTTCTGTGTTTTCTCCATAAAGTTGTTTTCTTGCCATTTGAACGAATCCAACCACCCCGTTCATCCTTGATCTTCTTTGAAAAGTTCTAGACACCTGAACACCTTCCTCTAGCCCTCAGTTCCTCTTTCCCATCATTTTTCCACCTTCAAAACTCCAAAAATAGCTCTCGGCCTCCTCCTATAGATCCTCCTGTAGAACCTCCTGTAGATCCCCTACAACATCTTGTAGAATTTCCTGTGAGTGATTTTTTGAAGTCCAGTCGCAATGGAAGTCTTCAAAAGGGTATTAAGGGCTTCTTAGGACCTCCCCACACCTCCCTCACCCTCTGTAAAAGCCAACTCCATCTTCCTTTTCCGCCAAACCTCTGCACAGTCACAACCAGATAAATCACAAGCATAATAATTTCACATAAAAGTACTCAAAAGCACAAAAATATGTTTCCTTCTCATTTCTTTTCAGAAGTATCTTGAATAAATGCAATTTACCTTTTCAATAGTCAATGGCACTCATTTCATTAGTTTTGATCTCTTTTCTTGCAACAATAGGGTTAGTGGGTAGATTAGGGTCTGCTAGGGTTTGCTAGGGTTTGCGTTACATTTCAGTTTTCCTTCTCTTTCTGCAAGTAGAATAGCCTCTTTTGAGTTAGATTTCTTTAATCACGGTTAAAATATTCTTCTAAGAATTCATAGAAGTTGGCTTAAGCTCCTAGTGAACTTGCACCAGCTGATCAAGTGACAGCCTGCAGTAAGAGCTAGTACTTATGCATACGACATCGTCGCTTCCAAGTTGGTTATGAACTACTAGGATGATAAAAGTAAAGTAGGAAGCCCTAAGAGTTGTATCATTATTGCTACAATATTGGTGCTCACCAATTAGGTACAACACTAGCATGTTGCATACAAAAAGGAATAAATTGCATTGCGATTGAAAGAGACCCACTACAATGCAATTTTATTCAACAAAGTATTAATGCGCTTCAATTTCTTCCAGATGCAATGCAAGAAGTTGGTTTCAGGAAATGAGATTTTAATGAATCACGTCTGGCAAAAAGGGCAAGGGAACCTCAACCACCATTATATGGAATGATTGGAAAATGACACTTTGGGAGATTTGCGGACATGAAAGATCCATTAGACGAGGAAAATGAGGAAACTCAAGCAGGAAATATTGTGAAAGAAGAAAATAATAAAGCCGAAGAAGACAATGAACATGGACTATATGATACTCTTGGTGACATTTAAGTGATGATTGCAAATCAACTCAATTTTGAGAGATCTTCATTAGTTTTACTTGTAATGTTTTTACTTTGAGATTTTATGAGAAGAATGAACATTTTATTATTGTTGTTATATGTTCAATATTTGTATTATTTGATTTTCACTTTAATTTTTATGTGAATCATTTTTTTTTTGTTAACAACCTGTGATTAATATTATTTTTTAACATAAAATTCATAAAAAACGATATTTTTAAAGTTTTTTTGTTAGGATTTTCCCATAAAAATCGTTTATTTGACATGTCATTTTTGACAAAATTCTAAAAATGTGCATTTTTTTTCTTTATATTTATATAGAAAATGTGTTTTTTTAAATGTTTAAAATTATTTTGTTTTAGTGACAATTATTTGATGTCCATTGAAATATTAATTAACATTACATAAACATATAGAAAATAGTAACTTTAAAATATTGACCATTTTTTTTATTTTTTTAACTATGCAAAAAAATTAAGATTTCATTACAAACAAAATTGAAAATAAAAATGAAAACACACAAACACAAAAAATACACTTAAAACAAAATCTTATGGGAAGAAGAAGGCATTAGAAAATTTAAAGTGTCAAAAATAAACCCTCTAAAAAAAGGGGTTGATGCTGCATCAACACTTTTCAAAATCAGCATGAAAATCACTAACATCGAAAAAAAAATGTTCATACTTGATACATAAGAAAATTTAAAGTGCCAAAAATATGCTAAAAAAAATAAAGTGTATTATGGGATCACCACTTTTCAAAATTGGGTGATTTTTTGCTACCTCAAAAAAATGGGTACCGGTTCATTTTCTCATTTGATCGGTAACTATGTTTTGGTTGGCCTTCTTGTGTGGTACCCTTTTGCATAGTTCTCTTATGCGTTGACTTCCAAAACTTGTTATCTAGGGCCACTAGTCCAATAGGCCCCTAGCACTCACTTGTGGTTCTTCCTCGAGCCACTTAGCCTTTTAGTTGTTATACTAAGGGCATCATTTCCTTCATTGTCACAACAAATTTCCAGAATGTTTTCTTTGTAGTTTCCACCTTTTCCTTGACTTACTTTTATTTCACAAAAGAATGTTCTTCTACCTCCACTGTGACAAGATTCTTCATCTTTTCTTCCCCTTCCAACACTACTTGTTTCATTTTTTTGGTGTGACGTGTCAATATTGTTTTTTACCTTCAATGATTTATCCAGTAAGTTTTCAATCTTTTGCACTAAGTGCTACTGACCAACTTTCATATGATTGATTTACTTACTCAACTACAAATTCTCTAACATTGCATACTTGCGCTAATTCAGTGGCAATATTTTTAAATTTTCTTTGAGCTTCTACACCTTCTCTTGTGCTATTTGAATATTCTATGCCACTTCTTTTAACACTTTACTTTCCAGAAGCCTTGTTAAAATATGTATCCCTTCTTCATAAATCTTGCTGCATTTTTCATCTAGTCCTTTTATTTGCTAAATGGTCAATGTGGTTGTATGTTCCTTTTATCTACACTCTTTCTCTTTAGGTGGAGTGCACAAATTAGTCTGTGACTCTACTTCTATAACTTTGGATCTGAGATCTTGAATGGCCTCACTGATCTTTATAAACTTCCCCTTTTTTGGTGTGTCCACCTCCACTGGGGCCTATGGGAGGTTGTTGTAAACCTCCTCCTCTACTTTCTTCAACTTCTCCTCTTTACATCACCTTTTCTTTTTTTACTACTAGCTACATATTTTCTTCCTGTAGTGCATCATGAGATGCTGATAATTGTGTCGACTCTATTTTTCTTGTGGTTTTGTGAAATTGTAGTTCTTGCATAACACTTACCTTCAATTGATTCAATGTGTCCAATGGTATCCGTGACAGAACAAATTCTACATGGCCAAAGACTTTTGTGCATTGTTACATTTATGTCGTTGGAAACTCCATCAGGTAATATTTATAGTGTGTGACTGCACTCTCCTTATGTTAAGGATCATTGGGATTATTTTGGTCTTAGCTCTATCACCCTGGGTATGCTCTATGCCTCTATTTTCTCTATCCATACTGGTTGTATCATGGGAATTCTACTAGACTCCAACAATTGGTGTAGTTTATCCCACTATTCATGTGTCCTTATTTGTATATGTTGTTGTGCAACTCTCTCTAGCGCCTCTTCTATTTTCACTTTTAACTGGTCCCTGATTTTCTCCAAGCCATCTTCAAACAATTACTAAATTTGGGTGAAACTTGGTTTTGTTTCTTTCCTCTTTGGTCTTGTGTGGGAATTTCCTTCTTCCACTATTTTTTGTTGCTTCCTTTTATCCACAACTTGCATAATTTATTCTTCCCAGAAAACTCTTGAACCACCTTCTTTTTTGTCTCTTGTGTAGATTCATGAACAGGTTGAGCCTTGCTACTTTCTATGTTTTATACGTCATTCATTTCCTCCATTGGGACCTTAATTTCTTCTTCCTAGCCATTGATAATGTTGTTAACTTCTAGCTCTGTCAACTTATAGTGATTTTGAAGGCACTACTTTGTTGGATCCCTTGTATATACATAAAGTGTGATGTGGACTTAAAGTATGCAATCCCCTTGCACGCTTCCACAATATTTGGTGGTATGTGAAATATGATCTCTATGGTCTTTTGAACAACCTCCTTGTACACTTAAAAAGTGAAGTTATTCTCCAACTACCTATGTTTATTCGTGGTATGCCATAATTACACATATCTGGGAGCCAAAAATAATTTATGCGCCATGTCTTAGACTTTGTGTTTCCTTTGGCTCCCTCCACACAACTAATGCAATTAGAGTTAGGAGCCATGTGTAGTGGAACTCCACATTCTTGTCTTGTGCCTCTCGATAGTTTATCAAAAATTGATTCAATAAAAATGTGGCCTAGTTCATTTGGAACCCCACTACACAATTTGTTGTTGTTGCTATCACCCCTACCAGTACATGGTCCTTGTATCATTTTCATAGTAGCTTGCATGCCATGACCTGCAATGCAAACCTGACTATGTATTCATTTATACAGGGGATATTGGAACCACATACACCCCTATGTGTGTCATATTTTTCCTTCACTTACTCTATTAAATCTTTTTCCTTTCTCTTGTCCATGAAAATGGTTTTGGGTATTCACTTGTTGTGGGTAACCCTATGATCCTAGTGATAACAATGTTATAAATTAACATTGAATTTTCCATCCAGAGGAAACTTCTGTCAAAACAAGTCAATAGATATTTGACAAAAACATTAATTTTGGTGTTGTGACCAAAAAGTGGAATTTTGAGCAATTCTAGAATAATTTATTGTGCTAAGCCACATTCCCACTCCTACGAATCCATTGTAATGACTAAATCATTTGTATTTTTGATGAGTTACAAGTATTTTTCAGGTGTGAGCTTTGGGAACTACTTGACATATATGATTTCGTGGTATGAGTATTTGAGTTTCTCCACCATGATGAGCATGTTTCCCTGTTGGATAACTCTTAGTGGAATTAGAGGTGTCACCATTGGATATTTCAAATCCTTCTTGAGGTGGATTTGTGGTGCACCTGATTTCCTTGGTGGCACGTAAACTCTTGGAAACTAAAATAGTATCAAACCAACTGATCCTACTCTTGGTGTTTGTCCTTGTACTCTAGGATGTGACAGGGAGTGGAGGTACCCCTATTAATTTGGTTTTGGCCTTATTTCTAGGCACAACTGAATTTCCCCTTATGGTTGTTGTCTTGGTTGATATATAGGTTTTTGGTCTACAATTGTTTCTCTCTCACTAGTTAAACTATTTGAATTCTCACTCTAATTCCTAAATTCCATAGAAACAATTAACCCATGCAATTACATTTGAAAAATTTATGCCCATATGCCATATTGTTTGGTTCTCATGAACCATAACTCAAAAACATGTCATATGTGATCCAATATCCCTTCGCATTTACTTCTCTAGGTGGATGTTGCATTAGTTCACATACTTGGGCAAGCTTATTTCTTGTGAGGAACAATTTTTGTCAGATCCACCAATCTGAATCAATTTTGTCATTAAAGTGCATCCACTCTATTATCAATGAAGTGGATTTTCAACCTTTACGCTACTATAGAGTTTCAATTAACTTCCATTAACAAATCCTTTTATAGGTTCTCCATTTAGATTTTCCAAGTAAACAACCCCTACTTTTGTCACATACTTAATCATATATGGGCCTATCCAATGCATTTGGAACTTCCAAAGATGCTTCAAAAACATGCTATCATACAACAAAACTCAGTCTCTTGGATGAAACTTCTTTTGTTTTATACACCTATCATGCCAAGCTTTCTAGTGTTCTTTCTAAATATTTTAATGAAATCTTTCTTGTTAGTTCCCTATAATACTAGTGTACCTCACTTATTGTTATTATTAGTGTATCCTAATTATTTTTATTGTTTGTTGGGTGTGGATCCTGATTATCTTCCTTATTTTTCAAAGGGTTTTGTTTCAGTCACGTTGGATCCCTGTTCCTAACGAGGCAGCAATGTCACCCATTTAACCACCATTAGGGGGGTCCAAGGAGGGGTGACGACGAAATTTATGAACCACCCCCGCCCCCCCTGGTGGGGATTCAGGGGCATTTCCCTTGAAGCTAAAAATAAATAAATAAAATCCTTGTAAAATATTGTAATTTCATAGTCAATCCGGGTTGTTCATTAAGCAAATGATCTAACAGTACAATTTATGTTAATTTAGGGGTTTTTTTGGCCTAGAAGGAAACCCTTAGTTTATATGAGGGAATTGTATTGCCATTGTGTATGATTATTCTAAGTGAGAGAGAGAGAGAGAGAGAAGTTTGTGTGAAAGTGAAAAGGAAATTACAACGGATCTATTGTAGGTTGTATCTCTTCATTTTGTTGGATAATATATAAGGAAGGACTAGTTGCTTCTCCATGGACGTAGCCCAATTTGGGTGAACCAAGTGTATCTGTGTCTCTCTTGTTTTATTGGTTTTTTTATTTGTGTTTTGGGAAGATTTTTTGTATTTCATTACTCTGTTAATTCATTTCTAACAATTGTTGTGCCCATGTAGCCCCATTATTATTATTATTGTGCTCCATAAAAGCCTGCTATTGTTATTGTTGTGCCCTTACATTATTATTTTTATGTATGCTCTGATTATATTGTGACCCCTTTGACTCTTATATATACCAAGGAGGTCTTGTCATTTGAATCATCCAGTAATTGTTCATTTATGCAATGTAAAAGTATTTGACCCCTCGAAGAGGCTTATTTTCAAGTTGTTGATCTATCTATTATTTTGTTTTGTGATCTGGTTACCTAAAATTTGGTATCAAAGAAAATGATATATGGAAACATAAAGATTATTGTAAGTGTTAGAGATCCCATTTTCACTGGAAATTTTTGGAAGGAATTATTTTCTTGTCTTGGTTATCAATTAGCTCATAGCTCATCTTATCATCCTCAATCTGACGGGAAAACTAAGTGTTGGAAAATTATATATTACAAAGCAATGGAACACGTAAAATATTGCAGAAACACAAATACAAAAATGCATAAAACAAGATAGACACAGATATATGTGGTGGTTACATCCACAGATAAACAACCAATCCTTCCTTTTATATTATCCATCAAAATGAAGAGACACAACCCACAATAGATCCCCTATAATTTCCTCTTCGCTCTCACACAAGCTCCTCTCTGTCTCTTAGAATAATCATGCACAACCACAATACACTTCCCTCATATAAACTGAGGGTTTCCTTCTAGGGAAAAAACCCTAAATTAACATAACTTCTACCATCATATCATTCGCCTAATGAACGACCCATATTGACTATGAAATTACAATATTTTACAAGGAAAAATTTCATCCACTTTTAGCTTCGGGGGTGATGCCCCTGAACCCTCACTAAGGGGGGCTCTTTAAAATTAGTCATCACCACCCTCCATGAACTCCCTTGGCAGCTATCATACAGGTGTCATTTCCACCCCATTTAGAAATTGGGGTCTAACGCAACTAGGACCTCTAAATCAAGAAGATAATCAGGCTCCACACTTAAAATGACCCACATAGAGACTAATTATAGCAAATCCATCACTGCTTCATTTGTTGGACAATGCTTCCACTTTGGACCTGACTATTTCTCATCTTCATCATCATACTTGAAGACCAATTGGAACTGATCAAGATCTTAGTTTCTCCCCGGTTACAACTTTTGTTAATGTGTCTACAGTATTTTGGCTAGTGTGTATCTTTTCCAGCTTCCACTATGCATCTTGCAACACTAACCATATGGAATGGTACTTGAGATGTATATTTTTAGTCTTGAAATGAAATTTTGAGTTCTTTGCAAGATAAATGACACTCTAGTTGTCAATGTATAACCCTACCATCTCCTACTTCTTTCCCAATTCATCCATAAACCTTTGTAACCAAATCATTTCTTTACTAGCCTCCATAGTAACAACATACTTTGCTTATGTTGTTGAAAGTGCAATAATGTTTTGCAACATTGAAACCCAACTGACAATTGTTCTACCTACAATGAACACATACCCTATGGTTCTCCTCATGTTATCTCTATCACTTCTCATATTTGCATCAACATATCCCTATAGAGCAATATTTGAACCACCAAAGCACAATTCTTGATTTGTGGTACCTCCCAAATACCTGAGAATCCACCTCATTGCCATCCAATTCTCTTTTCCTGGATTTTTCACATATCTACTTATAAATCCCACTGCATGTGCAATATAAGGCCTTGTGCGGACCATTACATACATTAAGCTTCCAACTACTAATGCATATGGAACTTTACACATATAATCCATCTTCCCAAGTCCTAGGAGACATCTCCTTACTTAGTTTGAAATGGTTAGCCAAAGGTTTACTAACTAGTTTTGCATTTTACATATTAAATATTTCCAAAACCTTTTATATGTACTCACTCTGAGATAATGTTAATATTTAATTTTTCCTGCCATACCAAGGATTTGTTTTGCAACACCCAAATCCTTCATTGTAAATGAATTTTCCAATTTTATTTTGAGCACATTTATTTCCTGCATGTTAGACCCTGCAACAAGAATGTCATCTACATACAATAACAATATAATATAACCTCCATCATTTTTCTTTTTTAATATAAACATAATGGTCCGAGTGACATCTAGTATAACCTTGTTCAAAAATAAACCTATCAAATTGTAGATACCACTGCCTTGGAGAGAAGTGGGTAGAAGCAAAGGTTGTAGCGAAAGAAATGGAGCATGTTGTCTCGAACTTTTTATTTGAAGAAATTTTTTCTAGATATGGTACTCCTATAGAGATAGTTTCATATGGAGGAGCACAGTTCACGTCACACATGATAACAAAGCTTATGGAAACATATGGGATCAAGCATAGGATAACAACCCCATATCATCCTTAGGCGAACAGTCAAGTGGGAAGCACAAACAAAGTATTGGAAACCATCCTCACCAAGGCCGTGGAATATCATAGCTGGGATTGGGAGGAAAAACCTGTTATAGACATTTTTGTGCCTTACAGCATGAAGCATGAAATGTCTATAATCTAAGGGATCCAAAGTCCCTAAACATGTTGTTCCTACCCCTAGAGGAACAAGGTCAGCAAACCACAGCACTGAACAAAAGTTCTCCACCTGAAAACACTAAAAAACAAGGCAATTCTGGATCATGTCAACTGCTCCACTGAGCATCTGCGCTGAATGTCAACTGCTCCACTGTCTACCCGCGTTGAATGTCAACTGCAAAGAAGGCTACCTACGCTGGGCGAGTTTGGACATGTGGCACAGTCATTCCTCAAGGTGTCAATTCCCAGGAAGCTTCCAAAATGACACTTGGATCAGAGAATTCGACTGGTGATGAGTAAGAGGTTCCAAATCTCCAAGTGGAAGCAAGAACCTCCAAGTGGACTTAAGAACTGAAGTGAGAGAGGACACTAGTCAGCTTCATGCCAGCCACAAGCTGACTCATCCTTTCTCCAAAACTCCTATATATAGATCTCTCTCATGAGATCTAGGGGGGCTGGAATCTTGTGAATGTAAAGAATTGTTGTTGGTTTTAGTTTAGAACTATTGGGTGATTTGCTTTGAAGGAGGTGAAGAGGAGATTTCTTTCTGCTGGGAAGGTGATGCTGGATTGGGCCTCTTATGGTTGTATCACTTCCTGAACCTTACTTCTTCCATTAATAAAGTATTTGATGTTCTTCTATATGCATGTGTCTCAATGGTGTATTGTTATACTTGTGTATTTGATTTATTCTAATCCTTGAATTAATTATGAATGTATGCTTCTTGTAGTTTCCCTCTCTTGCCATTTTACAGGATCTTGGTGTAGCTGGGCCAGTGAAAGAGCAAGGAGCTGGGGGTAAGCAGCAAGGAGAGAAGATTGGATCAACCATTAGCGAAAGACATCGGTTAGTGGATCTCTTTCTCCCCTCTTGTACATCTCATAAAGAAGTAATCTCAGATAGCTTTGCTTTGATTGTTGCTAAGGAACTATCACCCTTAGAGTGGGATAGGGTCATTCCGTATTGGATACTTTTCCCAACAACAAATTGGTGACTCCGCTAGGGATCGTATCTTGTTGGTTTTTTGTGTTTTTGCTATTCATTTCCTAAACACAGGGAGTACCGAATCGAACTGCATTTGGATCTTTCAAATGCAAAGTAGAGGGTAGCTACTCTAGCTCAGTTTCTGGGCATGTTTATGATTTGAAGAGCTGATCCACAAGGACTCTGAACAGCTCTTAGTGATAGCTTTTCATCCTCCTTTTCATCCTTTAGTGTGTACTTGATTGGTAGCTTTGATTTGGCCAAAAACTATTGATTTCTGAGCAATCTGTAACCCAGAACCTAAGAGAAACAAGAGTTTCTCGTTCATTGCAGGCACTGTGAAGGCAGTCTGCATTTCAACGCAGGTCCCGAAGGGGCTACCTGCGTTGAATGTCAAACTGACAGTGTTCTACCTGCGCTGAACCAGTTAGGCATTGTGCAACTGGGGTTCTCTGCTTTCTGTTGCCTTGTTTTCATCCCTGTTTTTGCAGCCTGTTATCAGTCAATGTACCTATCTGAAACCACCTTTCTTTGCCACTATTCCACCTCGGTTGTATAAAGAAACTGTATTTGTTCTTTGTGTATTTCTTACATCATTTGCAGTTTCCCATAACGAAAGTGAACTAGTATTGCTGTGGCCTCTTAGATCTAGACCTGTGATGAGTGTCGTTCTGATCTTAAGAGTTAGTTTGTTTTCTGTTCATAGCTGGTTGAGCTTTTGCTTTCGTCATATGGTTTGAATTTATGTATTTCTAGTGTTGAAACAAGTAAATCTTAAGGTGTCTTTTGATTTTGGACAAAAGCTTGTTTGCTTTCACTTGAAATTGAATTCAAAGTTATACAACAGCTTTCTTTTTGTAATACACCAACATTAAGAAAGAGAAAAGAAATACCTACATTGTGCATGTGCATTTTGACAGCTTGCATGTTGATTTAGGAAAAAGTGCATTAGTGTGTGCTCTATGATCTGTGTGAAAAGATGATGTCTTTCTTTTCCCTCAGTAGTTAAGATTTTCATAAGTTGAAAAGATTGAAAAAGCTTGCTTCTCATCTTTAGACTGCATTTAGGAGTTGTACCATACATCTCGTGGTGATCCATAAAGGCAAACTGCTAAACAAGATCAACCTAAAATAAATTGAATTTACATAACAACACTTTGAAACATAACGCAAACACATAGAGGTCTAAGCTAGAGACGTGTTCCGGCGTCGTTAAACGTGATATCTTAGCGTTGAGTGGTTGGGTGATTCCTCCACGGTGAAGCGATAAGTATCAATACGGACTTGTGCTCCCACGTACCGTCGCGTATATATTGGGAGACCCCTATACGAACAAAACCTTTATCCATAGGAAGCCGTGTCGGCCGCCCTACTGATCGCAATGCAGTGAACACATCATTCACGAAGATCAACCACCCGTACCGTAAAACGTATTCTGTGGTTTTGCGAAAAGTTTGGCACACTCTCTGCCTAGAACTCCAGAGTAGTTTCTTTTGGCCTTTTTCAAACTCTATAACTGAAAAACTCCATCCGAGCATTTGTCACTTCGGGCTCGTTAAAACATCGAAGGAGACTAGAGTCATCTTTAGCTTTTTCTCGACTCTTAAAAAGTGAAAAAGCAAGTTGTGTCTAAAGCGTCGTTATAAAATTTATTTTAAACGGAACATAATCACCTTCTATTCCTGCGTTGATCTGTAGGTTGAGAACATGGAACGCACCAACCAAGGAATTCCCCATGATGGAAATCCTAGTCCTTTCTCCTCTTGGGGAGAAGTTGGTGCGCCCCACATGGCCACATTGTCGCTTCCAGGACTGACAATTGGCCTGCCAATTTGGCTATTCTCAACCAATGTAGTTCAGAACACCATGGTTCCTGAACAGTCGATTCAACAGTTAGATCAGTCTAGAGCTGCCCACCAGCCTTCTACTTCCTATAACCCTTCCTCCAATCCTTCATCTTCGCAAGGTAGAGCCGGCAAAAGCCAAGCTCCCATGGAGAAGAAAGAGAAGAAGAAGAGAGAGAAGAAGAAGAAGGAGCCTAAGGCGACTGGGGGCAAGCAAAAGACATCTGACAAAAATCCACACACAGCACAGACTGGGCCTAAATCGCCATGTGTCATATGTAGAGGAGACCACTTCCATAGAGATTGTCCCTGTATTCCCCGGATACTAAGGCACTGGTCCCCTCGTTTGCACAGTTCGGGAGCATCAACCTCTGATAGCCATGTTGAATGCTTACCGTCAACCAGCGAAAGTGAAGGTTCAAGACAAAGAGGGGGAGCAAGATCCCCCTGCAGACTGTGTGAAGGCGATCACGCCATCCACCGTTGTCCCTTCTTAGACGAAGCGAAGAGAGTTTTGGAAGATCGTCCGGTTTCACTGTTGAGACTTCCTCCTGGATACAAAAACTTGTGCCAAGTCCTTCGTTGGTTGAAAATACAGCTGGCCCGCTCAAGTGGTCAGCTGAAGCGTCAGTCATTGAAAATGAACCTACTGAATCCAGACCGGATGAAAGTCCAAAGGTCGAAACGGCAGTTGACCCGGTTCCCCCTTCAGAAGTTTCATCTTCAAATGACACCGTCACTGAAGATTCATCTTCAAATGACACCCTCACTGAAGAGAATAAGGATGACACCATCCAGATTCTTTTCATCAACACAGACTCTGACGAGCGTCAGGGCAATGCACCCATTCCTTTATCACAGGAAGGAACATCGTCAGGGTCATATCCGGCCGTGTATTCGGTCCCACCACCAAGCAACCTGGTTGTGTCCTTTGATTGGAACCAACTAGGCAGACCCCGGTTGCCAGCCAGTATACCATTCAGAATCATAGTCCAAATATATAGAATGGTAATGGCTGGAACTATCATTGATGAAGGGGCATCTGTGAGTATCCTTTCCTCTATTGCTTGGAAAGCACTGGGTTCCCCGGCGCTTTTGCCTGAGATAAGAAATCTCTCGGGTTTCGATAAAGGAACCAGTCGGCCATTAGGGATCCTCCCCAATGTGCCCATTACATTGAAAGGGAAGGCCGTTCAAATGAACGTGATGGTCGTTCAAGGACCCTTGGATTATAACCTACTCCTTGGACGAGACTATATATATTGCATGGGAACAGTAGTCTCCTCACTCTTTAGAGTAATGTGTTTTCCACACAAAGGAAGAATGGTCAAGCTCGTAGACCAACTTTCATTCTCGGGATCACGCATCGCAAATAGTCACATACCAACCCTGAATGGTCTATTCAATCAAGAAATGTCTCCACCCCCAGTCCTTCTTCCCGATGAGTGCGAGTGATTCGGAAAGATGGGACTGGAACCCAGGGGGCATGCATCCTGGTCTGCGTTGGGCAGAGAAAACTTTGGGTATAAGGTAGAATTTCCGCGAGCGAATATGACTAGTCCGTACCCCGTCCGTGGATGGAAGAGGGGTTGTTCTGGAATAAGATTCTTTTGTCAAAGTTACGCGTTTGACAAAGGTCATTCACCCTTGTCTATTTAGGTAGACATTGTCGAGGAAGTGTTGTGTTGAAAAAATAACAGGACAATCTTTGGGTAACCAGAAAGAGGTAAGCCTCCCTCAATAACACAAATGTTTTGTCTTTGAGTAGTGTTCTTCTCTTGTCGCAAGTAGTTGCTCTCTTGTCGCAAGTAGCTGTTCTCTTGTGATCTTGCGAAAAATCTGTTAAAAGTTGGGCTGACGAGAAGACAAGTATCGTATAGACCCGTTGAAATTAACGAGAAGACAAGTATCGTTAAAATTGGACTAGCAAGACGACAAGTAGCTGTGAACACCCAAAGAAAAGCAGAGGTGAGAAGGAGGAAGGGCAACCTTGAAATTGTATTTTATACCTGGGGGCATGCAACCCTTTTGGAGTGCAAGCAAAGAGCGGTTATTTATCTGTTTTTTGGATTAGCCGTTTCCGAACTTGCATAAAGAAAGGAGCGGAGCAAAGCTTAGTGAGATGAAGCTCCATAAAAAATAGAATCTTGAGGGGACATTTCTTATCTTATGACTGGTATATCGAGCAGTTTTAGCATAAAGTTCATGCCCGTTAAAAAATAAACGCAAGATCCGAGCAGTTTTAACGCGGTCTTCATGCTCGTTAAAAAATAAATATAAGCAGTGAGCAATGTTTCCTCCAGAGTTTAAGCTCATTTTTAAATAAAAAATGAACCTATCCCGGTAAATAACCACTGTGATCGTAAATTTATCAGCCATAAAAAAGCCTTGGTCGTGTTTGCACCTGCCACCTCCACTTTCATTTGGCCGATCGTTCACCTCCATATGATTGTTTACCCATTTTGAGGAACAGCTGGGAAGAGTGATTTCACCTAGCCATCCTCGTGACACTGCCGTGATTGGAAAATTCCAACCTGTACCTGGAATTAGTTGCTATCCCTGTTTATCACTCGTTCCTCAAAAGACGAGTCTTCTTTAAGCTCTTTTAATCTGACTCATAAAAAATGAAAAGATTGCCGAGTTTTGGCCTTCCAGCTCGTTAAAAGGACCGGAAGAGCTATCCCTCCTCTAGATTTTAATCTTTTTGGACCTGAGGGATTATTGCACAAAAAGGTCGAGCGCTTGTTTTATTTGGCTCGTTAAAACTATCAAAAACTCATCCCTTTTGTATTGTTTTATACTTTTTCGGATTTAAGGGATTAGATGACGAAAAAGGGATTTTGGAGTTGACTTTATGTACCTTTTCAGACTCTCTAAAAATGAAAAGGACCGAGTTTTCCTTGTCGTTAGACTCGTTAAAATGATTAAATAGCGACAAACTTGTCTTTAGACGAGAACGAATTTCCCTATCGCTAGGATCGTTAAAACATAGCGATGGGCTTGCCCGAAGGGCAGGTTATAGAACAAGCATATGTTATCCTCCTCAAGCTTGACAAAAATAAAGAGGTACTGGTCAGAAATGATTGGGGAAAAATTGGGAGAACCTCAAAGCTTTAATGGTAGCAAGTCGCTCTTGAACATGACACTTTTCCTCCGTACCACATCGGGTTGGGTTGTTTCATTCACTGGTCTCATCACCATGGTCTCGCCAAACCATCCACATTTGGGGTAATGCTACCGATCCATCGCATCAGTGTCGTTATCTGTTCAAGAGATGTTGTTCAGAAAGAGTCAACCGTGTCCCATCCACTACCATACATCATCTTTCATCCTTTCATGACCGCCACCCTGAATCATATTTCACAGATCGTTTTCACCTTCATCACAATCATTAGCTCCGTTCCGTGTCACTGATGTGGGATTCATTAAGGCCCTCCTTTGACGGATCGCTTCTTGTCGACTTCAGCTCATTATCCAAGAAGTTGATCTAGGAACAACCCCCTCAGTACTTTGAAGCCTGCATGCCTCAATGGCAAGTTTCTCACTTCCGGCGATAGGTATACATCAATGACCTTCGACCGAAAGATTCTGTGTGGTGTTCGACGCCAAGTCCTTTATTCACACCACGTGGATTGTACTGCCATACCTTGAGGGTCATCATCATTATCGGTGATTCCTCTCGCGCTTGTTAACAGTTTACATCATTGACTGGTAATCAAGCGATGTCTTTCCATGTTCGACTCCAAGAAATTCTCACATGGATCGACTTGTACTTAGAGTGAAGATCGGACGAGTTTTGAAGACCCCGGATCTAGTTTCATCCATCCGGGCTGCGATATATATTCAGGAAATAAAAACATTTGACATGTACATCATTGCAGCAGATGATCATCCTACTCAAAGGATGATAATTTTCACCAAAATTATCAGTCTACCATCAGACGATCGTCTGTTCTATGTACAAAAATGAATTTATAAAGCTGAGCATGGGAATGCCTGCCTCAGCTAGATCATGAAAGCAGTATGAAAAATAATGTATTGTATTGTATCTTATTACAGGTCACCTCTCAGCGATTGAATGAACTTCGGATCCTCCTGATAAAGCATTTCACCCGATAAACGACCTCATACTTTAGGGGGCAACTGTTATAGACATTTTTGTGCCTTACAGCATGAAGCATGAAATGTATATAATCTAAGGGATCCAAAGTCCCTAAACATGTTGTTCCTACCCCTAGAGGAACAAGGTCAGCAAACCACAGCACTGAACAAAAGTTCTCCACCTGAAAACACTAAAAAACAAGGCAATTCTGGATCATGTCAACTGCTCCACTGAGCATCTATGCTGAATATCAACTGCTCCACTGTCTACCTGCGTTGAATGTCAACTGCAAAGAAGGCTACCTGCACTGGGCGAGTTTGGACATGTGGCACAGTCATTCCTCAAGGTGTCAATGCCCATGAAGCTTCCAAAATGACACTTGGATCAGAGAATTCGACTGGTGATGAGTAAGAGGTTCCAAATCTCCAAGTGGAAGCAAGAACCTCCAAATGGACTTAAGAACTGAAGTGAGAGAGGACACTAGTCAGCTTCATGCCAGCCACAAGCTGACTCATCCTTTCTCCAAAACTCCTATATATAGATCTCTCTCATGAGGTCTAGGGGGGCTGGAATCTTGTGAATGTAAAGAATTGTTGTTGGTTTTAGTTTAGAACTATTGGGTGATTTGCTTTGAAGGAGGTGAAGAGGAGATTTCTTTCTGCTGGGAAGGTGATGCTGGATTGGGCCTCTTATGGTTGTATCACTTCCTGAACCTTACTTCTTCCATTAATAAAGTATTTGAGGTTCTTCTATATGCATGTGTCTCAATGGTGTATTGTTATACTTGTGTATTTGATTTATTCTAATCCTTGAATCAATTATGAATGTATGCTTCTTATAGTTTCCCTCTCTTGCCATTTTGCAGGATCTTGGTGTAGCTGGGCCAGTGAAAGAGCAAGGAGCTGGGGGTAAGCAGCAAGGAGAGAAGATTGGATCAACCATTAGCGAAAGACATCGGTTAGTGGATCTCTTTCTCCCCTCTTGTACATCTCATAAAGAAGTAATCTCAGATAGCTTTGCTTTGATTTTTGCTAAGGAACTATCACCCTTAGAGTGGGATAGGGTCATTCCGTATTGGATACTTTTCCCAACAACAAAACCTCCTGAAGCTCTTTGGGCATATACAACAACATGGCAGAACATGACAAGATTCTCACCATTTGAACTTATCTATGGCAAATCCCCATTGTTCCCGGTGGAATTTGAAATCAATAGGCTCAGAATGGCTTTGGAAGTAGGATTGGACCTCTCAGAAGCCCAGAAACACCGGCTGGAACAACGAAATGAGCTTGATGAAATTCCTTTAATGGTTGTCTAGAGAATTGCTGCCATACAGTAGCAGAGAGAAAAATGGAATGATAAATTTATTAAAAATAAGGTGTTTCATAGAGGGAATTGGGCATTACTGTATGAATCTCGTTTTAAGGATTTTAAAGGAAAGCTTTGCTCGCGATGGTTGGGACCGTATGAGGTTGATGCAGTATTTGAAAATGGGACTGTCAGATTGGTTGCAATCGATGATTCCCATGTTTCTTTCATTGTAAATGGACATCGACTTAGACTCTACCACTACCCAGCCTCTAGAGAAGCCTTCATCTAACATCTCTCTAAAAAATCTAGATTGAAGGTTGTTGGTGCAGAAGATACCTCTTTTGCACCCTTCAATTAAAATAAAAAATAAAATAATAATAATACATACATACATACATATATCTATATATATATATGTGTGTGTGTGTGTGTGTGTGTGTGTGTGTGTGTGTGTGTGTGTGTGTGTGTGTATGTATATATATAATGTTGTTACTACTCAATTGTTTGTCTTTTTGCAGGAGCTACTATTGAGGCACAATAATTGAGGAGCTGAAAATTTTCTTGAGTAATTGGGACAGTCACTCCACTAATACTGATCCTCTTGAAAAAATTTCTATGTAATTCTTGTTGTTACTCTCAAAATTTTTCTAAGTATTGGATGTTGTTAACCCTAGGGTGTTGTTACTCTGTTGTTGCTGTTACTCTCAAAAAAATTTCTAAGTATTGGATGTTGTTACTCCTTGGACACTGATATTCATCGGATATTGTTACTCCTTGGATGTTGTTACTCCTTAGATGTTGTTACTCCTCGGATGTTGTTACTCCTCGGATATTGTTACTCCTTGGATGTTGTTACTCCTCGTTGTTACTCCTTAGATGTTGTTACTCCTCGGATGTTGTTACTCCTCAGATATTGTTACTCCTCAGATGTTGTTACTCGGATGTTGTTACTCCTCTAATGTTGTTACTCCTTGGATGATGTTACTCCTCGGATGTTGTTACTCCTCGGATGTTATTACTACTTGGGTGCTGTTACTCCTTGGATGTTGTTATTCCTTGGGTGTTGTTACTCCTCAGATGTTGTTACTCCTCGGATGTTGTTACTCCTTGGGTGTTGTTACTCCTCGGATGTTGTTACTCTGCCGATGTTGTTACTCCTCAAATGTTGTTACTCCGCCGATACTATTACTCCTAAAAAATTTCTAAGTGTTGGATGCTGCTACTCTGTGGATGTTGTTACTCCGCCATTACTCTGCTAACTGTCACTTACCTCAGGTAGGTCGCCAGGTACATTTCCGTTGACTTTTACGGATTTAATTAAATATTTCATGGACAAGACATTGACATGCCGTGGATGGCTATTTATAAGTTGGTGGGGGGTGCCATCATAATTAAACGATGGCATAATTAAACTACACTAATGATTAACCCATCACCATCATTAAACCTTGTGTCGACGGTATGCTCCACAATCTTCATCATTATTTCGCATAATCATTGGCATGCGTTTGGATTTGAAACATGTACCAATTAGTCCCTTCTAATTTAATGTGGATTAATTACCACACCATTCACCATACTCACCATAATTCGCCATGATTTTCTTCGTTTCTCAAGAAATCATCTATCATTTTACCGTCGTTCCATCTCATTCATTTTTTTACCATGTTGTTAGTGCAAAGAAGTTGGTTGTTGACACTCCTCCCAATGTTCTGCTACATTTGAAGTACTATTACAGTCTCTACAGGATGGGTGGACTGGCTGTTCATCATGAACCTAAGGATACAACCTTGGTCCACAACAATGCAGATGTATGGCAAGTCTTCGTAGAAGCAGGATGGGACATTTATTTCAACATATTGCAGGGGTTCAACAAGGGGATCATGGTATAATTCGCAATGACTTTGGACGATAATTTCTCGTGAGTTAGACGATTAGAAATTCCCATCACAGAAGAGGCCATTGTAGAAGTCAGTGGGTTAACACAACAGGGGCATAAGTGGTTTTCACATAAGGCTCCGCTGCCAGAGTTTCTAGAATTATTTTTGCAGGCTGGAGAAAGCATTGTCCTGAAGGGAAGGGGGTATGACTGTAAGTCCTTTCTGTATCCATGGAATGAGGTAGCAGGCTTTATCATCAAATATATAATCCACGAAGGGTGAATTACCACCTTGTTCAAATATCATTTCAAAATTATAGCTCATCTTTGATTCCCGCAACCACAAGTTCATTCTTTGAACATGCCTTTCTTCTTGATGAAAAGTCTTCAACTTATGGCGCAATCCACTTGACACTCATGCCAAGTGTTGGTGGTCCTCACAAATCATGGACTGGTTTGACTGTTGGTCATGCATGCATTGACCCAATTACAAGTTCCTTGGGCACAATTCCTTGAGATGACAGAAGAGGAAGTAGTAGTTGTTATAATTGCTAGAGAAGAAGAGCCTGAGGAATTGGAAGAAGAAGAACTAGCATCTCATGCTGGTACAACAAGAGAAGAAGAAGAACCAGAAGAATTGGATAAAGAACCAACATCTCTTGTTGGTACAACATGAGGAGAAGAAAAAGAAAAAGAATCGTAGGAAGCACCAGCATCCCCTGCTGGTATGGCGGGAGAAGAAGAAGAGCCATAGGAAATGGAGAAAGAAGAAGCGGAGATGAAAGAAATGGAAGTGGAAGTGGAAGTAGAAGAAATAGTTGGTGATGCATTCATGGATGCTACACAAGAACCAGCCCCGCTTGTGGAACCTATAAATGCAGAAATGGAAGTGGAGGAAACAATTGGCAACACAGTCGAGGCTGCCACACAAGAACCAACCCCACATGTGGAGCCTATTAATGAAGAAATGGAAGTGGAGGAAATGATTGGCGATACAGTCGAGGCTATCACACAAGAACCAACCTCGCCTGTGGAACCTATTGATGAAGAAATGAAGATAATGGATGAAGTTGATACTATTCTACAGGAATCAACTTTCATTAATGAAGCACAAGGAGAAGAAATTCCGGTCAAGGAGTTGGCGAGTGATGTTGTTACAAAATAACTAGCATCACTTGCCCAAACAAATGTGGATGTTGAAATGAGTAGGGGTGTCACACAAGAACCACCACCAACTCAGTCAAGGTAGGAAAATGTGGAAGAGACAAACCCTGAGGTTGATGCTACCCCACAAGAACCAGCGTTGACTGCAGGACAAGAGGTAATGCATGAAGAAGGCTCAACCCAATTGAGAAATGAAGGTGATGGAGAAAAATAACTCGAGGTAGTAGATGAGACCGGTGTAGACCAGATTGAGAACACCCCCCACTCTCCTTTTCAAGCCACAATTCAAAGAGGAGAAAGAAGGATCCGTTCCCCCCATTATTTAATAGAAGAAACTGTTATACCTCCGATATTGAAATTCATCGGCTCGAAGGACAGTGTAGCCATTGTTGGTTCATCATTTTCAGATTCCCAGTAAGGGCTTCATGAAGGTCAGGCGAGAAAAATAATTTTTTGCATAAGGATTGGAGCAGAGGACAGTCGACGAAGGCACTATCCAAGCGACAGATGTTCCTGAATTGAGAAGAGTTGAGGAAGGGAGTGCTCCTGAGGATAGAAAATTAATTAAGGAAGACCTGGTAAAGGAGCCAGTTGATGACTTTAATGGAAATCCACCACTTTCTAAACCAGCTGCAGGTTTGGGAAATGAATTTTTTATTAAACAAGAGTGGTTAGAATAGTGCAAGAAGAGGAGGCCACCTCTCAAGGAAAGGTATCAACTTCAATTTGGAGAAACCATGCGGCTAAAGATGGAGGTTCAGAAGTTGAGAAAGCAGGTATCTTGGCTAAAGAAGAAGACAAGGAAGTATAAATAGGAGGTTGTAAAGCCCAAGGTTGAGGTCTCCTCAGTATCTCTCCAGACAGAAGATGTTCCCACAACTTCGGCTACTACATAAATTGGTCTTGTGGAACAATTTTTCTTAGGCCCGAGAATTATTCCTAACTGTTGAAATTCAGAAATGGCAATCTGTCATGAATGAAAAAAAGGAGGAGATGAAGATGTTGGTTCGAGAACAGGCTACTGAGATCATTATTGTGTATGTAGACCAGCAACATAAAGCAAGGCAAAGGAAAGAGAAACAATAGAAAAACATAAAGGATTTAGAAGGGCAGGTGCAAGTGCTAAAGGCAGATAAGGAACAGATGTTTACCCTAGCACAGTATGTAATGGCCTGTCGACCTCTTGCCCATAGTTATGCTTTGTTTCTTCATGAAAAATTCTTCTTTGGCCTGGAAAGCATTTACAAAGAGATCAACCATGAGATTGAGGATCTGATACAGTTCCTTCGTATCATAAGAATCCATGATATCGTGAGCCAACACTTGATGTGCGAACTCTACATGCATGGTTATTTCTTGAGGGATGATGAGACCTTCAATTCGGTTCCATTCGTGGGAGATGTTCACTTGAGAGCCTTCACTCCCTACACTATTAATCAAGTTAAATGGAGGAAGGCTTGTGATACTTTTGAAGGAAATCAAGCTACAAAGACATTGATGATAAGGAGGGAGAATGGTCAGTCAGTGACTATTTATAACAAGAACTCCACCTTTCTACAAATTGAGGGATCTAAGCAATGAATGTTCACAACACAGAAATGGTGTACTAACCTTTGTTTCAGACAGACAGTCACTTTTCAAGATGAATCCCTTGACAGTTGCCAAAGGAGATGGATGATGTCGTCATCAGCTGTCAGAGACCGAGAGCCTTTTGGAGCACCAAATTTTTCTCGAGCATTAGAAAGAGTGCCATGTTTTGTTGTATGCATTCAGAACTGTGGGGTCGTGTGGATGGGGCTGAGGTTTTAGTTTCCCCTCATTTGGCTGCCATCAAAGCATTACACTCCACCATATAATGTGAGCAATAATTGGTGGAAGGATGTCCTTATGACAGAAGGATATAAACCTTTGGGAACAGAGATGGCTGAAGAATACAACCTTGCTCAACTTCATGCTAACCACAATTGGTCCAACCAAGATTTGAAGAGACAAAAAGTTGCATGACGACATGCAGAAAGACTAGTTGGGGGGATGTTGGGTACCAAATCTGCATGCTTTTTGCCTCCATTTTACTCTCTCTCTCACTCCTTTGTATCCTTTATATTCACTAATCGCTCTAAATGCACAAGGTAAACCCTCTTTGATTGTCTTCTTGGAATGTTTAATTAATGAAGTCATAGTCATGGAGATTTTACCTCTGCGAGTTACTAATTCTGTCATTTCCGCATATTTAGTGGTCATCGGTCACATATGCAAATCACATAAGTAACCCCAAGGTTACAATAGCATTTCAGCAATGTTGTAACAGCGTAACAGATTCTAGGCCATTCCAGACCTTTCTTGTTCTCTCTCTCTTGACAACTAGTTGGCAGTTTCAACAAATGTATATTTATAGACATTAGCTGCCAGATTCAGAGCATTTTTTTTCTGAATATTGGTATAAGAAGGGTTTCAATGCTATGAATCGGGTTAGCCATGCAAGGGGTTGATATTGTAATAGAAGATTGTTCAATTAATTGAATGCAAGTTATTTTGTTGTTCTCTCTATAAGTTATGAATCCATTGTAGCCCTAATCAGAGAGTTGGGGCCACTCTTTTGATCAAGTGTTACATTATTTTTGTGTGTTGTTATTTTATTTATGTTGGTTTATTTCGATTTTTGTTATAGTACCTTACTTAATTGTTGTGAATTCTTTTATAATTTTGCAATTGATTCTTATTTACTGTCACAATATTTCTTTAATTAATTTAGTTATTGAATCAGGGATTGGTGACTGGATTGTGTCAATGCTACCTGCATATACTTTGCATGTTACCTTGAAATAATATACACACCCAGATTGATAAATTAAATGTAGAAAATGGTTTAATATTCATTCACACTCGGACACCAACAGGGTGGTTGTGACACATTCTTCTGCCCACAGGTGAGACCTTCTCTCTCATGTGCAATTTTTTTCATTTTATGTTGCACACTCTTTTTTATCTGTTTTAATCGCTTGTATCTCTGTGACTGTAGGCCGGGTATGCCTACGATGGCTTCATTAGAAATTTCATTTCATGTAACCCTGACCGTTTAATGTAGGAGTAGGAGTAGTGTTTTCTTTTTCGCTTGTCTTTGCTTTCTGGTTTGCATGATTGTTTGCTTGCTTGTTGTTTTCACTTTGTTTTCTTTGCTTACTATTTTTGTTTACATTTGTTTTGTTTGCTTGGTATATTACTATTTTGTTTCCATAAATAAGTGTTACCAACTACTACATTCTAGATTTTGAATAGAGTATGTGGCTGAAATTTGAGGAGACTTGTGACACTGCAGCACTTGGCTAGTCTTGTGTCCGTCTTCTCTGTGCTTGGTTATAACCTTCGAATGATGAAGTCTTGATAGAAAATATGAACCATTTGCAAGGGAAGTTTTGGTCCAACCATGAACTTGTGTCCACACTGGGAAGCTCCATGCATATACTTAGCCTTCTGCTCTGTGTGTTCAAGCTCATCCAACTAGTAGAAACGGAGAAGGGGAAATCTAAACGAGAAAAGCTATGCCAGAGGTCTTACATGTTTCTCTTAAGGAACAACCTCTTCTGCTCTCAATAAGTCAGGATCCCTCTTCTGCCCCAAAAATAAATAAGTGCCTATGCACAATCCTCTTGAAAAATACAAAGGTGAAAGAAGAGAAAGGCTTCTTGTGCAGAGAGGTGAAGCATTCCACTCCACCGGGGTACTGTCCAGGCTCACTGGTAGTGGAGCAATGTGTGTGTTCCTGCGTGACTCCACCGAGGTATTGTCTAGGCCTAGAGGTAGTGGAGAAACACCAGAGATGAAAACTTATACTCTGAAAATCTTCCACTCATGAGCTAGACTACCATTCCCGAATTCAAAACAATGAGATCAAGCTAAAATTTTGATTTTGTTTGACTGAGTTGTCAAAGGGTGGACATGTATGTCCATGGGGTAAGTGGGGAAGCCAAAGTAACCCACACAATGATTCAATACTCCCTAAAGATCAAGGCCCTATGCTAGCAATGAACTGAAATAGAGAAGCTGGAGTTCTACCAGTGTGTTGCCAAGTGTTGTAGAAGCTACAACCGCCCTCCAAAATTTTGGTCTGCATGCAATTCGAAGCCTCCCTTGAGAGTTTCACTTGATGACTGCACATGCTAGAGTTCACTCTGTGAGCTTGTGTGAGTCCTTTCATCTGCCTTGCTTGTTCATTTGATTTAAGTTTCTGTATGCTCTTGTCTAAGTCATGCTTGCGACCATGTTCTAGTCATGCTCAAAGTCTTTGCTTCGTAGGTGCTTGTTTTGTTCGCTATGAAAGCATTTGTCGCACTCACATACAAAGTCACATTCACTGTCACGCAAGCATCGTCTCAATCAATGAACAGTCAATCGTGAGTGTCACGCTTATCACTTGCACCATTAGTCAGTCATGTTGAACATGTGTGTCTGGATGGTTTGAGTCGTTTTTTCGTCGAGTCATGAGAGTATGTGTTTGCATGATCACCTATGGATCTTTCGATTGTTCACACACTTAGTCATTTTTGCTAAATTTCTGATGCCCAGACTACCCTCTCACAGCCATACCATCACCCCATCATCGACTCGATTGACTTTCAACCAGAACATCATAGAAGCATCAAACAAGTCTTTTCAAGTTGCGCTACCTGCAAGCAATTCAATCCACTTTCATACTAACCACCCAGACAGTCACACCCGACAGTCACCTCAGGACTGACTCCCCTCAAAAATTATGCAGAGGCCACTAACCTTAGTCACTCAGCTAACATAGGAAATTGCGTAGATAGGCCGGACAGACACCATGTGCTCATCCCTATCTCCCTCAGAAAATTATGTAGTTTCCTAGTCAGTCATCCCAATAGTCGACCGACTGCTTATCCAACAAATTGCGCAATTTTCATGAGCAGAACTTCTGCTACCTAACAGTCCGCTTAGATCAGAAATTGCATAGAGATGATCAGCAAGCGAGCCTCCCAGCCTCAGTGTAGTTTCCTCTGCCAACAGCTCCTAGCAGTAAACTGCCAGTTCCCTCCAAGAATTGTACAATTTCTATGGCAGTGACTCAGTAGCTAACTGCCAGTTCCCTCTGGGAATTGTGCAGTTTTGGCTGCCAGTGACCCCAGCAGCCAACTGCCAATTCCCTATGGTAATTGTGTAGTTTTGGCTGCTAGGCTCCCAGGCAGTTCCTCCAAAAACTACGCAATCTTTGTCTACTGACCCTCCTTGGAGCCTGACCTGTTCCTCCAAAAAATTGCGCAAATTTGGCCTTCCAGCCCCTACTACCTGCTCATTCTAGAAATTGCACAAACCCTACCTACCTTTCCTTCCTACAGCCCAGACTGTCCCTCCTAAATTTGTGCAATTTTTCCTTCCATCTGAGCCAGACCTCGTAGACAGTCATTGTTGACTTGGATTGCCCTTCTTCATCACTCAGTGACTCTTGCGCAGTTTTCATCAGCAGTGCTCAGAGCCATCATCCCACTTCACAACCTTGCTACCTCTCCCGGTCACTTGTTGTTGGCTTATTGGGCCTTGACCTAGGTTCAGAAGATTTTTAGCCAAACAAATCCTGTACTACCAGCCCTTTCGGCAACAATCCATGGAGCGTAGACTGAAGTCTCACCCGAGGCAGTATGGGAGGGTACTAGAACTAGGTTTCTGCACCCTAGGGATGTCTTGATGAGATATGGAGAGGTCATAACCCAACCTACACACTTATGCTATTCAACGCAACAGTATAGCCTTCGCGAAGATTCCTAAAAGGGTGTCTTAGATCCTTAGTCTTATTACAGTTATTATAGATTTGATTTAATATTTAAGGTCTTTAAGTGAACATTTAATAGTTAAACCTAGAGCACTTAATTGTAAATCCTAAATATATTCATAAAAACCATAACATAAGCATGAACATTCAGATCTGCGATTAGATACATAGTACTTCAGAAACACTTATTTTTATTAATCTTCCATTCAGTACAATCCAATTCCACCCTACACACATAGCTACAGGGATCTATGCACACAACTACGGACTCTACCAAGCCTCTGAACACACAGCTACAGATCCTACTTTAACCACTACCACCTGTTAACACCCAGGTTGTTCCCTTTGACTCCCAAGGGAATACGGCCGGGGTAACCACTAACCAAGCTTTGGATTATAGGTCCTAGCCTACCTTTAATCAGAGAGGGCTCTCTCTATAAGTTTAGCTTTGCTTTGTGAAAATTTTAGGCTAGATGTGAGGTGAGGGTTTGGTTTGAATTTTGGTTGAATGATGTCTTTTAGTACCTAAGGTGAAATATTCAGACAGTTCTAGTCCATTGGGCAATGGAGTCTATGGCTGTGGGTTGTTTGAAATGCTTGAGTGGGATTGTTTAAACTACAGGGCCTTTTGAATATTCCATGAAACAAACTTAATATTGTGGAAATGAAATATGATTAGCCAGTGGAAGGCAATTAAGAATTTCCCACTAAACTGGGGTTTGAGGATGAGATATATTGCACAGGAGCAGGCTTGAATTCCTGAACAAAGATCACTATGAAAATTATAGTTTGAAGGTGCAGCAATTAAGAATTACACTATCATAACTATAACTAAAGAAAACATTCATAATAGCATAGATTGAGCTCAGGGTATTCCATGAATAAATCCTGAAAGCTATTCTTTTTCTTTGCTATTAAACTTGTAGAACATAGAACATGAATGGATTATGAAGGAATGAAATACATAACGAAGAGGTTATAGACACTTATTGTATTATGAAATACACAGGAATCCCGCAGCATTCAGCAAACACACCATAACGCATCAAACAACTCAGGACTTTCGAAATTCCATCAGCTCTTTGTATTAAACTCTGAATATTTACAGCATAGGATGTCTTCCAGAGAAAATCAACAACCCCTGTAAGCTTATGCGAGGGGGAATATATACAATCGGTTACACAAAATATCTGAACCACTGAGTCACTTGAGAAATAAATATGTTTACCAACTTTACAGAATAGCAGATAAGGAAGTTATTGCTGCTCTTAATACAAAATGAATGCTCTTTAATGTTGTCAGAAGTCTTTTTGACCTTTGGAGGCCACTGAGTCGGTTGAGCGTTCTGTATTAATGCTGAATGATGTGCCTTTATGGCTTTGTCATGTTGTAGCTTTCTCGGCCCTGTCATTTGCAGCTGTCAGTATTGCTTTCATGGCCGAATCTTTCCACTGAGTTGGCTCAGTCCACTCTTCTTCATACATACTGAATGCATCAAATTTTCCTGTATATGATAACTTATGTTTTTTTATGAAAAAACTTAATGAAAGCCTTTTGTTTACAGTAACAACTGTATCATTTTGGTCCACCATTCCTAGGTAGGCAGTTGATGCCTCAAAATTGCATCTAAGGTTTCATCCGCCTCTGTGTATTTGTAGAAGTTTGGAGGCACTTCAAACAAATGTTTGATCTCATTCATAATGAAAAATAAGTTCTCTACTCTGTCATAGAGATTTTTCCCAGATTCTGGCCCTGTTACCTCTGAGGTACTTGATCCTTGAGTGATCTGATTGGTAGCAAATGTATTGACCCTTTTAGCATAGTTCTCATGTGAAAGTAGTCTCCCTGCGCTGTTCAGTAAGCCAGGAAGACCTCTGCTTTGTAATGCTACAAACTTGTCCATGAATTTGTTTACTTCTGTCTGCATGTCCTGGCTTCTTCTTTCCAGTGTTTGTACCAGGCTTCTCAATGTGAGGACCCTCTTTATTAGCTGGATGGTTTCAGTTCTGTTGGAGATCCCTATTGCTGCCAGCTGAGGACCTGTGCGGTTATTGAGAACGTTGATCATTCTGTTTGCTATCTCAGGCATATTGCCTAGAGATGCCCTTGATCTTTGCACTTCCTTGTGTGCTTTGCCTATGAGCTCCATTTGCTCATGAATGGTCTCTATATACTGCCACTGATCTGTGATTGATTGGCCAATGTTGGCCCATAAAACTGTCTTGAGCTCAGCCACCACTTTGTCAAGGGTGAGCTCTTTCTCCAGCTCCTTTATCTTCTCTTTGAGAGCCTTCACTTCTCTTCCCTTTTCAGCTATGCTTTGCTTTGACTTGTCATATTTTTCATTTAGCTTAGCTAAATTCTCCCTGGCTTCATTTAACTCTGCCATTTGGGCTTCTAAGGCCTGAATTTCATTCTTCAGCTTCTGCATATCAAGGCTTGGAGCCTGCTCTGTTGTTGGTGCTGGTGCTGATGTAGATGGTGCCGTTTGAGCTGTCTGTTCTGTAGGAGGAGCAGTAGTCTGAGGAGTTTCCTCAAGGTTGATTATTTGTGGAGGGGGCTGTGATGTTTGGCCTCCTTCCTTCTGTTGTAGGGCTGCCTGCAGCGCAGCCTCTGACTCTCCCAATTTCTCCTGTGTCTGGATCAGCTGTTTGTATAATGATACCAGCATAGCTGCTGCATCTTGGTCATGCCTTAGCTGGGCAACCTCTTCTGTCTGAGGATGAAGAGTTGCTGGGATATTGATCATTTTTCTTAATGCTGCCATGTCTACATCTCTTAATTTCAACAGCGCTTGTATAGCGTTGGTGTCCTTGGGATCATGCCCAAGCTCTATGATGATATCCTCCAACGCTTTGATTCGGTTGTCTTTTGCCTGGGAGGATGCTTTCTCCAACTCAAGTTGGGCAGCTGTGTTATTTAGGCTATTTTCCAGCCTATAATTCACCAATGTTTTGTCTACAAGGGTGGCATATACCATCTCACCCGTTTGCTTGTGCAATTCAATTTGATCCATAGGGTGGATGTCTTTTGCAAGGACCTCAAGGTTGGTCCTTATGTAGTCTGCAGCTGACTGTGGCTGCAGCATGGTTGGCATGAAATGACTCATTACCATTTTTCCCTCATGTACATCATATGCAGACATCAACCTTTGTTGGTTTGTAGGAGCCATTTTCAACAAGTGATTGTAGAGCTATATCTTGAGTGGCTCATTCCTCTTTTTGATATCAATAAATTGTTGTTTGATGCCTGCTTCAGCTCCCCTTTGGTGGCTTGAGGAGCTGACTTCTCCTCCAACTGTCCTTTCTTGTTCCTGCTGAAAGGAACTTGCAGATGCTTCCATGCTTGGTGGGCCCATGCCCAAAGATTGCCCAATAGGCATTTCTTCTTCTGAAAGGGGATTTAGCCTCTGTCTTTTCTCCCCTGGAGTTGTGGATGTGGTGAGGGGAGTCTCCTGCTCTCTATCCCTCTTCCGATTTCTGTCTTCATTTTGTGGGGTTTGGAGGACCGAGGCCTCCACTGTCATTTCCTGCCTAGGAGGCACAGTGTCTTGTGCCTGCTGCCCAGTGGATATTGGGGCTTCAGCTGTTTGTTCTTGCTGCACTGGCTGCTCCTGTTTTTGTTGTTCTTTTTGCTGTTGTACTTCTTCATGAGGAGGCTTTTCTGGCTCCATCTGTTTCTCTTTGCCTTTGCTGGAAGCCTGATAAATATCTTTGGCTGCTTGCTGATGTGCTGTAGAAGATGAGGCAGCTGCTCCCACTTGAGTGCCTGGAAGAGAAAATACCTGTGAACAAAGCTCTAAGTCAGCCAACTTTTGGAGATTTTTGCCTGCTCTTTGAGCTAGTTCTTCTTGTGTGGCAGCCTCCTCTAAGGTGCCTTCCCTCCACTTTAGTTGATTTGCATATTTTTCTATGTGAGGCAACCTTAAGTGGTCATAACTGGCCAGCCTATATCTGACCCTTCTTAAACTTATGAAATGATTGGGGTCGTATGGTTTCCAAAGGAAGCTGGTCTGTAAGCCAAGGGCTTCTAGCATTCTCTCTGCCTCTTGCCAACCTTCCTCCCTTTTATTGTAAATGAAGTGGCCTAATTGGTTTCTGACTTTGAGCTGTGCTTTCTTGCCCTTGCCTGAAGAATGGAGTACATCAGCATTCCCAAATTGCTTGAAGTACTCGAGGGCAAACAATCTCATAGGCACATATTTGGGTAATCTGTATGGGGGCAACTCACACCCATATATTCTGATAACTGTGTGGTTTTGGTAATAGTACCAATCCCCAATGCTGTATACCTTAGACAACTGAAGAATCCTCTGCATCTCATCAGTTAGTCTTGGAGGAGGTGAGCTAAGAAGCAGAGACATGGCTAGGTGAATGAAGAGGTCTATAAACTCACAATAAGTGTATGGGGAACAAGATCTGCAGTGGAAGGCAGAGGACCAATAAACCACTGACCTTGGATTGCCTTGTGCATCCACTCTTTTCACAAGAAAAGGAAATTTCTCATGCTGATAATATAAAATTAAGTGGTAGATATAGGAGGTGTATCTGAACACCCTTTCTCTTGCCAAGTTCATCAATTGCTCATGTATTTTATTGGATATGTAAGTGGCATAGTCATAACAGATTGGGGACTTGCTAGGGGAAAACATGAGCATCATCACCAGCACAGTTTCATCAACATATTCTATTGTATTATAGCCCAATATGGGACTAATCATGTCTACAAGGTCTCTGCCCAATTGGTTGAGGTATACATGAGAAATGGGAGGGTACTGCACGGTGTCAGAGTCAATGTACAATTGATTCATCTTGGTGACTTGAGCATCTGTCAGCTTAGCTCCTTGCTTTATCAGATCTATCAGTGATAAAGGAACTAATTTCTTATCAGTATTGAAGTGTAGCATCTCTCTGATGGCTTCAAGGGTGACATAAAAAACAACTGAGCCTGAAGGGTCAAGCACAGCCCTCTGAGTGGGGTCATAGCAGTCAGCACATCAGTGGATTAGGTCAGGAAACTGGTTGACCTGAGGGAGCTTGAAGATAGGGAGGAAAGAGTTCCAAATGCCTAATACATCCATTCCACTCTCATGCTTGATCTTCAATTCATTTAGCAAGTGAATGTGGTACTTGCTATGCATTAGCATTTCCTCTGATATTTGATAATCTAGATCTGCTAATGCTTTCCACTCCAACTCTCTCTGAGGGGCATTCAATGGAGCAATATTCAGGGCCACAGGTGCTACTGGTGTATCCATGTTTCTCAAGTGAATTTGGGTTGAATCCTGACTATCTATGGGAGAAATACCGTCCTGCGCGGTAGGTTAGGTAGTTTTCTGAATTACCGCCTGTTTCTGAGCAACAGGGGTGTAATTGGGCACAATTGGCCGGTTAAAAGCTGAGGGAATTAGTTTTAAGGCATAGTAGGCCTATTTCTCCAGGGAAAATGGTCAATTCTATTGGTTTTTTAACAATGCAGGACGAAACAGAGGGCGTAGTTGGGGAATTTGACAAATACCTGGTTAAGTGGCGGTATTAGAGCTTGGTTGTAGTTGAATTCTGGGCGACAACAGCTCCGAATGTTCTTGGCAAGGTGCGGCAGCAAAGGACGTAAAATCGCATGCAGAAGGCAGAGCATAAAAAACACAGAAAAGAACGTAAAAATGACAAAATTCGGCCAAATATGGACTTTTTGGCGTTGGCGCGAAAATTTGGATGACGTCAGCATGACGTCATCAGGTGGGGTCAAGGTCGGGTGACGTCAGCATGACGTCATCAGGTGACGTGGCAGCCTGTGAGTGGTCCACGGGGACTGCATAGGTGGAGGACATGTCGGAGCGATGGCGGGCGGGGGCGCTGACGCGGTGGTGAGGTGGCGTGACGCTGGCATGACCGGTCAGCGGAAAACCGGAAACGGTAAGCGGTATAATATCGCACCGCTCTTTATACGGAAGCAGGATTGTCAGAGGGCGGCCCGATAAGATTTGGGGGCGACGCGTGGCAGAGGCCTGACGTCACCCTCTGACAAATTTCGGAAGCTAACTGCAGTACATCGGGGCCGCTCCGAAATTGATAAGGGCCGTCGGATGGGAAAGCCCAGATCCGACGGCTGGCGGGAGGCAGAGGTGGCCGGACGATACGGTCAAGCGGGGCCAATAAAATATTATTATTTGTTTGAAACGTGCGCCCGACAGGACTTTGGAAAAAGTGGGTTTTTTAATGTTTTTTCTGTGTAAAATGCACATGACCTCCAAACTTTGGATAAAGCAGAAAAGTGGGTTTTTAGCGTATTTCGCAAACAACACGGGTTAGGGGTAATAATGGGTTTTTACAAGGCTTTATTGACAAAGAGGGTTTAGGCTATTAGACTGACCAGAGGTCAATTTAATCCCTGACTTTGGACATATGGCTATAATGCCAAGGGAAGGGAATATTTATACATTGCTTGGGGTTTATACACCATAGTGTTCATCATAGTAGGGGAAAGGGGAACATAGGGGATTTAGATAATAAGAAGTTAGGAGTTAATATGAGTGGAGAAGGTGTATGAGGGGGTAAAACACTAAGTTTTATATGAAATCAACTTAGTTTAGGAAGTAGATCAAAATGAAAAGAATTTTACACAAGAAATGTGGCTCTTAAAGAGATAAGAACCAACAAAAGACTTTGACTTTCTTTCATGCACATGGGTAGTACTGGGATGTTAGTGATGAATGTGATGGGGGGTAATCAGGAAGTTAGACATGCTTCATTGTATTGCTGCAAAACTGCTGAATAAGAGACCTGCACTGGCACCATGTTTTGCCTTTGCTTGGGCCGGTGAAATGCCATAAACCATGCTTTCTGCAACCCCAACTACCTACCCACTCTATTGCCTAGCATTTTTTGTTACTTCTAGGAGGGTGCACTTAGACTTGCAAACCCTTTTGTGCCTTTTCTTTTCTTTTGGCTTTTTCTTTTGATTTTCTATCTAGAACTACCCTTATTGCTTCCAAGGTCCCAGATTAAACAGTTGGGAACCTTAATTCTCTACCTAACTACTGGTCTGCCAAGATTGAACAGTTTGGACAGACTTCTTTCTCTATTCTACAACAAGAAATTGAAACATGGCATGATCCAGATTAAGCTGTTGGATCACCCATCCAAAATTGAGTCAATATCAGGCTATGTACACATATTACCTTCTCTTGAAAATATGGGATCTTTGCATCACCAAAGCAGAGCATATTTGGAACTTTCTTTGCCAATCATGAAATATGAAACCTATTGGTATAGGTATCTAACAGTGGCTCCACATGGGGATGGTTTTTCCATTTGAAAGACCAAGAACAGCAGGTCAGAATGCCTTGTCCCTTGACTTCTTTCACCAAAACTTGGAGTTTTTCTCCTTGAAATCTCAAAATTGTGCTCGGTCATATTTGTGGAACTTGCTGAACTGAAAGCCCTTTCCTGATTCTGCAAAACCTTTCAAACTGAGCTATTCACATGCTGAAAGAAAACATTATATACAACAGATTATGTACAGGGGAAAAGCCATGCTATGTTCATGGAAAGTAGTCAAAATAGTGCTTCAACATCCTGCCATTCACAGGACCTTCATCCAAGTCAGTTTCATCCAGATTTTTTTACGAAATAAGTGTTGTTTCCTTGTACTGCTTGGATGACAAATGGTCCTCTCCAAAGGGAATCAAATTTTCCATGTTTTCCTTTATCTTCCCTTCTTGAATCCCACTTAAGGACTTTGTCACCCATGTTGAAATCTTCAGCCTTAGTTCTTCTATCAAAAGCTTTCTTTAACTTTTCTTGTAAAACTTGAACTCTGCTATAAACTTGGTCTCTAGTTTGCTGCAAACATATAATTTGATTTACCCTTCTTTGCACATCATTTGGTTCAGCCTGGCTTTCTTGAAGGAGTTTCATGACCGGGATCCCTAGTGATGAAGGAAATTTGGCTTCTAATCCATAGACTAACTCATATGGGCTGACCCCAATTGATCTCTTGGTTGTTAGTCTATCTGCCCATAAGGCATTGACCAGCTTCTTATGCCAATTCTTCTTATTTTCTTCCAACACCTTCTTTATGATGTTTACAAGGCTTTTATTTGATGATTCAGCAAGGCCATTTCCTTGGGGATAGTATGCAGTAGAATGGCCCAAGGTAATGTGGAATTTGTGGCAGAAGTTCACCATCTTCTTGGATCTAAAGGCAGCAGCATTGTCTGTTATGATCTTATCAGGACAACCAAATCTAGACAATATGTTATTTTCCAAAAACTGAATGATTGTTGAATCATTTTCCTGTCTACATGGGATGGCCTCAATCCATTTGGTGAAGTAGTCTGTGGCTGTGAGGATCCATCTATGTTGGCCTGAAGATGAGGGATGAATTTCCCCAATGAAATCCAAGCCCCATTGTTGAAAAGGTCTCTCTGTTGCAATAGGCCTCAAAGGAAGTGGCAGTAACTTTCTCTTTCCCTCAAACACTTGACATTTATGACATGAAGTGGTAAATTTTTTGACATCAGAGAACACAGTGGGCCAATAGTAACTAGCCCTCAGTATTTTTTCCACAGTGGACTTCCAATAGAGGTGCCCACCATAGTCACCTGCATGGACTTCTTTCATGACATTGTTAGTCTCATTCTCAATTAAGCAGTTTAACAATATACCCTCATGGTTTTTCCAAAGCAAATTGCCATCCATGACATAAAATCTTGAAGCTTTCATTTTTAGGAACCTACATTTAGTTCTGGACAATCCTGGGGGAGCACACAGGTTTTGCAATATATAACAGATGTCAGAATACCACAGAGATTGTTCAAAGGCTACATTGATCTTTGGAGTCGCCAGCTCCGGTTCACTGTCCACTTGGTTGATGTCCAAGGATTGGAAATTTGTTTCAGACATTATTTTGGCCAAACCTTGCCCTTTTATCAGTTTTGTAGGTTTTATTTCAATGTCAAATTCTAAAATGTTGGCAATCCATTTTCCTCTTCTGCCCTCTAAGTTCTCTTGAGTAAGTATGTCTTTCACAATGGGACTTGGTACATAAGCTATAACATGGGAGTATAGGATATAAATCCTAAAGTCTTTGATGGCTTTGACCAAAGCATATGCTTGCTTTTCCATGATCTGATATTTCAGGGGTGCATCTCTGAGAGCTCTACTAAAGAAAGCAATAGGTCTCTCATTTCCTTGGTCATCTTTCTGTAATAAGACAGCAGCAATAGTATGCTGGGAGGCAAAAGAGAAAATGATAAACTCTTTGTCAAATTGTGGATTTGTTAAGACTGGAGTTTGGGTAAGGGCCAATTTTATTCCTTCAAAAGCTTGATTTGCTTCTACTGTCCATTTTACTTTTGGATCCTTTTTAAGCATGTTATTGAGTAATCTACTCAATTCTGCCAAATTTGGGATAAATCTTCTCAGGAAGTTGATCTTCCCCAAGAATGCTTGTAATTCTTTGATGTTTCTTGGGTGGGGCATTTGCAAGATGGCCTGTATTCTGTCTGGGTCAATCCTAATGCCATCTTTTGAAATAATATGACCCAATAACTTGCCTTCTTCCAAACCAAACAGGGATTTCTTGGGATTTAAAGAAATTCCATATTTCCTACAAGTTATGAATATTTGCCTTAGATGTTTCAAATGTTCTTGGTCAGATTTTGAGAAAGGTGTGAGGTCATCTAAATAGATAACAAGGAAGTCATGAATCTCTTTGGCAAAAGCAATATCCATTGCTCTTTGAAATGTAGCCCCTGCATTTTTTAACCCAAAAGGCATTTTGACATATTTGAAGGTTCCCCATGGGGTTGTGAATGATGTTTTGTCCTGATCATCAGGGTGAACTGAGATCTGGTTGAAACCTGAGAATCCATCAAGTAAAGAAATTCGTGAGGCTCCCACTACTCTTTGCAAGATGTGATCCATCTTGGGTAAGGGGTAATTATCTTTTAGGGATACTTGATTTAAGTTCCTTAGATCAACACAAAGCCTTATTTCACCAGTTTTCTTTCTTGTAGGGACCAAATTTGAAATCCAATCAGAAAACCTGATCGGTGCTATGATGCCAGCTTTAAACATCTTTTGTACCTCTTTCTCAATTGAAGGGAGAAGCATGGGATTGATCCTTCTTAGTTTCTGCTTAAATGGCTTTTGATTAGGCTTGAGAGGGATTGTGTGTTGGATCACAGAGGTGTCATAGGATTTTAAATCCTCATAACTCCATGCAAAGACATCTTGGAATTCTTTAAAGAGGTCAATGTATTTAGGCTTCTGATCAGGTGGTAAAGATGCAGACAACTTAATTATCTTGGGTTTTTCAATAGTTCCAATGTTGCACTCTTCAATGGCAGCATTAAGAGGCTGCAATTTCGGTTTTCTAGGGACATCATTTGAGTCAAAAATGTCCTCTAATGGAGCTAGGCCTGTTGGAAGAAAATTGTCTTTCAATTGTATAACTTCATCTTCAGCATCAGCTATTTCCTCGGAATGTAATTGTTCAAGTTCTTGTATTTTCTCCTGGTCAAAGTTTGTTGGACAAAGCATTTGATTTGCTGTTTTGAGTGAGATATTTGTTTGTTGTTGTTCACCTAGTATTTGTGAATCACTTGCAGCCTCAGTATCAATGTTTAGTCCTGAAAATTCTTGCTGCAAAGTCAAGAAATTGTTTATTTGTGTATCATCCTCAAACACTTGCCAATCCTTGACATTGTTTGGGACAGAAGGTCTGTGTTTTATCTCAGCTGTAAAGCAATGGTGGGGTTCAAAAGGTAGTTTACAAGTGCTTGCAAATGTAGCCAAACTATGAGCATGAAGGTTATGGGTTCTAGGAATTTTGGTAATTTGAAATTCAGTGAAGGAATTTAGTATTTCAGCAGCAGCAGACCTATAAGATCTCAGTCTTTTGTCATTAGTGACAAAATTTCCCTTTACTTGTTGGATAATTAGGTCCGAGTCTCCTAGGATTGAAACTTTTATGGCTTGTAAGGATTTTACTAGCTTGAGGCCTAATAAGAGAGCTTCATATTCTGCCATATTATTAGTGCACCTGAAGTTTAACCTGTAGGCTCGGCCCTCTGCATGAATGTTTTGTTTGTTATGTATCCAAACCCCCGCTCCTGCCCCTAATTTGTTGACTGATCCATCAAACTCAAGGAACCATAAGATCTCTTGTTTTAAGGGATTTTCCACATTCTTTCTATAATTTGGGATTGTAAGTTGGAGTTCTTGTTTTTCATCTGGTTTATCTTTTAGGAGTAACTCATCAATTGGTTTCTCAATTTGGATATCTTGGGGACTTGGTTGCTTACTCTCATGCATGTTTTGTTCAAGTGTGACTGATTTATTATCACTCTCAAGGCTTGTATCATCATTGAACAGAATAAAGGAATCCATATCTGAATGGACTGCATAAATGGGGAAATTTTGATGCTTATCTTCACTGCTCACCATGTATTTCATAAGTGACTCTCTATATAGCCTCTTGGGTTGATCAAAGACTGAGATGGTGGCATATGACATGTCTAATTGCAAAGAACCTTGGAGTTTAGCCCCCCATGATCTTGATAACAACATTCCATATTTGGGTGGGATATCAGCAACTACAACATCCATTAAGATTGTTTTGTTTGGATACTGGACCAGGGATACACATAGATCTTTTATCAATCCTAAACACTTAACTTGGCTGGAGTCAAATGAAAATAGGTCCTTATAGGGTCTTGTAATGTCTAAGTTGAGTCTCTCCATCACTGATTTAGGCATAAGGTTATGAGATGCACCTGAATCAAACATTGCATTGTGTAATATTTTATCATGAACATGCAAGCTGACATAAAAAGGTAAGATCCCTATAACTGCTGTCTTTCCATCAACCTCTGGACCGAAAAGTAGTTCTGGGGTATCATCCAACACATTGACATCATCGTTATTATGGGTAAGTTGAAGGGACTTTTTGATTTTTTGTTTGTAAATGTCATGCTTGGCTAGCTCTAAAAGAGGAATGGCTATCTTCAATTTTCCTATTTCAGCTTCTAAGTCAAAGGGTTTTTCAGCTTGGACCTTGGTGTTGTGGTTGACAACCCTTTCTTTGTTGTTCAAGTTTTCTTCTTGGTTTTCACTCTGATCTTGAGGCTTGTCCTTCTTACCCATCTTCTGCGTAGTAATGCTTGGATTAGGCTGCAAGGGTGATGTAGCCATTGCTTGTTGTTTTGGGGAAGATGTTTCAGTTATTTCTTCAACTGTTACTTCCTTTGTAATGGAATCAGTTTTGTCAATTGGCTCTGTGACAATGGTTTTCTTAGGCAGAGGAGTGTCCTTTGTTTTCTGAGGTTGTGTCACGTTTATAGTTCTGCTCCTTAGCTTGTATTGTTTATGAACTTCATAAACAGCCGTGTCATAGCCTTGTTTAAAGTCAAATGACTCACTTGACTTGGTTTGAAACTGTTTAATATCATCATCCTTATGATCTTCTTGACTTAGGAAAACTTGTTGCTCATCATTCAGGCCCATTAGGTTAATGTGGGAGTCATCTATTTGTTCATTAGAAGTGGATGCTTCTGTATAGTTTTCTTGGAATGGAGGTCTGATCTCTGGTTCAGAATTGGCTTTACCAACATTAGGATTTTGGTTTCTTCTGAAATTAGGATTCCTAACAGGGTTGTTCTGTGGTGCTTCCCATGATGACTTCCTCTCAACTGATTCTACTCTGTCACCTAATCTCTGCATACCAGTGATTATTGCATCCAGTTTTTGATCCCAGCCTGAAGGCTCTTCTTTAAAGGTGGTCTTTCTCTCAGTTCTTGTCCTATTTCTCTTGGCTATCAGATTGGCTTCCACACTTACTGCTATATCTTGCATTTCAGCTAAAGATCGGGGAGCCCTTTCCCTTAATTGATATGCCATATCTGAATCAAACCCATCAGGGAAGGTATATAGAGATAGATCTGGTGGGGGTCTAAGATTTTGGGGAATAGCATTGTAGACATTGTTAAACCGGGCACAGTAGTCCAGGATAGTTTCTTGGGGACCTCTTTTGATAGTATTGTATTCAGATAATATATGGAGTGGGTCCTTCTTCTTCTCCCATCTGTTGATAAATGTTTGATAGAGGGCTTCAGGGTCAGCTATAGAATTTGGTGCAAGTGACCTAAACCATGTTCTCACATCCCCCGTTAAGCTTTGCACAAAAATTTTCATCCTAACCCCATCATCATCTATTTCGTAGCTTTCAAAGTAGTCCTGCATTTTCTTAGTATGTTGAAGGGCTGGATATGAGCCAGTACCATCAAAGTATGAGATCTTGCTTTGGTATTCTTGAGGCATAGGAGCTGGATTGGCCGGTAACTGCAGTGGGGCATATCTATTAGCCATGTTTGGTGGGACAACAGGGATAACAGGGATGAATGGGACAAGTGGAGGAAATGGGATGAAAGGGGTGTGTGTATTTAATGGAGTGGTTGAAAGGATACCTTGTGAAGTGGATGAAGAACTAGGAGATTGTGGGCCAATTGTATGAGGATGTAGAGAAGCCTTAGCAGGGGTTGGAATGTCAGTTTGGAGACCTACTTCTGAACTTGAATCTGATAAAGTGCCTTCTGATTTGTGTCTCTTGAGGATTCTTGCAATCAGGTTTGGATTCTGAAACTCAGGTGCTGGCTCAGGATCTGGGTTTGATCTTGTGTAACGAGTTTTCTTCTTAGGAGCCAGCTTCTATAACTTTCTTTTTGAGAATTTCTAAGGAGGTAGTGATCTTTTGACAAGGACTGGTCAGCTATAGCAGAACTATATGAGAATTAATACTGAATAAAGATTGACTGAGGCAACTTTTATATACTCCTGCAAATGCAAAGCAGAGGCAGTTTCTAAGGCTATCTGGCTGTCACTCAGGCTTTATCTACAACATTAAGAATCAGATAGGAGGTTGCACAGTTCATCCAGGTCCCCAGTCGAGTTTCCATTTATGTTAACACCCAGGTTGTTCCCTTTGACTCCCAAGGGAATACGGCCGGGGTAACCACTAACCAAGCTTTGGATTATAGGTCCTAGCCTACCTATAATCAGAGAGGGCTCTCTCTATAAGTTTAGCTTTGCTTTGTGAAGATTTTAGGCTAGATATGAGGTGAGGGTTTGGTTTGAATTTTGGTTGAATGATGTCTTTTAGTACCTAAGGTGAAATGTTCAGACAGTTCTAGTCCATTGGGCAATGGAGTCTATGGCTGTGGGTTGTTTGAAATGCTTGAGTGGGATTGTTTAAACTGCAGGGCCTTTTGAATATTCCATGAAACAAACTTAATATTGTGGAAATGAAATATGATTAGCCAGTGGAAGGCAATTAAGAATTTCCCACTAAACTGGGGTTTGAGGATGAGATATATTGCACAGGAGCAGGCTTGAATTCCTGAACAAAGATCACTATGAAAATTATAGTCTGAAGGTGCAGCAATTAAGAATTACACTATCATAACTATAACTGAAGAAAACATTCATAACAACATAGATTGAGCTCAGGGTATTCCATGAATAAATCCTGAAAGCTATTCTTTTTCTTTGCTATTAAACTTGTAGAACATAGAACATGAATGGATTATGAAGGAATGAAATACATAACGAAGAGGTTATAGACACTTATTGTATTATGAAATACACAGGAATCCTGCAGCATTCAGCAAACACACCATAACGCATCAAACAACTCAGGACTTTCAAAATTCCATCAGCTCTTTGTATTAAACTCTGAATATTTACAGCATAGGATGTCTTCCAGAGAAAATCAACAACCCCTATAAGCTTATGCGAGGGGGAATATATACAATCGGTTACACAAAATATCTGAACCGCTGAGTCACTTGAGAAATAAATATGTTTACCAACTTTACAGAATAGCAGATAAGGAAGTTATTGCTGCTCTTAATACAAAATGAATGCTCTTTAATGTTGTCAGAAGTCTTTTTGACCTTTGGAGGCCACTGAGTCGGTTGAGCATTCTGTATTAATACTGAATGATGTGCCTTTATGGCTTTGTCATGCTGTAGCTTTCTCGGCCCTGTCATTTGCAGCTGTCAGTATTGATTTGGTGGCCGAATCTTTCCACTGAGTTGGCTCAGTTCACTCTTCTTCATACATACTGAATGCATCAAATTTTCCTGTATATGATAACTTATGTTTTTTGATGAAAAAACTTGATGAAAGCCTTTTGTTTACAGTAACAACTGTATCATTTTGGTCCACCATTCCTGGGTAGGCAGTTGATGCCTCAAAATTGCATCTAAGGTTTCATCTGCCTCTGTGTATTTGTAGAAGTTTGGAGGCACTTCAAACAAATGTTTGATCTCATTCATAATGAAAAATAAGTTCTCTACTCTGTCATAGAGATTTTGCCCAGATGCTGGCCCTGTTACCTCTGAGGTACTTGATCCTTGAGTGATCTGATTGGTAGCAAATGTATTGACCCTTTTAGCATAGTTCTCATGTGAAAGTAGTCTCCCTGCGCTGTTCAGTAAGCCAGGAAGACCTCTGCTTTGTAATGCTGCAAACTTGTCCATGAATTTGTTTACTTCTGTCTGCATGTCCTGGCTTCTTCTTTCCAGTGTTTGTACCAGGCTTCTCAATGTGAGGACCCTCTTTATCAGCTGGATGGTTTCAGTTCTGTTGGAGATCCCTATTGCTGCCAGCTGAGGACCTGTGCGGTTATTGAGAACATTGATCATTCTGTTTGCTATCTTAGGCATATTGCCTAGAGATGCCCTTGATCTTTGCACTTCCTTGTGTGCTTTTCCTATGAGCTCCATTTGCTCATGAATGGTCTCTATATACTGCCACTGATCTGTGATTGATTGGCTAATGTTGGCCCATAAAACTGTCTTGAGCTCAGCCACCACTTTGTCAAGGGTGAGCTCTTTCTCCAGCTCCTTTATCTTCTCTTTGAGAGCCTTCACTTCTCTTCCCTTTTCAGCTATGCTTTGCTTTGACTTGTCATATTTTTCATTTAGCTTAGCTAAATTCTCCCTGGCTTCATTTAACTCTGCCATTTGGGCTTCTAAGGCCTGAATTTAATTCTTCAGCTTCTGCATATCAAGGCTTGGAGCCTGCTCTGTTGTTGGTGCTGGTGCTGATGTAGATGGTGCCGTTTGAGCTGTCTGTTCTGTAGGAGGAGTAGTAGTCTGAGGAGTTTCCTCAAGGTTTATTATTTGTGGAGGGGGCTGTGATGTTTGGCCTCCTTCCTTCTGTTGTAGGGCTGCCTGCAGCGCAACCTCTGACTCTCCCAATTTCTCCTGTGTCTGGATCAGCTGTTTGTATAATGATACCAGCATAGCTGCTGCATCTTGGTCATGCCTTAGCTGGGCAACCTCTTCTGTCTGAGGATGAAGAGTTGCTGGGATCTTGATCATTTTTCTTAATGTTGTCGTGTCTGCATCTCTTAATTTCAACAGCGCTTGTATAGCCTTGGTGTCCTTGGGATCATGCCCAAGTGTTGTGGGGAAAAATGCATATGCAGGACGATCCTATCCACCTAAGGTGTGACAGTGCCTTAGCAACAAACAAGGACAGCTATTCTGGTTTCTTCCTTTATGAAATGTGAAAGAAGAGAGATGAATAGACTTACCGGTGTCTTCCGTTTTTCCCTCGATCCAGTCTCTCTTCTCTTTGGGAGTTCACAGCTACTTGCCTTCTCACTCGCCCAGCTTCAACAGGTTCATGCAAGATCACAAGAGAACAACTACTTGCCTTCTTGCTTGTCCAACTTCAACGGGTTCCTGCAAGATCACAAGAGAACAGCTACTTGCGACAAGAGAAGAACACTACACAAAGACAGATATTCACATTCATAACTAGTTTAGGATTAGAAATAAATCAAATACACTAATGCAATCATACATCAAGAATACATCAATATATAGGAGAAACCAAGATAGCTTTATTGATGAATAACAAGGTTCAGGAAGAGATACAACCCAGAGGGCTCCAATCCAACATCTCCTTCCCAGCAAATGGAATTCCTATCTTCACCCCCTTCAAAGCATTAAGAACCCAATGATTCCAATCTCAAACCAACAACAATTCTTTGCAATAACAAAATTCCAGCCTCCAGATCTCATGGAGGAGAGATCCATATATAGATGTTTGGAGAGAGGATGAGTCAGCTTGAGATCTGACTAGTGTCCTCTCCCTCTGTCAGTTCTTGATTCCACTTGGAGGTTCTTGCTTCCACTTGGAGATTTGGAACCTCTTACTCATCACCAGTCGAATTCCCTGAGGCAAGTGTCATTTTGGAAGCTTCTTGGGTTTTGACACCTTGAGAAATGAGCTTGCCACATGTCCACTCTCATTCAGCGCAGGTAGCCAGTGTTCCCTTTGGCATTCAACGCAGGTAGCCAATGTTGGCTTTGACATTCAGCGCAAAAAGCTAGTGTAGCCACTGAAATGATCCTGAATTGACTTGTTTTTGAGCAGTTTCTGGTGGAGAACTTCTGTGAATTGCTGTGGTTTGTTAGCCTTGTTCCTCTAGGGGTAGTAACAACATGTTTAGGGACTTTGGATCCCTTAGATTATGGAAATTTCATGCTCAATGCTGTAAGGCACAAAAATGTCTATAACAGTTGCCCCCTAAAGTATGAGGTTGTTTATCGGGTGAAATGCTTTATCAGGGGGATCCGAAGTTCATCCAATGCTGGGAGGAGACCTGTAATAAGATACAATACAATACATTATTTTTCATACTACTTTCATGATCTAGCTGAGGCAGGCATTCCCATGCTCAGCTTTATAAATTCATTTTTATGTACATAGAACAGACAATCGTCTTATGGTAGACTGATAATTTTGATGAAATTATCATCCTTTGAGTAGGATGATTATCTGCTGCAATGATGTACATGTCAATGTCTTTATCTTTCCTGAATATATATTGCAGCCCGGATGGATGAAACTAGATCCGGGGTCTTCAAACTCGTTCGATCTTCACTCTAAGTACAACTCGATCCATGTGAGAAATGTTCTGAAGTCGAACATGGAAATACATCGCTTGATTACCGGTCAATGATGTAAACCGTTAACAAGTGTGAGAGGAATCACCGATAATGATAATGACCCTCAAGGTACTACAGTACAATTCACGTGGTGTGAATAAAGGACTTGGCGTCGAACACCACGCAAAATCTTTCGGTCGAAGGTCATTGACGTATACCTGTCGCCGGAAGTGAGAAACTTGCCATTGAGGCATGCAAGCTTCAAAGTACTGAAGGGGTTGCTCCTAGATCCACTTCTTGGATAATGAGCTGATGTCGACAAGAAGCTATCCGTCAAAGGAGGGCCTTAATGAATCCCACATCAATGACACGGAACGGAGTTAATGATTTTGATGGAGGTGAAAACAATCTGTGACATATGATTCAGGGTGGCGGTCATGAAAGGATGAAGGATAATGTACGGTAGTGGATGGGACACGGTTGACTTTTCTGAACGACTTCTCTTGAACATATGGCGACACTGATGCGATGGATCGGTAGCATTACCCCAAATATGGATGGTATGGCGAGACCATGGATGTGACCGGTGAATGAAACAACCCAACCCGATTGTGGTACGGAGGAAAAGTGTCATGTTCAAGAGCGACCTGCTACCATCAAAGTTTTCTTGAGTTTCTCCCAATTTTTCCCCAGTCATTGCTGACCAGTACCTCTTTATTTTTGTCAAGCTTGAGGAGGATAACATATGCTTGTTCTATAACCTGCCCTTCGGGCAAGCCCATCGCTATGTTTTAACGAGCCTAGCGATAGTGAAACTCGTTCTCGTCTAAAGACAAGTTTGTCGCTATTTAATGATCTTAACGAGTCTAACAACAAAGATAACTCGGTCCTTTTCATTTTTAGAGAGTCTAAAAAGGTACATAAAGTTAACTCCAAAAGTACTTTTTTGTCATCTAATCCCTTAGGTCCGAAAAAGTATAAAACAATACAGAAGGGATGAGTTTTCAATAGTTTTAACGAGCCGAATAAAACAAGCGCTCGATCTTTTTGTGCAATAATCCCTCAGGTCCAAAAAGATTAAAATCTAGAGGGATAGCTCTTTCGGTCGCTTTAACGAGCTGGAAGGCCAAAACTTGGCAATCTTTTCATATTTTACGAGTCAGATGAAAAGAGCTTAAAGAAGACTCGTCTTTTGAGGAACAAGTGATAAAACGGGTTAGCAGCTGATTCCAGGTACAGGTTGGAATTTTCCAATCACGGCAGTGTCACAAGGATGGCTAGTGAAATCACTCTTCGCAGCTGTTCCTCAAAATGGGTAAACAATCATGTGGAGGTGAACGATCGACCAATGGAAAAGTGGAGGTGACGGTGCAAATACAACCAAGGCTTTAATGGCTGATGTTATTACATTCACTGCGGTTATTTACCGGAATAGTTCATTTTTTTAACGAGCTTAAACGCGGGTGGAAACACTTGCTCGATCTTATGTTTATTTTTTAACGAGCATGAACTATATGATAAAATTGCTCAGATCTTGCGTTTATTTTTTAACGAGCATGAACTGTGTGCTAAAACTGCTCGAATCTTGCGTTTATTTTTTAACGAGTATGAACTGTGTGCTAAAACTGCTCAATGATAAGTTTGCATGCCCCCAGCATAGCAACGCAAATCGAGGTGCATGCCCCCCAAGCTTCATTGCATTCAACTTGGTGGTTGGAATGAAGGTTTACCTTTGAGATTTGGAAAGGAGATTGTTTCATTTTTTAATGAGGTTGACACAGTAAAAGAACTATCCTCATGACTCCTTGTTTCATTTTTTAACGAGGTTGACACGAGATTAGAACTGTCCTCGGAGCCCACTGTATTTACAGTATTTCTATTAGGGCGATGATCCATGCTGACAAAATGTTTAGGAATCTTCCGAATCCATTAGATATAGAAGATTTCATATTGTAGGTTTCCATTGTGGCTACTTCCGCCAGATTACTCGCAGGCGGTAGGGCAAAAGTACCCATTAAGGCAGGGTCTTTTAGGAGACCTACTCCAATGTTTTGAAGCGAATGATTGCTTCCATGGATCATTGGAATGCTTCCCGTAACTTGTGAACTGTCGGGGAGGAAAGTTTGTTGGTCGACGACTGTAATTCCTCCTTGAAAGGGAAATGCAATATTCCTGAAGTAGGTCGACACAACTGCGGCCATGGCATATATCCAGGGCCTTCCCAGTAGGATGTTGTAATCGAGGCTTCCATCGATTACTTCAACATCAACTTCTACTGTTTTGCCCCCCAGTTCAACTTTCAAGTTACTTAAAATCCCATATGGAGTGTATGATCGTCCATCAAATGCTTTTAACGTCGTTGACGATTTCGACAAGGGTGGTGAGCCTAAATTTTTCCAGCAACTCATCGACATAAGAAATGTAGATGACCCCTCATCAATAATTGTTCGATGAACAGTTTTGTTGAGGGATTTCACTTGAATAAGGAAAGCTAGTTGAGCTGGTAACTGAGGGTCATATCCTTTATGATCAAAGGCCACAAGATTGGAATCCATTGGGCCAATCCCACCTATTGCTGATAATAAAGCTTGCTCTTGGGAGGGGCAATTTTGCGGTACCTCAAGTGTCGACATAGCTGACGGCGATTGGGTCAGGTCCTCTACTATATTATAATCCTGTGCTACTTTGGCACGAGGATTAAATGTCGATTTGTGTACTACTCCCTTTGGCGACTTTATCATTGGTTCAGGAATGATGGGTGGCACAACTTTGGTTAAAGTTGTCGTCGAACTACTAGGTTGTTCATTAGCCTTGTTATTCAACAGCCGTGGATTCCCGTAATCTTTATTCCTTGTCAAAGCATCATTTTGCTGCCTTGAGACAGACAACATAAGCACTTGGGATCGGGAAGCGTTTTGATTAGCAACCAGTTTGGTTCCCGGGCTTGGAAACGGATAAGTCAATACTGCTGGGGTTTTTGAACTCTTAAAGAGTTTCTTAACTTCAGCTATATGTGGACAATCTCTCGTCCAATGATCCTCATCGCATATATGACACCCCGCAGGGGGTTTCCTTTTTCTCCCTTTCTTTTTCTTCTTGCCCCCTGGTTGCTTCAGTTGTTTGCCCTTGTCGGTCGACGCAGCATTTACTTCCGAGGCAAGAAGTTCCTCATTTGCATTTTGACTGGAAATCTTACGGGCCCTTGTAGATGTAGCCTTTGTCGATTTCGTGTCTGTCGTGCCAATCACGCCATCGATGGCATGAGAGTCATTGCTTGATTTAGGAGGAGGAGGAATTGAGAATTCCGGTCTAGGGGTGTTGGGTGAAACTATGTTCGTTTAATTCCGTTGTAGTACTACCCAACTATTTAATTTATCAATCCGAGGTCCGTAGACTTACGAGACACATGCACTATATATGCAAGACTGAAGTGGAACTAATCTAATCTAATCTAATCTAAATTACTGAAATCAAATTAAAGCATTGAAACACTAACTAGGAAAGCATGAAATTGCATAAAGGAAAATAAATACAACATGTGAAGAAGTGAATGGCAAACAACAAATATGAGCTCATGACAACAAAACTATGTCAAATTATATTACAAAAACTAAATTACAAATCATGAAAGAATTAAAGTTAATCTCCATTCTCTATTATTCATTATTCATCCCCACAATGAAGAGAGAGCACTCTCTTATATACATGAGGAAGATAACCTTTCCATAATTACATTCAAATATTCTCTCAAGCACTCTCAACTAGTTTCCCATTATTACAAGATATCATCGCACAAATCTCTCAAACATGATCCAACAAATCTCTCATATCTTGGATAAGATATGTCTTCATGATTTTCTCCTTAGGATAAGATATGCTTCCATGATTTTCTCGATATGCCTCCATGATTTTCTCGATATGCCTCCATGATTTTCTCTGTAGAAAAAGGCTTGCATAATTATCTCCTTGATATGGTGGAGGAGATATTAATTCTTCACATATTTCCTACATCACAAAACTCACATATTCTTGAGATATATATAAAAATATGTACATTTTCTAATAATTAATCATAAATTCACTTATAATACAAAAATGAATAAAATGGAAAATAAGAAGGTGAAACCCAAGTGTATGTAGGAAAGTGATATGATAACAGGTTAATGGGATGATGAAATGTAAGGAAAAAGGTGGATGAAAATATGACATTTCTGAGTCCCAACATCCTCCCCAAGTGAACTTGTTGCATGTCCTCATGCAACCATGCATGGGTATCTTTTAAGAACATTTGGCATATTGAACTTTGGCTTTACATGATGATGTCTTAAATGTTTCCAGGATATGTGAGAGACATTGGTAACAATTTACATTTTCTTATGGTTGGTTCTTGTGTGACAACCATGAATATGGTTGGTTCTTGTGTGACAACCATGAATACAAAGAATGTTGGTTCTTGTGTTAACAACATTCATTTCATTTTCTGTTCTCTTTTCTTCAATAATGTAAACATTCACTGGAAATCATAATGTGCATAAGAAAGCCCTTTTGTAATATTAATGAAGCATGCCAATATTGTGTATGAAACAAAGTGCAACAAAGTATCATTGGAAAATAAATGTTGGTGAATGGTAAATGGAGTGATAGTGGTGAAGAAATGGAATCATGGAAGTGAATATGTAGTGAATGTAGTTCTCCCCCCCTCAACTGAATTGGTTGCATGTCTGCATGCAACTTAACATGGCGTATGAAAGGAAATGTAGCATGGTGAGGGAATTTTCCAAAATATTCAAGTTAGCATATAAGGAATTGCATGATTAAAGATTAGAAAACAACATACCTCTACTTACCCAAGAATGATGAAGTATGCAATAGGAATGTAGCTGCTGCTGCTGCTGGATCAGGAAAATGTGACTGATGTAACTGGATCCTGGAGAATGAAGGAATCTGAACTGCTGATGCTGAATCATGGAAAATGTGACTGATGTAACTGGATCCTGGAGAATGAAGGAATCTGAACTGCTGATGCTGAATCATGGAAAATGTGACTGCTGAGAGTGGTACTGTGGTACTCTCATAGATCATAATGCATGCTGCTGTAACTGCTGAGGGAGTCATGAAAAAGTGTATAGTCTTCACCTGCTACAAACCCGATGGTACAATTCTAAACATGCGAATGAATGTGTCGATGTCGAGCATGAATAGAAATCATTGGATTACCGGCCATTGATGTATGCCGTTAACCAATGCGAGGCAACTCACCATTGATGTCAATGAGTGCCAAGGTACCGGAGTACATCTTGCAAAGTGCAAATGGATGTGTCGAGGTCGAGCCACTTGCAAGATCTGAAGATCAAGGGACATTGATGTATTCCCATGATCGCCAGCGAGAGAGCTTGCCATTAAGGCATGCAAGCCTCTAGGTACTCAAAATGAACTCTAGTCTATTTCCCAGATAAGGTGTTGGTGTCGATGGGGCAAGACTTGTTGAAAGGTGGGCCTTAAGGAATCCCACATCAGTCAACGCGAGTTTGTACAAAAAGATTTGGTAGGACTATAGATGGAAAGAACTCACGGACAAGCAGTATGGATCAGCATGGCTAGGAAATCAAGGTAATGTGATCATGGAAAGGGAATGAGTTTTATTCAGAAGGCAAAACTAAACTAAAAAGGATAAATGGATGTATGCGATTCAGAAAAATAGGCGTGCATGAAGTCATGAAAGATAAGGAAATGGAAGATGGGCTGCAACACAAGGAAGGTCTAGGCGTTTGGAAGGAAAAAGGGAAGTAATCATGACGCAAAAGGTGTGTAGTGGAAAATGTCATGATATGTGCAGTGAAGAATTTGTTCCTTCAAGCGTCAATGATGCATGTTTCATTGTGATTTGGAAAAATCACTTTGCATACTCTGAAAAACTTAGCACCATTCCTGCATAAAAATTGTCATCTTTGTGTGCCATCTCCATCGATCATTCCTGTATGAAGTGACTCAAAAACAAATTAGCGCATTTTCAAGAATTTACAAAATGTCCATTTTTTTAATTATTTTCCGAAATAACTCTAATTGTGGATGAAAAAGGTGTCGCATCGTAATGTTGAGCTTTCTGCATAAGCTTCTCGTTGTCCTACACATAACACCAATCTCATTTCACTTGTTAGTATATACATCCTACTTTTGCCCATAAATTCACAAAAAGTCCAACATACTTTTATTTCCCCCCAACTTAGAAATATTGCATGTCCCCATGCAATGTACTTATTGTTGGTGCAATACTTTTTCAAAATGTTTTTAGTGGCTTGCAAAAAAATTCATTTAAAACATTTGAAAAAGCATTGTATTTGTTAGGGAACAAGTAGTGAGTGTATGAATGAATGAGGGCAATTATTATTTATTTTTTATTTTTTCTTTTTATTTTATGTTTTGTGTTTTTTTTTTATTATTAGAATATTTTTTTTATTTTTTTTTTTCAATTGAAAAAAAAAAAGAGCATGAAAAAAAAATCTATTACATGTGCCGGAAGAGAACAAATGAACCCAACTACTGTCAGCACTATAGAATTCAGGTTGAACATCAAAGCCTGCATACCTCAGAAAAGATGCAACTAATTAAATCAAATCAAATAATAAGGCACTAAACAGAGAAAAACAATGCAGACAATAATGGGGTCATACAATCAAATATTTAAAAAATATGACAATGTTGTCAAACTGCAAGCAGAAACAGCAAAAAAAAGAATAATGCAGGAGGTAATTTTCTGCTACTTAGGAGATGTCACACTTGGATCATGCAAGCTTCTCACTCCTGCCGTTCCAACTCAGTCATTCTTTCAATAATTGCCTTTTTACTTGTTTCTTGCAATTCCCCTGCAAGGATAAATTCATCCAATATCAAATATACCTTGTGAAAATTGAATACTAGGTCAAGCTCACATACGTTGCTGAAGAAATGATCCAATATCTCAACAAATAAATGAATGCTCTCCAAATAAGCCAGTTCATTATCAGTTATGTCCACGCACATGGAGAAAAAGAGGCCTGCATATCGCCTGTAAATCACCTTGTGTGTTCGAAACTCTACAAAATTCGTGAATTTTGGGTCTCTGTTAACGACAAGCCGATGCACCTCATATTCGAGTTTATGTTTCTCCGATTCCTCGAGTGGAATTTGGCAAGGCGGGTCTTTCCTTGTCTGTTCTGAAGCAATATAAATCGGATCATGGTGCCTGAGAACGAACGGATCCGGTTCCAGGGACAAGAAGTCGCGACACGGGCTTCTCTCCTTGGCTCCAAACGACAGGAGCTCGAGAGCTCGATGATCATGCAGGACTTGAGGGGGATTTTCACAGCTTCAAAGATATGATACTTGACATGCAACAATGCATAAAGCAAATGGCAATCAGCCTATCCACCTGACAGAGCCTTCAAAAGACAGATGTACAAAACCGTTTTTATTCACGCAGTTAGCAAAATAGGGCTCTGAAGAACCACGATTTCCTCTTAGACCGTGAGGAATTTAAGCAAACGATTTCTGGGTTATATAATTCGTTCTATTATGAAAAAAACCCATGTCTTCGTTTGTCTAGATTTTCCCTGGTTTGAACACAGACTGCTTTTTAAAATTGACGTTTTTAAAGGGTTGCGTTTCAAAACCTGTGAGGTGGAAGACTGAAACAGAGGAACATGAGATGGAGTCCAATGAACTGCTATCAGGGCAAGGATATGCAGAGGCAGATACAAGTGCTGGAAATACGACTGTTTCAAGCAAAGGCGGATCATTGACATCAAAGATTTGAATTTCGACTAGCTCAAAACATCCATTTGAGCAGTGCCAATTTCCTTAATGATAGCGTTTTTGACAGAATTGGCAGCGTTCACATTTGTGACTGCCATGACGCCATGGACAGCGGAAATTGGGATTGGGGCGGGTGTATTTTGCTTCAGACATCCAGAAGTGAGAAAATGGGATCAGAGGGGCCGCCCGGAACGCTCTGTTGGACTTGGCTTTGCCATCGAATGACGGGACAGGTGCGGAATTTCTGTTAGTGTCTGGCAATGGAGAGCGGATCATTTGGCTACAACTTAGAGTGAATAGTGGGTTTATTGGAGAATCCTGCAAAGGAAGAGTGGGGATGCATTAACAAAAATTTTTATTTTTCATTTTTTTATTATTTTGTTATTTTTATTATTAACAGTGTAGAAAATGAAATTAATCCTATCTTTAAAAACAAAAAAATGGTTAGTTTTTAATTTTTTTTTTTAACAAATGGACACAAAAATTTGCATATTGAAAGAAGCATATTGCAAAACATTTATTTATTCCTGAAATTGGTCGCCTAAATCATCCCTATTTTCTGATCCTCAAGATCGTACAAAGACGCAGGAGGAGAGCATACTTATTCTAAGCAAAACTGAAACCTATTTTCTGATCCTCGAGATCGTACAAAGACGCAGGAGGAGAGCATACTTATTCTAGGCAAAACTAAAACCTATTTTCTGATCCTCGAGATCGTACAAAGACGCAGGAGGAGAGCATACTTATTCTAAGTAAAAGCAGAACTGAAAATGAAAGCAAAAGCTAAATCTGAAAGCCTACCTACTCTATACTAATTAGAATTTACAAATTAGTTACGTGTAGTTAAACTTCCAATGAAGCCATTCACGTAGCAGTGACAACAATAGATTCAGTAGCAAGTTTTCAAATGATGGATGAAAATATTTGACAGTGAATGAGTCTGGTTGCTGTAACTGCAAATCAAAAAAATTAAAAGATGAATCTAATCTAATACTTACCTGGAACCATTGTTCGATGAAGCTTTGATATGCACAGTTTCTCTCACTCAGATCATGCTGTAACTTTTGTTCTTCTTCTCCAATTTGCTGCTCTTCTTCCTTGATCTCCTGTTCGAATGGTTGTTCGCCATCAGATACGCAGGATTCTTCAGATGTTGAATCTTCATTTATTTCTTGGGGAGTAGTTGAACCTTTAATTCTTGTTAAGATCTCCTCTTCCAAGGAAGAAGAGATCCCAACTTCTGCTAGGATCTGAGTGAGTAGTTCCAAGCTGAAACTCATTGTTAAGTCATGTTGAAAAAAAAAAACAAAAAAAATCAGCACACTAAAAATTGAATTAAAAACAAAAGGGATCACAGAAATAATCTTGAATTCAATACTCAATTAAAACCTCTTACAAGGACTGTTCATTAATTGAGTAATTGAATGCTTCAATTATAACCATGAACCATGAATTCATCACACATTCTTCACAGTTGCGAAAATCAAACACACCTGCAGAAATTGAAATTCACACTTGCATAAATGTAAACACACCCTACATGCCCTGATCCATAAGAGGTCGAGCCCATTACGGTATCTCGAATGCGATGCGTAGGCTGTTCCCCACGTCTTACCGCATTTAACACCTCGGAGTTAGGAACATGTCTAAACACACTTGCAGAAAAATCAAACTAAACTTCAATCCATCGTGCCTCCCCGGCAACGGCGCCAAAATGTTGGGTGAAACTATGTTCGTTTAATTCCGTTGTAGTACTACCCAACTATTTAATTTATCAATCCGAGGTCCGTAGACTTACGAGACACATGCACTATATATGCAGGACTGAAGTGGAACTAATCTAATCTAATCTAATCTAAATTACTGAAATCAAATTAAAGCATTGAAACACTAACTAGGAAAGCATGAAATTGCATAAAGGAAAATAAATACAACATGTGAAGAAGTGAATGGCAAACAACAGATATGAGCTCATGACAACAAAACTATGTCAAATTATATTACAAAAACTAAATTACAAATCATGAAAGAATTAAAGTTAATCTCCATTCTCTATTATTCATTATTCATCCCCACAATGAAGAGAGAGCACTCTCTTATATACATGAGGAAGATAACCTTTCCATAATTACATTCAAATATTCTCTCAAGCACTCTCAACTAGTTTCCCATTATTACAAGATATCATCGCACAAATCTCTCAAACATGATCCCACAAATCTCTCATATCTTGGATAAGATATGTCTTCATGATTTTCTCCTTAGGATAAGATATGCTTCCATGATTTTCTCGATATGCCTCCATGATTTTCTCTGTAGAAAAAGATATGCCTCCATGATTTTCTCGATATGCCTCCATGATTTTCTCTGTAGAAAAAGGCTTGCATAATTATCTCCTTGATATGGTGGAGGAGATATTAATTCTTCACATATTTCCTACATCACAAAACTCACATATTCTTGAGATATATATAAAAATATGTACATTTTCTAATAATTAATCATAAATTCACTTATAATACAAAAATGAATAAAATGGAAAATAAGAAGGTGAAACCCAAGTGTATGTAGGAAAGTGATATGATAACAGGTTAATGGGATGATGAAATGTAAGGAAAAAGGTGGATGAAAATATGACATTTCTGAGTCCCAACAAGGGGCGTCAGGTATTTTGTCGTAGAGCGTGCCAGACAGAGTATAGACCAAGTCTAGATATTGCGCAAAAGCGATAACTTGCTCTTCTGTTACGACTCCCCCCTTTGCCACATCTTCCGTTATGGCAGGAAGTAACGACTTTATAAACCATTCAGCTAATAGCTAATCGGGAACGTACGTTTTTACCATCCTATGACGACGTCGCCACTCATGTATATGATCAGATATGTGAGTGGCCGTTGTCTGTTTGAAATTGGTTAGGAGTTCCGTTCCCGTTTCATACCTTATCGGTAATTGAAAATGGGTTAAGAAAGTCGTGGCTAAGGTACTGAAATTGTCGAACGAAGCTCTAGGCAATTCAATATACCATTTTGCCGCTGGACCCGTTAACGTCCTCTGAAAAAGGCGAAGTCTTATCGAATCATCATTCAGGGTGTTTGATGAACACCACAGATGAAATGTCATCACATGATTCGACGGATCTTCACCCGGATTTCCATTAAATTTAGGAATATCTGACGGAAGTTTATGCGGAATCGCTGGCCACCAAGGGGCATAAGCAATTGGATCATTCGTCAACCGGTTTAGATCTAGTAATTCTAGAGTTGCTACAAAGGGCAACTGTTGATTCAGGTTAGGCGAAGCATACCCAGGATAAGATGGAATCGCCTGAGCAGTGGGTCTTTCCATACCAGCATAATGCTGGCAACTTTGACAAGGTTGATGGGCATAACCATTATTATATGGTTGCCCATTACTTACAAAGACTTGTTTCTCAGGTCCTCGATATGATTGTTGGAATGGCGGTTGTTGAGATTGAACCAACCCTGGTTGTTGGACCATTTGCTGTTGTCCAATACTGGATGATTGACCAAGATGAGGAGTCATAGTACTTGTTTGATCCTGAGTCGCTCCAGATAAGGAGGCACTAACTTGAGGTTGCGATTGAGTCGTTGAGACAAGAGGCTGTTGTATTGCAACCTGAGAAACTTGGGGTTGACATACAACAGGTAACGCTTGTACTTGCGACGCCATCACCATACCAGGTATAGTGGGAATATTCGACACAGGGTGGACTGGTCGCATTGAATATGCAACCCTTGGTTGCTGAGGCAGTATTGGTACCCAACCGCTGGATGTAATTCCAGTTTGACCTGAACTTTGTTGTAAACTCCCATATGGTTGTTCTCCGGGAGGGAACAATGAAAAGGCATACTGCCCTCCATATGGTGGCAATCCAGTACTTAAAGGGTAGATTGGCCTTTGAAGACACATTGGATCAATTTGTTGAGTTTCAACATAAGAAATACCAGATGATAATCCGGATGAAGAAATAGGAACTAACCATGTCGTCGAAGCAGTCCCTGGTGGGACCCCAGCTTGTTGTTGATAACTTGCCGGGACAGATGGTATACCATTGAACATTGTTGGAGTAGCAGTAGGAGGCTGCGCCACTGCTGTGTCGGATGACACAGTCCTAGATGTCGACGGTTGTTCAGACATATCTAGTCTATCCAAAATATTTCTTAGCGATTCTACAAGAACTTGTGATGAAGGGAGACTAACTTCGAAGATCAACGAGGAAAAGGTGATGATTATTCCGTTTAAAATAAATTTTAATGACGCTTGGACACAACTTGCTTTTTCAATTTTAAAGAGTCGAGAAAAAGCTAAAGATGACTCTAGTCTCCTTCGATGTTTTAACGAGCCCGAAGTGACAAATGCTCGGATGGACTTTTTCCGTTATAGAGTTTGAAAAAGGCCAAAAGGCACTGCTCTGGAGTTCTAGGTAGAGGGTGTGCCAAACTTTTCGCAAAACCGCAGAATACTTTTTAAGGTACGGGCGGTCAATCTTCCTGAATGCTGTGTTCAGTGCATTGCGATCAGTAGGGCGGCCGACACGGCTTCCTAAGGATAAAGGTTTTATGCCTATAGGGGTCTCCCAATATATACGCGACGGTACGTGGGAGCACAATCCGTACTAGCGCTATCGTCCCTCAGGAGGAATCACCCACCATCCACGAGATCGACAGTCACCAGGCTTAACGACGCCAGAACACGTCTCTAGCCTAGACCTCTATGTTGTGCGTTATGTTGCAAAGCGTTGTTAAGTTCATTCAATTTATTTTAGGTTGATCTTTTTAGAAGTTCGTCTTTCAAGGTTCACCACGAGATGTATGATACAATTCCTAAATGCAGTCTAAAGATGATAAGCAAGCTTTATATCTTTTCAACTTTGAAAATCCTAGCTACTAAGGGAAAAGAAAGACACCATCTTTTCTCAAAGAGCAATCAGCACACTCTAATGCACTTTTCCTAAATCAAGCATGCAAACTATCAAAAATGCAAATGCACAATGCAAGTGTTTGTTTTCCGCTTTCTTAGTATTGATGCCTACAAAGAAAGCTTTTTGTACAACTTTGAATTTGCTTTTAAATGACAAGTACAAACAAGTTTACTTTTTCGAAATCAGAGAGGGTAGAAGAGATTACAAACACTTAACGATTTCCGAAATGAAGACTTGTTTTGACACTTAAAAGAGACAAACTCAAACCAAATGCAAAAGTAAATGTATAATCAATCTGCAAACATCCAATGAACTCTCTTCTAAGATCACAATCAACAGAACTGAATCAAGGGCTATAGGATGACTATTTCACTCATGCAAAGGAAAACTGTAAATGACGCCACAAACACATAAAAACACTCACAGTCTTTTTGTATAAAAGGAGGCGGAATTTAAGAAGAGAAAAGGAGTTATTAGACTGGTACCTATGCTGGTTACAGGCTGCAAAAATCAGAGATCAAAACAAGGCAAAACAGAGCAGAGAACCCCAGCTGCACAAGGGCAAACTAGTTCAGCGCAACCTCAACACAGGGGTTTTGACATTCAGCGCAGGTAGCCTTCATGGGACCTGTGTTGAAATGCAGAATCCCTTCACTGGGTCTGCGCTGAAGGAGAAACTCTCGTTTCTCACAGGTTCTGGGTCACAGATTGCTATTTAATTCACTGTTTCAGGCCAAATAAAAGCAACAAGCAAGGTGTAATCAAAGGGATGCTTTGAGGGGGTACTAAGATCTATCACAAAGGATCATCAAATCATTTGTGAGTCCATTGTTCAGATCATAGACAAGTCCAGTGATTGGATCAAAGCAGCAACTGTCTACTTTGCATCCGGGAAAAGCAGATGCAGTTTGATTGTTGCTGTCGAGTCTATGAAACAAACAATGATGGAAACACAAATAAAATGACTAAACAAATCTCCCCAGTGGAGTCGCCAATTTGTTGTGGGGAAAAATGCCTATGCAGGACGATCCTATCCACCTAAGGTGTGACAGTGCCTTAGCAACAAACAAGGACAACTATTCTGGTTTCTTCCTTTATGAAATGTGAAAGAAGAGAGATAAATAGACTTACCGGTGTCTTCCATTTGTCCCTCGATCCGGTCTCTCTTCTCTTTGGGAGTTCACAGCTACTTGCCTTCTCACTCGCCCAGCTTCAACAGGTTCATGCAAGATCACAAGAGAACGGCGACTTGCCTTCTTGCTTGTCCAGCTTCAGCGGGTTCCTGCAAGATCACAAGAGAACAGCTACTTGCGACAAGAGAAGAACACTACACAAAGACAGATATTCACATTCATAACTAGTTTAGGATTAGAAATAAATCAAATACACTAATGCAATCATACATCAAGAATACATCAATATATAGGAGAAACCAAGATAGCTTTATTGATGAATAACAAGGTTCAGGAAGAGATACAACCCAGAGGGCTCCAATCCAACATCTCCTTCCCAGTAAATGGAATTCCTATCTTCACCCCCTTCAAAGCATTAAGCACCCAATGATTCCAATCTCAAACCAACAGCAATTCTTTGCAATAACAAAATTCCAGCCTCTAGATCTCATGGAGGAGAGATCCATATATAGATGTTTGGAGAGAGGATGAGTCAGCTTGAGATCTGACTAGTGTCCTCTCCCTCTCTCAGTTCTTGATTCCACTTGGAGGTTCTTGCTTCCACTTGGAGATTTGGAACCTCTTACTCATCACCAGTCGAATTCCCTGAGGCAAGTGTCATTTTGGAAGCTTCCTGGGTTTTGACACCTTGAGAAATGAGCTTGCCACATGTCCACTCTCATTCAGCACAGGTAGCCAGTGTTCCCTTTGACATTCAACGCAGGTAGCCAGTGTTCGCTTTGACATTCAGCGCAAATAGCTAGTGTAGCCACTGAAATGATCCTGAATTGACTTGTTTTTGAGCAGTTTCTGGTGGAGAACTTCTGTGAATTGCTGTGGTTTGTTAGCCTTGTTCCTCTGGGGGTAGGAACAACATGTTTAGGGACTTTGGATCCCTTAGATTATGGACATTTCATGCTCAATGTTGTAAGGCACAAAAATGTCTATAACACCAAGCTCTATGATGATATCCTCCAACGCTTTGATTCGGTTGTCTTTTGCCTGGGAGGATGCTTTCTCCAACTCAAGTTGGGCAGCTGTGTTATTTAGGCTATTTTCCAGCCTATAATTCACCAATGTTTTGTCTGCAAGGGTGGCATATACCATCTCACCCGTTTGCTTGTGCAATTCAATTTGATCCATAGGGTGGATGTCTTTTGCAAGGACCTCAAGGTTGGTCCTTATGTAGTCTGCAGCTGACTGTGGCTGCAGCATGGTTGGCATGAAATGACTCATTACCATTTTTCCCTCATGTACATCATATGGAGACATCAACCTTTGTTGGTTTGTAGGAGCCATTTTCAACAAGTGATTGTAGAGCTGTATCTTGAGTGGCTCATTCCTCTTTTTGATATCAATAAATTGTTGTTTGATGCCTGCTTCAGCTCCCCTTTGGTGGCTTGAGGAGCTGACTTCTCCTCCAACTGTCCTTTCTTGTTCCTGCTGAAAGGAACTTGCAGATGCTTCCATTCTTGGTGGGCCCATGCCCAAATATTGCCCAATAGGCATTTCTTCTTCTGAAAGGGGATTTAGCCTCTGTCTTTTCTCCCCTGGAGTTGTGGATGTGGTGAGGGGAGTCTCCTGCTCTCTATCCCTCTTCCGATTTCTGTCTTCAGTTTGTGGGGTTTGGAGGACTGAGGCCTCCACTGTCGTTTCCTGCCTAGGAGGCACAGTGTCTTGTGCCTGCTGCCCAGTGGATATTGGGGCTTCAGCTGTTTGTTCTTGTTGCACTGGCTGCTCCTGTTTTTGTTGTTCTTTTTGCTGCTGTACTTCTTCATGAGGAGGCTTTTCTGGCTCCATCTGTTTCTCTTTGCCTTTGCTGGAAGCCTGATAAGTATCTTTGGCTGCTTGCTGATGTGCTGTAGAAGATGAGGCAGCTGCTCCCACTTGAGTGCCTGGAAGAGAAAATACCTGTGAACAAAGCTCTAAGTCAGCCAACTTTTGGAGATTTTTTACTGCTCTTTGAGCTAGTTCTTCTTGTGTGGCAGCCTCCTCTAAGGTGCCTTCCCTCCACTTTAGTTGATTTGCATATTTTTCTATGTGAGGCAACCTTAAGTGGTCATAATTGGCCAGCCTATATCTGACCCTTCTTAAACTTATGAAATGATTGGGGTCGTATGGTTTCCAAAGGAAGTTGGTCTGTAAGCCAAGGGCTTCTAGCATTCTATCTGCCTCTTGCCAACCTTCCTCCCTTTTATTGTAAATGAAGTGGCCTAATTGGTTTCTGACTTTGAGCTGTGCTTTCTTGCCCTTGCCTGAAAAATGGAGTACATCAGCATTCCCAAATTGCCTGAAGTACTCGAGGGCAAACAATCTCATAGGCACATATTTGGGTAATCTGTATGGGGGCAACTCACACCCATATATTCTGATAACTGTGTGGTTTTGGTAATAGTACCAATCCCCAATGCTGTATACCTTAGACAACTGAAGAATCCTCTGCATCTCATCAGTTAGTCTTGGAGGAGGTGAGCTCAGAAGCAGAGACATGGCTGGGTGGATGAAGAGGTCTATAAACTCACAATAAGTGTATGGGGAACAAGATCTGCAGTGGAAGGCAGAGGACCAATAAACCACTGACCTTGGATTGCCTTGTGCATCCACTCTTTTCACAAGAAAAGGAAATTTCTCATGCTGATAATATAAAATTAAGTGGTAGATATAGGAGGTGTATCTGAACACCCTTTCTCTTGCCAAGTTCATCAATTGCTCATGTATTTTATTGGATATGTAAGTGGCATAGTCATAACAGATTGGGGACTTGCTAGGGGAAAACATGAGCATCATCACCAGCACAGTTTCATCAACATATTCTATTGAATTATAGCCAAATATGGGACTAATCATGTCTACAAGGTCTCTGCCCAATTGGTTGAGGTATACATGAGAAATGGGAGGGTACTTCACGGTGTCAGAGTCAATGTACAATTGATTCATCTTGGTGACTTGAGCATCTGTCAGCTTAACTCCTTGCTTTATCAGATCTATCAGTGATAAAGGAACTAATTTCTTATCAGTATTGAAGTGTAGCATCTCTCTGATGGCTTCAGGGGTGACATAAAAAACAACTGAGCCTGAAGGGTCAAGCACAGCCCTCTGAGTGGGGTCATAGCAGTCAGCACATCGGTGGATTAGATCAGGAAACTGGTTGACCTGAGGGAGCTTGAAGATAGGGAGGAAAGAGTTCCAAATGCCCAATACATCCATTCCACTCTCATGCTTGATCTTCAATTCATTTAGCAAGTGAATGTGGTACTTGCTATGCATTAGCATTTCCTCTTATATTTGATAATCTAGATCTGCTAATGCTTTCCACTCAAACTCTCTTTGAGGGGCATTCAATGGAGCAATATTTAGGGCCACAGGTGCTACTGGTGTATCCATGTTTCTCAAGTGAATTTGGGTTGAATCCTGACTATCTATGGGAGAAATACCGTCCTACGCGGTAGGTTAGGTAGTTTTCTGAATTACCGCCTGTTTCTGAGCAACAGGGGTGTAATTGGGCACAATTGGCCGGTTAAAAGCTGAGGGAATTAGTTTTAAGGCGTAGTAGGCCTATTTCTCCAGGGAAAATGGTCAATTCTATTGGTTTTTTAACAATGCAGGACGAAACAGAGGGCGCAGTTGGGGAATTTGACAAATACCTGGTTAAGTGGCGGTATTAGAGCTTGGTTGCAGTTGAATTCTGGGCGACAGCAGCTCCGAATGTTCTTGGCGAGGTGCGGCAGCAAAGGACGTAAAATCGCATGCAGAAGGCAGAGCATAAAAAACACAGAAAAGAACGTAAAAATGACAAAATTCGGCCAAATATGGACTTTTTGGCGTTGGCGCGAAAATTTGGATGATGTCAGCATGACGTCATTAGGTGGGGTCAAGGTCGGGTGATGTCAACATGACATCATCGTGTGATGTGGCGGCCTGTGAGTGGTCCACGGGGACTACATAGGTTGAGGACATGTCGGAGCGATGGAAGGCGGGGGCGCTGACGCGGTGGTGAGGTGGCGTGACGCTGGCATGACCGGTCAGTGGAAAACCGGAAATGGTATTCGATATAATATCGCACCGCTCTTTATACAGAAGCAGGATTGTCAGAGGGCGGCCCGATAAGATTTGGGGGCAACGCGTGGCAGAGGCCTGACGTCACCCTCTGACAAATTTCGGAAGCTAACTGCAGTACATCGGGGCCGCTCCGAAATTGATAAGGGCCGTCGGATGGGAAAGCCCAGATCCGACGGCTGGCGGGAGGCAGAGGTGGCCGGACGATACGGTCAAGCGGGGCCAATAAAATATTATTATTTGTTTGAAACGTGCGCCCGGCAGGACTTTGGAAAAAGTGGGTTTTTTAATGTTTTTTCTGTGTAAAATGCACATGACCTCCAAACTTTGGATAAAGCGGAAAAGTGGGTTTTTAGCGTATTTCGCAAACAACACGGGTTAGGGGTAATAATGGGTTTTTACAAGGCTTTATTGACAAAGAGGGTTTAGGCTATTAGACTGACCAGAGGTCAATTTAATCCCTGACTTTGGACATATGGCTATAATGCCAAGGGAAGGGAATATTTATACATTGCTTGGGGTTTATACACCATAGTGTTCATCATAGTAGGGGAAAGGGGAACATAGGGGATTTAGATAATAAGAAGTTAGGAGTTAATATGAGTGGAGAAGGTGTATGAGGGGGTAAAACACTAAGTTTTATATGAAATCAACTTAGTTTAGGAAGTAGATCAAAATGAAAAGAATTTTACACAAGAAATGTGGTTCTTAAAGAGATAAGAACCAACAAAAGACTTTGACTTTCTTTCATGAACATGGGTAGTACTGGGATGTTAGTGATGAAAGTGATGGGGGGTAATCAGGAAGTTAGACATGCTTCATTGTATTGCTGCAAAACTGCTGAATAAGAGACCTGCATTGGCACCATGTTTTGCCTTTGCTTGGGCCGGTGAAATGCCATAAACCATGCTTTCTGCAACCCCAACTACCTACCCAATCTATTGCCTAGCATTTTTTTGTTACTTCTAGGAGGGTGCACTTAGACTTGCAAACCCTTTTGTGTCTTTTCTTTTCTTTTGGCTTTTTCTTTTCATTTTCTATCTAGAACTACCCTTATTGCTTCCAAGGTCCCAGATTAAACAGTTGGGAACCTTAATTCTCTACCTAACTACTGGTCTGCCATGATTGAACAGTTTGGACAGACTTCTTTCTCTATTCTACAACAAGAAATTGAAACATGGCATGATCCAGATTAAGCTGTTGGATCACCCATCCCAAATTGAGTCAATATCAGGCTATGTACACATATTACCTTCTCTTGAAAATATGGGATCTTTGCATCACCAAAGCAGAGCATATTTGGAACTTTCTTTGCCAATCATGAAATATGAAACCTATTGGTATAGGTATCTAACACCACCCACAACTCGGACTTATAGACTCAGAGCACTCTTGCTTTCACAAACCCATACACTTTAAATATTCAACAAAAATACTATCAAGAACTACCCTTTAAACCTAGATCCTTGCTCTATTTATACATTTCCATGGTCCACGGCCCATGGGCAAGCCGACACATACTAGATTAATTTATAATATTTTAGGGCAAAATACCCTTGGACTTAACCATTACAATTCACGCTCCGCACACTTCATGGAACCTTTACCATACTTTTACCCAAAATCATAGGCTTTGAGCCCCAAAACCATTATGCGGGGGGTCTACTGCCCAACAGGCCCCCAACACAATCATCGTGACTCGTCCCGAGTCACTCGGCTAGTGCAGTGATCTTTGCGCAGAGGTTATTCAGCAACTTCTGTGCTTCGCTTACTTCTGCAACACATTCTTCTACCCTCTGTTGTACTTGTTGCGTGCAAGCCTCTGACACATCATTATCAGCTTCACTTGCTTCTCTGAGTTCATATCTTGCCTGTATGTGGGCTAGCTTTCCTTCAATGCTGGTGGTGACTGCGAATGCCTCATCAAGCCACAATTGGATGCATTCTTTAAGGACTGCTTCTTTCTGGCGAGCAGCGTCGACTTGTGCCTTGAGTGCCTGAGCCTCCCTCATCTTGGCCAAGCACTGAGTAATGGCAACCATCTGCACAGTCCCCTAGACATTATCATAGGCCTGTTGCAACTCCCGTGCTTCTGTTTCTACCTGCTGTAGCATTGGGTCTTCCTACAGTGATGTGAGTGTAAGAAGGGACTGGTCCAACAATCCCGTGCAATCCTATATAGTGCACTCCATTATTTCCAATCCTTCTTGAGTGGCACAACACACTACTCTCTAACTTCTAGTGGTGTAGGGGCCCGCGCTTTTAGTCTTAGCTCTACGATCTGCAAGTTCAATTCCCATTGAATTTTGGCAGCCTCCTCCTGAGCCTTACGGAATCTTGCAGCTATATGATGAATCTTTTTGGTTGCTGGGAGTTTCGCTAGCACAGCCAGCTCTGGTATACTACTGCAAACCTCCACCATGGCCTATTCCAATTCTTGGTTTCGTGCGACCAAGTCATCGCGCTAGAGACTGATTTGGTCCAAATTTCCCTTTTGATGACTGTAAAAATCTGGAGGGCGCGGTTTTCCCTGGCACGGATCTCAGTGATTACCCCGTCCTGCAGTTGGTATAGGGTTTCTCTAGGAAGGGCAGACAAATTCAATCCCCAAAGTTTCACGTTACCTTCAACTTCGGCTATGACAGTGCCTGCTGGTAATCCTAAGGTGTTCGTTGTGTGGGCGCACACCATTTGTTCTGCTGCGGATGTATTGTCTGCTAGGTTCGATATCATCCCTCCTGGGGGTTGCACTTGTAACGCCTGCAGCTGTGCTCTGAGTGCCCCCAACACAGTCATTTTCTCTGTCATCAATTCCTCTAGAGCACTCTTAGTGATATCCCGCACTGGTTCTCTGTGGGCAAGAAGATCTCCCTCCAAAGTCCTTGTTGTCTTTGTCTTTTTGCATGCTAGTGGTTGCTCCTGGACGCACGGTCTCTTAAGTTGAGTCGACGTTGTGGTTAGGTCCATGCATTCCTGTGTCTCCACTTCCCCCTGTATGTCCTGCTCCAGGGATATTTCCTCCACAATCTCTTCAGCAACCATCGTGATAGTTTCTGTTGCTACCTTAGTCGCCTCCCGCTGTGTGGGTGTTTCCTTTTCGTGGCACGTTCTTTCCACCAACTATGTAATGCGCAGCTTGAGTTCTTTCTTCCACTACTGAGCCACAATTTTTTCTAATTCAGCCAAGTCTAGAGTGCACCATTCCGGAGGCCATACCGCCATTGCCTCAAAAATTGCATCATCCATTGCAATGAATGGAAGCTTTACCCATGCTCGAGTAGGATCCTTTCGCGCCCGAATATACAGATTATGCATATCTGCCTTGAACTCGGCCATACTTTGCAACTGCTTATATACTATCGAGGATAACTGCGGCCTACAATTGATCCATGTCCGTATACTTGCCTCCATGAATATCAAAAACACCTTGATCTCACGAATCCTCATGGCATCTTTCGTAGCCCGAAGCGAATTATACCACATGGCTTCAGGTAGGTCTTTCTCAATGTCGGGAAACTGGTTGCCTTTCGGCAACTCTCCTACAACCAGTAATATTGTTAGGAGCAACCATGTGTAATGGAAAGTCTTACCTTACTCCTGGGCTTCTCGAAAATTCGTCAAAAATTCATCACAAAGAAACTGTGCCCAGTTGAACTGAACTCCCTCTGCGCATTTTTCTGCCAGCGCAATGACAGAGGCTAGCACCTCATCTGTGCAACATTTCCTCATGAGCTTACCAGCCAGCAACTGGGTGGTGAGGCACACCCCTTGGTCTTTGATGCTTGCTATTACATACCCTCACTTCCGCCTTTCCAGATTGTATTTAACCTTCATGGCTTCGAGGAGGCCCATGTCGCTACTCATTCCAGTGATGTCTGCAGGGTTGTTTCCTTTAGTAAGCAGCTGGGAGATTCGGTTTATGAGATCGGCCATGATGAGAATCGATTCCTCCAGCTAGAGATACCCATCGTGTACGAGACATAGTAATTGTCGAATAACAAAAATTGTGATGGTCGCGTGGTGATAGTGGGGTATCCACCTTAGATTGAGTAATCTTGCCTTCGCCACACCCCGTAGCCACTTTTACTATAGTAATTTCTCCTAGGCCAACTGGGGGAAATTCTCACTATCCACGAGATCCTAATCTTTGAACTTGACATTCGGTATCCGACCTAGCAGCAGACCTTCAATCCTTATTTCATCTAGAAGAAGTGGGGTCTGGAGCGTACTCTTCGTGGCCTCCAGGTCCTTCAGAATCTTGGCCGTTCCTTTCCATGGAGAGATATATGGTGGTAGCATTATCACCAAAGGCACTTGGGGAACATTTTCCTCTTCCTCATCTTGGGCTTCAATTTGAGCTATCAGGTCCTGGAGATCTTCCTCATCCTTCTCAATTTCAGTAGTGATTGTCTTACCCTTTTCTGCCATTGATGATTTACTGAGTCGCAGTGATTCCCAGACTAGCCCCATAGCTTGTTTATTTTTCTAGGGTCGCAGTGTACATGGGGACTTTTGAATCTCTCGGGTAGCGGCCTCCTTTTCCGGCTCTTCCTAGGTCAGATAGGGTTCTTCCGAGAACCTTGCACTAGTTCTAGACATGATTTTTATCCTGGATTCACTTAGGCACATATACATGGGTAGCTAGTTAGGGTTTTTATAGGACCGTGTGAATTCAAATTCGACCCTTCCCTCCACTTCTAAGTCATTAACATATTTTGGGTGGCAGATCTTTTCGTATCTAACTCAGAATGCTTGTCTTAATGGCCCATCGCATGCTCCTCTCGGCTGTAAATCAAATTTCTTGTAATGAATAGTACTATCAACGGTCACCTCCGAGCCCCTCCACGAGGTAGTGCAACCCTTCATTCGCGACTGCGATCCAGATGATCTACTGGTTCTGCACAAAATGTCCCTTCCGCGCAACTCTTGTGTAGACTTGTTTATAGTCCCACACCTTCTTTCAACTGCTTGAAGCACTAAGATTGGGCCTCCTACGAATAGTCATGTGGTTGCACCCCTGTGCGAGGCTTCCACTTCCCTGCTAACCCGGGCTGTGGGCACCCTCCATGTACCTTTGCATCTAGTAGTGCGTTGTATTCTGTGTTCCTCCATTCAGTAGGGTGCAGTCGCAACCATGATAGCAGGGTCACAGCTCGTTCTAGTATCATAGGAGAGCCAACTAGGTCTAGTCCCCTTATTCTTAGATTTGCGTAGCCCATTTGTGCGACTCCACTTTTTATTTTGCTGATTTCTTCATCCAACCTCGCACTTTTCCTCCTCAGCCTTGCCCATTCTTCATCAAGTTCGTGAAGTCTCAAGCTACCATGCTGAATAGCTTCATGCAATGGCTGAATTCCTTCACCCAGGTTAGTCCGAACTACAGGGGCGGTGTGCGGGGAAATTTTCTCTGCCTTCCTAGTTTCATCTGATCTGAGTGTGGATAGGGTCATCTTTGCATGCCTTGTTTTGTTTATGGTCCTATATGCCCACCGAACCCTTGGTACATGCAGATTTAGTTGCGCAGCATACGGCTGCATTCCTCATCGTAGGTAGGTGCCCAAACCACTCCGTTCTAGCTACCCAGACTGCATTCGACGTTGAGAGCCTCTAACCCGTACATGCGGCTACCTTTTATGATCGTGCCCATTCCACCTAATCTTTCCAGGTCCTCTCCACCCTTGTGTAGCTACTGCGTGCAACACCCTTCCTTGCGCATTGTGCCACTTCTGCTTCATAACTATAGTTCCCCAACGGTCTACGAATTCTTCCTTATTTTTGGTGTTATCCTCTGCTGGAAGTGTCCTTTCTTTGACTGTCACATGCTACAGTGATCTAATCATCATATTAAAATTTAGTTTTGTAACTTCATGCAATCGGTTCTGCCATCACTCTATCTCTTCATCTGAATCCAATGTGCAGGAACTGTCGTGTTCCCATGAAATTATTCTGTCCGCCATCAGATTCACGCAATCCTGGTCTTGCGTCGTTATCTGGTAAATTCAATCTAGTTCATCATCACTATCCTCATTGTGCATAGGTTCAGTGTAGTGCATTCCTTCGGCTAGATATAGCAGAACAACTACGCGTAGCGACTTTTTCTCGAAAACCATTTTTCGCTTCTTCAGGTTGATGACTCCATTCATGTCCGTAGCCTAATCTATCCCTAGTAATGCGGGGTAAGGGTTACTGTCATCCACAATCTCTATTACCTTGAAATTTGTCTGTGTACTTGCGCCATCAATATCCATAGTTACCCCTTGTAGTCTTCCCATGGGCACGATCTTTTGCTGATTCACCATCCTTAATTGAATAGGAGACCACTGTAACACGGGTCGACCCATCTGTTCCCAAGTCTTTTTTGGTAGTACAATTGCATCTGAACCTAGGTCAAGAACTACCTGATCCATCTCATCTTCACCAATTTGTGTTGTCATCCGCATTTCCCTTCCTGTACACAAAGTATGCTTTCCCATCTTTCGGATTACGCACGGTTCTCCTAGTCCTGCACACCTAGTGATCAACTCTTAGAGTCCTTGAGCTACCTCATTGTCCCATAGCAACTTCATGAAAGTCTTTAAAAAGGTAGTAATCATAGACAGATCCACTCTCAGTTCTGATTGCTTCTTACTACCTGAGGTAGAGACCTCCGCGAAGCTCTTCGTAGCTTCCGTATCTATTTCCTTCGCGCATCCCGAGTCAAGTTCAGGCACCTTTGTAGGGGTCTTGCAGACCCATACGTCATCCCCAGGTTGCTTTTCCTTATCCTCCTCTGTATTTGCGCCACTTCTAAGCACCATATTCACATTGGGGTCTCCTTCACATGGTTCTGACCTCATCATCTAGACATTTTGAGTTGGAGCAGGTTGTAGTACCCCCTTCTCATGCATTTGTGCGATCAGCGTTGGGCAATCTATAGCTTCATGATCAAATTGATAACAGTATGGGCAACTTATTTTGGTCAAATTCGTATAGTCGCACGCGTAGTACCCGAGTCCTCCATAGTTGTAGCATATTAACTGTCCGCACCCTCGTTCTGGCCCCATCCCTCCTCTTCCTCAACCTCGCCCTTGGAAGCAACCCTGTGCTATTGTTGCAGTTGGGTTGGGGCCTCACATTTCCATCTGCATTCGATAGGCTAGAGTCCTATCCATCATTAGTTCATAGCTTCGACATGTCCGCTCATTATGACCCACTGATCTACAAAAATTACAGTATAGTTGTTGTGGTGTCTGAGTATATTTCTGCAACAGGTGATAGTTGTCCATTGCATGTTTCCCTCCTACCTGAAAAATCATGCACTAGAGTGCAGAAGATGCATTCAGACCTGCCTGCGCTTCCAGTCTCAACAGCATCAGTCACCCTCCTACCAGTTAGTTCACGAATATAGGGCAATGATCCTTATCGTGCCCCTAGCCCTTACACTTTATACACCACACTTCTTCGCGTGCCTCTGACTTGGGCACCCTATCCTTCTTCAAACTCTGCATCTCTAGGCATAGGTTTGTAATTGTGCATGGATTTGTTGGACTCCCAATCCAGGATCTTGAATTGGCGTGTTTCATTCAAGCTCATCGCTATCTCTAATGCTTTGGCTTGGGTCAAGATCTTCTATTGTGACAGCACCGTGCTTAGGTGCAGTGTTAGGGATGCCACAAACTAGGCATGGTGTTGCGCATCCGACAACATCATATTAGCTTCGCGGATCATACTTTCCAGGCCTTGATCCAGATCCCACAGTATCTCACCTAGAAGCATCGCAATTTCCTTAAATCCGATGATTGACTGAGTTTCTGACTTTGGTCGACTGAACTCTTTGTTCAAGGCATCCTGGATCTCTGCAATTCTGACATTCGGATGATCACTGGAGTGCTTAATATACCACGTCAACACACGATCCTGCAGCGCACTCACCAAAGTATCCTTTTTAATGTTATCGTCTGTAATGCCTTGGGCTTCCCATACTACCTTTACCACAAACCAGAACTGGTTTGGTTCCTCGTTTCCTACACCTCTAAACATAGGCAACTTGATTGCACTCGCCATTCCTACCCTTGGAGGTAGTGGAGGTGGGGTAGGTGGATATGGGGTGGATGTAGGTGAAGAAGGTGATGGTGTGGATGGGGGCGGTAACTGTGGAATGTGCTTCTTTATCAACCGGACTACACTTCTCAGAGAAAACCCAGCAAGCTCCTCCTCACTCTCCCACGAAAGTGAAATCAAGGGACTGTTCTCTAATCCTTCGATCCCTTGATAGCCTCTTCGACTCTACGTTACCCCAGACATCAATGGATTCGCATAACCCGTTTTTCACATAACAGCATTTTAATCCAGGTATTCAACAATTTGATGTACTTACCTCATGTTCCTTTGAGGAAACATCTTTCGGCTTCATTGTAGTTGACAGTTGTGTCTATCACAAATTCAGTGATAAACCCTTCTATTATCCGATCCAAGCAATGATCTACGACCTGTGAAATCTTATCTTCAGACGCCTCTAGCCTATGTACTAACTCTGGAGTCCACATTATCGACTGATCAAGCTTACACCTCCCTGTGCTGTCCACTAGCCTCGCGATCCACTCATACAGTTCAAATGAGAAGGACATGAAGAATATCTCTTGGATTTCTATGTATATGTATCGATCCAGCCACCTCTTTTCAGATATCTGCAGGGTTTTGTTTTCCTATACCATGAACTCATGAAGCTTCTAGTCCAACCACTCGTCGATATCTTTTTTCATAGGGTTCCAGTGTTCCGACATCAGACATCCCTTGGGTAGATCTCGGTCCTGGCAACGGAACCATTTGTTGGCTTATTGGGCTCTAACCCAGGTTCGGAAGAGTTTTAGCCAAACAAATCCCATACTACCAGCCCTTTCAGCAATAATCTGCGGAGCGCAAACTGAAGTCTCACCCGAGGCAGTATGGGAGGGTACTGGAACTAGGTTTCCACACCCATGGATGTCTTGTTGAGATCTGGAGAGGTCGCAACCCAACCTATGCACTTATGCTATTCAGCGCAGTAGTCTGGTCTTCGTGAAGATCCGAAAAAAGGGTGTCTTAGATCCTTAGTCTTATTACAACTATTATAGATCTTATTTAGTCTTTAAGGTCTTTAAGCGAACATTTAACAGTTAAACCCAGAGTGCGCAATCATAAATCTTAAATATATTCATAAAAACCATAACATAAGCATGAACATTCAGATCTGCGATCAGATACACAATACTTCAGAAACACTTATCTTTATTAATCTTCTATTTAGTACAATCTAGTTTCCACACTATGCACACAGCTGCAGGGTTCCGCGCACACAACTGCGGACTCTACTAGGCCTCTGCAGACACAGCTGTAGAGCCTAGTCTAACCACTACCACCCACGACTTGGACTTATAGACTTAGAGCACTCTTGCTTTCACAAACCCATACACTTTAAATCTTTGACAAAGCTACCATCAAGAACTACCCTCTAAACCTAGATCCTTGCTCTATTTATACATTTCCATGGTCCATGGACCATGGGCAAGCCAACACATTCTAGATTAATCTATAATATTTTAGGGCGAACTACCCTTGAACTCAACCCATTAAAATTCATGCTCAGCACACTTCGCGGAACCTTTACCATACTTTTACCAAAAATTACAGGCTTTGAGCCCCAAAACCATTACGTGGGGGGTCTGCTTCCTAACACCTGCATCCGAAATGATCACGTGTCATGGTAGACTAGGAGGTTTTGGATATTATGTCATCTCGTCATGAGTGACTACAGGTATAGGTACACCAACAAACATGCCAAGACGACGAATGGGATGAACAAAGGGAGCACATGCAGAAGGACAGGTTCACCAACGGACGAACGAATGGTGCATGTGAGGAGATGTGCTCTCGAACAGATGATTTTGCAAAGATATATTCATGGATGGATGAACGAGCAAACATGCAAGATGTTCTCACAAACGGATGAATGAAATAACATGCACCTTCCACGAACAGATGAGCCTATCAAGCCTTCCAACATGCAAACAAGGAGCAACATGCCTAAGTATCATCAAGCGAACCAAAGGCCATCGAAGACTCCACACACTTTTCCATGCGGTGGTGAAGCTGTGATACACCATGAAGACATCCATCACCTAGCAACACCGTAGCTTGACATGCACTCCAGCAACAGCACGAATGTACCAACATTGTCATGTCGAGTCATGTCATGAGTCAAGTCACCCACATATCCACTATAGGACAAGTTTTCAATCAATGTAATGTAATGTGGAAGTCCAAGAGACCCACTTATTGTACAAAGAGTCATGTAAAGTCAAAAATTCATGGAAATCAAACAATCATGAGAGTAGTCAAACAACCACAAGGTCATTTTTCACCCTTGGCTATAAATACCCCCTCATTTGTACATGCAAAGGACCTTTTTTTCTCACCTCAACTCCTCCCACATAGCCAAGAGAGTCTGTAATCTTTCCTTTGAGGAGTAAGTAGTGGCTCCAATGCCTCTCACATGGGGTTAGTGATGTATGGTGTAGCGACATGTCTTGGAACTTTCGCTTAATTCAGAAGACTGCTACGAGGCCAACACGTTTTCACACATGTATTGTAAATGTTGTAAGACTAATCTTTAACACTTGTGATGCATGTTTCTTTAACCCGTGTTCTACATTTGAACTATTTCACTTGTTGTGATGCATAATCTATTAATGGGAATGTGTTGTATATGTTGTTAACATTGTCTCGCCCATGTAGACTACTCTCTCAGACATCAGACAGACCTTTCACATGGAACTTGTTGTAAACTATCTTTGCACTCATGTGGACTAATCCATTGAGTGTTATATGTGTTATCTTCCCTTGTGTGTTGTGACTATCGCATCCGTGTGGACTACTCCATTAGAAGCTGTGTATGTCCTATTGTGTTGTGTGTTCCTAGCAGTGTTTGGACTACTCCCAATTGACCTATAACTCACTCTCACCCTCTCCGTCGACAGTGAAAGAATGATTGACACAAGTGACACTTACACTCACCAGGCATGCGAACCTCACTTCTCAAAGACAAATAAAACCACTATGTTGTGTTGACAAGCAAGAGTTGAGGCAAATCCTTAACATAATGGCAACCAGGCCATCATACCGGATGGGACTCCCACACCAAACGGTGTGAGGTCTAGTTGGGACTTCATATTGGGGTGATCCCATGATGTTGGCGGATCTAACACGGTCAACACCATCTCTACACACAATCCCACAAATGTTGATACCATATATCTATATTCTTGGATCAATCACGAAAAACATGATTTTTAGAGAGCTTTATGCAACACTGATTATCACAGTCGATCACAATTGGATCCATCATCTCACAAAAAAATCCAACAAGTATATTTCTCATCCAATTCACCTCACATGTTGCTTCACTGGCAGCCATGTATTCTACTTCTGCTAAGCTAAGTGCCATAGATATTTGCTTCCTCCTGTACCAATAAACCATTGCGGACCCAACATTGAAAATTCCACCTGATGTACTCTTTCGTTCTGATGGAATCCCCACACAATCTGCATCATTGCGGCCACATAGCTTCACTCCCTCTATCCATCTATACCATAGTCCAAACTGGGTAGTGCCTCTGAGGTACTGTAGAACATACTTAGATACCTTCCAAAATAATTTGGTTGGCCTAACCATAGCTTGGCTCAGTTGGTTGACTGCATAGCACATATCTAGCCATGTTTTCACAAGATACGTTAGTGAACCCACCAACTGTTGATAAATAGTAGCATCCAGTTCCTCACCTGAAGTGCCATCCTCTTTCCTACAATTCGTCGCTAGAGGTGTCTCCATGGGTTTTCAATTGTCCATGCAAAACCTCTTAAGCACCTCATTGGCATACCTTCCCTGAGAGACAAATAGTTCCCCATCACCTTTCCATACTTCCAATCCAAGGAAGTAGTGCATGAGACCCATGTCCTTCATTTTAAACTCTCTTTCAAGGTCCTCCTTGTAATAAATGATCAGTTTCTCATCACCAGTTAAAATCAAATCATCAACATATAAGATAGTAATCAACAATTTACCTTCTACCAAGATATGATAGAGGTTTGCATCCACTTCACTTTTGGTGAATCCCAAACTAGTGAGACAACTATTGATATTGGTGTACCAAGCATGGGGTGCTTGCCTAAGACCGTACAATGGTCGCTTGAGTCTACACACATGACACTCTCAATCAAAAGTCTCAATGCCTTTTGGTTGCTCGATATACACCTCCTCCTCAATAACTCCATTGAGGAATGTTGTTTTTACATCCATATGGTGGATCTTCCACCCCATCTATGCAACTAGAGCAAGAATTGATCTAATGGATGAGTACCTTGCAACAGGTTCAAAGGTCTCCTCATAGTCAATCCAATCAAGTTGAGAGTACCCCTTGGCCACAAATTTAGCCTTGTAATTTTCTATGCTTCCATTTGCTACATGCTTTACCTTGAATATATATCTCTAACCCACAACTAATTTGTCTGTTGGTCCTTGGACCACTTCCAAAATACTTTTCTTTACAATGGATTCATATTCCTCCACCATTTCATCAAACCATACAAGTTTCTCTAATTCTTCCTCGAAAGAGGATGGCTTAGTTTCTACAAACTTAGTCATTAGAGCCATGTAGCCAATGTATTGATCTGGTGACCTTCTTTTCTTGTGTTGATTTGAAGGTGCACCCACATTCTCCCTCTCATCTTGCACAAGTCTCTCAGCTTCCCTGGTCCTTTTCCTTCCTTCTCTACATGGGTCTGCTTGATTGGTTGTCTCCACTCTCTTCTCCTCAATTTTTGGTTGCTCTAAAACTTCCTGAGGCTCCTCCTTTCGAGCTAAAATCTCCTCTTATTGTGGTATATGAAGCTCCCTCTCAATAGAGCATCGCATGACTTTATCCTAATCAAATTTTACATCCCTTCAAAAAAAATTCATTATGAGGGATGGAAAGTACACACGGTAGTTGTGGGGAGTTTCTATGTAACCCACAAATATCCCCAATTATGTTGTTGACTCTGGATTTTTCCTTGATTCTTTGGAGACATGCCAGTAAACAAAGGCTCCAAAATTCCTAAAGTGAGACACGTTCGGCTTTCTCCCCGAGAAAGAATCCTCTAGTGTAATCATGCTGAAAATTCGATGAGGACTCTGGTTCTACGAATAGACAGTTGTGTTGCATGCCTCATCCCAAAGATACAAACGTATGCCTTGGCCATGCAACATCACCCTCATTGCTCCCATAATGCTATGGTTATTTCTCTCAACCACCACATTCTGATGTTGGTTGTGGGGTGTTGTCAAATTTTGTCGAATGCCTTCTTTTGCACGATTTTTTTTAAATTCTTTTGGGGATATTCTTATGCTAAGGAATTCAATGATATATGTGAAGTAGTAATCAACCATGCCTGCTATGAATAAATGTGTGCTTTTCAAATTGTCATAAATATTTGTTTCATTTTCCCCTGTCAATATGTGCAACAAATGATCCAGCCCTATACTAAGTATTCCTAGTTTTACAACTACCTCAAAATCATATTCTTTAAAGAGAAACATGTTATTTTCTGTATCATTAGAGGTTTTGTAGTCTCAGAAATTTGTGGGGAGCCTAAAACAAATAAGATCTCCAAAACCCAGAATTATCTAGAAACTCACATTGATCGATAGGGAATTAATCTAGGCCCTTTATTAAGTTCTAATCTTGGTTGTTGGTGCTCCAACATAGGATTATAAGAGGAAGTTGATGGGTATATGGAGGAATACTAGGATGAATCAAACAACAATTGTAGGATATGGCTTCAGGTTGACGCAGGGTCTGCACATACTTAGTTGGACGACTTGATTTTCATAGGTAGTCTAATGCTAGAATTGTGAGGACCAAGGGTAATTTCCCTCAGATTATTTTTTTCTAGTATTTTCTCTGCGCGATTTCCAATTTACAACATCCATATTATACTTAGATAATTTCACTATAGCATAATAATAAAACCCTCAGTTGTTGCACTGGTTCTCCCAAGTTGGTTTTTTTCCAGGGAAATTTGTCCAAAAATAATTGTGTCATGTTTTTATGTGTGTGTGCTATATTTTCTCAATTTCCAGCACTATATTTATTTTCTCAATTTGTTTGTGAAGATCACAATATGAATTATTTGATATTTGTCATAGCAGATAAATTGTTAAATAAATTAACAATAGGGAAAATAATTTCCAGTTGTTGTGATAGATGAAATTTTCACACAACAACCATCTGCCTATGATGCCCAAAAAATTGACTTATTTACTAGGTGTATTCACACAGAATGATCAATATGCATCTTTAAGTGTGACCTAAGTAGGTAGTGTATAAAATTTTGTAGTTCATATACCATTTCTAATCCTTCTCATTTTCTACTGGTATAGTTTTGTTTAGTAGTTGATAAATTCCTACTAGAAAATGTAATGGATTGATCTATGTCCCTTTCTCTTGGTTGAGCTAAAACTATGCCCAAAGCTATGAAAGATACATCCACATGAACACGAAACTCCTTCCCTCAGTATGGAAAAACCCAAATCAACAAAGTATCCAAATTCTCCTTTAAGGTATCCAAAGCTTGCTGACACACTTCATCCCATCAAAACTTAGTGTCCTTTTTCAACAATATTTCTAAGGGGGATGTAATGAACACATATCCCCTTATGTATTTCCTATATAGCCTAGAGTTATGAGCAATTGTCACATTGAGTTAACATGACGTAAATCTACTATCACAACATTTTTTGCAAGATCAACCAAAAAACCTTCCTTGCACACTACATGACCCCAGAAAATACCAAATGGAATGTAAAAGATACATTACTTCAAGTTTAATGAAATATGTAATTGTCTACATCTATCAAGTATCAAGCACAAAACTTCAACATGCCTCTTTAAAAGACCAAATATTGTCCAATTGTCCAAATATACCACTAGAAACTTATGAATAAAATCTTTGAATGTTTCTACCACAACTATGGAGAATAGTTTAGGTGTGTTCTTTAGACCAAAAGGCATGACAATATATTGGAAGGATCCCCATTTCATCACAAAGGTGGTATTATGTTTGTATTCCAACGTAATCTTGATTTAATGATAGCCTAAGAATCCATTAGGAAATGAGTAAGCCTCCTACCCACTTACATTCTCCAGTCTGTAAATGGGGTGGGTAATGGGTCATACACACAAGCATCATTCAACTTCCTCAAGCACACAAATCCTGATTTCCTCTGTGTTCTTTTCCAAAAATACCATTGGGGTTATCCATTTTGATTCTTCCATTGATTCAATGATCCCAACTTCCAACATCCTATCAAGCTCTTTCTTCAATTTTCCCTTATATACTAGATTCAACCTGTATGGTATGTTTTTCACTAGCTTGGTACTTGGTTTTAGGGGGATTTTCATCTCCAACAGTCCCCTTCATCTCTAAAAATGTGGTTGGAAACAAATCCTAATATTAACACAGTAAGTTGATAATTTTTCATAATATTTCTTAATCCCAATAATCCCTAATAATTGCGAGCTTAGGATATTTTGTTCGGTTACAATATTCACCTTCCACATTATAATATGGTTTGCATAGTCTATATATTCAAGATCTGGACCTATTACTTCCACTTTTGTTCCTAGTACTTGTAAGTTCCTTAAGTCATCTTCTTCTTCACCTTATTTTGTGACATTGCATCATTCCATGAATTTTTTAATAGTCGGAGAATGTTTGTTCATGAAACATAAGGGTATTGGTGTATGTGTAGTTTGGCCCTCAGGCACAAAGATATTTTATTTGAAAATCTACAAAGCTATATCAAATGAAGAATCGTTTGATTCAAAGTAGAATGTTACCTTAAAATCTTGAGTCATTTCTCTTCAAACTATTGTTCCTCTACGCACTTCTAGTTCTATATACTAGTTTCTAAGGATAATATCCAATGTTTGTATAAACAAATGCATCTATTCCTCCTTGGGTATATTATTCTTGTTCCATATTGTGACACAACCATTGAGATCAGTGGTAGGGAAACTTAGCCCAATATACCTTGCCTTAATGTCTCAAACATCCAGTCTAAACCTAATCTGTAGCAAATGTCTACATGTCTGCTAATTTTTGATCTTATTTTTATGTAGGGCCCACCAACATGCATGAATTTCTTTCAATGCTACATCTAAGGCTTGCAATATTAATTGTCTAGGTATATACAACTCAAATTATTTCAGAAAGGAATACACATATTATACTCCATCAAACTTTGGGGGATTGTGTACCTCTATCCCAATCCATCATATTGTATGGGTAATATGTGTGCACCTCCTAGTGGATACTTCATGCAATATTTGCTACCAATTCTCAAGTTCTTCGTCTAAATCTGAAGAGAAAGAATTATTTTTGCACCAACTTAACACACCATATTCAATTAGATTAACATATTCATCCCTTTAACTAGTCATGTTGTAAATTTTGTCAAGGTCTTTAGCGTTGAATTCTTATTTTATAGGATCCACATAACAACCTCTTTTCATTGGATCTAATGAAATAGTAACCCTTGAATCTCCTTATTCAAAGATAATTTTCCTCTTCTTCAATTTGATCATGACCTGATTATCAAAATCCTAGTCAATTCCTAGTAAACCAAAATATGGGTTGGTATCATCCACAATATCTATGACTTACAGATCAGTGATGCTTCTAAATCCATCAATTTTTACCTCTACCCTTATCAACCTACCAATAGGAAAACTACTATATTGGTTTGCTAGTCTCAGCTGGATGGTTGACAAAGTCAATTTTGGTTTCCCCATCATCTCCCATGTCTTTTTAGGAAGGTGTTGTGGAGAATAAAAACCCCCATTTTTATTTATACCATAATAAAAAATAGGGACCCTTTAAATTTCTAGACTTATATTTCCGTTAGCCTTTCTTATAAAAACTCATAAAGCCCTTTAATTTTAGTTTGATTAATATACTTACTATTAATTTTGTCTTAGGAAATTATTTATATATATTTTTAAAAATTCAATATACAAGAAATCACTTAGTTATTTCTTGTAGACTAGAACCGCCACAGTCGAGCACTATTTCAAATAAAAACAAATTTTCACACATTTAATTTTGTTGGACCAAGTTCTCTCTGCTTAACATGTTTCTTGGCAGGCCTTCCCTAGAGATTTCACAAACTCCACATGCTCATACTTCTAGGGATCACTTCGTAGAGTGACAAAGTCATACAACATGGTATATTCAAGCCCTCTTTTACACTTTTATTTTATCTAAGTTTCTCTCTTTACGCTTTTTTATTTATCACCATTCCACGTCACCCCATCCCTCTTTCCCAAGAGTTTACATACATTTGTCCATATTGAAAATCTAGGACAACTCATTTGTGGCCCCACTCGTGCTTTCTACTTAGCTTCATTATTAGACATTGAATCTTCCCCTTTCCACATACTCCCACTCCATGTCATCCCGCTCCTTTTTGATGCACTTACCCTTTTCTCCTTTTTATAGAAATATTTGGGAACTTTGACCCCAATCTTATATGTCGATAAACTAGGGATCATAAGCCCTAAATGAGTTGTTTCATACCCTAAAGAACATGGTCATCTGATTACATCATTCCCCAAAAGTTCCACCTGAAAAACCATCCAGAAATTGCCTAAACTGAACCATACTGAGTGGTACACTAGCCAGGTGTGATGCATATTGAGTGGTACACTGCTCAGGTGCGATGCATACTGATTAGGACTTCTATAGGCTGCGATGGGTGAGGATGGACAAATGTCTGAGACAGTTTGCTAAGTGGAGGCTCATGGAATCTTCTAGAAACTTCTCCTATGCACTTGCCACTCTGAATTCACCCAAAGATGAGTAAGAGATCTAAACTTAAGTTATGTCTTCTCTTGTGGAACCAAATGTAACAAGTGGAATGACACTAATCAAAACCCAGAGATGACTCACACCCTTGCACACATCTATAAATGGATCCCTCATCTAAGAGATCCAAAGGCTGGAATGTTGTGAATTGCAAGTAAGTGTTGATAGTTTGTAATTGAGGAAAGAGCATTGTATTGTTGGTGTGATCTTGCTATTTCATGAGGTGAAGAGGTCTTGATGCTGGGAGGATGATGCTGGATCAAACAACTGGGTTGTAATTCTCCCTTCTATTTAATAAAGTTCTTCAAGTTTTCTTCCATATAATTGTGCACTTGTGAATGTTATTATTTGTGAATTCCATTGTATGTTCATTATATATCTGATTTTGTAATGCTTATGTTATAATAGATCAAGATGCTTTGATGGTTCTCTACTACTGTGTTTATAGAGGTACTCTCCAAGCGGGATAAGTACGGAGAGGAGTTGCAAGGTCTGTCAAGGGGGAGAAAGATCAAGCAAAGGATTAAGTGGAAGATCCAGGTTGGTCCTATTGCCTTTCTCTTATCTATTATATATAGAAGAAATCATGAATTTCTTTAAACTGTTGTTTCTAGGGTAGCTGCCAAACCTAGAGGGCTAGTCACTCGAAAAGACACTAGTTTTCCCATAAACAAATTGGCAACTCCTCTGGGGACCGAATAGATGTTTGTTTGTTGTTATTGTTTGTTTTATAAACTATAGACAGAGCCTGAAGTCAACCAGGTAGCCTTTGAACTGCTCTTGCTCTGCAGTTGCATAGCAGATGAATGATGCTTTAGTCAATCTTTGGTTTAGTTTATGAATTAAACATTTGACTTACAAGAATTCTAGATGCCCTTTTGGTAGCTCAATAACCTCTCAATATCATTCCTCTGTACTTTACTCTTTACTATCCATCATAGCTGAGCTTAACTCACTGAAAACAGCTACACATCTGAGCCAAAACCCACTTCAGTTGTGCTCCCTAGCCCATCACACTGTCTGTCTCTGTGAACCAGTATGAATCACACCTCCCTAATCTGTAAAGTGCGATGCATCCCTATTTTTGTGAAGCCCAGGTGCAATGAATGACTGAACCTATTTCCTTTCTAGAAATTGGGGGTTTTTTGTCCTTGTTTTCAATTTTGTTTAGTTGTTTTGCTGCTTATGAACAATGCCTCCTTACTGAAGCCTGCTTACATCACATAGATCAAAATGATAGTGAAAGAGGGGCACCACGCCTCAACAAACCCGTCAAAAAGTAAATGTCCTCAACTATCAATGGAATAGATTTACCTCTAATTTGGAATACCTGGTCAATTGGATCCCAAGCATCAAGAAAATACTGCAACAAACTGATCTGTTGCCTCATGCTGGATATGCGGAAGAACTTCAGCAAGCCACAGTTTCGTAATGTAGCAACTGTGCCCTGGTCATGTAAAGCAATCATGTCCTCCTCTTCATGTTCTCGTTCACACCATGTAACGACCATCTTGATCCAACAAATGTTTGAAATGAAGACAAAAGATGAGTTAGGATCCAAATTTGAGCAAAAATAGGAAAAATTTTGATGAAAAATCACTGTGTAAAGTTGCCTTTCTACGCCCATCACACCTTGCCTTTGAGCAAGGTGGGATGCATACTAACTGGCTTGTTGGCAGCTCAGTATGAATCACACCTTTTGATACAGGCTAGGTGCGATGATTGGGGAACGAGATCTTTGAACCCCAGGGGCCTAGAAAAGTGGAAAAACTAGCTCAGAATCAAGAAAAGATGGAATGAAAATGAAGAGCTTAGGGTTAGCTCCTACCTGGTCCTGACGGTGCGAAGAATAGTCCACTGGATCTCTCGAAATCAATTGGTGAAATTTGAGGGGGAAAACCACTCCAGAGCTCCAAAATCCCAAATTTGAAATGAAATGATGAAAGTGAAAGGTAAAACTACTTTTTTTATTTACTATTCACGCACTTCAAGTAAAATGTTAGTTTTACTTCATTTTTCCTACATATATGTGTATTTCTAATCAATTTGATGGAGTGATTGAGCAGGGTAAATGACCGTTGAAAGAAAATCATGTGATAAACAGTGAATTGAACATCTTTGACCACTTATTCAAGCATATCTTTCTGTTTTAAGCTTGTAAAAAAATGAAATTGAAAATTGAGCATAGTTCCCCCCATGGTTCAAGCTCATTAAAAAATGGACCCACCTTCAGTACATACCCTTTGTGATTTTCGTTCTATTAGCCTTTTGAACCTTGGTTGTGTACCTCCCATCACCTCCATTCTTCTGGCCGATCATACGCTTCCACTTGGTTGTTTACCATTTTGAGGAACACCTGCGATGAGTGGTCTTGTTAGCCAACCTCTTCCTAGAAATCACCATTTTTGAGAAGTTCCAAGCTTACCTGGAACTAGTTGCTACCCTAAACACCACTCGTTCCTAAAAAATGAGCCTTATTTAAACCCTTTTTAGACTTGTTAAATATGAAAAGATTTCTGAGCAATTGGCCTTTCCATCTCGTTAAAGTGATTGGAAGTGCCATCCCTCCTATATATTTTAATCCTTTTCATACTTGAGGGATTATCTCAAGAAAAAGTTCGAGCGCTTGTCTTTTTTGGCTCATTAAAGTGATCGAAAATTCATCCATTTTGTATTATTTTAATCTTTTTCGGACCTAAGGGATTATTCTACGAAAAATAACATCTGGAGTTTCCTTTTCGTCCCTTTTCAAACTCTCTAAACATGAAAAGGACCAAGTTATCCTTATCATTAAAATTGTTAAAACAATAGTGACAAACTTGTCCACCCAGACAAGAACAAGTTTCACTGTCGCTAGACTCGTTAAAACATAGAAACAGGTTTGCCCGAAGGGAAAATTATAGAACAAGCATATTTTATCCTCCTCAAGCTTGACAAAAATAAAGAGGTACTAGTCAGTAATGACTGGGGAAAAAGGGAAGAAAACTTGAAAACTTTATGGTAGTAGGTCGCTCTTGAACATGACACTTTCACTTCGTCTCCGTGATCGAGTTGGGTTGGGTTATTCCGTTCACCAGTCGTCTCATCATTGGTCTTTCACACCATCCATCTTTTGGGGTTAATGCTACCAATTCATCTCAGTGTCGTCGATATGTTCAAGAGAAGTCATTCAATTGAGAATTCACCATCTAGTTGATGTCTCATCCACTGCAATACCTTCAACCTTCATTTTTCATGACCGCCATTCCTGAACCTTGTGTCATCAGATCGTTTTCACCTCCAGAAAGTCATTCGCTTTGTTTCGTGTCATAGATGTGGGATACAACAAGGCCCTCCCACAATGAGTCACTTCCTGTCGACATCAGATCATTATCCAAGAAGTTGACTTAGAAACAACCCTTTCAGTGCTTTGAAGCTTGCATGCCTCAGTGGCAAGCTTGTCACTTCTGGAAACAGGTTGACATCAATGGCCTTCGACCGAAAGATTTTGCGTGGTGTTCAACATCGGATCCTATATCCACACCACGTGAATTGTACTGTAGTACCTTGAGGGTCATCATCATTATCGATGATTCCTCTCGCGTCTTTTAACAGCTCACATTATTGGCTGGTAATTAGACAATGTCTTTCCATGTTCGACTTCAGAACATCTTTTTACATGGATCGACTTGTACATCAGGCAAAGATTGAATGATTTTGAAGACCCCAGATCTAGCTTCATCCATCCAGGCTGTGATATATTCATGGATATAAAAGCATCAAATGTACAAAGGCGCTACACAGATGGTCATCCTAACCAAGGATGATGACTCTACATCTGAAGAATCACCAGTCTGCATCTGCCGACGACTATCTGATCTACGTACATGTAATGAATTTATAAAGCTGAGCATGGGAATGCCCACCTCAGCTAGATCATGAAAATTATATTATGACGATGTATTGCATTGTATCTTATACAGATCACCTTCCAGTTTCGAAGCCTCAGATCCTCATGATAAAACATTTCACCCGAAATCAAGATTTACGACTTCATGCTTTAGGGAGCAACTGTTATAGACATATTTGGGCACTTCAACCCCAATCTTATATGTCGATAAACTAGGTATCATAAGCCGTAAAATAGTTGTTTCATACCCTAAAAGAACATGGTCATATGATTACATCATTCCCCAAAAATTCCACCTGAAAAACCATAAGGAAATGGCCTAAACTGAACCATACTGAGTGGTACACTGGCCAAGTGCGATGCATACTGAGTGGTACACTACTTAGGTGCAATGCATACTAATTAGGCCTTCTATAGGGTGCGATGGGTGAGGATGGACAAATGTCTGAGACAGTTTGCTAAGTGAAGGCTCATGGAATCTTCTAGAAACTTCTCCTATGACACTTGCCTCTCTGAATTTTCCCAAAGATGAGTAAGAGATCTAAACTTCATGTTGTGAAGGTAAATCCCCTCTACGGATAGAGGTGATCCCTACTAGCCCAAATGGGGTCTAGCAACAATCAAACAACGCTAACACGTAGGTTCCTAATTGCAAATCAAAGATCGATGATGAGGGCCTACCTAGATTCCAACGCTAATATTTGTAGAAGAGTCGTCGCTCCTGTTCCTTTGCTCTGGCTGGTCAAAATCCCCATGATCTTCGTGAACAGACACCTGCACATGCAAAGAACGACACAAATACAAGCATAAAATCCAATAGATGCAACTATATATCAGTCAAAAAGGATATAACTCAATCATCATTAAAAAGACAATAAGAGTGGAACCATAATGATAGTCGTTTATTATTGATAAACAACAAAGAAGAATACAACCATAGTTCTGACATCAAATCCTCCTTTGGCTGGGTGATCAGCAGCACATGCCTTGCAAAGCTTGTTGGGAATGGGGAACAAGCCTCTCTCTCCTTGGTTACTTGCATAAGAATCTCCTCACTTTAGATTTAGCCTCATGGGAATGAATAAGGCTCCTTGTAGCATGAACTTGGCAATTCTCAGACTTTGGGGCTTAGAATTTGGAACTTGGAGACTCTATCACCCATCACTAGCCACCATCTTGTCAAAGGCAAAAGGAAAAGCTTTTATAGATGGAGGGGAAGGAGATAAGATCAACCACAACATCCATGGGATTGGCTTTATCACTAAGAAAATTCCATGAGAGGTGGAGAACTACTTCCCTTCTATGGAGATTCGAAGCCAAACTGACCCAACTCAATATAGATTCCGTTCATGAGTGGGTTAGGAAGAACCTTCGCAAGTTGGTTTGTTAAAAACTTTACCCAACTGGGTTGGCGTGAGTGCGACTCTGAAACAGAGCGCCAATTGGCGCGCCCTCTTTGGAGGATTTCCCCTATTGGCGCGAGTGATACACAGTGGACCCGCGCCAATGGAAAAAGGGCTATTTTTATGGGTATTTTGCAGAAGGTGTCTTCATCGCATACGAAGTACATACTCAAGGGGATACAATGCAAGTGTTTTCAGGTTATGTCACTTCTCACAGGTCCCGGAATAAGTCCTCCAATGTGCGGGAGAAGGGGTAACAGGGACGGTGACAAATTACTGTGTAACAGATGCCCCCTAAAGCATGAAGCCCGAGAGAGAGAGGGGTGAAATGCTTTACAAGAACATGGCCAACTGAAAACACTGCCGCCAGAGAACCTGCATGAATAAGTACAACTGATATCTCAAGTACATGATGTATGTGGTATGGGCGCAGCCATCCATAGTAGAGTATAAAATCTAGATCCAAGGTATGGGCGCAGCCATCCAGTAAGGATCGATAAGTAGACTCAGGTATGGTCGCAGCCATCCAGTGAATGAGTCATGTAATGATCATAATAATCCACAAAATTGCAACCTGGATCTCAACAGACAAAATCCAGGGTCTTGCGCTCCATCTCGACCCGAACAAAGTACAAGTTCAAGCATGCGAATATGGGAGTCGAAGTCGAACATGCAAGAACATCGTCTGATTACCAGTCAATGATGAAAACTGTTAATAGACGCGAGAGGTACCACCAATAATGACAATGGTCCTCAAGGTACTATAGGTACAATCTATGGCGTGCGAATCAGTGAGCTGGCGTCGAACACCCGCAGAATCATTCAATCGGAGGCCAATGATGAAAACCTCACGTCGAACATGAAGAACCTGCCATTGAGGCATGTAGGCTCCAAGGCACCTGAAAGGAGTCTCTAGGTCAGCTTCCTGGATAATGAGCTGAAGTCGACAGGAAGTGACCTTGATCGAAGGTGGGCCATAGTGTTTCCCACATCATCGACACGAGACAGAGGACGATAAGGTTGTTTTGAATCAGGATTATGTGAGTTATCAGAGGGAGGTTGGTATTTCGCAGAGGTCAACTTCTCTTGAACATATTGGCGGCACGACAGTGAACTTGGAACTATTTGACATCAAATGATCAGAGGTCATGGTGACAGGGCAATGAGCAGATGAGAGGTCAAACAGGATAACCCAAACCCACAGAGGCAAGTGTAAAAACAAGATGAGATGTCCCCACCCAGACACGAATGCAGACAAGTGCCATGTTCAAGAGCGACATACTGCCGACATGACAATAATTGTGGTTCCATTTTCCCCACCATCTCTGGCGAGTACCCCGGTTATTTTTTTGGTGACAAGCTTGATGGGGATAGCATATGCTTGAAAAGGCGTCATTTCGACGGAAACCGATGTCATTAAGTTTTAACGAGTCTGACAAAGGAAAAACTCGGCATCTTTTCATGTTTAGAGAGTTTGAAAAGACAGCGGAAAAGGAAACTCCGGGGGGGTCCTTTTTCGTAAAGTTGTGTCTCTCGAGCCCGAAAAAGTATAAAACAATGCTCGAAAGAACCGCCCGATCATTATGATCGAGGAGTACTTTTCACGAGTAGCGATTTCGACCTGAAAAAGTAAAAAAACGATCGAAACCATGTCGCTTCGTGACCGTTAACGAACCCGAAACGACAAGGGTTCGACGATCTTTTCATTTTTACACGGTCGGAAAAGAGTTTAAAGACGACCGCCTCTCATTTACGTTTAACGAGTCGAGAGGAATAACCCGGCATTCTTTTCACGTTTAGGGAGTCAAAAAAGAGCAAAAAAGGTGACTCCAGGGTAACTTTCCGTGTATTTACCGAGTCCGAAAAAGTACAACTCGTTTCGTCACCTAAGCCGCACAAACATGTGTCATTGCACAAAAACCCAACGTAAAATCCATTTTCCACACAAATATATATTAAAATATTCGTAAAATGACTTTTAAAACTATTTGAGGGTCAAAAAGTTATAAAATGGGTGAAAATAGTAAAACAAGAAATTACTTTTCACTTTTACCTTTGGAGAGCGAAATTAGGGATTTTGGTGTGCGATCTTCGAGTGTTGATTGCGACAGATCCAGTTGATCATTCAGAGCGCCGTCAATGTCAGGTAAGAGGCCTCCCCCTTTGCTCCATTTTTATCTGTTTCAATTTTGTTTTAAACTGCTTTTTCATCCTTTATGAGAGGACTTTAAAAAATGAGGGTTGCGCCCATTGGTGCGGGTTCTGGGCACGGACCCGTGCCAATGGGGCAACTTTCCCAAAGGGCACGCGCCCATTGGCGTGACTATTTTAGAAATAGTCGCGCCAACGGCCGCGCGGGTTTCTAGCTCAAATTTTAATGTTTTCAAGCAATTTTGACTGCATTTCTTAATTTTTCCAAGGATCTAATTCAGTGTTTGAACCTTGTGAACGCAGAGAAACGATCAAAATGGAAATCCAGTGGAAGGAAAGGGAACATGACCGGGTAGATGAATTGGCCATAGCAGATGAGGGTTGCATGGAAGCTCTCAGAGCTTACGGGCTCAAGAAATTTTTCCTAGTGTCCTATTTACGAGCTCAGCCAGAGCTCTTGTAGTACTTGATTAGCTTATGGGACGAACAGGAATAGGTGTTCCGAATACGGGACCAAACATTGGAATTAGATGTATCCAATGTCTACTTCCTTACTGGATTGTCGCGACGAGGGCCGGTGCCCCAATTGACTAGTAGCAGGCCATCTGGAGAAAACATGGAAGAGGTAAAGGCCCGAGTTTGCCCAACTGCACAATATGGGTCGGGCAACGCCAAAGTGGATATCCCCACTGTTGAGGACCTGACACTCAGAGCTGTACTATTCACTATTACACGAGCTGCGGGGGCACAGGCGCCCCACGAAGCTATGAAGAACCACCTGATCTTGGCGACCGAGTGCCTTAGTCTGACGATCTTCAATTGGGCGTCAGCTGTGACGACCAATATGAAGAGGCAACTAACGAAGGCCAAGCGCGGCAAGCTGCAGCAGTTCGGGTACGGATCCATCTTGGTGGCGTTCTTCTTGGAACGTGTGCCACTCTTCCAGGGCCAAGGGGCCCTTGTTCCTGACCTGGGACCTCGAGAGCCGAGGCTGGCTCGTTGGGCAGCACTGATGCCGAGAGGGGGAGGTGGTCAGCAGATGTCATTTAGACCCGAGTTTTTTGTGTGGCTTCGCCGCCAGTTGATCGTGGTGGAGGACTGGCCGTATGCAGGGATAGACTTCATCGGTGACCCTGACCTCCCACTGCCAGAGGGGGAGGACTGGGACGAGGAGATAGGTATGACCTCTTTTTGATTTTGTGTTTTATGGTTTTTTTTTTGTTAATACATGTTCGTTCTAACAACAGTTATTTGTGTATGCAGATGTTGGCCCAGCACGCCCAGATGGCATGTCTCCTATTGCGCGGAGAAACCAGCCTGTAAACCAGCCTACAGCTGAGCTTCAGCTAGAGGGTGTCGAGGGAGGAGAGTTGATCCAGAACCTCGAGGGGCTAGCCTGGGGGATTCCAAACTATACCCGGCTGGTAGATGTCCCACCGGTGTACCAGAGATATACAGTGGGAGTGCCCACTCGCATCCACCGTCTCTTGAAATGCCTAGTGCGTGCGGTGACGTGTTATCATGAGCACCACAGGGATTAGACATCTAGGGTTTATTTTCATGCATATTTTTTGAGAGACATGTCGTCTCTGGATGTACTAAGACAAACATGTATATTTTTTGAGCTATGTGATGCACGCTGTGTAAAACATTTCGACACACACACACACACACACACACACACACACAGATATATATATATATATATATATATATGCCTATTTTGGATGGATCTTTTACATGTGATGATGTTTCTATATGCTATGCAAATGTCTAACACAAATGTAATCTAATGTATCAGTTGCATAACAAACGACCCAATGCGAAATGTATTTAATCACATATTTTATTTTTATGCAAGCTTAAAAGCACACACATGCAAACTATGCTTGAAAACAAGGGAAACAGACATGCCCCCTAGCATGATGTCTCAATTCGAGGTACATGCCCCCCAAGCTTTAGTCCATTGAAAATGGAGTGAAGGTTGACAATATTGTGATCACACTCGAATTGCACAAGCTCAGGTTTCATTATTTTAACGAGGTTGACACACTTAAAGAACTATCCTCGTGACACCTAGTTTCATTTGTTAAGGAGCTTGACACAGGATAAGAACTATGCTCCACCAAACCCAGTTTCATTTTTTAAGGAGTTTGACATAGGAAAGTGAACTATGCCCCGAACGAACTTCATCATAATGAACAGGAAGTTGTCACTTCCAAGAATGGCACTCCCGGTGGAAGGACAACATCTTGGAAGTTAGGACCCAATGCCCACAGGATATTATGCACGACGGCATCATCATGGGATACAGGCACGGGGTAGGTAGCCATGTAGTTGACCTGCGGTGGGGCAGACACAACCGGTGGGTAAAAACCAGGAGGGGGTGGCAGCTGCGCAGGAGGCACCGGGGGACTAAACAACGATAATTGATCTATAGTCACAATTCTTCCGTCGTGTGGAAAACAAACCACACGGAAAAGTGAAGAGACAAGGGTCCCCATGGCATAAACATATTCATGGCCAAGGAGAAGACTGAAATCTAAAGCACCTTGGACAACCAGCACATCCATATAGACGGTTTTGCCTCCCAAAGTAATAGGAAATTTTGGGAGGACCCCTAGAGGTTGACAGGTTCCCCCGTCAAATGCTAACAGATTCTGTGCGACTGACCCAAGCTGCGGGGAACCTAAAGCTTGCCAAGTAGTGGATGGCATAAGACTGACCGACGCACTTTCATCCAAAACAGTGCCAGGTACTGCCTTATCATAGGCAAATACTGTAATCTAGAAAGGCACATGGGATGGAAGGCGGAAAGCAGTCAGGTGACTCCACTCGAAGGAGATGGCCAAACTACTTGGTGGGGGAATCGTATGATTACCCCCATTCTCTATAGGAACCGTAGAAGGACTTTCGGGAGCAGCTGAGACAGTAGAGTCATTTCTGGACTCAGGGGAATCTGAGGAGATGAGAAGAACATGGGCATGATGCTCTTCTGAAACAGAGTGATCGGCGGGTGGTGAGCTCGAATCGACACTCTTTTCGACCAATGGCTGGTCTGGAACAGGCTTGGCACAGCCTGGTTTAGGAAGAGGAGCCTGGACAAGAGAGGAATCTTGGTCGATCTCTTTGTCAACAGGGGAATGATCTGCGGCTACAGAGAGATGTTGATAGCCAACAGGTATTTGGGGTGAGGGAGCTGTAATACTTTCCAATACAATGGAGGCTTTATCCATGAGCGGACAAAGGTGAAGGGGATGATTGCCTTCACAAAGTCTACAGGGGATTCGAATATTCCCTTTTCCCTTACCATTTCCAGCTGATAGGGTAGCATCGTCGTGAGTTGCAGAGGATAATTAGGGGCGGGCCGGATCGCGAGACCATACTTCTAAGACCCTGGGAATGCCAGGACAATCGCGAAGAAGATGGTCCCCCTTGCATAATCTACAAGGGAATTTGACCTTCCACGAAGGGGCAGAAGGTGGCTCGATGGGAGGTGTACTCGAGGCAGTAGTTGCACTTTTAGCCTCTCCCTTAGGAGACTTCTTCTTCTTCTTCTTAGCCACCTTGTTACTCAAATCTAGACTTTCACCAGGCGAAGTAGAAGATGAGGACATAGAGACAGGCGAAGAAGGGGAGAGGTCCACCTTAGAATCAACATGATGTTGTTCAGGTGGAGGAACTGATTGACCAACAGTTGATACAGTAGGGACCAGAGAGGTTGAGAACAACCAAACAGGCAACCCAACAGTTAACCCAGGAAGGGACAATGTTGCCATGTAAGGAGCGCCAACATTTCCAAAAGGAGGGAAATGACCAGGACTCCCATCAGACGGGATGCCTGGGTTGGTAAACTCCGGGAAAGTTGCCATCACAAACGAGGAGAAACCCTACGCGAACTAATGCAAACAAGATCTAACCGGGTAGATGTGAATCGTGGTCGAATAAATTTTAAGACGCAAGGACATAACTTGACCTTTTCATTTTTTGAGAGTCGAGAAAAGGACAAAAATATGACTCTAGTCGCCTTTGAGTGTTTAATGAGCCCGAAGTGACAAGTGCTCAGATGGACGTTTTCTTTTAGAGAGCCCGAAAAGGAACGAAAGTGACTACTCTGGAGAGCTAGGAAAAAAGGTTTACCAACACAAATCCGTAAAATTGCATATACACCTTGGCAATCATATGAAAACCAAGGACTTCCCGTACGGCAGTCAATCTTCCCGAATGCTGTGTTCGGTGCATTACGGCTTGTAAGGCGGTAGACACGGCTTCCTATGGATAAAGGATGATAACCTAGTGGGGTCTCCCCATATACTCGACGGTACGTGGGAGCTCAAATCTGTGCTAGACCACTATTGCATCACAGAAGGAGGAATCACCCAACCTTAAGTGAAACAAAAGTGACTAGGTTTAACGACGCCAGAGCACGTCTCTAGCCTAGACCTCTAAACAGTGAGCGTTATGTTCCAATGCATTTTTTAGTTCATTCAGTTCATTTTAAGGTTAATCTTGTATTAGGTTTCGATTTTCAGGCCTTACCGTATGAAATCTCTCAAAATTGCCTAAATGCAAACTATATGCCAAAATATGTCATTCCATTCGATGAATGCTAGTTACGAGAGGGTTTGAGGGCTTTCACGCAAACAAAATGATCACAAAACAACAAATAGCTTCCCTAATGCAACTAATGGAAATTCACAAACTTTTCTTTAAGATCACTAATCACCAATCAAAATGAGAAGTTCTAATTCTCATTAACTAATACAAGGCAAAAGAGATTTTTTCTTTTGTTGATGGCAAAGTGCATTAAACAAAATTTGAGAAATGACAACAAACAAATTCTATTCATTCAACACATTCAGTCCCCTAAAACTCCAAAGAACCAGAAAGATCCCAAAGACACCAATGAGCCGTGTAATCTAGGCTCAAAGTGAGACGAAGTGAAATTCAAGCAAAGACAAAGCAAGTCAACCAAATATCGCAACAAAACGATTCACAATCACCAAACAAGTGCAAGGGAGTAATCAAAGAATTGACTGGACCACTAGAAGATCAAAACACCTGAGGAAGGCTCAACACACAAAGCCACTAGATGCCCTAGGGCTAGAAATGTGAAATCGATGGAAAAAAGCAAACACCCAAAGGGTAACGATCAAAGCCAGTCAAATCACACTCCAACACACTCAAGTAGTCTAAAAAAGGTACCTAGAACAAAAACCAAGCTCAGAGGGCTCACAGCCAAGAAAACTTCAAAATTTCCCAGGCTTGGCGCAACTGTCAGGCCGAAAAGGCGCCTTTCTGGTATTGGCGCGAGTTGTCAATGTGCAACATGCGCCAACTGGCGCGACTGTAATGCTATAAAACAGCGCCAGCCGAGTTTGCTATGGAAAAATAAAAACAAACGAGCCAAAGCTAAGTCAATAGTACCCAGGTACACCAAGGGGCAAGAAGCAATACAGGAATTCAACCCAGAAAGCTAAACAAGTAGGAGAACCCAAAAAACAACCAAGAAATAATGCAAATTCCAAGTCGTTCAGCTTGTAAACCAAACTGGAGATGGATTGAAGTGGCGTTGATCTACTTTGCTAATGCAGAGCAATAGCGTTTCGAAGGCTATCTGGCCATACTTCAGACTCCGTCCAAAGTTTACAAATCAAACAACAAGACAAAACAAACAACAAGGCAAAAAGCCAACTCCCCAGCAGAGTCGCCAAATTTCTGTGAAGGTAAATCCCCTCTGCGGACAGAGGCGATCCCTACTAGCCTAAATGGCGTCTAGCAACAATCAACAACGCTAACACGCAGGTTCCTAATTGCAAATCAAATACCGATGATGAGGGCCTACATGGATTCCAACGCTAATATTTGTAGAAGAGTCGTCGCTCCCGTTCCTTTGCTCCGGCTGGTCACAATCCCCACGATCTTCGTGAACAGACACCTGCACATGCAAAGAACGACACAAATACAAGCATAAAATCCAATAGATGCAACTATATATCAGTCAGAAAGGATATAACTCAATCATCATTAAAAAGACAATAAGAGTGGAACCATAATGATAGTCGTCTATTATTGATAAACAACAAAGAATAATACAACCATAGTTCTGACGTCAAATCCTCCTTTGGCTGGGTGATCAGCAGCACATGCCTTGCAAAGCTTGTTGGGAATGGGGAACAAGCCTCTCTCTCCTTGGTTACTTGGATAAGAATCTCCTCACTTTAGATTTAGCCTCATGGGAATGAATAAGGCTCCTTGTAGCATGAACTTGGCAATTCTCAGACTTTGGGGCTTAGAATTTGGAACTTGGAGACTCTATCACCCATCACTAGCCACCAGCTTGTCAAAGGCAAAAGGAAAAGCTTTTATAGATGGAGGGGAAGGAGATAAGATCAACCACAACATCCATGGGATTGGCTTTATCACTAAGAAAATTCCATGAGAGGTGGAGAACTACTTCCCTTCTATGGAGATTCGAAGCCAAACTGACCCAACTCAATATAGATTCCGTTCATGAGTGGGTTAGGAAGAACCTTCGCAAGTTGGTTTGTTAAAAACTTTACCCAACTGGGTTGGCGCAAGTGTGACTCTGAAACAGAGCGCCAACTGGCACGCCCTCTTTGGAGGATTTCCCCTATTGGCGCGAGTGATACACAATGGACTCGCGCCAATGGAAAAAGGGATATTTTTATGGGTATTTTGCAGAAAGTGTCTTCAGGGCACACAAAGTACATACTCAAGGGGATTCAATGCAAGTGTTTCCAGGTTATGTCACTTCTCACAGGTCCCGGAATAAGTCCTCCAATGTGCGGGAGAAGGGGTAACAGGGACGGTGACAAACTACTGTGTAACACTTCAGTTATCTCTTCTCTTGTGGAACCAAATGTAACAAGTGGAATGACACTAATCAAAACCCAGAGATGACTCAGACCCTTGCACACATATATAAATGGATCCCTCATCTAAGAGATCCAGAGGCTGGAATGCTGTGAATTGCAAGTAAGTGCTGATAGTTGTAATTGAGGAAAGAGCTTTGTATTGTTGGTGTGATCTTGCTATTTCATGAGGTGAAGAGGATTTGATGCTGGATCAGACAACTGGGTTGTAATTCTCCCTTCTATTTAATAGTGTTCTTCAAGTTTTCTTCCATATAATTGTGCACTTGTGAATGTTATTATTTGTGAATGCCATTGTATTTTCATTATATATCTGATTCTGTAATGCTTATTTTATAATAGATCAAGATGCTTTGACGGTTCTCTGTTACTGTGTTTATATAGGTATTATCCAAGCGGGATAAGTATAGAGAGGAGTTGCAAGCTCTGTCAAGGGGGAGAAAGATCAAGCAAAGGATTAAGCGGAAGATCCAGGTTGGTCCTATTGCCTTTCTCTTATCTATTATATATAGAAGAAATCGTGAATTGCTTTAAACTTTTTTTTCTAGAGTAGCTGCCAAACCTAGAGGGCTAGTCACTCGAAAAGACACTAGTTTTACCAGAAACACTCCTTTCTACATTCCTCTTTTGGAATGACTTATCTCATCCAAATAGCGGTAATATAACTTCTCATTTGAACATGCGAATTCACTTTCCACATCATCCTAATGTCCAATCATCTTGGTGATCCCACAAGCAAGCTTCCTTTGTTCCTTCCAAACTCTAGCATGTGGTATGATATAAGCAACCATGGTATCTTCTAACTCATTCTCCCTTCAAGTTAGAACATGCCACTTTTCATGCTTGAGAATCTGTCATTGCAACATGGAAAATTGAAATACACACCCACAATAATTACTCTGTACTTACCACCTTTTTGGTTAATTTCTCCTGCAAGCTCAAGTATTCAACCGTCAAATGAACACAAGACCTCATTCTCCTCCCAAACAGTCACCTCTTCTAGAAGTTTATCAACATTGGAAATTGCCTTCTAGCTCCTCATCTGTAGTTGTTCTCCAAAGTTAAACATTTTATTTTAATTGTAACTAATAGTTACTGTTTTCCAGTTTGTTTTTCTTTAGTTAAGAGAATATCAAAATTTTAATTTCTCTCTCTTTTGTTTTGAAAAACCTATTTAAGGGACTCTCATGCTCAAGCTTAGGGGTTTTGGAATTTTTCAAGAAAATCTTTGTTACACATTTGTACTCTGCCATTTCTATAATATAAGCTCTAAACCACTTGTTGATTCCATATCTATGAGAATTGAATTAGAATTGGTACTTTTATCAACTTTTATTTCATTCAATTTATAATTGGAATCTCATCTTATATTTTATTGCTTATGATTATGATTAATTGATCGAGATATTGTCATTTTTGATATATTGCTATATGTTTACCATAAGTATAAGATGCACAAAATTATATGTGATCATTTTATGAAATTAATTGAAATAATTAATCTCATATTGTTTTAATTAACTATATACCTTGGAAATATATATCTTTAGGTATATATTATCTTTGTTTTTCACATATAAATACCAACACCCGAATTAGTATTATTTATTATAATTTAAGTTATATTTATATTCATTGTTTTCATTAGGCATTACCAATCCATTCCAATTCCTTCCTTATATCTTTCACACCTTCCAAGTCTCCATACACTAGAGCAATTTTTGTATGGGTAATTGGACCCAATTTAAAGCCAGTCAAAACCACCAACCCAAATGGAAAAGAGTCTAACTTGGGGCTCTGATTGGGTGGTATCCCAAATGCTGATGAGGATAATTTTGGTCATCATCATTTCTGGCTCTAGAAGGAGGGCCACCAGACTATGAATGACAAAAATATCTCATCAAAAAAATGCAAGCCATTCAAAGAGTTCATATTCGCCCTTGACCTCTCGTCTAACTTCTATATCTTCTTCATGATCAACCCCCATGACCGGAAGTTGCAGATCCTTCTCACACACTTCCTAGTATTGTTTGAAGATCTTCCACAGAGCCTTCAGTCAATACACCCTTGCCTCAAGATCCACCTATCTCTTCTGAAATCTAAACCATTATCCAAAAGATTGAAGGATTATCAATTTCGGGAGAACAACCTCTAGTTTCTGAAGCCTCTGAACTACGTGTTACCTACTCACTGAAGAGTTTTTGCATTTTGATAAGAGCTCAAAGTGAGAAACTAGGAGTGAAACCTTTTCCTCTAGACACTCACAGAAGAAAGAAACTTGTCACAGGTTCTAATTCAACAGCTAGTGAAACCATAACTCCTATTTCACCTACACATTCATCCACTATCACTTCAACCATTGCTCTACCATTATAGACCCTTCCCCTCTCAACCTCATATACTTTCCCTTCTTCTATTGAACCTATAATATCTTCAATTGTTACTAGTAAAACAGGTCCATCATCGCCCGCTACCACTACATTTACTTCTATGACTGGTACAACCTATGCCACTACCAAAATGACACAAATACCATGGAAGACCCCAGGGGCTCTCAAAATCCAAGCTCCATTACATCCTCTTCCTAAAAATCCTTAAATATGGTTACCAAAATTTAATCTTAATAATGGCCTTCCTCTTGAAGAACATATTCATAATTTTATGTTGGTTATTAATCAAAATGATGTTGTTGAAGAATATGTAGTTTGTAGATTAATTCCATACACTTTTGAAGGAAAAGGTGTGTCCTAGTACTTATCTCTAACTGTTAACTCCATTGCTAATTGTGATACTTTAATATTTCTAATTAAATTTGGTGATCATAAGGATCCAACCTCTTTAATAATTGAACTATCAAAAATAAAGATGGGTCCGTATGAGAGTCAAAATATTTTAATTCACCATTTAATAAAACTTTGAATAAGATCCTAGATACATCTAAACTAGGATAATATGTAAAAGTTGGTTAGTATATCGGTGCTCTTCCTTCCTCAATGGTCATGATTGTAGATAGAGAAGGAAAGACAATTCTTGTATATAATATGAAAGAAGCATTAAGTGTTGATAATTGAATGATTTCTCTTGCTAAGAAATCTCTTGTTGAAGAGAAGAAACATGCTAAAAGGGTTACATTTAAAGACAGAGAAGAAGAAATAGAGTGTCAAATATGCATTCAATGTGGAAGGACTACAAAAGGTGATAAAAACTTTGTCAAATGAGGTAGTATATCTTAAGCAACATGTCACAAAGGAATATTCTGCGAGAATATCTTTTATACCTTCCAGGAGGACATAGAAAACTTCCCCCTCCAGCTCAAATTTCTATTGCAGAAGAAGAAGAAGAATAAGAAGAAGAGGAGGAGGAGGAACTAGAACAAAATGAAGAGAAGAAGAATAATAGGAAGTAATAGATGGAAATTCATCTTGGGGTTTTATCAGTTCTCTTTAAGAAGATGAAGAAGAATAAGCTCTTCTTATTACTACTAGTACACATACTTCTAATCAATGTCCTACTGTTGGGCCATGAATACGACCACTTTTTAAACACTTATTTCATCCATTTTTACTCTTCTTTATTAGGTCATTTATTATAATTTATTATATAAATCCATTTTATAATGATTTATGCTCTTATGGATGAATATTATTTATTTTCCTTTATTTCTAATAAATTGATGATTATGCATGATTTTATCAATGATAGTTTTAATAAATTAGTTGCAACATTATTCACCATTTTTAGCCTCCATTACAATTTCCAGATTGAAGATTTGATCATTAAATATTCCAATTCAGAAATTTGCTGGAATAAGAAGTGACAATTTTGCGGTTGAGATTCTCGGCAAATGAAGAAGCATTTGGAAAATCCGGAACATGGGTTTTGTCCAGAATCGACAAAATTAGCTTTTGTAAAAAATAGTTTGCCCAAATTCGGCTTGTATTGAGAGAAACGCAAGATTCTTTGAGCACGATTCTCTCAGATTTACTGTGTGGCCGTTTTCCAAATCTCAGCTGCAAAGCCAAATTCGCCTTGCTCTTGTTGAAAGATGGATGGAAATATATCTTCTTGTTGATCAATTGGTTAGAAACAATCCAATATTGTTATGAGAGATCATATTTACTATTTGATTTCTCCTCTTTATGATTATAAAAGGAGAGTATGTATTATGTATTGAGGAAAGGAATAGCTGAGAGAATGTAGAATTATGATTTGAGAATTAGAGATTCAGAATTAAGGATTCATGATTCATGATAGGATAGGAGGAAAAAGGGAGTGTTGCATGTTTTAATTCTCAAGGCTTTTGCTATTGTAATGCCAACCAAGTTTAATGATTAACATATGATTTGGGAGTTGTTGTTCATTTGCCTTATATGAAGTAGCCCAGCAACATCCACTAGCGGCTAAGGGCCCAGCCTCTGGTGGATTAAGTTGTTGTTGTATTATATATTTACGATTTCTACAGTGTGATGGTTTGATTTAATTCTTATTTCTTTGAATTGCATTGATTTACAGTTTCATGTTTTTACAGCGTGCTGTTATAGTATTTTATGAAATTGTTTTATTGCACAAGTTGACATTGAATCGCGTGGTTGTTCTTTTCCATCATAAAAGAGATTATTATCCTTGTCAACATATATTGTTATGCTATTCATTTCAAATGTAAAGCTTCGCTATTCATTTCAGACTTTGATATTCATTGCAGATTGTTGGTTATTTGATTCCATTAATTAGAGTTTGCTGTTCAGATTTATTAAATAGGATTCATTGTATAATTCCTTTAATTACAGTTTGCTACCTATTTATTTTTCTATTCATTTCTGATTAATTGCAAATAGTTTGCTTTTAAAGAGTTTTCATAATTTACTTTCAATAACAGCTTTAGTTCAATTTCTATTTTCTTTTAATTTCTTTAAAGCAGGACTGTCAACTGTAGAGAACATTGGTTATTGCTTCCTCGTTCCTAGATTGATTGTCTTGTTCCAATTTGATTTCAATTGCATCAATCTCTAGAGGAATGAGTTATTGCTATTGTATCCTCGATTGATGGTTGTTTGAGTGAATGATTTAGTTCAGAACATTTCAGTTTCTTGCTATTCCAATTAGATTTTGTTTCCAACATTCATTTACTTTTGGATTTTGAACACTATACTGCAAAACATTACTCTTGAGTAAATATTCGCCTCAGAATGAGTACATTCTTGAAATAAAAAGTCGTCTCTGGGTTGACAATTAATGTGAAGATAATTAGGAGTTGAAAAGACACCCTTTTATCGCTCAACATTTTGGCGCCGTTGTCGAGGAGAGTGTAGCCATTTCTAAAGAGTAGTGTGCATCTGATGAGTGCCTGTTAGGAAAGAATTGGGTATTAAAAACGGAAGGTAAGAACCTACGTATAGGAGCATGTAAAAGCCCTGCTCCCCCACCTGCTTTGCAACAGAATTGTTAAAGAACTTAGGGTAAATGTTTGAATTTCTGTGTGGATGACCAAAAAATTAAAAAAAAATTAGAAATTTTGAAAAACGAAACTCATGATTTCACTCAAGTGGTGATGTAAGCACCACCCATTTCACTAACCAATTGACAGGAACATTTGAAGAAGGAACCTCAAATAAATACATGAAGAAATCGCTCACATTTCTACTTTTGAATTTCCTATCAAAGATCTAGGAGGAGTGACACAAATGCACATAATTCCCCCATCTTCTCTACCAAATTTTCATGGTTTGGCAAGTGAAGATCTAGATACATTCTTATTTGAGTTCGAAATACTTTGTAGAGGATATGATTATTACACTAACGATCAAAGATTGAAAGTGTTTCCTCTTACTCTAAAAGGAGCAGCTCTCCGATAGTTCATGAGCCTAGGTGGGAACTGCATCCAAACATGGGAGGACATGAAGAACATATTCTTGAAGAAGTGCCAAGACTATTGCAAATCCAATGGAGATATTTTCGATATGATACAAGGGGAAGATGAAAGCTTGGAGGACTATGTAGATTAACTTCAATACAACCTTCAAAAATCAAAATATAAGCATTTGGAAAAGGAGATCTTGATAGGAAAAGGTGATGATTTTCAGTTGTCATATGATGATGTTTGTGAATTGTGCATTAGGTATTCAAGAGGAATCTCCAAGGTTGGTAAGAATTCTAGAGATGTTTGTTCTTTCTTTTCCAAATCTACTACAAGAATAGGAGACATAAGAGCTGAAATCAATGTTTTATTTGAAAAAATTTAAGTTGATTTTATTAGCTTTCTAAATGCAAAATTGGATGTTTTGCAGGTTCATAAAATCAAGAATTCGATGAAGTGTTTTTCACTCATGACCGAAAGGAGCATACCATAGATGGTTGTTCTTCCTTATCTAACTTGGAAGTGGCATATCAAAGAGATGGGGAAGCTGTAACAAGGTCAATAGGTATGGTTCAAAACACTTCCTCTTCATTCTCTTACTTGCATAATCCATTATGGAATATTAATGTGTTAGGGCAGCCATGTCAATTTCAATATAACCACCAATCTTGTCTACAAGTTTGGCATGGTTCACCTTATGATTGCATGACTATTCTCCCTCATCTTGTAACACAAACACATTCTCCATATTTTTCACCAGCTCTTCCACAACATCCTTCTTGCATATCAAATTCATCCACTCAACCCAACCAACCACATCATCACATTGCTCCATTCCTTACACATTTTCCTGCTCAACTAATTCCACACCCTCACCATAATAAACCAGTACAACATGCTTACAATGTTGAACTGCAAAATTTATCCACCTTTCCCACCCATTCTATCTCACATGCGCCATTAGAGAAAACTTCCAATGAGATTCAAAATGTTTCAAATTCAAAAATTGTAGAAGCTATGGAAGAAAATGGCGTTTCTTTTAGTATGCATCAACAAGTCCTTTTAAAAGATCAAGAACTTCATGATATGATGGCTATGGGAAATCAAGAAAGTAAAGGATATATTGAAGATTGGTTTCACTCTATCACTTGTTTGCAACATTGCTCCATACTTCAACAATTTTTGACTCCATCTTTTCAAGGGAAGTTGGCTTCTCATACCCTAATATTCATTAATATGCATTTTTCAAATTTGGGTATGTGCATACATGAAGTCTTAGTTCGAAAATGGCTCCACTGGAAGTACTCATATACGTAGTCATATTCATTTTTCAATCAAAGTAGGTTGGTGTAAAAAAAATAAAAAAAAATAAAAAAAAATATAAGGACATAAATAAATGCATTTTGTTTTTTATGTAAAACTAGTTGTTTTTTTTGTTGCAACACGCTGTCGAAATAAACATCGCTGATAATTTTTTTTGTCTCATTTGTGTATGTAGATGAATTATAATGGAAATAATAGCTCTACAAACATTCATATTCACTTTTATCACTAATTTGAAAAAATGCTTGAATATCATATTTTTTTGGCTTGCGGGCTTGATGAAATTTTTGAAAAAATAGTCGAGACAGTCATATTTTGAGGGACCAAATGGAAATATTTTTAAAATCTGTTTTTATCTTAAGTAGCCCTTGATGTATACTTTCCAACCCAATTTTAATCACTCAATTTGGATTTGAAACGAAAAGGTTAGAACCAAAACATTGACAGAGTGTCTGGCGGGCAGCTCAGGAACAGAGTTGGGATAGTCGGTTTTTGGAGGCCTAAATGAATGAATTTTTAAAACCTGTTTCTATGGTAGATTCCCCTATAAATATAGTTTACAAAGCAATTAGAATCACTCATTTTAGATATCGTATGGGGAAGTTATGATCAAAATACTGACCGTCTATCATAAATCAGCACTCTTAAAACTCTGTTTTTTCGGCTGTTCCTTAGAGTGTTTGACCTATCAATTATTCTTGTCTTCAAAACCTGTTTCTATTGAAGATAAATAAATGAATTTACTTTCATTTCCAATTTGAATCATTCGAATCCGACATCAAACGAAGGATCTATGCTTAAAACATTCACTGTTGTTCTAAGTGGGGTAATCGAAAATGACTCTGTTATGCAGATTGTTCTAAATAAAATTAACATATCATATCATTGAATTTTTAAAACTTGTTTCTATTGGAGATATACCTTTTAACCTCTCATCTAGCTTTGGAATCACTCAATTTGGACGAAAAACAAAGAAGTTGTGATTGAAACATTGCAGGTTAGCATGATTGGACACTGCTTTCCCGCAAGTGACAAATAAATTTTACTTTGTTATTTTCTCAATGGATTTGTTATACAGAGTAACTACTTGTTGTTTTTTTGCATAATTCTTGGATTAGGGGAATCCGATCACCTCTCCTTCTCCATGATTTAATGTTTTATTGCAGGTAGACACTCGTTTTTTGCAGATGCTAGGAGAAAAAGAAGGTCAATTTATGGACGAGTGACTCTTGAAATAAATTTTAATGAAACAATAGAATTTCATCCAACTCATTACCCAACGGATTCATAATAGAAGAAATGAAGAATTGATTTCCATTTGAAGATTCATGTCTTGTCACTGCTGCTAAAACATTTTTCAAATAGATCACTTTTTTTACATAACATCATAGCTGTTGTAACTTAATTTATTTATTTACATACTATTTTTAAATAAAATGTTGACTCTTTTCTGATTTCTCTTATATTTTTTGTTTCAGGTGTTGCTTCCTTCAAACTGTAACCCATCCTCAGCATCAATACAGTGAACAGCTAATTCATTTTTTGCGTGCTTGCATTTTATGATTGTGCATTTTGCTGTTCCTTTTCAAAAGAACAACACTTCTGCACTTTCACATTGTTGTTCATTTTTTAAAGGAACAACACTTCTGCACTTTCACATTGTTGTTCCTTTTTAAAGGAACAACACTTCTGCATTTTCACGTTTTTGCTATTCCTTATAAAAGGAATAGCACTTCTGCACTTTCACGTTTTGTTGTTCATTTCCGAATGGAACAACACTTCTGCACTTTCACGTTTTGCTATTCCTTTCTGAAAGGAACAACACTTCTACACTTTCACGTTTTTGCTGTTCCTTTCTGAAAGGAACAACACTTCTACACTTTCACGTTTTTGCTATTCCTTTTTAAAAGGAACAACACTTCTGCACTTTCACGTTTTGCTGTTCCTTTCCGAAGGAACAACACTTTGCTGTTCCTTTCCAAATAGAAGAACACTTCTGCACTTTCACGTTTTTCTGTTCCTTTCCGAATGGAATAACACTTCTGCACTTTCACGTTTTGTTGTTCCTTTCCGAATGGAACAACACTTATGCACTTTCACATTTTTGTTGTTCATTTCCGAAGGAACAACACTTTCACATTTTTGTTGTTCCTTTTCAAAGGAACAACATTTTCACATTTTTTTGTTCCTTTTAAGGAACAACACTTTTTCACATGCATTTTTTTCGTTGTTCCCTACAAGGAACAACACCATTTTGTGTGTACTTTTTCTTTTTAGTGTGCATTTCCTTTGCTATTCCCTACAAAGAACAACACTTTTTTTGAGTGTTTTTGTTGTTCCTTCAAAGAAACAACACTTTGGGAGTATTTTCAAAAGCAACCCTTCCTTTCTCTTGTGGGATTATTCCTAGTTCATCTCAATCACATTTTACTGATTCCCTTTCATGCATGAAGTACACTACTTTTATGAGGAAAAGAATTATGGATTCTTTTGAAGCGAGTTAATATCATTTACGTTATAATCTTTAACAGGATAACTCCTTGATGATAGATTCTTTTCAAAATGACACAATTCTTTATATACTACTTTACTGCATTGTTTTCTGCTGTACATGCTACTGATTGATCATCTTAATACCATGTTGGTTCCACCCTTCCTGATTATAATCTTCTCTGTCTGTAATAAATTAGATTATAGGTATATTTTTTCTATTGACATGTTCAACTTCTTCCACCATCCCTACTCTTAAGGAGTACTGAGCCTCCCTCTTTTTATCATAAAAATGTGTAATAACAACAAAATTTTGTTTGCAGATGGAGGATAGGGGGTCTCATTACGAGCCAGCCTACCATGTTCATAAGGCTGTAACAAAGTGACATTCCCATTATGGCCACCACACCAGGGTTATGATCCATTGGATAGTCAAATTATCCTTAGAATAGGAGGTCTCATCACGAGCCAGCCTGATCACTTTTGCTACATCCCAGTGAATGGAAGTGTGGTTATCTGGTTACCACACTAGCACACTGATCTCTTCTGTAGAACAACACTGGAACTCTCCATTTATAAATTGAGGATCTTGGCTCATACGAGTTAAAAAGCAACCCTGCCGAGGCTATGGACGCCTGCTGGCAGTAGAGGCTCTGCTTATGGTATTGAAGTTATATCTTATCATCAATTATTACTATAATACCCTTTTCTTATTTTTTCTTTTTATCAGAGAAATTATTTCCTTAATTTTTTCCCTATTTTGAACCTTTACGCATGAGAAATTGTTTTCAGATCAATCACATCATTTTCAGCTAGAATACCGTCAGTAAAGCATCTTTTTAGCATATTGTTGTTCTTTTTCTTTTTTGCATCACTTATCATCAATCCAAAGCGTCCTATCTCTTATTCATAACTATCTTTACACACTCTGCTCTCATTATAACCATAACTCTCGCTGTCCTATCATTGATATGTGTACTCTGCTTCATTCACTGTCGTATTGTTCATTCATTTGCCTTGCCGTCAACATAACACCTTTCATAGGCTTTATGGTCATGGAATCCCTTTTCCAATTGGAGGGGGGAATGTATGCATTATGGGATAGCATGCGATATAATTACTACACTCTGCCATAACTTGTTGATTTGACAAAATATTAGTATTGCATGTATACAAAAGTTTTCCTGATTGAAATTTTTGCATGCATCTTATATGTTGCTATTCAAAACTAACACTGTGGATTCAAGAACATTGTATGCAAAATAGTGATTTGTTTACAGAAGAACAACAAGTATGGGGGGGAACTCTATTCGCAACATGACCACACTATTGCAACTAACAGAAGAGGCTCGAGCAACTCGCAAACGTGAACAACTGTTCAGACATGATGTGCTTGCCTGGATTCCACCTTTTGCATCACTTTCAGCACCAACTCTGTCTACATCAGCTTCAACAAATGTCAGTCCATATATGTCATTCTGGAGGTAAAACTTGAGGTAAATAGCATAATTTTTTGATTTATTACAAATTTAGGAGAATTTCATAAAAATCCATTTTGAGCATTATTTATCATCCTTCATTTCACATCTTTACCACTTCCCATTTTTCAGCGGCATATCATCTTTCAGTTTGGGGGAGTGTTGCTTTCATTCATTTCTTTCTTATGACCATGTCATTAATATTATTTATCATCCATTGCTATTCTTATTCATTCTCAACACCTCCCTTATTCCATGTTGTCTTACACCAAGCATAGAATTCAACAGATGGTAGCAACCACCTCAAATTTTTTTTCTAGCATTGCATGAGGGCATGCTAATTCTTCAAAGAGGGGGAGGAATTGCTACGCATGATGGATGTTTTCTACTTTCTTTCTCATTTAAGGCATACAATTTCATTTTTATATAGTGCAGAAATTGATTTCCATAATATTTTTAAAACTATGAACTCAATTCTTGTGATTTTTGGAAAACACAGACGTATCATTAAAATATACAAACCCAGACAATTTCAAGTTATATTGGTTCATAAAATTTCGGAAATCATGCACTATCACCTACAGCCATTTTGTTTATATCTCATGATCCGTGCATCAAAACGATCTAATTTTTGGATCATAGAAGCATTAATATAGTAGAAATCTTCTTGCCAAATTTCAGCAAAAGCTGGTTTGTAGTTTTTGGGAAAATAGTTAATGAAGGTTGTTGTCACTTATATCATATTTTGCTGCAACTTCATATATACATATAGTTGAATGTCAATGTAAAAATTGTTACGCCTTCATCAAGATTGCTAAAAGTGAATATTCATTAATTTCATGCACTAGGATAAACAAATTTTTTATTGCTTGGTTAACACATGGGTTTTGTCTTTGGGTTGCATGAGGACATGCAATATATTCAGTGTGGGGGTATGTTGGGCCATGAATACGACCACTTTTTAAACACTTATTTCATCCATTTTTACTCTTCTTTATCAGGTCATTTATTATAATTTATTATATAAATCCATTTTATAATGATTTATGCTCTTATGGATGAATATTATTTATTTTCCTTTATTTCTAATAAATTGATGATTATGCATGATTTTATCAATGATAGTTTTAATAAATTGGTTGCAACATTATTCACCATTTTTAGCCTCCAATACAATTTCCAAATTGAAGATTTGATCATTAAATATTCCAATTCAGAAATTCGCTGGAATAAGAAGTGACAGTTTTGCGGTTGAGATTCTGGGTAAATGAAGAAGAATTTGGAAAATACAGAACATGGGTTTTGTCCAGAACGGACCAAATTAACTTTGAAAAGAATGGTTTTCTCAAATTCGGCTTGTATTGAGAGAACGCAGGATTATTTGAGCACGATTCTCTCATATTTGCTGTGTGGCTGTTTTCCAAATCTCAGCTGCAAAGCCAAATTCGCCTTGCTCTTGTTGAAAGATGGATGAAAATATATATTATTGTTGATCAATTGGTTAGAAACAATCCAATATTTTTATGAGAGATCATATTTACTATTTTATTTCTCCTCTTTATGATTATAAAAGGAGAGTATGTATTATGTATTGAGGAGAGGAATGGCTGAGAGAATGTAGAATTATGATTTGAGAATTAGAGATTCAGAATTAAGGATTCATGATTCATGATAGGATAGGAGGAAAAAGGGAGTGTTGCATGTTGTAATTCTCAAGGCTTTTGCTATTGTAATGCCAACCAAGTTTAATGATTAATATATGATTTGGGAGTTGTTGTTCATTCACCTTATATGAAGTAGCCCAGCAGCATCCGCTGGCGGCTAAGGGCCCAGCCTCTGGTGGATTAAGCTGTTGTTGTATTATATCTTTACGATTTCTGCCGTGTGATGGTTTGATTTAATTCTTATTTCTTTGAATTGCATTGCTTTACAGTTTCATGTTTTTACAGCGTGCTGTTATAGTATTTTATGAAATTGTTTTATTGCACAAGTTGACATTAAATCGTGTAGCTGTTCTTTTCCATCATAACAGAGATTATTATCCTTGTCAACATATATTGTTATGTTGTTCATTTCAAATGTAAAGCTTCGTTGTTCATTTCAGACTTTGATATTCATTGTAGATTGTTGGTTATTCGATTCCATTAATTAGAGTTTGTTGTTCAGATTTATTAAATAGGATTTGTTGTTTAATTCCTTTAATTACAGTTTGCTACCTATTTACTTTGTTTTTCATTTCTAATTAATTGCAAAGAGTTTTCATAATTTACTTTCAATAACAGCTTTAGTTCAATTTCTATTTCATTTTAATTGCTTTAAAGCAGGACTGTCAACTGTATAGAACATTGGTTATTGCTTCCTCGTTCCCAGATTGATTGTCTTGTTCCAGTTTGATTTCAATTGCATCAATCTCTAGAGGAATGAGTTATTGCTATTGTATCCTCGATTGATGGTTGTTTGAGTGAATGATTTAGTTCAGAACATTTCAGTTTCTTGCTGTTCCAATTAGATTTTGTTTCCAACATTCATTTAATTTTAGATTTTGAACACTATATTGCAAAACATTACTCTTGAGTAAATAGCCGCCTCAGAGCCCCAAGGGATAGCTCAAATGGTCGAGTTCCCGTTGCTAAAGCACTTTCCCAGTTTGGGAGGTCACGGGGTCAAATCTCCTCGACGCCCTCGGGGTTAGGCCTGTTAAGATTGGCCGACGGGCGGATCCCTTTGGGTGGATCTGCCCCGATATTTTCCCGTGGATGTAGTGGCCACTCAGTGACCGTGAACCACAGCTTAAAAAAAAAATAGCCGCCTCAAACTGAGTACAATCTTGAAATAAAAAGTCGTCCCTGGGTTGACAATTAATGTGAAGATAATTAGGAGTTAAAAAGACACCTTTTTATCGCTCAACACCTACCAAAAATCCTTCTTTCTCAAATAAGAGTACCCTTGCAATTTTCTATGTTCCAATAAAGAATAATCCTACACCAACTCCTCTCTCCCCACCTCTTGTCATTAAAAGTGCCACTTCAGATAAGTCTTCTCCTAAACCTCTTGTAATTTTTGATAGCAAAGAATATAATATCATAGGATATATGAAGGAAACAAACGCTAATATTTTACTTTATGAGGTTAATAAGCTTAAACAACAGCGAAAAATTCTATTACATGCTTTAAATTCCACTTCAAAATCTCCTCTAATAACTATTGTTGTAACTAGTAAGACTACAGATACCAAAACCAACTCAAAGCCTTCTTCATATTTTGACAAAATGAAACAAGCAGATCCAATTCTTATAGGTGATAGATATAACTCTCATACCCCACATTTTCTATTGATTTTATAAATATTTAATAAGAATGTGCATAATTGTTTAGTCAATTATGGTGCCTCTTCCAACATCATGCCATATTCTATCTTCTTAAAATTGAATGTTAGACCACAAGTGTCAGCCACTAAAATTGTATAACTTGATAGATCAAAAGTCATGTTTTTAGGTGAAATAAGACAATTCTTAATTAGGTTAGCATCCCAACCTAAGGCCTTTCAGATAATTGATGTTATAATAGTTGATATTCCCAAATAGTACAATGTTATATTGAGTAGAGATTGGTCAGAAAAGTTAAAGGGATACTTTTCAATTGATTGGTCCCATCTCTAGCTTCCATACAATGGTAAGCCTAATAAAATCAAATGGTATTTCATTTACATATAATATTTTTGGAAATCGTTTTGGTAATTTACTGCTCAATTATCTCCTTAATCATCTGCTTCTATCTATTCAGAGATTGAGAACTTTTCACAAACTGATACCTCTCATTGTGTAAATATTGTAGATTCTCATGTAAATAAACCTATATATAATATTTTTTGGACTTTGTATTTTGATGGCTCAAATTCTAATGATGGTGCAGGTGTATTTTTCATTCTAATTAACCCTAACAGAGAAAATACTATGCTCACCTATAGGCTAGAATTTGAATGCACATATATCATTGTTGAATATGAAGCACTTGTTCATGAACTAAGCAAAGCAATAAGATTATATTTAAAAGTTTTTGGTAACTCATAAATTTTTATCAAAAAGATAATAAACATTATTCATTATGTTTCTATTCACTTAAAGCATTATCAATCCCTTGTACAAGAATTGACTTCTCATTTCTTGTTATTAATATTAGTCCCACCCCAAGGTTTCAAAACGTTGGTGCAAATATTTTAGAAAGCATTGCTTCTGGGCTCATAAACCCTGAGAAATTCAGTCGTGATCACTTCTCAATTGAATTAATATTTCGACCCTCCATTCCTAATAATGTCTCTATCTGGAGAGTTTTTAATGATGACAAGGATATTATAATTTTCCTCACTTTTGAGGGAACATATGATGATCAGATCATTGGTGAAGACTCTCATGATAGAGAATTGAATAAATCATCCCATGAAAGAAAATTTGAAAAATTAATTCCTAATATAGTCAATTTAGAATATTTTTATGATCTCTAACAATTTAATGGCTTTTTAAACTCCTTCAACAATTCTTGCTAGATTCCCCCCAATGAGCTAGTCTGCCCTACTAGCACAATAGCCTTATATTTCATATACCAACTAAGCGCATGATCTATGAAGGTGGTTTCCAATGGAACAACCTTTTTTGGTTCATCCTAGACAAGTTTAACAGACCATACCACTTCACAAACAAACAGATGTTGTTTAGGATCCTCTGTCTGAGTCCCATGGAAAATAAGCATTCAAAAAGTATGATCAACGCTTGTCACTATGTATTGCATGGTATTACCTTGTGATACTCTTGACTAAATTTTTGGTTTCTTGGGTTCAACCCCTGGTTTACTACTCTCGCTATTTTGGATGTGTTTACTATTATCCCTACTTCCTTTTCTTATTATAAGTGCATGCACCAAATTGTTAGATGATCTTACCTCTTAATTTGGAGATGTGTGCGGGGTCATGGATTCAACACAAGGTACAACCTGAGCAAGGTCACTACGATACACTAGATATTTCTTTCTTGAAATAAGATGACAATTTCCTTCCTTATTATTTCTCCTACCATTACTTAGTTTGCATGATATTTCATTACCTTATATGCACAGTACTTCATCATGTAGGTGGTTTGGGTTGATCTCTTCTTCTTGGTCACTAAACTCCCATTGTTCGCTCCTATGCTGCCATCTATATATTTCTATGACTTTCCTTACCATATTTACGTTAGTCATAGGTTCCAATGTAGATATTTTCTTTGTCGCACTATTGCACTAAATTTCATCCCACTATAAAACACTATTCTTCCTTATTTTGTCACGCTTTCCTCCTACACCAAAGCGCGTACTCTTACCCTTCTCAAATTTTTCGCACTTTGTCTTTTTGATGCCTCAACATCCTCAAATTATCTAATTCTTACTCTTTATTTATTATATCCCATGCCTATATTCCATTAGGCCATCCTCTGGTCAACCACCAGTCTCCCCATTATGTGCAAAGAAATTTAGCCACTAACTGTATCAAATTCCAACAACATAACTGTTACACGTCATTTTTTTGCATTAGGAAAATGACCATTAGTTTGGATCTTTTCCTATCCATAAATGTGTCTCTGAGCATTCCCCTGCAAAGTTTGAATCTAAATTATCCCAAAGAAAGTGGAATTTCTGGATCCCATAGTAAAAAACCCTGTTTTTGGCTACCTATGTAGTTCCCTAGTTGATTTTTGCACATATGCAAAGAACACCATTAGGAGTTGCGCATAAGTACGCATTGTCTTACAGTGTGACCTGTAAACTTGATTTAACACATGTAAAAATAAAAAGTAAAGTCTAGAAGCATTGTTGGTAGCATTTATCCCAACCAACAAGCTTTGAATGGTTTCCTATTCCATCTTGATCCCTCCCATCATGACGAAACTTCCTCTCTTTGTGGAATCCCTATTTGACCATTAGTAGATCTCATCCCTTGGAAAATGGGTCCCAAACTTCCCACTCTTGGCCTATAAAGCTAACCCAAGACTGAGGATTCGGAAGGATTGTTGGAAGTAGGCTTATGCCGTAAGATTAAGGTTGCACGGCTATTCATTCAAGGAGATGGTTGGAGATTGTGGGAAGGGACTTGCAACATCAAGGTTACATGGTTGTAAGGTTATTCTCCATTTTATTAATATAAGGCAATTGTTCTTTCTCAATTACATCTCTGTTGATATAATTTGTAGGATTCCTTGATCACCTACATAGATTGTGATTGAATATTGATCATTTTATGGTATATGATTAGTTAATTAGTCCATTTATCTTATGATTATAGATTGGATGCTTTGATCGCTTGTTTGTTTTTTTAATGCAAATCTCCTTTAGGATTTCATGGAGAAGTTGTGGGGAGTGACAGGAGGACTTATGAAGCATCAAGGAGCAGATGAACGAGAGCTATGAAAGGGACAACATCAATCATTTCGTTTAAACGATAAGTAGCCTCTACCATCATATTGGTTTTAGTTAATCATGGTATAGAGAAAGGTAGCAATTATAGATTGTTTGTTACTATGTTTCTTTGAAGTCTAGGGAGATCGCTCTTATCCACAAGAGGGATAAGTCCACATAAAAAATTGGTGACTCCACTAGGGATTCATCTCACTCTCCATTAGTTTTCTTGTTTGATACTTTGAACCTTTTGTACAAGCCTTCCTTGAGTGTTTAGAAAGATTAAAATTTTGGATTTTGGCTTGGATTTGACTTGTTTTGTATTTTTTGCGAAATTCCCCAATGTGCGCACTTAAGTTTTAGGCACAATGCACATATATCTGCATATTTGTTTTAGAAATAGAGTGTATATGCACTGGTTTCCACTAGAACCTACACACATACCTGGAATTTTTATAAAATTTCAATTTTATCCTCATCCAATCCAAACCTTTTGGTTTTTCTTATCAATTTATGCTCTTTTATACCTTATTTGAATGATTGTCAGAAGGGTTGATTGTTATAGAAATATTTTCTTGTGATTGCCTTGTTTTTGCAAATTAGCATAAGGTTTTATCCAATGAATGGTCAATCTATCAAAAGAGAGATATGTTGGTATTGTCTTGATGATTGTCTATCTTTCTCCTATTGATTACATCAGGTTTTGAGTCTAGTTTTCTCTTTTGCGAAAGTTTGATTTGTGTGTCAAAATCAATGATTTGCAAGATTAGGTATTATTTGTGAAAAATACTTATTGTACTAGTTTCGAAATAAAAAAAATAAAATAAATAAATAAATAAAATTTAAAAAAATAAATAAATAAATAAATAAAAATCATTTTTCTTTTTGCTACTAAAGTGTTCATGAACTGTACATTTGCTGCAAGTGAATTCATATCATTCAATTAAGGAAAATTCATTTTTAGCTATTGTTGGTTTCTTATTGCATTTTTCAAATTTCTGAGTGATTGTATGAAAAGAGAGATTTATTGTTTTCTTGTGTTATTTGGAAAAGTGAAAATTTGAAATTACTTTCAATATTCGGGTGATTTGAAATTGGATATCTTCATCTTAGGAAAAGGGTTATAGTGGAATTTAGAGTTTTTTTTTACATTTCAATTGAAAAAGTGAAATAATATTTCCTTACTTTAGATAGATTTTCATTGAAACAAAAAGGCTACGTTATCATTTTTGACTGCATTAGTATTTGCGTCAAGTCATAATTTCATCAGTTTCACATCCATTACCTTTGAGAAAATAACAACTCTTAAAATCAACGCTAATAAAATCAATCTAGAAGGTTTTATTTTTAGGTCTATTTTCCACCTACAGTAGATCAGGTTGTAGGGCTTTGAAGTAGCGAAGTGTGTTAACTTTCCAAAGCTACAAACAAACATTAGTATCTTGTGATAGGGAGAAAAATCCATTTACTGCAATTTTACTTTGGTAAGCTCCCCTTACAAAGGATTCAAGAAGGAGATCATATCGGACTCGGTGAAGTGATCGACCCCACTTCATTGGCTATGGTAGAGTGATTTACATGTACTAAAACTGGTGTCAAAAGGTACTTGGGAGTCACTTGGAAGTAAACCTCAAATTAACCATGTTGAGGAACTTTCAAGGGGATTGAGCTATGTTACTCTGCCCTTGCATGTATGTTTTATCTGCAATTGTCCCCCCAGGTTGAATTGTTTTACTTGGTGACCTCAGTGATCATATTCTTAGGGCTTTACCTGAGGTGATGATGGAGGGGAAGTCTCTGTTGTACCTGGAATAGACATTGGCTAGACTTACTCAGAAATTTCTATAGGGTATTCTTCATTCGAGATGGCATAAATGAAGTCTAATTTCACTGAATCGCATAAATTAAGCAAGTTGTCAACGTAACTAGTTCCACTCGCTTTATCTATAGCAAATTTTCACTTTGATTTCTATGATGTTGGATTTCATCACCAAGTAGTGATTTCATTATGAAAATATTGTTTTCATGGTTTGAATCCTTATATTTTTAGTGTTTGTTAATTGTTTGTTTTTACTTTTTAGAGACCTTAAGATTGGATTGTGAATATTGTTTGATTTTGTGATAAATTTTCATCCTGGGTGAATCATTAAGGCATTCACATAGAATGCAAGGTAAGCCTCCTGAATACAAACCTAGTCAATTGGAAAAGATAAAAACTGAAAGGTCAAATTCCATAGGATCTAAAGCCTAAGAAGAACCTGAAACATCAACAATTTTACAATCTGAGACAGTAGAAACCGAAGTGAACCTAACACAAGAAATAGAATTAGGCTTATTTCACTCTGGTCCAGAGATTACGAAGTAGTTCAAATTGAATCCGATACTGGTGAAGTTTCAGATACTAGACTAACTAAACCAGACATAGAAGAACCTGAGTCTAAAGTTTCTCAACCTAAATCACCTTCAGTTGTTATAGCTCTTACTCCTGAGCCACCTTCACCTTGAAGGAAGCTGATAATTACGACTAGATTACCTCCTGGGTTAATTGGCATCAAATATATTACTGGAAGCAAAGCGATAGAAACACCACATTCTGCATTTACCGGTAATGAATCTTTTGACCAAAGAATTCGTTTCCCTCCTTTCTAACTTGACCCTTGGTATTCTACCACTTTGAGCATTTTAGGTCATAATTCGTCATCGCCACGCATTCCTTTTTATTCACCAGAAATAACTATGCCATAAATTCCTATTGGGAGCCAACCCATTGATTCATCTATGTTTACTAGCTCCCCGGAATCACTATTTTATGGTGGTCCATTAGTTCCTCCTGGATACTAGTCACTTACTAGGACTTCTTTCAGGAATTGCTTCTTCTCCCCAACCTTCTTCTTTCTCATTTGGTTTATCCACATCTACTATTTAGAGCATGACTTCCATGCCTAAAGCACTTACAACATCATACCAACAAATTTGTATGGTATCTGGTAACTCAAGTAACCCCAACTGGTGTTTATTACCCGCATTGGGGGAAACCACCTTATCCTCCACCTAGAGGACAACCTATTATTGGGGGTCAACCTTTTACTAGAACTTATGGTCAGATACCTCAACCTGGTCTAGGTCAACCTATTGTAAATCAACCTTTGCTTAGTACTCCTTACCCTAGGGCAAATACTATTTGGAATCCTGCTTTTACTCAACAGTTTGGTCTAGTTTCTCCACAAGTTCCACTTTATCAACCTGTTCAGCCTACTTGACACTCTATTCCTCAAATACCTATTCCAAGTATTGTCGTATGTGTCCATGATCCAAGTGGATCTATAGACACCATGGCATGGAAACGCTCAAAAATCAAAGTGATCAGAATGATGTCAAACTAGGACCAAAGCATAGATCTCGTCTTCTTGATCACAGAGGTGTGAACGGTTCTTCAATATGAGTTCAGATGATGAAGTTATCACGAAAGGAGTTGTCTTGGTTCCTTTGAAAAAAGGAGGTTTTTCCATAAAAATGGACTTAAAGCCTTTATAAGGAAAATCACATCGGGAATCATGCCAAGGGTAGACTTAAGGTAGGCTTTGGAACCCCCGATCAGTGATCTTCGATTAATCAGGATCGGGGGCAGGCAATCGGCAATGTTAGAGGCTTAAAACATGCAATCAATGATCAAATCGGCGTCAGCGATCGGCGTTGGTGGATGCCAAAGGCAGAACCCCCGAGCTGCAGCGATAGTGATATGCAACGCAATCTCAGTCATCAGATTAGGAAGCAGATCGATGGCCATGATTAAATCAGCAATCGGGAGATCGACGATCCTGATACCAAGAGGCGATGCCATAACGATATGTGATGTGATCTCAGATGTCCGATCAAGAACAGATCAACGGTCTAGATCTAATTGGCGATATTGGCGATTGACGATCGGTGATCTGGGATCCTGACTTGCGATATAGCCTAGACCCGATAAGTTTATAAGCCTGATTTTATAAAATTTGAAATCCTAACTCTCGGATTTTTCAATGTTTTTCAGTGTTTTTCGGATTTTTTCCTTATCACCTTAAAATGATAAAAAGACTATTTTCAAAGGTTTGTTGCACCACTGATGCTTCTATGTAAACGACTTCTATTCTGAACAAAACCGACCTCCGATTCTTAAGCACAACTTTGATCCAAACGTGTTATAAAACACGATGGGTGATAGAGAGCCGAGGCTGAAGGAGAGATAGAGAGCCTGCATGCCAAAAAGTGCCCGAGAGCCCAAAAGCCTGTGCTAGAATGTCGAGAGCATGGATGCAGAGAGCTGAGAGCGGTGAAAGGCTACGTAATATAAACCAGAGAGCTCGATAGGTTGTGTGGAGAGGCCGAGAGCCTAAGTGCCAAAGAGCCGAGGAGGATGCTTTGCCCAATGGAGAGTCACAGATAATGAGAAGGGCCAGAAAGCCAGAGATAGCTTGACAATGATGTGAATTATGTAGAGAAACCTAAGAGCCCAAGAGATTGTGTAGAGATTGCATGGAGAGAAGCCTGAGAGCCTAAGTACATAGAGAAGCATGAAGCCAGAGCAGCGCTTCAAATCCACAGAGCCACAAAGCTACAGAGAAGCATGGAAGCCAGAGCTACGCTTGAGATGCACAGAGCCACAGAACTTGAACTTCAAGTAGGCCGCAGAGCTGCAGTAATGTAGCCAGAGCGCTGCAAACACCAGAGAGCCCAAGAGCTACATTGCAGAGAAGTCCAGAACAGTTCTTCTCTTTTATAATCGATTCTTCTCTTCATGATCGATTCTGCTTCTTTTGATCGATTATTCTCTGTGATCGATTCTTCTTTGACTGATTCTTCTTTGTTCAATTCTTCTTGTAATCGATGTTATGAAATCAATGCTTAAGGAAGTTTCAGCACTTTGATAGTCTAACTCAGATGTCCACATTCTTGTGCGAACATCCATCTTCTTTCATCGATGCTTTGAGATCGATGGTCTGAGCAGCTTCAGCAGTGAGACATCCACTTCTTCAGATGGCCCTTGGTGTGAGGTATATGATTATTGTTCATGTACTTCTTCTTTTACATTATGCTGCATAGATCCTTAATTGATATTAAGGCAGGATCTTATTTATTCCATGTTGTCATGATTCCTTGCTGATTTGATGTGGAATCTTCTATATGATGTACTTGCTGTCATAACTCTTTATGTTATGCTTTGAGATCCCTTGTTGTATGATGTTGGGATACTCTTGTTTATTACATGTCATCATGCATGTGTTTTTTTTTGACATCCCTTTTGTGCCATGTTGGCGGGATGCTCACCATGCATGTTTTTGTATCATACTGATATGAGTCTTTTGACTGAGAGCTCAAAGTTGTGGGATATCTCTTAGAGCCACTCCTGCGTGAGGGCATTCTTCCTTGTATGATCGAGACATCATCTCTTTGTACATCACCTTATTGATAGCACTTAATGCAGCAGCCTACACCATCTTTACACGGGGCCCAAAGTCGTAGTCCCTCCTGGACGAACTTTGTTATCAACATCTTGTTGTTTATTGTGCTGATGATTGTTATGTTCCTCTTCTTTACAGTCTATAGTTGTATTTTTTAATGTTCTTTTAAAATCCAATTTTAACACATCACGAAAGTAAAAGGTCTTGGAAAGGTCCTTCTTCACACCCAGACCTGGATCAAGTGGTATCGGAGAAAGTCTTTGCGTTGATGTGAATTTTAATGTGAACAATGGAACATGCAATGACAGAGGATGAAAGAGAATTGTATGAGACCATTCTTAACATTTCCAAGAAAGTGGAAATTGTGTACGAAACTCTACAGAAGGAAACAAAGGAAAAGGAGTGGTTACAGCTTCAGCTGAAAGCCATAGAAGAGGCCATGGAGGAACTGAAGCAAGACAAACATAATCTTCAAACAGAGAAAGATGAATTGAACATGTGTCTACATGAAGAAAGAGAGGAGAAGCAAAGTTTGCTGCTACAGCTACAAGCAAAGGACGAGGCCTTGGAAAAGCTACAGCGAGACTCATGTGAGGTAAAAAGTAGTTCTCCATCTTCATGTATGTTTCCTGATGATGATTTTGTTGTGTTTGAAAATCACACCACAGGAAGTGGCTCCAAACTACTGAAGAGAATGGGATATGAAGGAAAAGGCTTGGGCATTAATGGCCAAGTCATTGTCAATCCCATCCAAGTATAGGAATTACTATGTCAAGAAGGATTTGGGTATGTCAGGAAAGAAGTTGGGGAATGCGCTGAGATAGTTAACGAACCACCAACAACAGATGATGAGCAGCCCTCATCAGTTCTTTCCAAATCAAAAGAGAAGGTAGAAGATGTTGATTTCCTTTCGATTTCATCTTCTGATAGTATGATGTCCGTTGGAGATTTGGAGATGTCAATTACAGGGACAAATATGAGGATCCTTACAAAGACAAGGCACGAGGAGAAAGAGCTTGGTACTAACAACCAAGGCATCACTCAACCTTTGGAGGTTATGCATGAACCTCAATTTGCAGGATTAAGGTACACTAAAGGAGAGTGCTCAAAGGTGTCAGATTCGTCCGAGACATCGTCGAGGAAAGAGAATGATGGGAAAACATCCCCATCATCCCATGGAAGTTTCCATTGCAGGGAGAGAGCTGGGGCAAGCTCTCATCGCCATACTGACATCAAAGTTAGCAAAGGAAGGTATAATCACTTTTGATCTTCAAATGTTCATTTTGATTATTATCATGTTGTTAATAATGAACGAAGACAAAGGCATCGAAAAACATGCACTTTTTGTGGTTTACCTAACCATACCTTTTCCAAGTGTTGGAAAAGAATGGCAGCACTCATGAGGCATGAAAAACCCTCTCGATAGCATGAAAAGAAATAGTTTAAGTAGATATGGAGGAAGAAATCCTACTGCGGTCATTGCGATAGAAATGACCATCAGAGAGCCACTCACTGGAAGCTCCATCCAGAGCAGCGCCTTAAAGACAAAGTGTCGGTGTGTGAACCAGGTAAAGCAGTTGTTCGACCAGCAAAACCACCTTAGGGAGGTGACCCATTCACATTGATCAGTGAGAAATGGTTTCTAGACATGTTGTCGTTTCATGGTCATTCTTTTGTAAATCACTTGTTGCATTTTAAAATGTAAACGTGATGATGTGTTTCCATCACGTAGTCAGCAACAATGATGTTTGGTCATGTTTTGAGTCGCATATTAATACTCTGAAAGTGATGTTATGTTTCCATCACATGTTGAAACAATAATGTTGGCTGTATGTATGTAAATCATGCGTTGTAGTGATGATGTGTTTTCCATCACTTTTTGGAGCAATCATGATAGGTTGGCCTTGTTGTCATATCTGGAGTATTACATCCATCTTATTGTAAACATGACCACCGAGTATGAGTTATAAACTCATGGCAAGTATGGGACATCTGGGTATTTGGTTTGGTCATGTCATTCAAAGCATGTAATTAGAAAAATCTCCTCAATGGGGAGGATTGATCCAGGTGGATCTCCAGACACCATGGAATGGAAATGCTCAAAAATCAAAGTGATCAAAATGATGTCGAACCAGGACCAGAGCATAGATCTCGTCTTCTTGATCACGGAGGTGCGAATAGTTCATTAATCCAAGTCCGGATGATGAAGTTATCATGAAAAGAGTTGCCTTGGTTCCTTTAAAAAAAGGAGGTTTTTTCACAAAAATGGACTTAAAGCCTTTATAAGGCAAATCGAATTAGGAATCGTGCCAAGGGAAGACTTAAGGTGGGCCTTTGGAACCCCTCATCAACGATCTCCAATTAATCGGGATTAGGGGCAAGCAATCGGAGATGTCGGAGGCTTAAAACATGCAATCAATGATAAAATCGGTAATCAAATTGGCGTCGGTGATTGACATCGGCGGATGTCAAAGGTAGAACCCCCGGGTCGCAGCGGTAGTAATATGTGACGCAATCTCAGCTATTGGATCAGGAAGCAGATCTACGACCATGATTAAATCGTTGATCAGGAGATCGGTGATCCCGATACCAAGGGGCAATGCGATAGCGAGATGCCATGCGATCTCAGCTGTCTGATCAGGAACAGATCAATAGTCTAGATCTAATCAGCGATCTGCGATCTCGACATGTGATATAGCCTGGACCTGATAAGTTTATAAGCCTGATTTTATAAAATTTGAAATCCGAACTCTCGGATTTTTCAATGTTTTTCAGTTTTGTTCGCATTTTTTCCTTATCGCCTTAAAACAATAAAAAGGATATTTTCAAAGGCTTGTTGCACTACCGATGCTTCTATGCAAATGGCTTCTATTCTAAACAAAACCGACCTTCGATTCTTAAGCGTGGCTTTGATCCAAACGTGTTATAAAACATGATGGGTGACAGAGAGCCGAGGATGAAGGAGAGACAGAGAGCCTGCATCCTAGAGAGTGCTCAAGAGCTCGAAATCCTATGCTAGAGTACAAAGAGCATGGATGCAGAGAGCCGAGAGTGGTGAAAGGTTGTGTAACAAAAACCAGAGAGCTCGAGAGGCTACGTGGAGAGCCCGAGAGCCTGAGTGCCAGAGAGCCGAGGAGGAGGCTGCGCCAAATGGAGAGTCACAGATAATGAGAAGGGCCATAAAGCCAGAGATAGCCTAAAAATGTTGTGAATTATGCAAAGAAACCAGAGAGCCCAAGAGACTGCATGGAGAGAATCCCAAGAGCCTGAGTACGTAGAGAAGCATGAAGCCAAAGCAGTGCTTCAAATCCAAAGAGCCACAGAGCTACAGAGAAGCATGGAAGCCAAAGTTGTGCTTGAGATGTGTAGATCCATAGAGTTTGAACTTCAGGCAGGCCACAGAGCTGCATTAATGTAGCTAGAGTGCTGCAAACACCAGAGAGTTCAGGAGCTACATTGCAGAGAAGTCCAGAGCAGTTCTTCTCTTGTATGATTGATTCTTCTCTTCATGATCGATTATGCTTCTTTTGATCAATTATTCTCTGTGATCAATTCTTCTTTGAATGATTCTTCTTTGTTCGATTCTTCTTGATCGATGCTATGAAATCAATGCTTAAGCAAGTTTCAGCACTTTGACAGTCTGATTCAGATTTCCACATTCTTGCGTGAGCAACCATATTCTTTCATCGATGCTTTGAGATTGATGGTCTGAGCAGCTTCAAAAGTGAGACATACACTTCTTCAGATGGCCCGTTGTGTGAGGTATATGATTATTTTTCATGTACTTCTTCTTTCCAAAACTTTAACTCTCTAGAAACAATGTTTTTAACCCATTTCCAGCTACTAATTCCATAAGATACAAGTACCGAACTATTGAATTCTTTAAAACAATCAAAATCGAATCATATTTCTGATCATATACATGAATGGAGATGTAGATGTCAGTTAGTCAAAGTTTTTATTCCAGATCATATTTTAGCTGAGTGGTTTACGAAGTCATTTCTTCTTGTTATTACTGAGGATGTTCCTAAGGGAGGTTTCGTCATGGAAGAGCAAGTAATTTCTCATGTCTAGTATTTAAACTTAGTCTATACTCAATTTGGCACCTTGTACGAGAAAATCCTGAATCTACGGTCCCCTACAAGTGATCAAATAATTATGTCTCCTACACAATCTAATTCCACTGATGGTAAAATAGGTTCTGTTAGCCAACAGTCTAAGGCATGGAAAATTTTAGGGGCTAATGTTTGCCCAGTGGGCTAATTTTCCATGATTTTTCCACAAAAAAGATTCGCCAATTTCCAATTTTATAAAAGACGATTCGCCCAAATTTTAGAATATAAAATTATTTTACCTTAAAAATCGCCAACATTGTATAGAGGCTATATATAAAATCATTATAAATTTGAATAGTTTTACAAATATATCAATAAACATTTTATAGTTTGCATATTAGGGATTAGTGAGATTCGCCAATGTTTTTAAACTTCAAGAAATTTTTCCATCCTTAAAATTTTCCTTGGTCTAAGGGGAAAAAGAAAAATTCTAAAAGTACTGAGACTTTGGCCATACAAGATTCACAGTCTAAAAAGCTTTCTCCAGAAGCTGTTTCTGAAATTAATGTCGTAGAATCATCTATTGGCAAGAGTCAGTCAACTAGAGGTGAAAATAAGGGGAAAGGTAAATCAAAACAAAATTATTCTTCGAAAGAGAAACCTGCTAAAACCGAACCTACTGAAGAAAAATGAAAACCTCTCTATCCTTTCCTTATTTGCAATGAGGATCACTATGCAAAGGAATTCCCACATCAGGCACAGGTTTCCAAATTCATTAAAGGTTCTCCAAAATCTATTGTTTTGAAGGATCCATTTCCTTCTCAAGGTAACCAAATGGTTTCTCATAACACATATTCCTCTTCCACATCGCAAGATATCATGATGTTGTCTTCACAACAAGTTATGGTAGATACGAGATCGAAATATTACGAGTCTAAGGGTCTTGTTGATAATGGAATGAGGCCAGTTCATTTGCTCAACCTTCCAATTCAATTCCTCCTCCTCCTTCTGAACCATTACAAATGGAGAAACAGAATCCTGACACAATGATCTGACCGCCTCCCAAAGTTGTGCTTTGAAAATCAACTTTCAATCTGCATGCTAAAGCTGAACAAATTTACAACATTGTTGAAGACTTTTCTACGTCTCCTTCTGCAATGTAAGATCTAGAGGTGCTACAAACATGCCCGTCATAGTGAAATATTTTATTCTTAGCCATATGAGCAATTGATTTGTAGGATTATAACCTAATTATATTTGATATTGAGAGTCATATCCTAATACTCCCTCATCAATTGAGGTTCCAGATTCCAGTTTTTGTTAAAACCAAACGAGTGTTTCGCATAGTTGTTGATGAAGGAGATTCTACATGTATTATGTCAATTTCTTGTTGGAAAGATTTAGGTTCTCCAACCATCAATTAGTCACCTACCACTCTAAAAGCCTTTTATGGAATAGGTTTTTGTCCTTATGGAATCCTGAATAATCTACCCATAGAGCTAGAGGGTAAAATGGCTACGATCGAAGTTGAAGTGGTTGATGATCAACTCATTTTCAACATTTTTCTTGGTCGAAGTTGGACATACACTATGTCAGCAATGGTCTCATCACTTTTTCGAATGATACAATTTCCTCACAAAGGGAAAATTGTCAAAGTAGACCAGTTGTCTTACTACACTTCAGACCCTAACTCTATGGGTAGCATACCTTTTGTCAAAAAAACAAATACTCTTTATGAGGATATTGGTGTTGGTCTACTTAAAGACTCATCACTGATGGGAACCTTTGTACTCCCTCCACTGAATTTTCCTTTTAATCTTGCCGAGGTTAACATGATTACATCAAGCACTATGGAATCTTCTGATCCGTGGATAGTGCCTTTAGAATTTGAATTAGCCTCCTATGGAAATGAGATTCCTTTGAGCCCGTTTGAATTGGATTATTAGGCAGTTCAATCATTTTTCGACCTATCATCTTCTGATATTGATCGAGTGAATGCGATCAATGATTATTATTCTCCTTTACCTTGGTTAGAACTGGTTTCACTTCCAATTGTTTCGACTATACGTTTCCAAATGACGAAAGTATTATGGAGGTCATGACTTCAGATGAAATTCCATGGAATGATTACCATCATCGTTCATCTTTTCTACCTAACCCTGATAAAATCAAGAATGATTTTTCAACTATGTTTTCACCTGAGATAGTAAATAGTCCAGAATCACCCATTTCAATTTTCCAAGCTGAATCTGAAAGGAATTTGGGAAATATATTTACAATGATTACCATTGAAATCTCAGTCAAAACAAGAGTTCTTAACAATATTCACATAGGCACTCATGCTCAATCTAAGAAATTCGAACATATAAGGGCCTATTTCAAGAATTTTGTGACATTTTTGCCTAGTCCTATCAGGAAATGCCAGGAATTGACCCAAGCATTGTTGTACATAAGATTAACACTTACCCAGATGCAAAACCTATAAAACAACAATCACATCTGGTGCATCCATGAAAAGTTGTTGCGATTAACGTTGAGGTCGAGAAACTTCTCAAAGAAGGTTTCATCTACTCGGTTCCCTTAACTGATTTGGTTTCCAATATCGTACTGGTTAAAAAGAAATAGAGAACCACTATATTATGTGTCAATTATAGGAATATTAATAAGGCTTGTCCAAAGGAAAATTATCCTACTCCCTATATTGATCAAATAATTGGTGAATGTGCTGGAAATGAAATATTTTCATTTATGGACAAATTTTCTTTCTACAATAAAATCAACATACTCCCAGTTGATCAACAAAAAACTACATTCATCTGCCCATGGGGGATGCTTTCCTATCAAAAAATCCCATTCATTTTGAGGAATACCTGTGGAACTTTTCAACGGGCCATGTTTTATGCATTTCACGATATCAAGCATAGTGTGCAACCTTATTTGCATGACTTTCCAAATCATTTACTAATATTGGAAGACCATCCAATGCATTTGAGAGCAATATCTATCAGATGTCATCATTACAATATTCACTTTCATCCAAACATGTGTCTTTTTTGTGTGAAATATGATCGATTGCAAGAATTTTTTGTTTCAAAGGAAGGCATTTGTGTCCATCCACCGAAGGTTGAGGCTATTCTAAATTTGCCTCCTCCTTCCAATCTCCACCAACTCCAAAGTTTGCAAGGAAAGAAAACTTTCTATATTGATTCATCCAAGACTACGCTAAGTTGACTAAAGGTTTTACTCAACTGTTGAAAAAAGGCATCTCATTCATTTGGGATGAAGTGGCTCAAAAGGACTTTGATGCACTTAAACATGCATTGACCTATACACCATTGTTGCATCCTCCTAATTATCATTGAGCCTACCCTACTTAGCTGCACATGATGTCACTATTGACATGGTTTTAGCTCAGGAAGAGGAATCAAATGAAGAGCATGTGATATATTACTTAAGTATAAATTTGACCAAACTGAAGCGACATATGCACATGTGGAGAAACTGACCTTAGTAGCCATTCAAGTTGTCGAACGTTTTCATCACTACATTTTATTTTGAAAAACTACTATGATATCCAATTGCAACCCCATGGTTTACACTCTTAGCAGACAATTGTTAGGGGGAAAGTATTCCAAATGGATAGTCATCCTATAGGAATTTGATTTGGAATTCATTAAATTGAAATCTAAGAAGTCACTAGTATCTGTTGAATTATTATGTGACTTTCCCCGTGTTGAAACAAAAAATGTGGTAGAGGATTCTCTTCCAGATGAATCTCTCTTTATGATCAATACTTTAGATCACTAGTATGGAGATATCATCATTTATCTTTAGACCTAGACATTTTGGTTGGAACTGAGTCGAACTAATCTTCGTCGTATCTAGTATCAATTCCAATAATACAATATTGTTGGTGATATACTTTATTGTCGTGGTGCTAATTCTATCTTCGGATAATGTTTAACTGACGATGAAGTTGAAAAGGAATTAAATGATGGCCATTCTGGAGCTTGTGGCGGTCATATGTCAGGGTTTGCCATTGCTCAAAAGATCCTACACACAGGGTATTGCTGGCCTTCTATGTTCAAAGACTGTATAACTACAGTCCAAAAATGCCATAATTGTCAAATATATCATTGGAAAATGTGTGCACATCCAACTCCTCTTCACCCAATTATTTTTGTCAGTCCTTTTGCTAAATGGGGCATCAAATTTCTTACATGTAACCCTCACTCGGCTGAGGGTCATGGTTACATTATCCTTGAGGTAGATTATTTCACAAAATGGGTCGAGGCGATGCCTACATATAAGGATGATGGTGAAACAACATCCGTTTTTGTGTTCAATCATGTAATTTTTTGGTTCAGGGTTCCATAAGCCATCGTCATGAGCCATGGTAGCCATTTTCAAAACTTTATGATGACCAATCTTACCACAAAGCTAGGCCTTCTTCATGACAGTTCTACTCCATATTACCTAGAGGAAAATGCCCAAGTGGAAGTTTTTAACAAGGTTTTAACCACCATGATTAAATGGATTATTGGGACTCATAAACGAGATTGGCATCTAATGCTTTATCCAGCCTTGTGGGCATACTGTACTACAACAAAAAAGTTCAACTAGTTTTACTCCTTTCCAACTTGTTTACGACATGGAAGCAGTTATACCGATTGAATGTGAGATATTGTCATTGAAACTAGAAATTGAATTATTACTAGCCACTTCTTCCGAAGAAGAACGTTTCCTGTACTTAGCACATATCGATGAGACTCATCGTGATGTTGCATTAGCTAGTGAGGACCAAAAGAAACAAGTTAAATCACAGTATGACCAAAATGTCAAACCTCATTCATATCTAGAAGGTGGTTTAGTCTCGGTCAATGATCAAGAGAACGATAAGATAGGCACTGGTAAATTCGAGCCTATGTGGCATGGCCCTTATGTTGTAAAGCGTGCACTGGTGAAAGGGGCCTATGAACTAGTTGATTATGACGAAATTCCTTTCAGAAAGCCCATAAATGTTCTCTACCTAAAGAGATATTATGCTTATATTGTTTGGTGAAAAATTTGTATATTTTTGTACCATAGTTTACGTGTGGCAATTTTTAGTAGCTTTTTACAATTTTCTGCTACTTCTCTTGCTTATCTTGTGTTACACTTGATTTGCAGATGTCGACACTCCCTCAAGCTTACATTGGGTTCGCTAATGGCACTAGTCATAGTACTCATAATTTATCTTCCACAACTTGGGTCATTTATTTGCCCATAGATGAGTTAGTTTCTATTCATGGGACAATATTATAGAATATAGTGCATTGATTGAGCTATTATATGATTCCATTGCATTTGTCATTCGTCGATTGATCATTAGGTTAGATTCACAACTCGTAGTATTACATTTGAATGGTGTTTATTTAGTTATAAGTGCTTCCATGTTAAGGATGTTTTTGCGGGTTCATCTCTTGGAAAGAGAATTTGATTATATTGAGTATCAACATATTTGAGAAATATAAACACATTTACACCCTTTTCAGACTCCTTAAAAATGAAAATATCGTCGAGTACTTGATTGCTTGAGCTCGTAAAAGTAAATGAAAAACTATCTGTTTAGTATAAGTTTATCCCTATTATGGACTGGACCAGACTATTTATGAAAAATGTATATGCTGACTAATCATGGTCAATAGAGTTATCTCCCTCATTATTTTACCCTTTCTCAGGTTTGAGGGACTAAATTTACGAAAAATAACATTGTGGAGTTTACTTATGTTTTTCTCCTAACTCCCTAAAACTGAAAAATGATGAGCTTTACTCTCTTTGGGCTCATTAAAATTTACGTTGAATGAGATGAAATTTTTTTATTTTTCGTGTCTTTTCAAACTCTCTAAATACGAAAATGACGTCGATTCACCCCTTCACTAGACTCATAAAATTTATACGGTGCATGACTCGTTAAGCATGACGAGACCGAACCACTCCTTCTTAGGGTTCATTAAAAATACTTCAGAGGACTCATCCGAAGGATGAGCTTACAGGAGAAGCATATGTTATCCTCCTCAAGATTGTAAAAAATAAACAGGTACTTGCCAGTAATGTTGGGTGAAAAGTGAGAAAGAATCTTTGATTTGTATTTCTAAAAGGCAATATGTTTCTCTTGAACATCACACTTTTTCACTTTCATGTCTGGGTTAGGAAATCCATTTTTTACTCAGTGGACCATGCCTCATTCAAAGTATTCAGTTGGTTTGGGTTTTATTTTTTGAGTCAAATGTTGCCAACTCATCATGTCATGTCTCTGATATGTTCAAGAGAATTCCAACCTCAATCAAATTACTTTTCCAGACATAGCCTTCAGTTGCACCAAACATCTCTGTGATTGTCTTGGATTACTCCAAATTGTTGTTCTTCAAACCTTGACATATGTTTCGTGTCGTAGGCCCTCCTAAGATGGGTCACTTCCTATCGAATTTAGCTCATTATCTAGGAAGTTGATCTAGACACCTTCAGTACCTTGAGGCCTACATGCCTTAATGGAAGGTTTCTCTCCTTCAACGACAAGTTCTCATCATTAAACTTAGATCGAATGATTCTATGAGTGGTCAACATTAACACATCTATTCGCACTTCATAGATTGTACTAGAAGTACCTTGAGACCCATTGTCATTATTGGTGGTTTCTCTTGCACTTGTTAATAGTTCACATCATTGACTTGTAATCAAGTGGTTTCTACCATGATCAACTATGGGACATTCATTCACATGGCTAGATATGTACTATGGATGGAGAGATGGAGATCAAGACCCTAGATCTAGTTTCATCCATCCAAGCTATGTGGATTTATTAATCATTCATGATTGTAAACATAGATCCATTGATGGCTGCATCCATACTATGTGATCTATTGACATGGATCTTCAAATGTATTTTCATACTATACTTTGAGATATTTATGTTATGAGTATGGGAATGCCTACCTCAGTGATGATATTATATATTGAATTTGAACTTTTGTTTGATTGTTTTAGGTCTCTGACTGCAGTCTCTAACCGAAATCTTGGCATAATAAAACACTTCAGTCATTAAAATATCTCTTCTAACTTTTCACTTTAGGGGGCAATCTGTTACATGTCATTTTGTGGCATTAGGAAAATGACCATTGGTTTGGATCTTTAACTATCCACAAGTCTGTCCCCAGAGCTACTACAGATACTGGAAGCTTCTGAGGATAAGATCACTCGTGTTGTCGATCATTGGCTCGATCGCATCATAGGAGGATTCATGACTGAATTCGCAATCGACACCTCAGTTAGTTACAACGAGGCAGAGCGACGCTTTTTCAATGGTCCGCAAGGTAAGTACTTGAAGTCTTTAAATACTTGGATTAAGATGTTATTGTGTGAAAAACGAGTTATGCAGCTACCTTGATGTTCAAAGCTACACGAAAATGCAAATACTTATAAAAACAAAGGAAGAAAGTGTCCTGAATATAGCCCATTGATTTCACCGCCATCGGGTGATGAAGAGGGAGTAGCAAAAACTTCTCTGCAAAGTGCAGTTCAGTTAATAAAATAGGGATTCCCACGACTGCCACCTCCACCTACACCACCTCCAACGTCACCACCATCACCTGCAAATTCACCCACACCACTGCTACCTCCACCGTAGTTCAACATGGAAAATTCAGTGAAGCTACCTTTGTTTAACGGCTTGGGAAATGAGGACCCATACCAATTATGGTTTGTTGTGAAAGCTGTATGGGAAGCTCAGGGGGTTATGAATGATCACATGAAGAAGGCAACATTGGTTAGTGCTTTGTAGGATCATGAACTAACTTGGTACATCAAGTACTCTAATGATAACCCAAATGCTGGGTTGGTAGAGATCCATACCACGCTACATAAAGAGTTCAGTATTCCTAAATCCGAGGCACAGTCGATTGTTTGGTTCAAGGAAATCGTGATGAAACAAGGTGAGACACCTTGGGAATTGGATCAAAGTTTGAAGTGTAAAATCCACGAAGCTAATATGAACTTAACAGATGGACAACACCGTGAGTGGTTCGTGGCTTCGCTCTTGCCTCACCTAAGGGTTGCACTGTCATAACAGAAGATTATGACTTAGAAAGAGGCCTTGGAGATTTCCATAAGACTGCATGAAGCAACGATCAAGATTGATGTGTAGTTGCAAAATCTTTGCCTCGAAATGCAAAGTTTGAAGTAGGATAGAATAGTTCGACCGGAGGTGCGCAAAGAAATATGGTGCCTGAAATGTAAAGGTCAGGGGCATGACAAAGACCACTACCCAGTCTTTGCGAACTATATTGAAGGAGGAGGACGGATGCCTTTCAGGCTGGAAGCCCAAGCAGGACCAAGCACAAGGCCTGGATTGTGGTGCACTATATGTCAGGTAGCAAGAAAACATACGACGATTAACTTCCATTTGCTACAGAAGTTTGTACAAACACCGCAGCAACAGTTTAGCAAATTCTGCAGATTGGTAGGGCATGATGAGCACAACTGTCAAAGTTATGAATTGATGATGGATAGAACACCCGCCTATAGAGTCCAGGTAGAAACGTGACCTCTTGACCAAAATGCTGGGATGGTGTGAACAGGCTTTTAGGGGCGCGGACGAGGCCGAGGTAGAGGAGGACCTAGCAGGGGTCGGGGACAGCTAATCTGTTACAATTATGGAGGACCAAGACACTATACTCATGAATGCACTAATCCAACGCGTCTTTCATGCAAATATTGTACTCAATTTGATCATGAGACAGAGGACTGTCCTATGCTGATAGTGAGGATATGCGACAAAGGGGCGCTACTGCTGCAGATGATGAGGTCTGAACCTCATGAGGAGGATCTGAATATGAACATAGTGCTCTGAAGTGGAATTGCAATGAGCGATGATAAGGGGAAACAACCCGAAGATAGCGCATGGGTTCGCAAAGCTCTGGCAAAGGAGGTTGAATTTGATTTGGATCATGCACACAAAACGTTCATGGAGGCAAAGAAGAGCTTCGTTGAGGCCTCTACCTGAGGGAGAAGGGATAAGCCTGAGTAGGAAATGGACCCTTCTATGCTTATGACTTTTCTAGAAACCTACATGAAGATGCTACATGAAAGCAAGGTTATGAAGGGCGTACAAGAGCTTATAAATAGATGCACCGGAAACACTCCGAGTGAACCGTGTATGGTACGGAAGATTGGTAAGCATAAAGCAAGGACAGGACGTGAGATGAGATTGATCGCGCAGATAGGAGAATATGAAATGGATCAGGTTATTTTGGATATGGGTTCAGACGCAAACGTTTTACCAAAGTAGATTTGGGAGCGGATGGGGAGTCCCACACTGTAGTGGTCTCTGATTCAGTTGAGAATGGAAAATCAGCAGAAGATCATCCCCATGGGACATCTGCAAGGAGTAACTGTAGATATTAAAGGCGTGAGCACATTGGCTGAATTTGAAGTCATAGAAATTGTGGATGATAACAACCCCTACCCTGTGCTCTTTAGCATTCATTGGGCTACTGACATGAATGGGGTAATCAACCTAAAGAAGCGAAAGATGATATTTGAAAACAAATCACTTCGCGTAATAGTCCCCCTTGATCCTGCTAAAGGATCTCACTATACTGAACCAGTCTGCGATTATGAGAGCGATGACAATTTGGACTGCATATATAAGATAACAGCGTGAGACCAAGATTAGGTGAATCTGATAGCAGATGGATGAATTACATGGGATCGTGAGAGTTCCTACACCTCAGACTCTGATGAAGAATTAGAGTGCTGGAAAAATCGGCTACATGAAGTAACCACGCTGAGCTATAATATGATGACCCGGTCATTGCTCTATGTATCGTCAAAGGTAAGAAATTTTCCCACTTATGATGGCTTGAGTGATGTAGATGTATTTTTGGATGCATTTGAAAGGGAAGTACCATAGAAGCAGCACTTCCAGGCTTTGGACTAGGCACTACATGCTACGCCTGCGAGATGGTGGGGTACGCACAAGGGTAGTTTTGATGATTGGCGCGAGTGTAGAAGGATGATGAGAACACGCTTTGGCAAGTCAAAGGTACGAATGACAGAAAAATAAGATGGGAAGGATGATCTGCGCCCACACTTGGCCAAATGGGCTAAGGCTATGGAGCAAAGCCCCAACCTGAATGGGTGCACTTGTTTTGCCATACCTTGGATGTCATCCCGATGAACTGGTACTTGGAGACAGAGCTTCGCCATGGTACAGGTGAATGGGATATTCTACGTGAAGGATTCATAATGACGTTCAACTTCGAAGATGGGTTTGACTGTATTGATAAAGCGCTACAAGAAGTTAAAGCAACAATCTTTAGGATACCGCAGGATCCTTTGGATCTGATCCAACCCGATTGGACTACTCAGCTGAGCCATGTGTTGGAATGCTATAATGTGACTGCTGAAGAAGAATATGAGGATCCATGAAAGATTAATATCCCTGAAACTGAGGGTCACTGCGAGGTTGAGGGACTACAGATTGAGAATCCTGATATAACCGCGCCATTGAAAATGAAATAGGTAAATATTGGTACAGAGGCAGAGCCCAAATTCACAAATATTGGAGATTACTGGGATGACATGACGGTAGATAAGGTCACCGAATTACTCCTCGAATACCAGGATTTGTTCCCTACCAATTTTACGGAGCTAAAGTGGATAATAGGAGACCTAGGCATTATGAATATCACATTAAAATCTGATGCGAAGCCGGTTAAGCAAAGACCTTACCGTCTTAATCCGAAGTATAAGGAGAAGGTCTGCTTAGAGCTAGACAAGATGTTTGTGGCAGGCATCATTGAGGCCGTAGAAGAATCTGATTAGGTAAGACCAATGGTGGTACAAGAAAAGAAGCAGAAGGATGAAATAAGGATATACGTAGATTTTAGGAAGTTGAATGACGCTTGCATACATGATCCTTTCCCGACTCTATTCACTGATGAGGTATTGGATAATGTACGTGGCCAGGAAGTGTACTCCTTCACTAATGGGTTCTCTGGGTACCATCAGATCAAAATCGCACCTAAGGATAGAAGCAAGATGACCTTCGCGACTAAATGGGGATGTTTTCAATACATTGTAAGTCCTTTCAGATTGAAGAATGTGCCTGTGATTTTTTCACAGGTATTCATTGTCGCATTCAAAGAATTCATTCATAAGTTTATGGAGGTGTACTTTGATTACTAGACTATGTTTGGGTTGGTAAAACGCCATTGGAAAGTTTGCGCCTGATGCTAGATACTTGTCAAAGGTACCAGATTGCACTCAATCTGAAGAAATGTTTGTTTTGTGTTCCTTTTAGGACTCTGCTGGGTCATCTGGTTTGTAGATATGGATTGATGGTAGATCCCGCAAAGATAACAATGATACTTAACTTGGAGGCATTTAGGAGTGTAAAACAGTTGTGTGCAACCTTAGGACATACTGGTGTTATGTTCCTATACCAATAGGTGTCATATATCATGATTGACTTGATTTAGCTCTGAAATATGTACATACCTTTGCTTGTTGCAAATGTTTTCCATATTTGTAAAAAATCAAAAAATTAAAAAATGTAAAGAGGGTATGCCCTAAAAGAAAAATCAAAGGGCAAAAAGAATTAAGAAAAGGTCAAAAAATGAAAGAAAATGAACCCCAAGAAAAAGAAAAAGACCATGAAAGTGTGCAAGTCCAAATGCGACTGCTATTTCACTTTTTGTATAAAATATTGTGTGCAACTTGTTACTTATGCCACAATCCATCGTAACCAAATAGTTTAATCTTGGTTATTCCATGTTTTGAATTCCATGTTTATAGATATAGAGAATAAAATCTGACCAAACTGTTTAATCTTGGTAGTTAAGTAGATAGGTAGAGTGAATAAAAGGAGATCAATAGTTTAATCTGAGCCTTTAGATGTAATAAGGATAGGCTTAGATAGATTCCCATTGTAATATAAAAGAAAAATTCTAATAAGGGTTTGTCAGTTTAAGTGCACCCTAATAAAAGAAGTAAAAATGGTAGGATGTGTAGGTGGGTAAGTAGATGATTGGTTGCAGAATTATGTATGATGAATGGTTAAGTTAAAAGCTCAAGTCATATACTCTCATCATCAAAAGCACTTAAAGATATGGATGACAATGAAGACATTTACATCATGGAAAAAAGTCAAACTAATTAACTTCCTCACTCATTTTTCCCTAAATTTTACTAATTTCCCATAAGTACTAAAGGCACCAACAACCTGAAAGTTAAAGGGGCTCAGAGCATTTCTCTGACTTCTGGAGGGACCGGACCCTCGGCCCAATAACTTGTAAGGCCTAAGTGCTAAAGCCCCTTCATCAAAATTCACCCCCTCCATAAATCACTCATCCCCTTCAAATGCTTTTCCTAAGTAAAATCACTATTTTACTTAGGAAAAATAAAGGTTCTTTATAAAAACCCCCCAAACACATTTTAGCCTAAGATATAATGTTGGATGATGAATATATTTTTGGAAACATTTACTTAGCACATATTCCTTTTCCATAAATCATATTAAATCCTAATTCTTATAATTTTTTTTCACTTACTGGTTCACGAATACCCGGGTCAGTCGGTAGCCGCTACGTCCAGGGTTTTAAACACTGAGTGGATGCCACCCGAAGGGCATCAACACCCCTCGGCCTATTTACTGACCTAACCCCAAGAGCTTTCGGGATTCGACCTTGTGGCCTCCCATTGGCGAGGCACTTGATTTGACCGATTGAGCTAACTCTTGGGGCTTCCTAATTCTTATAATTACCTAACTCCCAAAACATTTTTACCCTTTTCCGTATTATTAATAAAAACCCCATAATAAATAAATATCTCGCCCCATTGTTTGCAAAATAAACCATAATAAAGTTAACTAAGTCAGATTAATTAATCTAACCACAATTAGTTAAGAACCAAAACCCCCGTCGTGTTAAAAAGGGATTAATTAATCACCTGGATTAGTTAATAGCCTCTGAAAAATGCTGATAAAATAGGTCTTTAGGAGTCCAACCTCCCTAAATATCAGTTCCCCACTGTCCATATCTTCCCAGACATTGTCCACCAATGGCATGCAAACTACAACCCCAATCTAAGAGCTGTAATGTCCCCTAACGAGGAAGTTATTTTCACCATTACAACTGAGTCCATAAATGAAATGTCACAATTACAGCCTCACCAGAACCTCACTCCCCTTTCAATTGTTGATTTACTTGATAAATCTTCAAGGTTGTCCAGTTCTGAAATCAACCAAGTCAGTCAAACTTTCATTGAAGAAAAATACAGATCAAAAGACCTCCCTCCCTACATGACATGTGCCTTTACCAGTCTAGGCAAGGATATTGTCACCATGTTTGCTTGCATCATGGGTTTTACCACTAGTGAGTATGTAGATGAAATGACCTTTGCCTACATGACTATTTTTACCCCTGGAAAACCTCCTCCATGCAAATATGACTATGTTGCATTCATTGCTGATAAGATGCATGACCAGTTCATGAGATTAGAAAATGAGAGGGTATTCAAATATTCTTCAGTCCTACATCATCTTTTCCTTTACTACCAAGCTGACAAATTCCCTTTCTCTATACAAAAGCTTGACACCAGAGGGAACCCTAGGACAGTCATCTTCTGGACTTCCATTTTTCATTATTCTCTTTCTTCTCCTCATCCTTACACACATTTTATTAATCAATTTGTGCATCCAGTAACTACTATGTTGATAGGAAGTCCCCTTCCTAGGATCAGTGATGATATTAAGAGAATTCTTCAATTATCCAAGCAATACAAGGTTGGGGACTAGTACTTGTACCAGAACCATACCTAGATCAGGATTTATGGGTGTAAGTTGCCTCCCTTCAAACTACCTAAATACGTCCCCATGAGATTATTTTCGCTGGAATACTACAAGCAAATGATCAATTCTTATCAAATCCACTTTATGAAAGCTAAGAAGAAATCTCAGTTAAGGATAAAGGATCACTTAGGCCCATTTTTTTGCAAAAACAGGAGAGCGGGGAAAGAGGCAGAAGAAATCCTTGAGAGAATGCAATTGAAAAAGAGTTTTATTTGGTCTTATGATCCTCACAGCTTCATCTGTGAAAGAAGGAAAAAGCAGAAGCTATCCCCCTACTTCCATCATAGAATTCCAGAGATAGAACAATATGCAAATCAAAATGAGTGAGTTGAGGGAACACTTATAGAACAAGATAATACACAAGTTGAAGTAGAAAATGCTATGAAAGATTTGGAAAGACAACTTGATCTAGATTCCTTTGTACAAGTGCCTAAAGAATCTTCACAGGAACCAACATAGGGGCATAGTACACAGACATCAGGACAACCAGAGGCTTCAGAACAGAGAAAAGATTGAAGATCACAGAGCATTTTTGAGGAAGTGACCCAAACTGATACAAACATGGGCAATCCTCCAGTATTGCAGACTCCTCTTAATGAGGAGAGAATTCAAAAAAGGAGTAGGAGTGAGGCTAGTCCCTCTATAGTGCCATTGGACCAAGTATATGTGAAAAGGTAGAGATTGAATCCTCTGTCTGAGCAGGAATATGAAGAAACAGAAAGTGACACAATAGCTAGGAGAAGTGACACAGTGCAGACAACACTAGCAGGGGAGACACCATCTACCTCTCAAACACAAGCACTAAACAGGCAGCGAAGTGTAGCATGTGTAGAAGTGTCATCACTGAGGACAGTTTCAGAACAAAGCCAGGATTTGAAAGAAAAGAACAAGGAAATTAAGGCTAGGAATGAGCAACTCAAAGCTCAAACTAATGCCAAATATTTGAAAATGGCTCCTACAAATCAGACAAGGTTGATGTCAACCTTTGACATCAAAGAGGGAAAAATGCAGATGAGCTTTTTGAAGCCAACAGTACAACAAACAAAGTCTATGGTTGATTATTTGAAAACATATTTTGAAGTTCTTTCCAGAGACATCCACCCAATTGATCAGATTGAGCTCCATAAGAGAACGAGTGAGATGGTCTATTCCACATTGACCAGTAAAGCCCTGATTGCACATCAGTTGCAGAGTTCTCTAAGTAGCACTACACCGTAGTTGCAGTTGGAAAAATCCTCTTCTCAGGCTAAGGACAATAGGATAAAGTCATTAGAAGACCTGGTGATTGAGTTGGGTCATAATCCCAAAGATGTTAAAGTAGCTGAGAGTTTGATAAAGAATAAGAATGAAGACATTGCTGCACTCAAGAAACAACTCAAACTTGCTCCCCTCATACATCCACAAACTGCAAAAGACATTGAGAAACAAAATGAGGAGGAACTTATGGACTTGGTCCTTAAGTTGAATGAATAGCTAAAAGAAATAGAGCAAGAGTTGGAAAAAGATTTGAAATCTAAACCAGGTGAGTCGACCACCATGCCTCAAACTTTAGTACCCATAGTTTCTACAGCAGCGCCATCTACTATTACAGCAGCTTTGGCACCCAACGATCCCCTAGCAGTAGCTCTTCCAGTAACAGCAACAGTAGTTACATCAGAAGCAGCAGATTATTCAACAAAGCAAACAAAATACTTAATCAAATCCATGGAAGAAATTAAAATCCAAGCAACTGAGATACAGAAGTTAAAAGAAAAGTTTACTAGCTTGGAGCATAATTATGAGATATCACAAATTAACTACATTGAAGAAGAGAGAAAGAACAGAAGGATGACTGATAAAATAAAAACATTAGAGAAGGACTTAACATTTGTAAAGCCCTTAAGAGATATTATAGAGATTTTATGGACCAATATCATTGATTCCATCAATGATATTTGGTCTTCTATTTAGATCATTTTTTAACAGATTGAGTTAGTTAAACTAGCTATTGAGGCCATACAAAGGACCAGGGAAGAATTGGGACACAACCCTGAAGAGGCAACTCAATTGATCAACTTCTTGAATAGCAAAAGCAGGGAACGGCTGGAACAATGGGAAATCGAGGATCGAACTATTACTATCCTTGAAGTGAAGAAAGTTCTAACTAAAAAGAACTTAATGCTTAACCTGGAAAGAAGATGTCAAAGTATTCAAGTGGACATAGATGATTTCATAGTAGAATTTGACATTCTAAGGGATAAATGACTTCCAAACCCACTGGTCATAAACAACAAGTTGATGACTCAAGTAGACTACATTGATAAACTGCACCAGCAAGCCAAAAGTCAAGCCAACTCTTCCACAGTGAAAGCACTACCAACTGGAAAAGTGTTGTATGATGGTTTAGAAAATCTTTTCTATATTGAGCATGAAGTGAAACACTTGTTCACAGCCCAGCCCAATTTTGCAAAGCACACTGAGGCTGATGAAATATACAGGAAATTGACCAGGATGAAGATACCCAATGAAGAATGGTGGACCAATATGCTCGAAATCCTATAATTTACTATGGTAACTCTGAGGTAAATAGAAAATATTCACTGAGGTAAAGTCTGGTAAATAGGTAAAGAGTATCAAGAATAGGTAAAGAGTATCAGTAGGGAAAAGTAAGCAAGAATCCAGCACACAATTACCAAAGCAACAACAAGAGGAAAATTCGAGCTTCAACCTCCAGCTCTTCCATGAATAAAGGGACAACAGCAATCAGTTTTACATCTGTCTCTATATTTTTGTAAAAGATATTTTGTATTCCCTAGAATAAATCTCATGTAGTTATGAGATATTTTTGATGTAATTTTTGTATAAATACTTCTCCATTCGAAGTATTGAGGGTGGATTCTATAACATCTCTGTAAATCTATGCTATCAAGTTGAGAAAGCTTTTGTACTCAAATATGGATTTTTGCTAGAAAAGGAATGAAAGTTGAGGACATTTCATCGGATTCTCGTGCAGTATAATTGCAAATAATTATTCTATTCTTGTGATTTTATGTGTTTTCTATATGTTTCAATATTTCATGCGTCTAAAATCTAAATGGTAAAATAAGTCAAAGTATATCAAAATTAGCTTTATTTCTCTCTGCTGTCAACAGTCTACCATTTATATGTTTTCTTCTAAACTATTTTGATAAATGAATACTTAATTGCTCCTCTATCCTTGTGGTTTTTCTCTAATAAGTCCCTAGTATAGGATTCTTAATTGCCCTCTGGTAGTTGACCTATCTTCCTTTCCTCTTTCTAATCTTAACTTGAGGATTCTTGATTGCCCTCTAGTTTTGAGCAGAAATATCATCCATCCAAGCCCCAAAGTTTGTTTTTACTCTGTTACCCTGCCTGTTGAACTCATACCTCAGCAATTTGACTTAATCTAGTGAATTATCCCTATTTGACTCCATAGCCTAATGGCCTAAAAGCCTAGTTTTCCCATTTGTTTCAGAACTCCACCACTCTTAAAGAAAAAAACCTCATTGAACATTAATACTAACCTAAAATCCTTTCAAACATAGCTAAATCATAAAGAGAGAGCCCTCTCTCGACTAGGTGGGCTAGCACCTAAGCCTAAAAGTTGGTTTGTGGTTACCTTAGATCTTTTTCTACTTCCAATAAATTCAAAGGAAAATCTGAGTGATAACATAGTGGCAACCATATTGGGGATACCAAATCCTCAGTTAAATAAACCTTTGAGAAACATAGAGTTTGAATTTAAAGAACCTTAAAGGATTATTTTGAAATTATTTTGAATTTATTTTGAAAATCCATAAAAGAATAGCATTGAATAAGCTTGAAATCTGGCTTCAGGAAGAACTCATTACACCAGGGCTAACCCTGATCTGAATCCTCCCCCTGTGTTTGAAAATCCTAACCTGATTCCAAGAATCATTAGAAGGCAAGAAAGTTCATTAAGCCCCAGACCTTTGTTTAGATCACAATCATGTCCTATTGAGTGGCTTTTCCTAGAAGATCTTCCTTTTGATGAACACTTTGAACTCTCTTTGTTTAGAACCACATCTGATAGTGAGTTATTGGACCTAGTCCAAGATCTAGAATTCCTCAGAGAATTTGAAACCCAACGAGCCAATTTTCCAATTGATCGATATCTGCAGAATTTCACTCAGTCATCTCTTACCACAAATAGAACACCTGAACTTTTTGAGACTACTTCTCTTTCTTCCAATTCATCATTATTCCCCCACTCATCTGAAATCCATTCCACTCCTCCCTTCATCCCTTCACTCCCTCTTCAATCAATCATCACTCAACACCCTACCACTACCTCTAGTTCTTCTTCCATAACCCAAACACCAACTATTATCCCATCCCCTACCCAACCTACAATCATGGCCAATAAATATGCTCCCCTTGTGTTGGTTGCTGCCCCAGGTGTTATGCCACAAGATTATTAGAGTAAAATTACTACTTTTGATGGCACTGGGACCTACACAACTCAGCAGCATACTAGGAAAATGACAGATTATTTTGAACTTCATGAGATTGACACAATAGATGTCCAAATCAGAATTTTCGTCCAAAGTCTAGCTGGAGAAGTTAGAACCTGTTTTAGATCTTTAGCTCCTCGAAGCATAGACAGTTTAAGAGTCCTTTACCAACACTTATTGAATAGGTGGGAGAAAAAGAAGGATCCCCTTCAGATTTAATCGAAATATGAGAACCTTAAAAGTGGACCTCATGAAACCATTCACGACTATTGCACTAGGTTCAATAGTGTTTATAGTGCCATTCTAGTTGACCTTAGGCCCCCACCTGGTTTAGCCCTGATCAAATTTCCTAATGGATTTGATTCAGATATGGCTTTCCAGTTAAGAGAAAGGAACCCCCCCTCTTTGGAAGAAATACAAAGCGTAGCTGTAAGTGTTGAGGCTAACCTACTTTCCAAAAGAGCCAAAGCTAGGAACGAGAGAAGAATACCTGTAAAAGATGAAAGTACACCCTTTGAACAAAAGCTTGATGCTATTGTCAAAGGAATGGACAAATTGTTCGACAGAGTTGAAATTATCGAAAGGAAATCTCCTTGGGATGGCCAACAGGCTAATTCAGGGAGAAATCCTAACTTTAGGAAAAATCAGAACCAAAATGCTGGAAAGAATATTCCTGACTAGAATATCAGACCACCTTTCCAAGAAAACTATGTAGAGGCCTCCAATTCAGAAGACCCTGAACCAGACACTCAGATAAATTTAATGGGTCTAGATGATGAGGAAGATGTCTTCCTAACTCAGGATGACCAAGAGTCCCACATACTACAACAATTCAAAACCCAAACAGGAGAGTCATTTGATTTCAGACAGGGATATGACTCTGTTATTTTTGAGGTACATAAGTAGTATAATTTAAGAGGTAGAAAAAGTATAGATGCCCTGTTATAGACATTTTTGTGCCTTACAGCATTGAGCATGAAATGTCCATAATCTAAGGGATCCAAAGTCCCTAAACATGTTGTTCCTACCCCTAGAGGAACAAGGCTAACAAACCACAGTAATTCACAGAAGTTATCCACCAGAAACTGCTCAAAAACAAGTCAATTCAGGATCAATTCAGTGGCTCCACTACCTGTCTGCACTGAATGTCAAAGCCAACACTGGCTACCTGCGCTGAATGTCAAAGCCAACACTGGCTACCTGCGTTGAGCGAGAGTTGACATGTGGCAAGTTCATTCCACAAGGTGTCAAAACCCAGGAAGCTTCCAAAATCTTCCTCAATGACACTTGCCTCAGGGAATTCGACTGGTGATGAGTAAGAGGTTCCAAATCTCCAAGTGGAAGCAAGAACCTCCAAGTGGAATCAAGAACTGATAGAGGGAGAGGACACTAGTCAGATCTCAAGCTGACTCATCCTCTCTCCAAACATCTATATATGGATCTCTCCTCCATGAGATCTAGAGGCTGGAATTTTGTTATTGTAAAGAATTGCTGCTGGTTTGAGATTGGAATCATTGGGTGCTTAATGCTTTGAAGAGGGTGAAGATAGGAATTCCATTTGCTGGGAAGGAGATGCTGGATTGGAGCCCTCTGGGTTGTATCTCTTCCTGAACCTTGTTATTCATCAATAAAGCTATCTTGGTTTCTCCTATATACTGATGTATCTTTGATGTATGATTGCATTAGTATGTTTAGTTTATTTCTAATCCTAAACTAGTTATGAATATGAATCCATGTCTTGTGTAGCGTTCTCTTCTTGTGATCTTGCAGAAACCTCTTGAAGATGGGCGAGCGAGAAGGCAAGTAGCTGGGAACTCTCCAAGAGAAGAGAATCTGGATAGAGGGACAAACGGAAGACACCGGTTAGTCCATCCATCTCTCTCTTCATTCTTAATTCATAAAGGAAGAATACTAGAATAGCTGTCTCTGTTTGTTGCTAAGGTACTGTCACACCTTAGGTGGATAGGATCGTCCTGCATAGGCATTTTTCCCCACAACAAATTGGCGACTCCGCTGGGGAGATCTATTTAGTCATTTTATTTGTGTTTCTATCATTGTTTGTTTCATAGACACGACAGCAACAATCAAACTGCATCTGCTATTCCCAGATGCAAAGTAGACAGTTGCTGCTTTGATCCCATCACTGGACTTGTCTATGATCTGAACAATGGACTCACAAATGATTTGATGATCCTTTGTGATAGATCTTAGTACTCCCTCAAAGCATCCCTTTGATTGCACCTTGCTTGTTGCTTTTATTTGGCCTGAAACAGTAGATTAAATAGCAACTTGTGACCTAGAACCAGTGAGAAACTCTCGTTTCTCCCTCAACGCGACCCCTGTGAAGAGGTTCTGCATTTCAACGCAGGTCCCGTGAAGGCTACCTGCGCTGAATGTCAAAACCCCTGTGTTGAGGTTGCGCTGAACCAGTTTGGCCTTATGCAGCTGGGGTTCTCTGCTCTGTTTTGCCTTGTTTTGATCTCTGATTTTTGCAGCCTGTAACCAGCATAGGTACCAGTCTGATAACTCCTTTTCTCTGCTTAAATTCCGCCTCCTTTTGTACAAAAACACTGTGAGTGTTTTTATGTGTTTGTGGCGTCATTTACATTTTTCCTTTGCATGAGTGAAATAGTCATCCTGTAGCCCTTGATTCTGATCTGTTGATTGTGATCTTAGAAGAGAGTTCATTGGTTGTTTGCAGTTGATTATACATTTACTTTTGCTTATTGGTTTGATTTTGTCTCTTTTAAGTGTCGAAACAAGTATTCATTTCGGAAATCGTTAAGTGTTGTAATCTCTTCTACCCTCTCTGATTTCGAAAAAGTAAACTTGTTTGTATTTGTCATTTAAAAGAAAATTCAAAGTTGTACAAAAAGCTTTCTTTGTAGGCATCAATACTAAGAAAGCAGAAAACAAACACCTGCATTGTGCATTTGCATTTTGATAGTTTGCATGATTGATTTAGGAAAAGTGCATTAGAGTGTGCTGATTGCTCTTTGAGAAAAGATGGTGTCTTTCTTTTCCCTTAGTAGCTAGGATTTTCAAAGTTGAAAAGATATAAAGCTTGCTTATCATCTTTAGACTGCATTTAGGAATTGTATCATACATCTCGTGGTGAACCTCAAAAGGCAAAATTCTAAAAAGATCAACCTAAAATAAATTGAATGAACTTAACAACGCTTTGCAACATAATGCACAACATAGAGGTCTAGGCTAGAGACGTGTTTCGGCGTCGTAAAGCCTAGTGATTGTCGATCTCATTGATGGTGGGTGATTCCTCCTGAGGGGCGATAGCGCCAGTACAGATTGTGCTCCCACGTACCGTCGCGTATATATTGGGAGACCCCTATAGGCATAAAACCTTTATCCTTAGGAAGCCGTGTCGGTCGCTCTACTAATCGCAATGCACTGAACACAGCATTCAGGAAGATCGATCGCCTGTACCCTAAAAAGTATTTTGCGGTTTTGCGAAAAGTTTGGCACACCCTCTGCCTAGAACTCCAGAGCAGTTCCTTTTGGCCTTTTTCAGACTCTATAACGGAAAAAGTCCATCCGAGCATTTGTCACTTCGGGCTCGTTAAAACATCGAAGGAGACTAGAGTCATCTTTAGCTTTTTCTCGACTCTTTAAAAGTGAAAAAGCAAGTTGTGTCTAAAAGCGTCTAAAAAAAAAAAATTCATTTAATTCGGAAACACACTTTCCCCTTTTGTATTTTGGTTGATTGAGTAATCCGCAATCGTGGAAGAAAGTCAATTGAAACCCAGTCGTTCGCGGAGGCTTACGAGTCTACCGTCTTTGTCTCCGGAATCGAAAATAGTACGGACAAAGCAAACTCGTTTAACCGGTTCAAAATCTCCTATCAAAGTTAGAACAAGTGTTCCAGCAACATCTGAGATGCCGGTTACTCCAAACATTTCTGGAAACCTTGCCTCTATAGAAGAAGTTCAACAGCCACAGAGGGACAGTAACACTGATCCTAGTCTGGGAGCAAATACTTGTGTTACTGAACCAGTTCCATCTGTAACCGGTTCGGAGAGTCTTGCTCCTCAAACAACTATCGCTGTCAATTCAACCCCTTCTTCGGCACCAGAAATATTTTACGGACCTGACGGTCTGCCTCTTCCACCTGGTTTGATTGCGATAGAGGAAATTGTAGAGGATCCGCAAGCAAGTACTCCAACACATTTTGGAGTAGGGGTCACTCTATTTCCTTCGACATCAGAAGTTAGTCTATCACCAGTGGAAGTTCCTATAGAATCGCTAGGCAATCTGTTGGATAGACTCAAAATGTCTGAACAACCGTCAACATCTAGGACTGTGTCGAATGACACAGCGACAGCAGAACTCCCTGCCGTCACTCCGACAATGTTTGCCGGCGTACCATCTGTCCCAACTAGCTCACAACCGCTAGAAGGAGTCCACCCAGGGACTATTTCGACAGTGTGGTCTGTTCCAGTTTGTTCCTCCGGAATAATATCCGACAACTCTTATGTTGAAACTCGCCAGATTGATCCATTTGGAGGTCAATTTGGGCAATCCAGTCCCCAAGGACAAACAATCCCCTTGAGTTCCGGATTGCTACCATATGGGGGGCAGTATGCCCTTTCATTACCCCCTCCGGGAGGGTATCCATACGGGGGTTCACAACAGTATTCAGGTTATACTGGAGTTACATCAAGTGGTTGGGTACCTATGCTGCCTCAACAACCAAGGGTTGTGTATTCTATGCAACAATGTGTACCTATGTCGAACATCCCAACCACACCAGCTATTGTGACGGTGTCACAGGTTCAAACGTTGCCTGTTGTGTGTCAACCTCAGATTTCTCAGGTTGTAATGCAACAACCCCTTGACCCTGTGACACAACCACAATCGCCAACTGGTGGGGCGACACAGGTCCAAACGGGTACAATTACCCCACACCTTGGTCCAACAGTTAGTATAGCGCAACAGAACATGGCTTCACAACCGTGGCTGGTGCAATACCAACAACCACAATTCCAGCAAGTGTACCAAGGTTCTGAGCAGTAGATCTTTGCGAACAGTGGACAGCCGTACATTCAAAACGGTCAAAACCAACCGCTTTACAGTGGTCAAGTCCACCAACCGTATCAGTCATACCAACATCAATTACATTATGCTGGTATGCAAAGGCCCACTGCTTAGGCAATTCCATCGTACCCGGGGTATGCTTCACCTAACCTGAATCAACAGTTACCATTCGTGGCAACTTTAGAGTTACCCGATTTACACCGGTTAACAAACGATCCAATTGCTTACGCCCCATGGTGGCCAGCGATTCCTCACAAACTTCCATCGGACATTCCTAAATTTAATGGAAATCTAGGTGAAGACCCATCGAATCACGTGATGACTTTTCATCTGTGGTGTTCATCAAACACCCTGAACGATGATTCGATAAGGCTTCGCCTTTTTCATAGGACGTTAACGGGTCCAGCGGCAAAATGGTATATTGAATTACCTAGAGCCTCGTTCGATAATTTCAGCTCCCTAGCCACGACTTTCTTAACCCATTTTCAATTACCGATAAGGTACGAAACGGGAACGGAAATCTTAACCAACTTCAAGCAGATAACGGCCACTCATATATCCGATCATATACATGAGTGGAGTCGTCGTCGTAGGATGGTAAAAACGTACGTTCCTGATCAGTTATTAGCTGAATGGTTTATCAAGTCGTTACTTCCTGCTATAACGGAAGATGTGGCAAAGGGGGGATTCGTAACAGAGGAGCAAGTTATTGCTCGTGCACAATATCTAGACTTAGTCTACACTCAGTCTGGCACGCTCTACGACAAAATACCTGATGCCCCTAGACCGGAATTCTCAATTCCTCCTCCTCCTAAATCAAATAGTGAATCTCATGCCGGCGATGGTGTGATTGGCACAACAAATGCGAAATCGACAAAGGCTTCGTCTAAGAAAGCCCGTAAGAATTCGGATCAAAATGCGAAAGAAGAAATTCTTGCTTTGGAAGTAAATGTCGTATCAGCAGATAAAGGCAAAGAAACCAAACAACCAGGGAGCAAGAAGAAGCAAAACAAAGGGAAGAAGAAGAAACAGGGTGATTCATCTCCTGAAAAAACTTCTTCAAACCCTCCTGGAAATAGGAAATATCCATGTCAGATATGCGATGAGGATCACTGGACAAGGGATTGTCCATACAAAGCTGAGCTGAAAAGGTTCTTCAAAAGTTCGCAAACCTCAGCTGTGTTAACTGATCCATTCCCAAATCCAGGTCAAAATCTGGTTGATAATGGAAATGCTTCCCCGTCGCAGGTGCTTATGTTGTCAGTTTCCAAGCAACAAAATTATGCTTTGATCTCGACAAGGAACAAAGATTACGAGAATCCACAGCTGTCGAACGACAAAGGTAAAGATCAACCAAGTAGTTCGACAACAACTTCGACAGAAGTTATACCGCCCATCATTCCTGAATTAACAATAAAACCACCAAAGGGAGTGGTACACAAGTCGACATTTAATCCTCGCGCCAGAGCGGCGCAACATTATAACATAGTGGAAGATTTGGCCCAATCGCCATCCGCTATGTCGACTCTTGAAGTACTACAAAATTGTCCATCCCAAAGGCAGGCTTTGTTATCGGCTATTGGTGGGGTTGATCCTAAAAATTCCAATCTTGTATCCTTCGACCACAAATGATACGATCCTCAGTTACCAGCTCAACTAGCTTTCCTTATTCAAGTGAAAGCCCTCAACAAAACTGTGCACCGAACAATTATTGATGAGGGGGCATCTACATGTATTATGTCGATGAGTTACTGGAAAGCTTTAGGGTCTCCGACCTTGTCGCGATCTTCGACGACATTAAAAGCATTCGACGGGAGGACCTATACCCCGTGCGGTATCCTTAATAACTTGAAGGTTGAACTGGGGGGGAAAACAGTAGAAATAGATGTTGAAGTCATCAATGGGAATCTTGACTACAACATCCTACTGGGAAGACCATGGATATATGACATGGCAGCTGTAGTGTCGACTTATTTTAGGAAGATCGCATTCCCTTTTCAAGGAGGGATTACGATCGTCGACCAACAAGACTTCCTCCCTAATGGTTCACAAGTTACAGGAAGCATTCCCATGATCCATGGAAGCAACCATTCGCTTCAAGATATCGGAGTAGGCCTACTGAAAGACCCCACATTAATGGGAACTTTCACACTTCCGCCTCCAATCGATATAGGAGAAGTAGCGTTGGTAGGAGCCTGCAACATGATATCTTCCACGAAGATCTCAGAAGACGATATCGACATCGATCATGCAATGGTTTTGCCCCCAAGCCCTATAGAAATATTGTAGCAATCAATGTTTCGAGCATGGGAGGCGAACCCAAATCAACGCTCATCAAGCGTTTGGGTAGATAGGTCTAGAGAATATGGTACCCCATTAGACCCTTGGTCGAAAGTACATGGGACTGACGAAGGAATCCTACAATCAACGCTGATTGAGGGGGCACCATGGAATGATTGCCACCATCGTTCCCTTCTTCTGGATTATGAAGAAGATACTCAACATGACCTTTACCACCCTTCAGTTTTTGAATTCCTATCAAACACTGTAAATACGGTGGATTCCGAGCGAAACTTATCCAATATTGAAGAGACTATAGCCATAAATATCTCAACTAAAACAAATGTTGTAGAGAATATTTATGTCGGCAAAGGATGTTCTCCTTCAGAACTGGAAATATATAACGCTCTTTTTCGCGAGTTCAGAGATGTCTTTTCTTGGTCATATGATGAAATGCCAAGCATTGACTCGAGTATCGTTGAACACGAAATTAAGATGTATCCTGATGTCAAACCAGTAAGACAACGGCTTCGGCAGGTGCACCCCAAGAAAGCCGCTGCCATTAAAGCAGAAGTTGAAAAGCTCCTCCATGCTAGTTTCATCTACCCGGTTCCTCTAACCGATTGGGTATCGAATATTATCACTGTTATGAAGAAACAAGGAACAATTAGAGTGTGTGTCGATTATAGGGATGTAAACCAAGCTTGTCCGAAAGACAACTACCCTACACCCTTCATCGACCAGATAATTGATGAATGCGCCGGATGTGAAATCTTTTCATTCATGGATGGATTCTCTGGGTATAATCAAATAAATATCCACCCACAGGACCAGTCAAAGACTGCATTCATTTGTCCGTGGGGCACATTCTCTTATCGAAAATTACCCTTTGGTTTAAAGAACGCAGGGGCGACGTTTTAGAGGGCAATGAATTATGCCTTCCATGACATCAAGAACATCGTTCAACCTTATCTCGACGACCTTCCGGCTCATTTGCGAAAGCGGACTGATCATCCGCAGCATTTAAGAGCGATATTTCTACGTTGCCGACACTACAAGATAAGACTCAATCCGCACAAATGTGTATTTTGCGTCGGTTCTGGTCGTTTATTTGGCTTTGTAGTCTCTAAGGATGGGATTCGTCTCGACCCTTGCAAGGTTTAGGCAATCATTAATTTGCCTCCACCTTCAAATTTGCTTTAGATTCAGAAACTCCAAGGGAAAGCAAACTTTCTGAGGAGGTTCATTCCAAATTACGCAGAACTTGCTAAAGGTTATACTCGCCTTTTGAAAAAGGATGTACCTTTTGTCTGGGATCAGATGGCGCAAGCTTCCTTTGATGCTCTGAAAGATTCTCTAGTAAAAGCATCATTAATGTATGCCCTGGACCATCAAAGAGATTTTAACCTGTATTTGGCTGCAGCGGATACGACCATTGCGATGGTTTTAGTTCAAGAAGTCGATGGAATTGAACATCCTATATATTATTTAAGAAAAAACTTGAATGATACAGAAAGCAAATATTCTTATGTTGAAAAGATATCACTCGCTGCTGTTCAAGCGATACAAAGATTTCGACATTATGTCCTCTTTCGGAAAACTACCATTCTATCAGATTGCAACCCCATGACTTTTATATTGTCGCGACAGTTGCTGGGGGGAAAATATTCAAAATGGATAGCGATCCTTCAAGAGTTTGATCTGGAATTTGTAAAATCCAAATCAAAGAAAGCTTTAGTTTTCGCAGAATTATTGTGCGATCTCCCATCGTCGTCCAACGATGAAACATCCGAAGAATCAATCGTGGATGAGCATTTGTTTCTGATATCTGCAAGCAATGAGTGGTATGGAGATATAATAATTTATCTCCAAACCCAAAAATTCAGGCCTAACACCTCTCACTCAGAACAGAAACGTATACGATACCAAGCGAAAGACTACATGATCGTCGGTGATACGCTTTACCGTCGTGGTATCAATACAGTTCTGAGAAGGTGCCTTACCCATGAGGAGGCCGAAAAAGCCCTGAATGAGTGTCATTCAGGCGCGTGTGGGGGGCATCAATCTGGATATGCTACAGCACAAAAAATCTTACGAGCAGGATACTTCTGGCCAACCATGTTCAAAGATTACATAACAACAGTCAGAAGTTTCCATGCTTGTCAAATTTTTGATAGCAAAACCAGAAGACCACCCGCACCTTTACAGCCAATAGTTGCTGTTGTGCCTTTCGCCAAATGGGGCATCGATTTCATGACATGTAACCCCACCTCGACCGGGGGGCATGGGTATATTATAGTCGCCGTTGACTATTTTACCAAATGGGCCGAGGCGATGCCTACATTAGATAACACTGGTGAAACAGTTGCCCTTTTTTTTTCAATCATGTAGTCGGCAGGTTCGGCGTAACACAGGCTATAGTTACAGATCATGGATCGCATTTTCGCAATCACATGATGGTTGAATTAGCTGCCAAGCTAGGGCTATCTCACGACAGCTCTACCCCGTATTATCCACAAGCCAACGGACAAGTTGAAGCAATCAACAAGGTCCTGAAGCGTATGTTGCAAAGGATGATCGGAGTTCACAAAAGAAGGTGGCATCTAATCCTGTACTCAGCCTTGTGGGCTTACCGAACATCGGTAAGGAATGCGACCGGGTTCACACCTTTCCAACTAGTGTATGGCCTGGAAGCAGTCTTGCCAATCCAGTGTGAAATCTCGTCTCTTAAACTCGCAATTGATCTCCTCCCTGGAACTTCGGAAGAAGAGGCCCGTTTCTTGGAATTAATCCAATTGGATGAAACCCGTCGTGATGCCGCTTTGGCTAACGAAGCCCATAAGAAACGAGTCAAGGCGCAGTTCGACAAAAATGTCAAACCCCGTGTCTTCTCAGAAGGTGACTTGGTCTTGCTTTATGACCAAGAATCCGATAAATTGGGAGCAGGTAAATTTAATTCTTTATGGATGGGCCCCTATATTGTTAAACGAGTGTTAGCAAAAGGAGCCTATGAGTTAATGGATTATGACGGAATTCCACTGGCGCAACCCCGTAATGGGTTGTACCTCAAGCGTTACTATGCTTAAATAGTAACCTGTATGCTTTTGTTGTATTTTGTTTTCGCTAAAGTGTTTGTTTTGGTCGAGTAATCCGCCTTTTTACATTTATTGCAGATGTCAAACCTTCTGGAGACATGTGTTGGATATGCCCTCAGAGCGAGTCGTAGTTCGCGGAACCTGTCCTCTGCAGCCTGGGCCATTTTTTATCCAAGCGGCGAGTTAGTAAGTTTCAGAGGTGTATGTATTGGTCAATCAACGAATAACATCGCTGAGTATAGTGCGTTGATAGAACTACTCTCTGATGCCATCACCCATGGTATACGCCGACTAATCGTCAGGCTAGGCTCACAACTCGTAATACTACAACTCAATGGTATATATTCCGTCCGCAACCCAGCTATTTATCGCATGTTCCTAAGGGTTAAGATTTTGGAAAGACAATTTGATTTAATTCAATACCAACATATTTCCATAAACTTAAACACATTAACCGACTCATTAGCAAACTATGTGTTAGATAGATATTTGCGACATTTATAAAAAGAAACACATCATCAATGTTGTACATATGTATCATATAACTCAACCAAAATAAACCCCGAAAATCAAAATATATATATATATAAGTTGTTTATCGTTTATACATAATGTTCTGTAACCAAGACAAAAATCGGTCGCATGACCCAAAAACTCAAAAATGCTAGGGGGCACCCTAGCCTAGTGATGCTCATGATAGCACGTCACGGCCTGTGCAATCATGCGTAAGAGACAAGTCCATCATCTAGGCACACCAGTAGTATGCCGCTGCAACTGCAAAGGTAACTCGTCAATCCTCACATCGGGAATGCCGAGAGTAAGGCTCTCAACCTGCTCCTGCACAGCTGTAAGGGTCTCGGCCACGTCAAGGTCACGAAGAATAACCCTCCCAGCAGTCTCCCTTGCTGGGGCAGCAACTGGCGCTCTTGGGCGAATTGCTGGACGAACAGGACCAACATCTACATGCACACACGAGTTTGATTAAAGTCTTGATAGAATAAAGCACAAGGACATTATAAATAAAAATAGTAAACAGTGATATGGTCGAAGATTTTACCAATAGCGCCCCATTGTTCGCCATCCGACAGTACCAAGTCCGGATCACCTCGGAAATCCATACCAACATATGGATACTCGGAATAAACCATCTCCTGACGCTCGAACCACCTGAAGAAGGTATCAATGAAAGAAATCTGAGATTCACCAGCATGCCTAGACATGTGATCAACCCATCTCTGCATGCGTGGCTCGGTAGGAGAAGGCAAGTCGAGTGCGATATACTGAGGCTGCATCAGTGGTATCTTCTCCAAGGCAAAGGCAGTCAAAATAGAACCAAATCCAAAGTTCTTCAGCTTCCCGTCCTTTACCTTGGTCAACTGACTTTTCATCTGAAGAAGTACTGCATCACACCAGTTGAATATTTTCGGTTGGAGGCACTCCAAGGCGTGCTGCACATAGGATCTGTTGGCAACATGAAGAGATGTGCTACCGGCCATCCTACCAATAGTATACAGAATGGACCTGAGAGATCTGTCATCAATCTCACGGATAACGACCTTGCCATCTCTGCTCGGCTGAGATCCTTCCCTGCAATACTGGCGGACATAATCTCTCACGGAGTCATTCCCTCGGGCCGAACCTGACAAAGAAATGGGAGCACCCCGCCTCGACAAGCCAGTCAAGAAGTAAATGTCTACTATGGTCAGGGGGATAGATTTGCCACTAATCTGAAATACTTGGTTGATAGGATCCCAAGCATCAAGCATATACTGCAGTAGGGAGATCTGTGCTCTCATACTAGAGATACGGAAGAACTTCAGCAGACCACAGTTCCGCAGCGCGTTCACTGTGACAGGATCATGGAGGCAATCATGTCCTCTTCTTCATGTTCTCGTTCTCGCCATGTAAGGGTCATTTTGCTCAAAAGTCCTTGCAAAACAAACAAGAGAAAGAGTAAGATCCTGGATTTGATGAGAAACTAGCAAAATTTTCATCAAAAACTGTGCAACAAAACTGTTTTTCTATGCCCAACGCAACTAGCCAGTGTTCCACATGCATTGAAGGTCAAACTTCCTTCATGCAGCTTGACATTCAGTGCAGGTTTCGAGTGAACTACCTGCGCTGATGGCAGAGCGCCCTAACAAAACCCCAGGGGCTCAGGGGAACAGGAAAATAGGCACAGAATGGAAAAAGGAAACCATGAAAAGAAAGAGCTAGGGTTTAGCTCCTACCTGGTCCAGACGGCGCCGAAAATCGTCCGCAGAATCTCCCGGAATCAGCTGATGAAAATCAAGGGGGAAGAGGCACCTCCAAAGCTCCAACAAACCAAGTTCAAATGAAATGGTAAAATGAGAGGTAAAAACACTTTTTAATTGCTTTTTACGTAGTTCAAAGCAAAATATTAGCATTCTAATCTCATTTTCAAGCAAATGTTATTCATTTCTAACTAGTTTGATGCAGCAATTGAAGATACAGTACTATCTCTGAAAAGGGCAAAGCTAGTTATGGTAAAAAATCAAAATTTGACCATATGATCGAGCAGTTTTAGCACACAGTTCATGCTCGTTAAAAAATAAGTGCAAGATCCGAGCAGTTTTAGCGCATAGTTCATGCTCGTTAAAAAATAAACATAAGATCGAGCAAATGTTTCCACCCGCATTTAAGCTCGTTAAAAAATGAACTATTCCGGTAAATAACCACTGTGAATGTAATATCATCAGCCATTAAAGCCTTGGTCGTGTTTGCACCGTCACCTCCACTTTTCCATTGGCCGATCGTTCACCTCCATATGTTTGTTTACCCATTTTGAGGAACAGCTGCGAAGAGTGATTTCACTAGCCATCCTTGTGACACTACCGTGATTAGAAAATTCCAACCTGTACCTAGAATCAGCTGCTAAACTGTTTCATCACTCGTTCCTCAAAAGACGAGTCTTCTTTAAGCTCTTTTCATCTGACTCGTAAAATATGAAAAGATTGCCGAGTCCTTGGCCTTCCAGCTCGTTAAAGGGACAGGAAGAGCTATCCCTCCTCTAGATTTTAATCTTTTTGGACCTGAGGGATTATTGCAGAAAAAGATCGAGCCCTTGTTTTATTCGGCTCGTTAAAACTATCGAAAACTCATCCCTTCTGTATTGTTTTATACTTTTTCGGACTTAAGGGATTAGATGACGAAAAAGGACTTTTGGAGTTAACTTTATGTACCTTTTCAAACTCTCTAAAAATGAAAAGGACCGAGTTATCTTTGTCGTTAGACTCGTTAAAATCATTAAATAGCGACAAACTTGTCTTTAGACGAGAACGAGTTTCACTATCGCTAGGCTCGTTAAAACATAGCGATGGGCTTTCCCGAAGGGCAGGTTATAGAACAAGCATATGTTATCCTCCTCAAGCTTGAAAAAAATAAAGAGGTACTGGTCAGCAATGACTGGGGAAAAATTGGGAGAAACTCAAGAAAACTTTGATGGTAGCAAGTCGCTCTTGAACATGACACTTTTCCTCCGTACCACAATCGGGTCGGGTTGTTTCATTCACCGGTCACATCACCATGGTCTCGCCATACCATCCATATTTAGGGTAATGGTACCGATCCATCGCATCAGTGTCGCCATATGTTCAAGAGAAGTCGTTCAGAAAAGTCAACCGTATCCCATCCACTGCCATACATTATCCTTCATCCTTTCATGACCGCCACCCTGAATCATATGTCTCAGATCGTTTTCACCTCCATCAAAATCATTAGCTCCGTTCCATGTCACTGATGTGGGATTCATTAAGGCCCTCCTTTGACGGATCGCTTCTTGTCGACATCAGCTCATTATCCAAGAAGTTGATCTAGGAACAACCCCTTCAGTACTTTGAAGCTTGCATGCCTCAATGGCAAGTTTCTCACTTCCGGCGACAGGTATACATCAATGACCTTCGACCAAAAGATTTTGCGTGGTGTTCGACACCAAGTCCTTTATTCACACCACGTGAATTGTACTGCAATACCTTGAGGGTCATTATCATTATCAGTGATTCCTCTCGCGCTTGTTAACGGTTTACCTCATTGACCGGTAATCAAGCGATGTCTTTCCATGTTCGACTTCAGAACATTTCTCACATGGATCAACTTGTACTTAGAGTGAAGATCGAATGAGTTTGAAGACCCCGGATCTAGTTTCATCCATCCGGGCTGCGATATATATTCAGGAAAGATAAAGACATTGACATGTACATCATTGCAGCAGATAATCATCCTACTCAAAGGATGATAATTTCATCAAAATTATTAGTCTACCATCAGACGATTGTCTGTTCTATGTACGGAAAAATGAATTTATAAAGCTGAGCATGGGAATGCCCGCCTCAGCTAGATCATGAAAGCAGTATGAAAAAATAATGTATTGTATTGTATCTCGTTACAGGTCTCCTCCCAGCGTTGGATGAACTTCGGATCCTCTTGATAAAGCATTTCACCCGATAAACGGCCTCATACTTTAGGGGGCAACTGTTATAGACATTTTTGTGCCTTACAACATTGAGCATGAAATGTCCATAATCTAAGGGATCCAAAGTCCCTAAACGTGTTGTTCCTACCCCTAGAGGAACAAGGCTAACAAACCACAGCAATTCACAGAAGTTCTCCACCAGAAACTGCTCAAAAAAAAGTCAATTCAGGATCAATTTAGTGGCTCCACTAGCTGTCTGTGCTGAATGTCAAAGCCAACACTGGCTACCTGTGCTGAATGTCAAAGCCAACACTGGCTACCTGCGCTAAGCGAGAGTTGACATGTGGCAAGTTCATTCCACGAGGTGTCAAAACCCAGGAAGCTTCCAAAATCTTCCTCAATGACACTTGCCTCAGGGAATTCGACTGGTGATGAGTAAGAGGTTCCAAATCTCCAAGTGGAAGCAAGAACCTCCAAGTGGAATCAAGTACTGACAGAGGGAGAGGACACTAGTCAGATCTCAAGCTGACTCATCCTCTCTCCAAACATCTATATATGGATCTCTCCTCCATGAGATCTAGAGGCTGGAATTTTGTTATTGCAAAGAATTGTTGTTGGTTTGAGATTGGAATCATTGGGTGCTTAATGCTTTGAAGGGGGTGAAGATAGGAATTCCATTTGCTGGGAAGGAGATGCTGGATTGGAGCCCTCTGGGTTGTATCTCTTCCTGAACCTTGTTATTCATCAATAAAGCTATCTTGGTTTCTCCTATATACTGATGTATCTTTGATGTATGATTGCATTAATATGTTTAGTTTATTTCTAATCCTAAACTAGTTATGAATATGAATCCATGTCTTGTGTAGCGTTCTCTTCTTGTGATCTTGCAAAAAGCTCTTGAAGCTGGGCGAGCGAGAAGGCAAGTAGCTGGGAACTCTCCAAGAGAAGAGAAGTCGGATCGAGGGACAAACGGAAGACACCGGTTAGTCCATCCATCTCTCTCTTCATTCTTAATTCATAAAGGAAGAATACTAGAATAGCTGTCTCCGTTTGTTGCTAAGGCACTGCCACACCTTAGGTGGATAGGATCGTCCTGCATAGGCATTTTTCCCCACAACATGCCCCAAAAACAAATCAGAAAACAAGTCCTAATCAACCTAAAAAGGGTAAAACAGTTCCAGTGACCAAAATACTTCATATCCTTTCAAGAAAAAATCAAAACCCTTCAGCCCCACTATAGAAGATGTTTCTGATAATCAGCCCAATAATGATCAACCTTCCACTTCACTTCCCTCCAAGGAAACAGTGGAAGAGTCTCTAAAGATCGGATTAGAAAAATCAGCAAAGGATGTCCCAAGTCCTGAAAGAGAAGAAAACATAGAAAACGTTGCTACTAGAAATCCAAAAGTTCAAACAGACAAAGTAATCCTGCCCTTTAACCTAGGAGTAGAGGTGGCCAAGCTTAAAATTTCAGTTCCTTTGACAGAATTGGTTAAACATGATATTTACAGGTCTCAGATAAACAAATCATTAAATATTATTGAAAATGCAGATTCTGTAAATCTCTTTGATGACCAGCCTGAGTTGATTTTTGGCCCTGAAGTAAATGGGAAACCACTGGAAGGAGGTATACCACCTTTCCATGTCAGTCTCAATATCCATGATAAGATTTTGCATAATTCCATGTTCGACTCTAGTGCCTCGCACAATCTCATGCCCAAGTCTATTATGGAGAAACTCAACTTAGACATCACTAGACCCTATAAGGATTTATTTTCCTTTGATTCCATTTAAGTGAGGTGTTTAGGACTTATGTGTCTCTTTGGTTCAGTACCCTGCCAAAATAATACTCATGGACATAGTGGTAGCAGATATTCCACCCAATTATGGCATGCTATTGTCCAGATCTTGGGGTGCCAAACTTCAGGGGTCTCTACAATTAGACATGTCATACGCTACCATATCTATTTTTGGACAACCAAAGAAGCTATATAGAGAAACTTTAATGAAGTATGTAGTGAGTAGTCAGGAGAAGCCTCAAAACTTTCCCATTTACTCAGTGCATTCTAATATGGATTCCTTTATTCTCTATAATGCACAAACTGATCCAGATGATATTCCAAATTGTATAGTAGTAGAACCAAAAGAAATTAAAAAATCTAAATACATAGAAACATAACCAAAATAAATTGTAAAATAAAACTCAACTGTACAAATTTAAGAAATATCAGAGATACCTTGGCTAAGAAAGATCCCGTTACTCTTGATACAAATTATGAACATGAAATATTATGGCATTTAAAGTTTGATGGTTCAATAAACAAACTAGGTGCAGGTGCAGGGGTATGGATCTATAACTTAGAAAATGATCATGCAGAAGGTCATTCCTATAGGCTAAATTTCAAATGCACAAACAATATGTTAGAATATGAAACAATCCTGTTAGGCCTCAAGCTAGTCAAAAGATTAGGACCTATAAGGGTATCAATCATGGGAGATTCTGAACTAATAGTTAAATAGATTAATGGAGTTTACATAACCAGAGACCCTAGATTAGGAATTTACAAAGGTACAGTTGTATAAATCCTTAACACCTTTTTAGAAACCAAGCTTGCAACTATTCCTAGAAAACATAACATGCAAGCTCATAGCCTGGCTATGTTTGCCAGCACCTGCAAATTACCTTTTCAACCCAATCACCAGTATATAGCAGAGGTTAGGCATAGGCCAACTATACTTGATAATCTTAAGAACTGGCAAGTTTTTGAAAATGATAAGCAGATTAATCACTTTCTAACATTAGATGAAGAATTTGCTAGCATTAATATAGATGTAGACATTTTTCAGAGTTTGATCACACTAATGAGTTAGACATTAACAAATTGAAAGAAAACTCAATAAACATGCTTCATCCTACTAATTTCATGAAAACAAATATTCAGGACTTAAAGCAAATGGATATTGATGAAATAATTGATGATGAAACTGAAGTTATAAATATCAAAGATAATCAATTACCCAAGGGATTAACTCCTTTGGAGGACTTATTTGACTCTAATGATATTCCTAAAAAGCCTAAGATGGAGCCTTTGAAAGCAGACATTGAAGAATGCAACATAGGAACTCAAGAGAAACCTGAACTGATAAAATTGTCTAAATGATTACCCCTTGATGAAAAACTGAAATATATTGAGCTAATGAAAGAATTCCAGGATGTTTTTTCTTGGAGTTATGAAGACTTAAAATCCTATGATACCAGTATCATACAACACATTGTCCCTTTGAATGAAGATCAGAAACATTTTAGGCAAAAGCTAAGAAGAATTAATCATGTTTTATTACCTTCCAATGAAAAAGAGATCAAACAAATGTATGAAGCAGGAATCATTGCCCCTGTTAACACCCAGGTTGTTCCCTTTGACTCCTGAGGGAATACGGCTGAGGTAACCACTAACTAGGCTATGGATTACAGGTTCTAGCCTACCTGTAATCAGAGAGGGCTCTCTCTTTTAGTTTTCACTTTGTTTTTTTGAAGATTTTAGGCTAGTTATGAGGTGAGAGTTTTGTTTTAAATTTTGGTTGTCAGCTATTGTTCAAAGAAGGGCATGCAAGCATCAAAGAAAGTTCAGTCCATTGGGCATGTGGAGTCCAGAAATGAAAAGTATTTGATATCTGTGATAAAGAGAGGTTCACTGCAAGGCTAGATGGGTATTCATGATACAAACTCTAATTTTAGTAAAGAAAACAGTATAAATTACACCAGGAAAGGCAATCAAGAGTTCTTTCACAGTGCAATACGAAATGAAGAACAAATCTAACTCAGCAGCAAAAGAGAATTACTAAATAAAGACTTATCATGTGATTATAGCAAATAGGAGCATTTAAGAATTCCATAGTTGCAACTAACCCTGAAGAAAACATATTTAGTAGCAAGGATTGAGTTTAGGGTGTCTTTGATGGACAAATCCCGAACTAGTCTTTTCCCTTTCTACCAAGATTAAACACCATACATCACAGATAGATTAAGCAAGAAATGAAAACATAAATACGGGTAGAGAACACTTATTGTATCACGCCATAACATGAGACTCCTGCAACAGTCAATAGTTTCATCACAGCATGTCCAAACCAAAACAGATTTTTTCGACACCACCCGCTCCTTTGTATTATATCTTTCAGAGGATATACAGCCGAGTTCTCTTGAACAAATGAGCAACAGCAACCCCCAATAAGCTATGCGGGGGTGCATATATACAAAATATCATAGAAATATCTCAACAGTGAGTTATTGCACAATAACTGCTCTTACCAACTTTCAAAAATATTTCTTACAAAATTAAAAGCCACTTAAATGAATATACAACAGCTGCTTGCTGTTTGTCAGAAATTCTTGACTTTTGGGGCAACTGGGTCTGTCGGGTGCTTCGTATTGATTATGAGTAATAAGCCCTTTATTGTTTTGTTGTGCTGCAGCTATCTCAGCCCCGTCATCTGCATCTGTCGGTGTTGCTTTAGTGGCCAAATTTGTTTGCTGAGTTGGCTCTGTCCACTCCTATCCAGTCGTAGTGAATACATCAATTTTCTGAACATGATGACTTATGATTGATGTACAAAAATTTGGTGAAAAATTTGTTTCTTCACAGCAATGTCTGTATCATGCTTGTCCACCATTCCTGAGTAGGCAACTGATGTCTCAAAATTATGCCTAAGGTTTCATCTGCCTCAATATATTTGTAGTAATTTGGAGCCACTTCAAACAGATGTCTAATCTCATTCATGATAAAAAAAAATATCTCTATTCTGTCATAGAGACTCTGCCCAGATGTAGGCCCTGTTTCCTCTGGGGCACTTGATGCTGCAGTGATCTGATTTGTAGCAAATGTATTTACCCTCCTGGCATAGTTTTCATGAGATAGTAACCTTCCTGCACTGTTTAGTAAGCTGGGAAGGCCTCTATTATGCAATGTTGTAAATTTCTCCATGAATTTGTTCACCTCTGTCTGCATTTCCTGGTACCTTCTATCCAATGTTTGCACATGATTTCTCAAAGTGAGCACCCTTTTTACTAGTAAAATGGTATCAGTTCTGTTAGAGATACCCATTGCTGCCAGCTGGGGGCCTGTGCGATTGTTAAGGACATTGATCATCCTATTGGCAATCTCAGGCATATTGCCTAGAGATGCCCTTGCTCTTTGACTTTCTTTTTGGGCCCTGCCTATGAGATCTATATGCTCATGGATGGTTTCAATATATTGCCATTGATCTGTTATAGATTGACCAATATTGGCCCACAGGACTTTCTTGATTTCAGCCACAACTTTATCAAGAGAGAGCTCTTTCTCCAGTTCTTTTATTTTCTTCTCAAGAGCCCTTACCTCTCTTGTTTTTTTAGCTACACTTTGCTTTGATTTATCATATTTTTCATTAAGCGTAGCCAATTTTTCCTTGGCTTCATTTAGTTCTGCCATCTGGGCCTCCAGAGCTTGAAGTTCTTTCATCATATTTTGCATATCAAGGCTGGGTGTCTGTCCTGATGTTGTTGCTGGTGCTGAAGGGCCTGCCTCTGGTGTTTGTCCTGTGGGAGGACTTATAATTTGAGGAGGTTCCTCAAGGTTAATTACTGGCTGAGGGGGCTGAGATATCTGCCCTCCTTCTTTCTGTTTCAGGGCTGCCTGTAATGCACCCTCTGTTGCTATCAATCGTCCTTCTGTTTCTACCAATTGTTTGTGTAGTGTCAACAGCATGGCCACTACATCTTGATCCTTTCTTTGCTGAGCAACATCTTCTGTTTGGGGGTGAAGGGTTGCTGGAAGTTTGACCATCTTCCTCAAAGCTGATATATCTTCATCTTTTTTCTTCATGAGCGCCTGCACAGCTTTAGGATCACTTGGGTCATGCCCAAGCTCTATAATGATATCTTCCAAAGACCTAATCCTGTTGTCTTTGGCTTGAGAAGAAGCTTTCTCCAATTCCAGTTGGGCAGTAGTATTATGGAGAGAATTCTACAGTTTGTGGGCTAGAAATGTTTTATCTGGAAGAGTAGAGTAGACCATCTCACCCGTTTGCTTATGTAGCTCTATTTGGTCCATTGGGTGGATGTCCTTTGCAAACACTTCTAGGTTGGTCCTGATGTAATCTGCAGCTGACTGTGGCTGTAGCAAGGCAGGCATGAAATGGTTCATAGTCATCTTCCCTTCTGTAATGTCATATGCTAACATGAGCCTCTGCTGGTCGGCGGGAGCCATCTTGAGCAAATGATTGTAAAGCTGGATTCTGACTGGCTCATTCCTAGCTTTTATATCCATAAATTGTTTCTTGATTCCAGACTCTGCTCTTCTTTGCTGGCTTGAGGAACTGAACTCTCCTCCAAGTGGTCTCTCTTGTTCCTGTTGGAATGAACTGGCTGATGCTTCCATGCTAGGGGGGCCGATACCCATGGATGGTCCAATAGGCATCTCTTCTTCAGAAAAAGGGTTTAATCTTTGCCTTTTCTCCCCTTGTTGATTTGCTGATGTAGTGAGGGGAGTTTCCTACTGTCTGTCCCTCTTCCTAGTTCTCTCTTCATTTATTGGGGTTTGAAGTACCAAGGTATCCATTGTTGTTTCCTGCCTTGGAGGCACACTTTCTTGAGCCTGTTGCTCTGTGGATACAGGGGCCTCAGCCATTTCCTCTTGCCATTCCGCCTGTTCTTTCTGTTGTTCTGTTGTTGGGAGTGTTTGCTCCTGCTCCATTTCTTTTCCCTTATCTGTGCTAGCTGCTTGAGGAATAGTTTGGGCTGCTTGCTGGGGAGCTGTAGAAGATGAGGCAGCTGCTCCAAGTTGAGTGTGATAAGAAGAAGAAACCTGCCCACAATATTCCAAGTCAGCTTCCTTCTCAAGTTTCTTTGCTTCTTTTTGTGCTATTTCCTCTTTAGAACTTGCCTTTTCTAAGGTGCCCTCTTTCCATCTTAACAGATTTGCATATTTTTCAATATGAGGCAACCTGACATGATCATAGCTAGCCAACTTATATTTGACCCTTCTAAGACTAATGAAATGATTGGGATCATAGGGTATCCAGAGGAAACTGGTTTGCAGGCCGAGGCATTGCAGGATCTTATCTGCTTCTTGCCATGCCTCTTCTATTTTATTATAAATAAATGGGCCTAGCTGGTTTCTGACTTTGAGTTGTACCTTCTTATTTTTGCTGTGGAAATGGACCATGTCTGCATTTCCAAATTGTCTGAAATATTCTAAAGCAAAAAGTCTCATAGGGACATACCTTGGTAGCCTATATGGGGCTAACTCACAACCATATATTCTGATTACTGTATGGTGTTGGTAAAAGTACCAATCCCCAATGTTGTAGGCGTTTGAGAGCTGGAGGATTCTTTGCATCTCATCTGTCAATCTTGGAGGAGGAGAGCTCAACAGCAAGGACATGGCTGGATGGATGAAAAGGTCTATGAATTCACAGTAGTTGTATGGTGAAAAAAATATGTGATGAAAGATTGAAGACCAAAATACCACAGACCTTTGGTTTCCCTGAGCATCAAACTTCTTGAGAGTAATAGGGAAGCTATCAGGCTGATAAAATAGGAACAAGTGATAGATGTAAGAAGTGTATCTAAATATCATTTCCCTCTCTAAATTCATCAATTGCTCATGAATTTTATTGGCAATGTATGTAGCATAATCATAGTGAACAGAAGGAGGCTTTCCAGGGGAGAAGACAGACATCATGGCCAGAATAGTTTCATCAACATCCTCAGATAATCTGTATCCTGGGACATAACTGATCATATCCACAATCATTTTTCCCAACTCATTGAGATATACATTTCCAATAGGAGGATTCCTCACAGTTTGAGAGCCTGATTGAATGAATAGTTGATTAATCTCTATGATTTGGGCACTGGATAGCTTGCCTCCTTGCTTTATCAAGTCCATCATAGATAGAGGAGTCAATGGCTTTGTAGTGTGAAAGTGCAGCATTTGATTTATAGCCTCAGGGGTGACATGCAACAAAACTGAGCCTGAGGGACTGAGGACAGCTCTCTGACATGGGTCATAGTTGGCACTGCATCGATGGATTAAATCTGGGAGGATATTGACCTAAGGAAGATTGAAAATGGGCAAATTGGAGTCACAAATCCTTAGAATATCATTTCCACTGAGATGTTCGGCTTTCAGCTCATTGAGTACATGAATATGGTATCTGCTGTACTCTGGGATTACTTTTGCCATCTGGTAGTCTCTGTCAGCTAGGGACAGCCATTCTAGCTCTCTTTGTGGGGCATTTATAGGTGGAATGTTTAGAGCTACTGGGGCCTCCATGGTCCACTGATACTTGGAACTGGATTTGAGCTTGATTTTCTGAGCACATCGATACAGAGCAGTGAATTTCCAATGAGGGGGGCAGTTTATAGAGAGGACAAGACAAATAGTGAGGAAACTGAGTTGAAATGCTTCCTGGGAGAGGTTAAATGAGCAAATGCCAGGTTTTGAGAGTGGCTTTCCTGGTGAATTGGTCTAGCAGAGGTTTAGATTTGCGAATTCGCAAACAAACAGTGAATTTGTGGCAATTTGGCACAATGCGGAATCTCTGTGGGTAAATTTGAGCTTACAGTGTGGAAGAGGAGCACTGGTTCATGAGGATTTCTTGAACTTACTATATTTTTCTTCTCTTAGCTTGTTCAGTGAATTATGTGAAAAACCAGGCACGGAGGGGAAATTTTGATAAATACCTGGTATACTCGGGCAATGGTGGAAGAGCAAGTGAATTCGGGGCACTGGCAGCACGAGAGCAGTCTTCGAAGCTGGCAGGTAAATGACGTTCCAACTCATGCAAAAGCACAGTGCATGAATATTGCAAATAATGCGAAAAACGGGTTTTTTGGGCAAAATAGTGAAAATTTGGCTTTTGGCGCGTTTTTGTCAGATGACGTCATGGGTGGGGTCAGGTACGGAGTGATGATGTGGCGGCCAGTGAGTGGCTCCACGTGGGTAGGTGACATGGCGGACAGCTCAGAGCAATAGTGGATAGAGCGGGGATGCTACGCTGAGGTGGCAGTGACGTACGCGTGACATGGGCATGACGTATGGCGGAGAAACAAAGGAGGTAAGTGGTAATTTCGGACCGCTTATTGTACGGGAACGGTTTTGGCAGGCGGCCTCCCGATACAATCTGGGAACGACACGTGTCCGAGCCCTGACGTCATGGTCTGACAGATTTTGGGCGCTATCGTCCGGGCATTGGGGGCGGTCCGAAATTGATGTGAGCCGTTGGATGGGAGGGCCCAGATCCGACGGACGACGGGAGGGAAAATCGCCAACATGATACGGTGGGACCCGACGCCTTTTAAATAATATTTTCCTTTTTTTTGTGGTAAGTGCGCCGAGAGATAAAAACTTAGGAGAAGCGGAGGAAATGGGTTTAACCGGGTTCTATGCAAATAGCACAGGTTATACATCATAGTGGGTTTGTGAAGGGGATAGGGTTGGGAATAGGTTATTAAACTAACCAAGTGTTAGTTTAATCCCTAACTTCCAACAAACCAAACAAAACTTTTGATTCTGCCTGATTCTCCAATTATTCGAACATATGGCTATACTGCCAAAAAGGGGGGGAATATATACTCTTTTGGGGTTTTTTATGTACAATAGTGATATAATAATAGGGAAAAGGGGAAGATAGGGAGTTAAGTATAGATAGAGTTAGTAGTTAGTATTGGATGGGAGATATGGAAAGGAGGAGGCAAACACTAAGTTTTTAGGGAAAAAACTTAGTTATGAGAGTAGATCAAAATGAAAAGATTTTTACACAAGAAATGTGGCTCTTCTATACAACAAGGATCAACAAATGAGTTTGATTTCTCTCATGAACAAAGGTGATAGTGGGATGTTAGAAAGAAGTTTGATGGGGAATGATTGGGAGGTTAGACATGCTTCACTTTGCTGCCACAAAACTGCTGAGTAGGAAGATCTGCACTGGCCACCATGTGTTTCCTTTGCTTAGGCCAGCAGTATGAAAGAAATCATGCTTCTGCAACCCCATCTACCTACCCATTCTATAGCCTAGCATTTTTTGTTACTTCAAGGAGGGTGCACTTAGACTGGCAAACCTTCAATTCCTCTTTTCTTTTCTTTTTCCATTTTCTTTTATATTTCTATCTAAGGCTAGCCTTATTACTTCCAATGTCCCAGATTAAGCAATTGGGAACCTTCATTCTCTACCTAACTACTGATCTGCCAAGATTGAACAGTTTGGACAGATTTCTTTCTCTATTCTACAGCAAAAATTGAAATATGGCATGACCCAGCTTAGACTGTTGGATCACCCATTCAGAAGTAGGACATGCATCAAACAACTGTAGATAAGTGTTTTCCACAAAAATATGAGATCTTTGCATCACCAAAGTAGAGCATATTTGGCACTTCCCCTGCCAATCATGAAAAATGAAACCTATTGGTATAGGTAGCTAACAGTGGCTCCACTTGGGGATGGTTTTTCTACTTTGAAAGACCAAGAACAGCAGGTCAGAATGCCTTGGCTCTTGACTTCTCATCAAAACTTGAAAGCTTTCTCTTTGGATTTCAAAACTGGAATCTTTCACCATTGTGGAACTTTTGAAGTAAAAAGCCTTTTCCTGCTTATTTACAAAACTTGCGAAACTGCAGTATCTATATGCTGAAAGAAAATACTATATACAACTAGTAATGTACAGGGCAAAGCCAAGTTATATACATGGAAAGTAGTCAAAATAATGCTTTAACATGCGGCCATTCACAGGGCCCTCTTCTACTTCAGTATTATCCAAATTCTTCAAGAAATAGGTGTTATTTCCTTGTACTGCTTGAATTACAAAGGGTCCCCTCCAAAGGGAGTCAAATTTGCCATCTTTTCCCTTGTCTTCTCTTCTTGAATTCCATTTAAGCACTTTATCAGCAATAAAGAAATCTTCAGCCTTGGTTCTTCTATCAAAGGCTTTCTTTAGCTTCTCTTGTAGGACTTGAACTCTGTTGTACAGTTGATCTCTGGTTTGCTGTAAACAAATTATCTGGTTGATTCTTCTTTGCATGTTATTTGGTTCAGCCTGACTTTCTTGAAGTAGCTTCATGACAGGGACCCCTAATGATGAAGGGAATTTGGTTTCCATTCCATAAACCAACTCATATGGGCTGACCCCAATAGATCTTTTAGTTGTTAACCTGTCTGCCCATAAGGCATTTACAAGCTTCTTATGCCAATTTTTCTTATTCTCTTCCAATATCTTCTTAATGATGTTGATAAGACTTTTGTTAGATGATTCAGCTAAACCGTTGCCTTGAGGGTAGTATGCAGTAGAATGGCCCAAAGTGATATGGAATTTGTGACAAAAGTTCACCATCTTCTTGGATCTAAAAGCAGCAGCATTGTCTGTGATAATCTTGTCAGGACAACCAAATCTGGAAAGAATATTAGTTTCAAGGAACTGAATGATAGTAGAATCATTTGCTTGTCTGCATGGAATAGCCTCAATCCATTTAGTAAAGTAATCTGTGGCTGTTAGGATCCATTTATGTTGGCCTGAAGATGAAGGATGAATTTCCCCAATGAAATCCAAGCCCCATTGCTGAAAGGGCCTTTCTGTTGCAATAGGCTTTAAGGGAAGTGGTAGTAACTTTCTTTTTCCCTCAAACACTTGACACTTGTGACATGAAGTGGTAAAATTTTTAACATCAGAGAACAGAGTGGGCCAATAGTAACCTGCCCTTAATATCTTATCCACAGTGGACTTCCAATACAAATGTCCACCACAATCTCCTGCATGAAATTCTTTCATAACATTCTTAGTCTCATCCATATTCAAGCAATTCAGCAGTATACCTTCATGATTTTTCCATGGTAAATTACCATCTATAACGCAAAATCTTGAATCTTTCATTTTTAAAAATCTAGATTTGGTTTTGGACAATCCTGGGGGAGCACACAGGTTTTGTAGTACATAACAGATATCAGAATACCAGAGGGATTGTTCAAAGGTTGCACTGATCTTTGGAGTCGCCAGCTCCGGTTCATTGTCCAGTTGGTTAATATCCAAGGCTTGGAAGTTTGCTTCAGACATCAGTTTAGCCAAACCTTGCCCTTTTATCAGCTTTGTAGGTCTTATTTCAATGTCAAATTCTAAAATGTTTGCAATCCATTTTCCTCTTCTGCCCTCTAAGCTTTCTTGAGTCAATATGTCTTTCACAATGGGATTTGGTACATAAGCAATAACATGCGAGTATAGGATGTAAATCCTAAAGTCTTTGATGGCTTTGACCAAAGCATAAGCTTGCTTTTCCATGATCTGATATTTCAGAGGTGCATCTCTAAGGGCTCTACTAAAGAAAGCAATAGGTTTTTCATTCCCTTGATCATCTTTCTGCAATAAGACAGCGGCAATGGTATGCTAGGAGGCAAAAGAAAAAATGATAAATTCTCTATCAAATTGAGGATTGGTTAAGACTGGGGTTTGGGTAAGGGCCAATTTAATACCTTCAAAAGCTTGATTTGCTTCTACTGTCCACTTCACTTTTGAATCCTTTTTTAGCATGTTGTTTAGCAATCTGATCAATTCTGCTAAGTTTGAGATGAATCTCCTTAAAAAGTTGATCTTTCCCAAGAAGGCTTGTAATTCTTTAATATTTCTTGGATGGGGCATTTGCAAGATGGCCTGTATTCTGTCTGGATCGATTCTAATGCCATCCTTTGAAATGATATGACCCAATAGCTTACCCTCTTCCAAACCAAATAGAGACTTCTTGGGATTTAAGGAAATTCCATATTTCCTACATGTTATGAATATTTGTCTCAAGTGTTTCAGATGTTCTTGGTTAGATTTTGAAAAAGGTGTGAGGTCATCTAAGTAAATAACAAGGAAATCACGAATCTCTTTAGCAAAAGCAATATCCATTGCTCTCTGAAATGTAGCTCCTGCATTTTTCAACCCAAAAGGCATTTTGACATACTTGAAAGTTCCCCATGGGGTTGTGAATGTTGTTTTATCCTGATCATCAGGGTGGACTAGGATCTGATTAAAGCCTGAAAATCCATCAAGCAATGAGATTCTTGAAGCCCCCACCACTCTTTGGAGAATGTGATCCATTTTAGGTAAGGGATAATTGTCTTTGAGGGACACTTGATTCAAATTCCTTAGATCAACACAAAGCCTAATCTCACCAGTTTTCTTTCTTGTGGGGACCAAATTTGAAATCCAGTCTGAAAACCTGATTGGTGCTATGATACCGGCTTTAAACATTTTTTGTACCTCTTTCTCAATTGAAGGGAGAAGCATGGGATTGATTCTTCTTAATTTTTGCTTGAATGGCTTTTGATTAGGCTTGAGAGGGATGGTGTGTTGAATAACAGAGGTGTCATAGGATTTCAAATCCTCATAACTCCATGCAAACACATCTTGGAACTCTTTAAAGAGGTCAATGTATTTAGGCTTTTGGTCAGGAGGTAAAGATGCAGACAATTTTATTATCTTGGGTTTTTCAGTAATTCCAATGTTGCATTCTTCAATGGCAGCATTAAGGGGTTGCATTTTTGGTTTTCTAGGAACATCATTTGAGTCAAAAATGTCCTCCAACGGAGTCAGGCCCGTCGATAGAAAATTGTCTTTTAGCTGTATGACCTCAACCTCTGCACCAGCTATTTCATCAAAATGTAATTGTTTGAGTTCTTGTATATTTTCCTTGTCAAAGGTTATTGGACGAAGTATTTGATTTGTTGTTTTGGGCGATATAGTTGTTTGGTCCTGTTCACTTAGTGGTTGTGTGTCTTTTACAGAATCAACATCAATGTTCAAACCTGAAAATTCATGCTGCAAGGTCAAGAAACTATTTATCTGTGTGTCATCCTCAAATACTTGCCAATCTTTAACATTGTTTGGGATAGAAGGTCTGTGTTTTATCTCAGCTGTAAAACAATGGTTGGGTTCAAAAGGAAATTTGCATGTACTGGCAAATGTAGCTAAACTATGTGCATGAAGGTTGTGGGTTCTAGATATTTTGGTCATTTGAAATTCAGTGAAAGCCTTGAGTATTTCAATAGCAACAGACCTGTATGATCTTAGTCTTTTGTCATTTGTGACAAAGTTGCCTTTCACTTGTTGAATAATGAGGTCTGAGTCTCCCAGGATTGAAACTTTTGTGGCCTGTAAGGATTTTACCAGTTTGAGGCCTAGCAAGAGCGCCTCATACTCTGCCATATTATTAGTACATCTGAAATTAAGCCTATAGGCTCGACCTTCTACATAATTGCTTTGTTTGTTATGAATCCACACTCCAGCCCCTGCCCCTAATTTGTTGATTGATCCATCAAACTCAAGAAACCAAAGGATTTCTTGATTTAGGGGAGATCTAACAGCTTCTCTATGATTTGGGATTATAAGCTGGAAATCTTGTTTTTCATTTGGTTTGTCTTCTAGAACGGTCTCATCAATTGATTGCACAACCTTGATTTCTTGGGAACTTGATTGCTCACTCATATGCAGGTCTTGTTCAAGTAAGACAAATTTGTCATCAGATATTGGACTTATATTGTCGTTGAACAGAATGAAAGAATCCATGTCAGAATGGACTGCATAGATAGGGAAATTTTGAGGTTTTTCTTCACTGCTCACCATGTATTTCATGAGTGATTCTCTGTATAGCCTCTTTGGCTGCCCAAAGACAGAGATAGTGGCATATGACATGTCCAATTGCAGGGGACCTTGGAGTTTGGCTCCCCATGATCTTGATAACATCATTCCATATTTAGGTGGGATATCAGCAACTACAACATCCATTAAGATTGTTTTATTTGGGTACTGGACAAGGGAAACACATAGATCTTTTATCAAGCCTAAACACTTAACTTGGCTGGAGTCAAATGAAAATAGGTCCTTATATGGTCTTGTGATGTCTAGATTCAATCTTTCCATTACTGACTTAGGCATCAGGTTATGAGAGGCGCCTGAATCAAACATTGCATTATGTAATATCTTATCATGAATATGCAAGCTGACATAAAAAGGTAAGATTCCAGTACTTCCTGTCTTTCCATCAACTTCTGGACCGAAAAGAAATTCTGGGGTGTCATCCAACACATTGACATTGTCTTTGTTGTGGGTCAGTTGAAGGGATTTCTTGATTTGTTGTTTGTAGATGTTATGTTTAGCTAGCTCTAAAAGAGGAATGGCTATCTTTAGTTTACCAATTTCAGCGTCTAAGTCAAAAGGTTTTTCAGATTGGATCTTGGTGTTCTGGTTAACAACTTTTTCTTTCTCAATTGAGCTTTTAGATGTTTCTTCTTGACTTTCAAACTGATCTTGAGGTTTGTCCTTTTTGCTCACTCTTTGAAAAGTGTTTCTTGGATTGTGCTGTAAAGGCGGTGTATTCAAGGGTTGTTGACTTGAGGGAAATGCTTCAGTTACCTCTTCATTTGTAATTGCATCAGTTTTGTCAATTGGATATGTGACAATAGCCTTCTTAGGCTGCAGGCTATCCTTTGTTTTCTCAGGCTGTGTCACATTTATAGTTCTGCTTCTCAATTTGTATTGCTTATGAACTTCAAAAACTGTTGTGTCATAGCCTTGTTTGAAATCAAATGACTCACCTGATTTAGTTTGGAACTGACCAATGTTATCGTCCTTGTGATCTTCTTGACTCAGAAAAACTTGCTGATCATCACTCAAGCCCATCAAATTAATGTGGGTATCATCTATCTGCTCACTAGAAGTGGATGCTTCAGCATAGTTTTCTTGGAACGGAGGTCTAATCTCTGGTTCAGGGCTAGCCTTGCCAACATTAGGATTTTGATTTCTTCTAAAATTGGGATTCCTGATAGGATTGTTCTGTGGTGCTTCCCATGATGACTTCCTCTCAACTGATTCTAATCTGTCACCTAATCTATGCATACCAGTGATTATTGCATCTAATTTTTGATCCCAGCCTGAAGGCTCTTCTTTAAAGGTAGTCTTTCTTTCATTTCTGGTCCTATTTCTCTTAGCTATCAGGTTGGCTTCTACACTAACTGCTATGTCTTGCATCTCAGCTAAAGTTCGGGGAGCTCTCTCTCTTAATTGGTATGCCATATCTGAATCAAACCCATCAGGAAAGGTGTATAGGGCTAGATCAGGTGGGGGTCTGAGATTTTGGGGAATAACATTGTAGACATTGTTGAACCGAGCACAATAGTCCAAGACAGTTTCTTGGGGACCTCTTTTGATAGTATTGTATTCAGATAAAATATGAAGTGGATCCTTTTTCTTCTCCCATCTGTTGATAAAAGTTTGGTACAGGGCTTCGGGGTCAGCTATGGAGTTTGCTGGGAGTGACCTGAACGATGATCTTACATCTCCAGTTAGACTTTGCACAAAAATTTTCATTCTAACCCCATCATCATCTATCTCATAATTTTCAAAATAATCCTGCATTTTCTTAGTATGTTGAAGGGCTGAATGAGAGCCAGTACCATCAAAATATGATATTTTGGTTTGATAATCTTGGGGCATAGGCCCTGGATTGGCAGGTAACTGCAGTGGAGCATATCTATTAGCCATGTTTGGTGGGACAATAGGGATAACAGGAATGAATGGGATAAGTGGAGGAAAGGGGATGAGAGAAGTATGTGTAGTTGATGGAGGGGTTGAAAGGACACCTTGTGAAGTGGATGAAGAACTAGGAGAGTGTGTAACAGTGGTATGAGGATGTAGAGAAACCTTAGCAAGGGTTGGAATATTAGTTTGGAATCCTACTTCAGAACTTGAATCTGATAAAGTCCCTTCTGATTTTTGTTTCTTAAGGATTCTTGAAATCAAGTTTGGATTTTGGAACTCAGGTGATGGATCTGGATCCGGGTTAGATCTTGTATAACGAGTTTTCTTCTTAGGAGCCAGCTTCTATGATTTTCTTTGGGAGAATTTCTAAGAAGTATTGATGTTTGACAAGGACTGATCAAGTATAGCACAACTGTATGGAACTTAAGACTGAATAAAGATTGACTGAGGCAGCTTTTATATACTCCTGCAAATGCAAAGCAGAGGCAGTTTCTAAGGCTGTCTGGCTGTCACTCAGGCTTTATCTACAGTATTAAGAATCAGACAGGGGTTTATGAATTTCATTCAGTTCCCCAGCGGAGTCGCCATTTATGTTAACACCCAGGTTGTTCCCTTTGACTCCTGAGGGAATACGGCCGGGGTAACCACTAACCAAGCTTTGGATTACAGGTTCTAGCCTACCTGTAATCAGAGAGGGCTCTCTCTTTTAGTTTTCACTTTGTTTTTTTGAAGATTTTAGGCTAGTTATGAGGTGAGAGTTTTGTTTTAAATTTTGGTTGTCAGCTATTGTTCAAAGAAGGGCATGAAAGCATCGAAGAAAGTTCAGTCCATTGGGCATGTGGAGTCCAGAAATGAAAAGTATTTGATATCTATGATAAAGAGAGGTTCACTGCAAGGCTAGATGGGTATTCATGATACAAACTCTGATTTTTAGTAAAGAAAACAGTATAAATTACACTAGGAAAGGCCATCAAGAGTTCTTTCATAGTGCAATATGAAATGAAGAACAAATCTAACTTAGCAGCAAAAGAGAATTACTGAATAAAGACTTATCATGTGATTATAGCAAATAGGAGCATTTAAGAATTCCATAGTTGCAGCTAACCCTGAAGAAAACATATTTAGTAGTAAGGATTGAGTTTAGGGTGTCTTTGATGGACAAATCTTGAACTAGTATTTTCCCTTTCTACCAAGATTAAACACCATACATCACAGATAGATTAAGCAAGAAATGAAAATATAAATACGGGTAGAGAACACTTATTGTATCACGCCATAACACGAGAATCCTGCAGCAGTCAATAGTTTCATCACAGCATGTCCAAACCAAAACAGATTTTTTCGACACCACCCGCTCCTTTGTATTATATCTTTTAGAGGATATACAGCCGAGTTCTCTTGAACAATGAGCAACAACAACCGCCAATAAGCTATGCGGGGGTGCATATATACAAAATATCATAGAAATATCTCAACAGTGAGTTATTGCACAATAACTGCTCTTACCAACTTTCAAAGATATTTCTTACAAAATTAAAAGCTACTTAAATGAATATACAACAGCTACTTGCTGTTTGTCAGAAATTCTTGACTTTTGGGGCAATTGGGTCTGTCGGATGCTTCGTATTGATTCTGAGTAATAATCCCTTTATTGTTTTGTTGTGCTGCAGCTATCTCAGCCCTGTCATCTGCATCTGTCGGTGTTGCTTTAGTGGCCAAATTTGTTTGCTGAGTTGGCTCTATCCACTCCTATCCAGTCATAGTGAATACATCAATTTTCTGAACATGATGACTTATGATTGATGTACAAAAATTTGGTGAAAAATCTGTTTCTTCACAGCAATGTTTGTATCATGCTTGTCCACCATTCCTGAGTAGGCAACTGATGTCTCAAAATTATGCCTAAGGTTTCATCCGCCTCAGTATATTTGTAGTAATTTGGAGGCACTTCAAACAGATGTCTAATCTCATTCATGATAAAAAACAAATTCTCTATTCTGTCATAGAGACTCTGCCCAGATGCAGGCCCTGTTTCCTCGGGGGCACTTGATGTTGCAGTGATCTGATTTGTAGCAAATGTATTTACCCTCTTGGCATAGTTTTCATGAGATAGTAACCTTCCTGCACTGTTTAGTAAGCTGGGAAGGCCTCTGTTATGCAATGCTGTAAATTTCTCCATGAATTTGTTCACCTTTGTCTGCATTTCCTGGCACCTTCTATCCAATGTTTGCACATGATTTCTCAAAGTGAGCACCCTTTTTACTATTAAAATGGTATCAGTTCTGTTAGAGATACCCATTGCTGCCAGCTGGGGGCCTGTGCGATTGTTAAGGACATTGATCATCCTATTGGCAATCTCAGGCATATTGCCTAGAGATGCCCTTGCTCTTTGACTTTCTTTTTGGGCCCTGCCTATGAGATCTATATGCTCATGGATGGTTTCAATATATTGCCATTGATCTGTTATAGATTGACCAATATTGGCCCACAAGACTTTCTTGATTTCAACCACAACTTTATCAAGAGAGAGCTCTTTCTCCAGTTCTTTTATTTTCTTCTCAAGAGCCCTTACCTCTCTTGTTTTTTCAGCTACACTTTGGTTTGATTTATCATATTTTTCATTAAGTGTAGCCAATTTTTCCTTGGCTTCATTTAGTTCTGCCATCTGGGCCTCCAGAGCTTGAATTTCTTTCATCATATTTTGCATATCAAGGCTGGTGTCTGTCCTGATGTTGTTGCTGGTGCTGAAGGGCCTACCTCTGGTGTTTGTCCTGTGGGAGGACTTATAATTTGAGGAGGTTCCTCAAGGTTAATTACTGGCTGAGGGGGCTGAGATATCTGCCCTCCTTCTTTTTGTTTCAGGGCTGCCTATAATGCACCCTATGTTGCTATCAATCGTCCTTCTGTTTCTACCAATTGTTTGTGCAGTGTCAACAACATGGCCACTACATCTTGATCCTTTCTTTGCTGAGCAACATCTTCTGTTTGGGGGTGAAGGGTTGCTGGAAGTTTGACCATCTTCCTGAAAGCTGATATATCTTCATCTTTTTTCTTCATGAGCACCTGCACAGCTTTAGGATCACTTGGGTCATGCCCAAGCTATATAATTATATCTTCCAAAGACCTAATCCTGTTGTCTTTGGCTTGAGAAGAAGCTTTCTCCAATTCCAGTTGGGCAGTAGTATTATGGAGAGAATTCTGCAGTTTGTGGGCTAGAAATGTTTTATCTGGAAGAGTAGAGTAGACCATCTCACCCGTTTTCTTATGTAGTTCTATTTGGTCCATTGGGTGGATGTCCTTTGCAAACACTTCTAGGTTGGTCCTGATGTAATCTGCAGCTGACTGTGGCTGCAGCAAGGCAGGCATGAAATGGCTCATAGTCATCTTCCCTTCTGTAATGTCATATGCTGAAATGAGCATCTGCTGGTTGATGGGAGCCATCTTGAGAAAATGATTGTAAAGCTGGATTCTGACTGGCTCATTCCTAGCTTTTATATCCATAAATTGTTTCTTGATTCCAGACTCTGCTCTTCTTTGCTGGCTTGAGGAACTGACCTCTCCTCCAAGTGGTCTCTCTTGTTCCTGTTGGAATGAACTGGCTGATGCTTCCATGCCAGGGGGGCCCATACCCATGGATGGTCCAATAGGCATCTCTTCTTCAGAAAAAGGGTTTAATCTTTTCCTTTTCTCCCCTTGTTGATTTGCTGATGTAGTGAGGAGAGTTTCCTGCTGTCTGTCCCTCTTCCTAGTTCTCTCTTCATTTATTGGGGTTTGAAGTACCGAGGTATCCATTGTTGTTTCCTGCCTTGGAGGCACACTTTCTTGAGCCTGTTGCTCTGTGGATACAGGGGCCTCAGCCATTTCCTCTTGTTGTTCTGCCTGTTCTTTCTGTTGTTCTGTTGTTGGGAGTGTTTGCTCCTGCTCCATTTCTTTTCCCTTATTTGTGCTAGCTGCTTGAGGAATAGTTTGGGCTGCTTGTTGGGGAGCTGTAGAAGATGAGGCAGCTACTCGAAGTTGAGTGTGATAAGAAGAAGAAACCTGCCCACAATATTCCAAGTCAGCTTCCTTCTCAAGTTTCTTTGCTTCTTTTTGTGCTATTTCCTCTTTAGAACTTGCCTCTTCTAAGGTGCCCTCTTTCCATCTTAACAGATTTGCATATTTTTCAATATGAGGCAACCTGACATGATCATAGCTAGCCAACTTATATTTGACCCTTCTAAGACTAATGAAATGATTGGGATCATAGGGTATCCAGAGGAAACTGGTTTGCAAGCCGAGGCATTGCAGGATCTTATCTACTTCTTGCCATGCCTCTTCTCTTTTATTATAAATAAATGGGCCTAGCTGGTTTCTGACTTTGAGTTGTACCTTCTTATTTTTGCTGTGGAAATGGACCATGTCTGCATTTCCAAATTGTCTAAAATATTCTAAAGCAAAAATTCTCATAGGGACATATCTTGGTAGCCTATATGGGGCTAACTCACAACCATATATTCTGATTACTATATGGTGTTGGTAAAAGTACCAATCCCCAATGCTGTAGGCCTTTGAGAGCTGGAGGATTCTTTGCATCTCATCTGTCAATCTTGGAGGAGGAGAGCTCAACAGCAAGGACATGGCTGGATGGATGAAAAGGTCTATGAATTCACAGTAGCTGTATGGTGAAAAAGATATGTGATGAAAGATTGAAGACCAAAATACCACAGACCTTTGGTTTCCCTGAGCATCAAACTTCTTGAGAGTAATAGGGAAGCTATCAGGCTGATAAAATAGGAACAAGTGATAGATGTAAGAAGTGTATCTAAATATCATTTCCCTCTCTAAATTCATCAATTGCTCATGAATTTTATTGGCAATGTATGTAGCATAATCATAGTGAACAGAAGGAGGCTTTCCAGGGGAGAAGACAGACATCATGGCCAGAATAGTTACATCAACATCCTTAGATGATCTGTATCCCAGGACATAACTGATCATATCCACAAGCATTTTGCCCAACTCATTGAGATATACATTTCCAATAGGAGGAGTCCTCACAGTTTGAGAGCCTGATTGAATGAATAGTTGATTAATCTCTATGATTTCGGCACTGGACAGCTTGCCTCCTTGCTTTATGAAGTCCATCATAGATAGAGGAGTCAATGGCTTTGTAGTGTGAAAGTGCAGCATTTGATTTATAGCCTCAGGGGTGACATGGAACAAAACTGAGCCTGAGGGACTGAGGACAGCTCTCTGACATGGGTCATAGTTGGCACTGCATCGATGGATTAAATCTGGGAGGACATTGACTTGAGGAAGATTGAAAATGGGCAAATTGGAGTCACAAATCCTTAGAATATCATTTCCACTAAGATGTTCAGCTTTCAGCTCATTGAGTACATGAATATGGTATCTGCTGTACTCTGGGATTACTTTTGCCATCTGGTAGTCTCTGTCAGCTAGGGACAGCCATTCTAGCTCTCTTTGTGGGGCATTTAGAGGTGGAATGTTTAGAGCTACTGGGGCCTCCATGGTCCATTGATACTTGGAACTGGATTTGAGCTTGATTTTCTGAGCACAGCGATATAGAGCAGTGAATTTCCAATGAGGGGGGCAGTTTACAGAGAGGACAAGACAAATAGTGAGGAAACTGAGTTGAAATGCTTCCTGGGAGAGGTTAAATGAGCAAATGCCGGGTTTTGAGAGTGGCTTTCCTGGTGAATTGGTCTAGCAGAGGTTTAGATTTGCGAATGCGCAAACAAACAGTGAATTTGTGGCAATTTGGCACAATGTGGAAAATCTGTGGGTAAATTTGAGCTTACAGTGAGGAAGAGGAGCACTGGTTCATGAGGATTTCTTGAACTTACTGTGTTTTTCTTCTCTTAGCTTGTTCAGTGAATTATGTGAAAAACCAGGCGCGGAGGGGAAATTTTGATAAATACCTGGTATACTCAGGCAATGGTGGAAGAGCAGGTGAATTCGGGGCGCTGGCAGCACGGGAGCAGTCTTCGAAGCTGGTAGGTAAACGACGTTCCAACTCATGCAAAAGCACAGTGCATGAATATTGCAAATAATGCGAAAAACGGGTTTTTTGGGCAAAATAGTGAAAATTTGGCTTTTGATGCGTTTTTGTCGGATGACGTCAGCATGACATCATAGGTTGGGTCAGGTACGGAATGATGATGTGGCGGCCAGTGAGTGGCTCCACGTGGGTAGGTGACATGGTGGACAGCTCAGAGCGATAGTGGATAGAGCGGGGATGCAACTCTGAGGTGGCAGTGACGTACGCGTGACATGGGCGTGACGTATGGCAGAGAAACAAAGGCGGTAAGTGGTAATTTTGGACCGCTTATTGTACGGGAGCGGTTTTGGTAGGCGGCCTCCCGATACAATCTGGGAACGACACGTGTCCGAGCCCTGACGTCATGGTCTGACAGATTTCGAGCGCTATCATCCGGGCATCGGGGGCGGTCCGAAATTGATGTGAGCTGTCGGATGGGAGGGCCCAGATCCGACGGACGACGGGAGGGAAAATCGCCAACATGATACGGGGGGACCCGGCGCCTTTTAAATATATTTTCCTTTGTTTTTTGTGGTAAGTGCGCTGAGAGATAAAAACTTAGGAGAAGCGGAGGAAATGGGTTTAACCGGGTTCTATGCAAATAGCGCAGGTTATACATCATAGTGGGTTTGTGAAGGGGATAGGGTTGGGAATAGGTTATTAAACTAACCAAGTGTTAGTTTAATCCCTAACTTCCAACAAACCAAACAAAACTTTTGATTCTGCCTGATTCTCCAATTATTCGAACATATGGCTATACTACCAAAAAAGGGGGGGAATATATACTCTTTTGGGGTTTTTTATGTACAATAGTGATATAATAATAGGGAAAAGGGGAAGATAGGGAGTTAAGTATAGATAGAGTTAGTAGTTAGTATTGGATGGGAGATATGGAAAGGAGGAGGCAAACACTAAGTTTTTAGGGAACAAACTTAGTTATGAGAGTAGATCAAAATGAAAAGATTTTTACACAAGAAATGTGGCTCTTCTATACAACAAGGATCAACAAATGATTTTTATTTCTCTCATGAACAAAGGTGATAGTGGGATGTTAGAAAGAAGTTTGATGGGGAATGATTGGGAGGTTAGACATGCTTCACTTTGCTGCCACAAAACTGCTGAGTAGGAAGATCTGCACTGGCCACCATGTGTTTCCTTTGCTTAGGCCAGTAGTATGAAAGAAATCATGCTTTTGCAACCCCATCTACCTACCCATTCTATAGCCTAGCATTTTTTGTTACTTCAAGGAGGGTGCACTTAGACTGGCAAACCCTCAATTGCTCTTTTCTTTTCTTTTTCCATTTTCTTTTATATTTCTATCTAAGGCTAGCCTTATTACTTCCAAGGTGCCAGATTAAGCAATTGGGAACCTTCATTCTCTACCTAACTACTGATCTGCCAAGATTGAACAGTTTGGACAGATTTCTTTCTCTATTCTACAACAAAAATTGAAATATGGCATGACCCAACTTAGACTGTTGGATCACCCATTCAGAAGTAGGACATGCATCAAACAACTGTAGATAAGTGTTTTCCACAAAAATATGAGATCTTTGCATCACCAAAGTAGAGCATATTTGGCACTTCCCCTGCCAATCATGAAAAATGAAACCTATTGGTATAGGTAACTAACAGCCCCCATTAGGTTTTCAGATTGGCTGTCTAATCTTGTCCCTACAAGAAAGAAAACAGGAGAAATCAGATTGCGTGTTGACCTTATAAATTTGAACAAAGTCTCACTCAAAGACAACTATCCCTTACCTAAAATGGATCACATATTGCAAAGGGTAGTAGGTTCTATAAGGATTTCACTCTTAGATGGATTCTCAGGTTACAACCAAATTTTAGTCCATCCTGATGATCAAACAAAAATTGCATTCACAACACCATGGGGCACCTTCATGTATGTCAAAATGCCCTTTGGATTGAAAAATGTAGGGGGCCCCTTTCAAAGGGCAATGGATATTTCCTTTGCAAAGGAAATCCATGATTTCCTAGTTATATACCTTGATGATATAACAGTCAAAGTCAGATCAACAAAACTTGGATCATCTCATGAAAGTTTTTCTTAAATGCAGAAAATTTGGCATCTCTCTGCACCCAAAGAAATATTTATTTGGTTTGGAAGAAGGAAAACTGTTAGGCCACATTATCTCTAAAGATGGAATTTGGATTGACCCAACCAGGATTGAAGCTATTTTGCAAATACCTCACCCAAGAAACATTAAAGAACTTCAGGCATTTTTAGGAAAAATAAATTTTTTAAGAAGGTTCATCTCTAATTTAGCTGAACTAATTAGATTATTGAATAACATGTTGAAAAAATATTCGACTATTAAGTGGAAAGTAGAGGCTAAACAATCATTCGAAGAAATAAAATTAGCCTTAACTCAAACACCAGTCCTCACAAGCCCAAAATTTGACAGAGACTTCATTATCTTTTCCTTTGCATCCAAACACACCATAGCTATAGTTTTACTACAAAAGGATGATCAAGGATGTGAAAAACCAATAGCCTTTTTTAGTAAAGCTCTTAGAGATGCCTCATTAAAGTATAAAATAATGGAGAAACAAGTTTTTTATTTAGTAAAAGCTATTAAAGATTTCAGAGTATATATTTTGTATTCTCATGTAGTAGCTTATGTTCCCAATGCTGTAGTCAAAGATATCCTGACACAGGATGGAGTTGATGGTAAGAGGGGAAAATGGATAGCTACTATTTTAGAATATGATATTGAGATAAAACCTACAAAGTTAATTAAAGGTCAGGGGTTGGCCAAACTTATGGTAGAAACAAATTTCCAAGCCTTAGACATAAGTTTGAGTGCAGAACTAGACAACAAATAGGGGATGGCGACTCCACAGATCAGCCAACCTTTTCTAGATTCCCCCTGGTACGTTGATATAATATATGTTCTACAAAACCTGCAGGCTCCTCCAGGGTTATCTAGAACTAAAAGTAGGTTTTTGAAAATGAAAGCTTTGAAATTTTGCATTATGGATAATACTTTATTTTGGAAAAATCATGAAGGCATTTTGTTAAACTATTTATTAAAAGAAGAATCTAAAAAAGTACTCCAAGAATTTCATGCAGGGGATTATGGTGGGCATCTCTACTGGAAGTCAACTGCTGACAAAATTCTAAGAGCTGGATTTTACTGGTCAACCTTGTTTTCAGATGTTAAAAAATTTGTAACTTCCTGCCACAAGTGTCAGATCTTTGAAGGCAAAAGAAAAATTTTACCCTTGCCTTTGAAACCTATTTCCATAGAAAACCCTTTTCAACAATGGGGTCTTGACTTCATTGGAGAAATCCATCTACCCTCTTCTGCTCAGCATAAATGGATACTCACTGCAACTGATTACTTTACCAAATGAATAAAAGCTATTCCCTCTAGACAGGGCACTGATACTGTAATAATACGTTTTCTAGAGGCTAATATTCTATCTAGGTTTGGTTGTCCTAACAAAATTATCACAAATAATGCTGCAGCCTTCAAGTCAAAGAAAATGATTGATTTCTGTCACAAGTATCATATAACACTTGGTCATTCCATAGCTTACTATCCTAAAGGGAATGGACTTGCAGAATCCTCCAATAAAAGTCTAATGAACATTATCAAAAAACTATTGGAAGACAATAAGAAAACTTGGAACAAGAAATTAACCAATGCTTTGTGGGCAAATAGGCTTACAACTAAGAAATCCATTGGAACCAATCCCTATGAGCTAGTGTATGGAATGGAGGCAGTTTTCCCCTCATCTTTAGGAGTTCCAGTCATGAAGTTACTTCAGGAATCCCAAGTGGAACCAAATGATATACAGAGGAGAATTAACCAGACTATCCATTTACAGCAAACCAGGGAGGAAGTATACAACAGAGCCCAAGTATTGCAATAAAAACTTAAGAATAATTTTGACAAAAGAACCAAAGCAGAAGACTTATATCTGGGAGACGAAGTCTTGACATTGGATTCAAGAAGAGAGGACAAAGGGAAACATGTGAAGTTTGACTTCATGTGGAAAGGACCATACATTATATATGCCTTAAGAGGAAATAATTCATATTTTCTTAAAGAATTGGATGGTGCAGAGATCGAAGGAGAACCAGTCAAAAGTTGAATGTTAAAGCACTACATTGACCCAATTTACTAATTTTATAAGTTTAGTTGTAAATACTATATCCTTCATAATGTTCAGTGTGGATTGGATGGTAAAAGTTTTGAAGTTGAAGACCGAAGAGAAGGCCCTAAGCTTTAGGATTATCACTGTCAAAAATAACAATAAAGTAGTAGGGTAAAGGAAATTGCAAAGTAAAATCACAATCTTTCATAAGGCCATTGATCTATTGTTCTTGACTTTCCACTAGGGAAAGCCATCCCCAAGTGGAGCCACTGTTATGTTCCTATACCAATAGGTGTCATATATCATGATTAACTTGATTTAGCTCTGAAGTATGTACATACCTTTGCTTGTTTCAAATGTTTTCCATATTTGTAAAAAATCAAAAAATTAAAAAATGTAAAGAGGGTATGCCCTAAAAGAAAAATCAAAGGGCAAAAAGAATTAAGAAAAGGTCAAAAAATGAAAGAAATTGAACCCCAAGAAAAAGAAAAAGACCATGAAAGTGTGCAAGTCCAAATGCCACTGCTATTTCACCTTTTGTATAAAAGATTGTGTGCAACTTGTTACTTATTCCACAATCCATGGTAACCAAGTAGTTTAATCTTGGTTATTCCATGCTTTGAATTTCATGTTTATAGATATAGGGAATAAAATCTGACCAAATTGTTTAATCTTGGCAGATAAGTAGATAGGTAGAGTGAATAAAAGGAGCTCAACAGTTTAATCTGAGCCCTTGGATGTAATAAGGATAGGCTTAGATAGATTTCCATTGTAAAAGAAAAGAAAAAGTCTGATAAGGGTTTGCCAGTTTAAGTGCACCCTAATAAAAGAAGTAAAAATGGTAGGATGTGTAGGTGGGTAAGTAGATGATTGGTTGCAGAATTATGTATGATGAATGGTTAAGTTAAAAGCTCATGTCATATACTCTCATCATCAAAAGCACTTAAATATATGGATGACAATGAATACATTTACATCATGGACAAAAGTCAAACTAATTGACTTCCTCACTCATTTTTCCCTAAAGTTTACTAATTTCCCATAAGTACTAAAGGCACCAAAAACATGAAAGTTAAAGGGACTCAAAGCATTTCTCTGACTTCTGGATGGACCGGACCCTCGGCCCAATAACTTGTAAGGCCTAAGTGCTAAAGCCCCTTCATCAAAATTCACCCCCCTCCATAAATCACTCATCCCCTTCAAATGCTTTTCCTAAGTAAAATCACTATTTTACTTAGGAAAAATAAAGGTTCTTTATAAAAACCCCCAAACACATTTTAGCCTAAGTTATAATGTTGGATGATGAATATATTTTCGGAAATATTTACTTAGCACATTTTCCTTTTCCATAAATTATATTAACTCCTAATTCTTATTATTACCTAACTCCCAAAACATTTTTACCCTTTCCTGTATTATTAATAAAAACCCCATAATAAATAAATATCCCGCCCCATGGTTTGCAAAATAAACCATAATAAAGTTAACTAAGTCAGATTAATTAATTGAACTGCGATTAGTTAAGAACCAAACCCCCCGTCGTGTTAAAAAGGGATTAATTAATCACCTAGATTAGTTAATAGCCTCTCCGCTAATCATATCTCCCCCGATAAAATTAAAGTTATTTTAATTATGATCGGGCCACTCCATTAACTCTCCACCACTTCCCACTATCGACTACTATCCGATCGGACTTCCCACATCAAATGGCTCTCGCCCATATCGCACGGGCCTTTGGGTCGAACATTAAATGTGCGATGCAAGCGGTTTTGACTGTTTGCCAATGCTACGTGTCAGCCAGTCCGTGGCATCACGCGACCCTCAGCGAAAACCACCAACCTCACAAAAGTTTTGCGATGAAAACCATTACCGCTCCCTCTTACCGCCTCTACTAAATGACAAAGTGTTCATGTTTGGTCAATTTAGAGTGTCCTAAATTGCTATATTAATTGTCAACCCAGGAGTCGTAAACTGTTGAAGTGTGGTGCACTATATGTGCAAGATAACCTATTTCTTAATTTTTCTCGTTTTTTATTTTTATTTTGTTTTGGGGGGTTTTTATCTTAGTTTATCTCCAACTTGTGAAATGGAAATTCTAAATGGATATAAATATTCAAGGCAATTATGTCCTTTGAAATTATTTCCAAAACTTCAAACTTCAGAAGATCTTAGAACATACAATGATGAAATTAATTCCTAAAAGAAAATGAAAATGTGCCAGTATTCTAATTAAAAAAATAGTGAATTATTGACGATAAAACCATTATCCCTGCTGCTGTCTGAATACAAAAGAAATGAATTAAACTACTGTACTCAAAGAAATCCAAAAATTGCAAGTAAAGTAAAGATAAAATCAAATTATATCAGTTCATATTCTGACCCCTCGCCAGTTAGTCTCGCTATGGCTTTCGGAGGTAATCATCAACAATTTGAGCAATCTGATATCTAATTTGCAGAAAAATAAACTAATATCAAATTACACACTCATACTTCAATCCCTCACCATTAGTCTCGCTATGGATTTCGAAGGTAACTGATAATGACATGAGCAATTTAATATCTAATTTGCAGAGAAATAAACTAATATCAAATTACACACTCATACTTCAATCCCTCACCATTAGTCTCGCTATGGCTTTCGGAGGTAACTGATAATGACATGAGCAATCTACTATCTAATTTGCAGATAAATAAACTAATATCAAATTACACACTCATACTTCGATCCCTCACCATTAGTCTCGCTATGGCTTTCAGAGGTAACTGATAATGACATGAGCAATTTAATATCTAATCTAACTAATAAAGCCAATGAACAATCTTGAAATAAACATAACAGTGCTAGAACTAAAAGCTACGAAAAATAAATCAGCAGAAAGGCAAGACTAATTCCATTTCATTAGTCATTGTGGAAACTATATGCAAATTCCCGGGATACCTACTATAATCTGGAACAAATACACTGATTAGCGTTAACAGTGATGTAAAGCATGTAAACTTATGGACAAAAATGAAATGTTAATACCATAAGAAATGCAATATATACAAGTGAATAACTATGGCATAATGAACGTAGAGAAACACAGCATGAAACTGTATAGCAATAAACAAAACCTCGGCGTGTGTAGGGGCCCTCTGTACAACCTCGGGCAATAGCTATCAACCACAAATTATGCTCAGAAACATAGTCTTCTCATATATTTAGAACGCAGTCATAACAAAAGAAACAATGTCACGGCATACTGGGCTTGTTAACAGTCAACAATACATTCAAAAGACTAACTATTATGTGTATGGAAACGTATTATTTATAACAAAAGGCTACATAACTAATTTCCTAAAAACTGTGCTGACAGAGGACATGTGAATGACAATGTCCATGGATCTAGCATCATGGCTGCCGTGATGATTAAATCTATTGAGGGTGGCTGTTGGATTCGCCTTATGGAGTAGTCCACAGGTGTTGATATGTCCCCAGAGATCTAGGAACGGCCACGCAAGTCTTCACGTGCTTAGAAACAGAGTCCTGTTGCTGTAGGACTCCTATATTTGACCACCGCTTGACCACCTTTGACCACGGCCTTCTTTGATGAATTCAACTGAGCCAATATGACTCGGTCCATGTCCACATCATTTTCAACTTGCCCATGTGGCTCAATTTGCCTAAAGACACCTGCAATATAGAGTTTAACAAAAAGGCTGCAAAAAGTGACAAGATTCCGCAGCGTATGAGAAAAAATCTAGTTCAAACAGCAAACACAAGACATAGTTAGAAAACCACTTTATGTGCTCTTTTAAACTCAATATGCAATGATGTTGATAGCTTAGGAGGTCCAGGTAAATGGAAAAAGTCTAGGAAAGTGTATAGGAAAGATTCAAGTTTGGGGCTCAACAGTTCCATCAGGTAGTTAAAGCCAACTGTCATTTTCATTCACCCACCAAAAGTCATTGACTTTGTGCATAGAAAAAAGAATATGCATTGTTTTCCCTTTTTACCAAGAAAGCAACTTTTGCCTTCCATGCACGCACAGAGTATGCCCAGTCCAGCAACTGACTTCCAACCGTGAACCACCATCAATTGCTAAAATCTAGGCCACTGCGGACTACTATGCGCACCCTGAAAAGACTTCATTGTAGCCATTTGTCCCGACAGTCAACCAAAACAGGTATTTATCACATTTCCTTCTCAGAAACCCTGTTTTTGTACTCAACTTCCACTAAATTTCTCTAAACCCAAATAATTCAATACAATTAAGTTGTTTTCTTAGTCCCAAGACTTCCCCAAACACCTATTTTATCTGAATTCCTTGAAATTCCCAACTTTCTTCCTTGAATCCACAAGAACCAAGGATGGAAACTCATGTCGCCCTAAATGTTGCACCAATCACTACTCCTCACAAGGATTTAGACTAACTTCCATTGGCCGATAAATATTTTCAAATTAAGAACCTAAATTTTAATGAAACCCCCTTGAAACTATATTGCAGGTATCGAGACAATTATCTAAACAATGTTGATAAAATAGGTATTTGGGAGTCCAACCTCCCCAAATATCAATTCCCCATTGTCCATATCTTCCCAGACATTTTCCACCAATGCCATGCAAACTACAACCCCAATCAGAGAGCTCTAATGTCCCCTAACCAGGAAGTTCTTTTCACCATTACAGCTGAGTCCATAAACGAAATGTTGCAATTACAGCCTGGCCAAAACCTCACTACCCTTTCAATTGCTGATTTACTTAATAAATATTCAAGGTTGTCCAGTTCTGAAATCAACAGAAAAATACAAATCAAAAGACCCCCCTCCCTACATGACATGTGCCTTTACCAGTTTGGGCAGGGATATTGTCACCATGTTTGCTTTCACCATGGGTATTACCACTAGTGAGTATGTAGATGAAATGACCTTTGCCTACATGACTATTTTTACCCCTGGCCAACCTCCTACATGCAAATATGACTATGATGCATTCATTGCTTATAAGATGCATGACCAGTTCATGAGATTAGAGAATGAGAGGGTATTCAAATATTCTTCAGTCCTATATCATCTTTTCCTTTACTACCAAGCTGACAAATTCCCTTTCTCTTTACAAAAGCTTGACACTAGAGGGAACCCTAGGATAGTCATCTTCTGGACTTCCATTTTTCATTATTCTCCTTCTTCTCCTCATCCTTAGACACATTTTATTGATCAATTTGTGCATCCAGTAACTACTATGTTGATAGGAAGTCCCCCTCCTAGAATCAGTGATGATATTAAGAGAATTCTTTAGTTATCCAAGCAATACAAGGTTGGGGACTGGTACTTGTACCAGAACCATACCGAGATCAGGATTTATGGGTGTGAGCTACCTCCCTTCAAACTACCTAAATACGTCCCCATGAGATTATTTTCCCTCGAATACTACCGGAAAATTATCAATTCTGATCAAATCCACTTTATGAAAGCTAAGAAGAAAGCTCAGTTAAGGATAAAGGATCACTTAGGCCCATTTGTTTGCAACAACAAGAGAGTAGTGAAAGAGGCAGAAGAAATCCTTGAGAGAATGCAATTGAAAAAGAGTTTTATTTGGCCCCATGATCCTCATAGCTTCATCTGTGAAAGAAGGTAAAAGCATAAGCTATCCGCCTACTTCCATCATAGAATTCCAGAGATAGAATAGTATGCAAATCAAAATGAGTGGGTGGAGGGAACACTTATAGAACAATATAGTACACAAGTTGAAGTAGAAAATGTTATGAAAGATTTGGAAAGACAACTTGATTTGGATTCCTTTGTACAGGTGCCTAGAGAATCTTCACAGGAACCAACACAGGAGCATAGTACACAGACATCAAGACAACCAGAGGCTTCAGAACAGAGAAAAGATTCAAGATCACAGAGCATTTCTGAGGAAGTGACCCAAACTGATACAAACATGGACAATCCTCCAGTATTGCAGACTCCTCTTAATGAGGAGAGAATTCAAAAAAGGAGTAGGAGTGAGGCTAGTCCCTCTACAGTGCCATTGGACCAGGTATATGTGAAAAGGCAAAGATTGAATCCTTTGTTTGAGCAGGAATATGAAGAAACAGAAAGTGACCCAATAGCACGGAGAAGTGACATAGTGCAGACAGCACTAGCAAGAGAGACACCATCTACCTCTCAAACACAAGCACTAAATAGGCAGCCAAGTGTAGCAAGTCTAGAAGTGTCATCACTGAGGTCAGTTTCAAAACAAAGCCAGGATTTGAAAGAAAAGTACAAGGAAATTAAGGCTAGGAATGAGCAGCTTAAAGCTCAAACTTATGCTAGATATCTGAAAAAGGCACCTACAAATCAGACAAGGTTGATGTCAGCCTTTGACATCAATGAGGGAAAAATGCAGATGAACTTTTTGAAGCCAATAGTACAATAGCCAAAGTCTATGGCTAATTATTTGAAAACAGATTTTGAAGTTCTTGCCAGAGACATCCACCCAATTGATCAGATTGAGCTCCATAAGCAAACGAGTGAGATGGTCTATTCCACATTGTCTAGTAAAGCCATGATTTCACATCAGTTGCAGAATTCTCTAAGTAACACTACACCATAGTTGTAGTTGGAAAAAGCCTCTTCTCAGGCTAAGGACACTAGGATAAAGTCATTAGAAGACCTGGTGATTGAGTTGGGTCATAATCCCAAAGATGTTAAAGCAGTTGAGAGTTTGATAAAGAAGAAGAATGAAGACATTGCTACACTCAGGAAACAACTCAAACTTCCTCCCCTCATACATCCACAAACTGCAGAAGTCATTGAGAAACAAAATGAGGAGGAACTTATGGACTTGGTCCTTAAGTTGAATGAACAGCTAAAAGAAACAGAGAAATAGTTGGAAAAAGATTTGCAGTCTAAACCAGGTGAGTCGACCACCATGCCTCAGACTGTAGTACCCATAGTTTCTATAGCAGTGCTATCTACTATTGCAGCAGCTTTGGCACCCAACGATGCCCTAGCAACAGCTGTTCCAGTAACGGCAACAGCAGATACATCAGAAGCAGTAGAAACTTCAACAAAGCAAACAAAGGACTTAATCAAATCCATGGAAGAAATGAAAATCCAAGAAACTGAGATGCAGAAGTTAAAAGAAAAGGTTACTAGCATGGAGCATAGTTATGAGATGTCACAAATTAACTACACTGAAGAAGACAGAAAGAACAGAAGGATGAATGATAGAATAAAAACATTAGAGAAGGACTTAACATTTGTAAAGCCCTTAAGAGATATTAGAGAGATTTTATGGACCAATATCATTGATTCCATCAATGATATTTGGTCATCTATTCAGATCATTTTTTAACAAATTGAGTTAGTTAAACTAGCTATTGAGGCCATACGAAAGACCAGGGAAGAATTGGGAGACAAGCCTGAAGAGGCAACTCAATTGATCAACTTTTTGAATAGCAAAAGCAGGGAACAATTGGAAAAATGGGAAATCGAGGATCGAACTAGTACTATCCTTGAAGTGAAGAAAGTTCTAACTAAAAAGAACTTAATTCTTAACCTGGAAAGAAGATGTCAAAGTATTCAAGACGACATAGATGATTTCATGGTAAAATTTGACATTCTAAGTGATAAAGGACTTCCAAACCCACTGGTCATAAATGACAAACTGATGACTAAAGTAGACTACATTGATAAACTACACCAGCAAGCCAAAAGTCAAGCCATCTCTTCCACAGTGAAAGCACTACGAACAGAAAAAGTGTTGTATGATGGTTTATAAAATCTTTTCCATATTGAGCATGAAGTGAAACACTTGTTCACAACCCAACCCAATTTTGCAAAGCACACTGAGGCTAATGAAAAATACAGGAAATTGACCAGGATGAAGACACCCAATGAAGAATGGTGTACCAATATGCTCGAAATCCTATAATTTACTATAGTAACTCTGAGGTAAATAGAAAATATTCATTAAAGTAAAGTCTCTGTTGAACCCCAAACTTGCATCTTTCCTATACACCTTTCTAGACTTTTTCCATTTACCTGGACCTCCTAAGCTGTCAACATCATTGCATATTGAGTTTAAAAGAGCACATAAAGTGGTTTCCTAACTATGTTTTGTGTCTGCTCTTTGAATTAGATTTTTACTCATTGAGCTGCGGAATCTTGTCACTTTCCGCAGCCAGCTCAACTTTCTGTAGCCTTTTTGTTAAATTCTATATTGCAGGTGTCTTCAGGCAAATCGAATCACATGGGCAAGTTGGAAATGACATGGACATGGACTAAGTCTTATTGGCTTAGTGAAATTCATCAAAGAAGGCCATGGTCAAAGGTGGTCAAGCGGTGGTCAACAGAAGAGTCTTACGGTAACAGGACCCCGTTTTTCAACATGTGAAGACTTGCGTGGCCATTCCTAGATCTCTGGGGACATATCAACACCTGTGGACTGCTCCATAAGGTGAATCTAACAGCCACCCTCAATAGATTTAATCATCATGGCAGCCATGATGCTAGATCCCTGGACGTCGTTGTTCACATGTCCTCTGTCAACACAGTTCTTAGGAAATCAGTTATGTAAACATTTGCTATAAATAATGTGTTTCCATATGCATAATAGTTAGTCTTGGTAATGTAATTTTGCTGTTAAGAAAGCCCACTATGTCGTGACATTATTTCTTTGTTATGACTGCGTTTTGAATATATGAGAAGACTCTGTTTATAAGCACAATTCTTGGTTGATAGCTGTTGCCCGAGGTTGTGCAGAGGGCCCCTGCACACGCCGAGGTTTTGTTTATTGTTGTATAGTTTCATGTTGTGTTTCCTTACGTTCATTATGCCATAGTTATTCACGTGTATATATTGCATTCCTTATGGTATTAACATTTTACTTCTGTCCATAATTTTACATGCTTTATACTATTGTTAACTAATCAGTGTGTTTGTTCTAGATTACAGTAGGCAGCCTAGGCATTTTCATATATTTTTTCACAATGACTAATGACATGGAATCAGTCTTGTCTTTCTGTTGATTTATTTTTCTTAGTTTTTAATTCCAGCACTGTTTTATTTATTTCAGTTATGTTCATTGGCTTTATTAGTTAGATTAGATATTGAATTTCTCATGTCATTATCAGTTACCTCCCAAAGCCATAGCAAGACTAATGGTGAGGGATTGAAGTGTGAGTGTGTAGTTTGATAATTAGCTTATTTTCCTGCAAGTTAGATATTGAATTTCTCATGTCATTATCAATTACCTCCGAAAGCCATAGCGAGACTAATGGTGAGGAATTGAAGTATGAGTGTGTAGTTTGATATTAGTTTATTTTTCTACAAATTAGATATTAAATTGCTCATGTCATTATCAGTTACCTCCGAAAGCCATAGCGAGACTAATGGTGAGGGATTGAAGTATGAGTGTGTAGTTTGATATTAGTTTATTTTTCTACAAGTTAGATATTAAATTGCTCATGTCATTATCAGTTATCTCTAAAAGCCATAGCGAGACTAATGGTGAGGGATTGAAGTATGAGTGTGTAATTTGATATTAGTTTATTTTTCTGCAAATTAGATATCAGATTGCTCAAGTTGTTTATGATTACCTCTGAAAGCCATAGTAAGACTAATGGTGAGGGGTCAGAATATGATTTGATGTAATTTGATTTTAGCTTTACTTTGCTTGTAATTTTTGGATTTCTTTGAGTACAATTTCTTTTGTATTTAGACAGCAGCAGGGATAATGGTTTCATGATCAATAGTTCTCTATTTGTTTAATTAGAATAGTGGCACATTTTCATTTTCTTTTAGGAATTAATTTCATCATTGCATGTTCTAAGATCTTTTGAAGTTTGAAGTTTTGGAAATCATTATAAAAGACATCATTGCCTTGAACATTTGTATCCATACTTGTCTTTTAGAATTTCCATCTCACATTAGGAAATCAACAAAGATAAACCCAAAAACAAAATAAAAAAACCAAGAACGACAAACAGTAAGAAATAGGTTATCTTGCACATATAGTGCGCCACGCTTCAACAGTTTACGACTCCCAGATTGACAATTAATATAGCAATTTAGGACACTATAAATTGACCAAACATTTTGGTGCCATTGCCGGGGAAGTGTAACTAGGTAGCCACTTTCTTAAAAAAAAAAGAGAAAATTTAAAGAAGGGAAAAATTGATAACTTCTCAAAGTATGCTCTCCTCTTGCACCTAGTGTGATCTGGAGGATCAGAAAAGAGAGTTATTGGTTCAATAATTTCTTGAGTATGCTCTCTTCTTGCACCTAGTGTGATCTGGAAGATCAGAAAGAGAATTATTAGCCCGACTTGAAGATAAAAAATAAAAAAATGACATGCATAGAGCAAGAGATTCTAGGGGAAGGTTTATAGCTAGGGCTAAGAGTTCGATTTTTACAACTCCATCTACTTCAAGGCATAGACAAGATACACCTCCATCATTTCCAACTCACACTCCCAGCCTTAGGATTCCTGGAATTCAAGGGGTAGCAGCTGAATTAGGAGAATCTCCCACACTATCCACCAAATCTGACATTGGAAAAGAGCCTTTCTTCACTTCTACAGGGGAACATATTGTAATCAAAGAAGTAGAATCACCTGAAGAAGAGGGATAAATTCCTCCTCGTTCACCATTAATAGAAGAACCAGAGGACTCTGAAAACTCTGGGGAAACTATCATGACAGAGGAAGTAGTAAATGGATTTGGAAGAGGAGGTAGAGGTAGAGGTAGAGGAGGAGGAAACAATGGAGGAGGTAGAGGTGACAATGGGGGAAATAGGGATGGAGATAACTCGTTTGGATTTCCTATAGTTGATGAGGAATCTCATACAACAATGAAAAGCATCTCACCATCTGTCCTCCCAAACTTTTATGGGTTGTGAAGTGAGGATCCTGAAACATTTCTATTTGAGTTTGAAGTCGTGTGCCGAACTTATGACTATATGGAAGACTCTCAAAAACTCAAATTGTTTCCTTCAACATTGAAGGGAGCTGCTTTGAAATGGTTCATGGGATTAGTCACTCAATCTATTAGGACTTGGAATGATATGAAGCAAACATTTTTGGATAGATACCTGGACTATTGCATGCCCACCAACCATAAGGATGAGGTATTCAAAATGGTGCAAAAACAAGATGAAAACTTGGAGGATTTGCTTGAAAGATTTCAATACAACTTGAAAAGAGCAAAAATGAGTAACTTAGATGAGGAGACCTTGAAAGCCCTTCTATTAAAAGCCATTAGAGATGAATGGATAGATATTTTAAACATGATGGGAAAGGGAGATATTTCTCAACTTCCACTTCATGACATAGCAGAACTATGTGTCCATATCTCAAGGGGAAAATATAAAACTAGAAAAGGGCCTAGAGATCCTTCTCTTATTAGAGCAAACAAATCTGCAACTGGATTAGTAAGTAGGGCAGAGATTTGCAATATGCTTGATGAGTTCAAAACTGATATTTTAAGGAGCCTTAGTGAGCAACTAGACACCCTTAAAATACAAAACAAGCAGAAAGCAGAAGCTAAAGCTTTGGCCATCTTTTGTCCAAAATGTAGGAAGAAACATGCCCTAAGGGAATGCCCCTTGGATGCAAAAGTTGTAGAAACATGTATGATTTTCTCGGAAATCCATGAGACCAAGGATTGTCCTTCAATTCCTGGGCTCAAAGCTGTCTTTCAAGAAGATCCAAATTCAGTAAAATCTCTCTATTTTGTTTCAAGGAGACCTTGGTAGGAGAAACAAAATCAAGGGTTTAACAACCCCATGAACTTTCAACCCCCACCAAATTGGAATCCTTGGCAACAACCTTGGTCCCAACCTCAAAATCCATATCAATCATGGGTACAAGGTATGCAAAATCCTTATGGGAGATTTGCTCAATTTTTTCAATATCCTCCATCTTTTCAAAATCAACAAGCTCCACAACTTCCAAATCAAAACCCACAACTTTCATTACCATTTCCACAACCACAACAACCTTCTCAACAAAATCCAAATTCTCAAATTTTGCTTCCATTCCAACAAAAGACAAATCAACTACCATCCCAGCCATTGCCAAATCCCAATAATAAAAATCCTCAGAATGCTTAAATGGTAGAAGGACAACAATTTCCTACCTATATGATTGTTCCTCTCAATGATGTACAACTTAGATCTGGTAGAGTCTTAGAAAAACCTTCTATGGATGCTCAAAAGCAAAGTATTTTTGAGGAAGATTCTCTTAAAGCCAATAAAGGTTCTGAAGCATCTCTTCAAAACCCAAACACTCAAAAAGAAAAAGAAAAAGAGTCAACCCCCACAACTCCTATAGTTGAGCAACCTGCATCTTCATCCACACCACCTTTCCCTGAAAGATTACAAATTGACAAAGGGGTGGAAAAACAAATCTTGTTGCCTGACTATGATTTCCTAGATGAATTAAAGAATGTCTGTATCAAGATTCCCTTGCTGCAAGCCATTAGAGAGATTCCTATTCTAGCAAAAACAATAAAGGAGTTGAGTCTCAAAAGACCAGGAAGGAAACCAAGGGATACAAGAAGAATCCACCTAGTAGGAAAAATTGCAGATATCATGATGGGAAAAATTACCATGCAGAAATATGTAGATCCTGGTAGTCCAATTGTCAAGACACATATAAATGGGGTAGAAACTCCAAATACTTTGATTGACTTAGGGGCTGCTATCAACATTATGAGTAGACAGACTATGGAACAGTTAAAACTTCCTAATCTTGTTTTTACACCTACTTTATTGCAACTTGCAGATCGATCAATTATCAAACCAGATGGTGTATTAGAAGATATTTCAGTCTCCTTAGATTCTTGGGAATATCCAGTAGATTTCATGATTTTGACTCCCAAAAGTAATTTAGGAGGGCACCCACTCATCTTAGGAAGACCTTGGCTAGCTACAGCTGATGCTTTCATTAGTTGTAGATCTGGAGATGTGCACATTTCTGATGGTAATTCAACAAAGAAATAAATTTGTATCCTCCAGCAGAAGAAATTACAGAAGTAGGAGATAATGAATGGGTCGATGATGAGGACACTATACAACCTATCTTTACCATTTCTGAAATCAGTGAAGATAGTCAAATTCTGAACACATTAGAAAATTTTGGAACATCTTCAGAATATGACCACACACAATTTCAGTTAGATTCTGACATTGAGTATCTATCATCTAAACAAATGTCTCTTTACTCTATGGAAGATTTTGGTAGTTCCGCCATTGAGGATTTTCCAGGTAAAACATTGAATATCAACAAAAACTTGGAAAAATCACAACAAGAAGAGCTAACCAAAATCTTGCAAAGACATTCTACTGCATTTGCATGGGAGTATACTGATATGAAAGGTATTGACCCTAAGACTTGCATTCATCACATCTACATTGAAGAAAACAGTAGACCAATCAGACAACCTTAGAGAAGGATGAATCCAAACCTTAGGGAGATAGTGAAAGAAGAGCTCCAAAAACTACTCAATGTAAACTTCATTTATCCAATTTCAGATAGCCGATGGGTTTCGCCTTTGGTTATAGTACCTAAAAAGAATGGGAAATGGAGGGTATGCATTGATTACAGGAAATTGAATAAAGCAACTTTGAAGGATCACTTTCCTTTGCCCTTTATCGATCAAGTATTAGATACACTAGCAGGCAAAAAGTATTTTTCATTCTTGGATGGTTTTAGTGGCTATAATCAAATTCAGGTAGCACCTGAAGATCAAGATAAGACCACATTTACCTGTCCATGGGGAACTTTTGCTTACCGAGTGCTTCCTTTTGGATTATGTAATGCACCCGCAACATTCCAAAGAGTAGTACTAGGAATCTTTTCTGATCTAATCCATGATTGTGTAGAGGTTTATATGGATGATTTTACAGTTTATGGTAATACATTTGAAGAGGCATTAGAGAATTTGGAAAAAGTCCTTATAAGATGTAAAGGAACAAACCTTTCATTAAGTCATGAAAATGCTTTATGATGTTTACTAAAGGTATTGTTTTAGGACATCACATTTCAAGGGATGGGATTAAAGTTGATAGATCAAAAGTTGAAGTCATCTCCACGTTACCTATTCCAAATTGTCAAAAAGATGTTAGAAGTTTTCTGGGATTTACTGGGTACTATAGAAGATTTATAGAGAACTTCACTAAAATAGCATCTCCACTCTTCAAATTAATTACAAAAGACTGTGAATTCAAATGGGATCCTGATTGCCAATCAGCATTTGAAGCTTTGAAGACAAGAATATCTGAAGCACCTATCTTGAGAGGACCAAATTGGAAACTTCCTTTCCATATTTCTACAGAACCTTTAGATACAACCCTAGGAGCTGTGTTGGGACAAAAAGATCTAGTTCCTTATGCCATTTACTATACCAATAAAAACTTGACTCCCACTGAGTTGAACTATACTGTAACTAAAAAAGAGTTCTTAGTTGTTGTTCATGCAATCAATAAGTTTAGAAATTATATAACAGGCTATGAAACTTTTATCCATACTGATCATTCTGCGATTAGATATCTAATGAACAAACCTGTTACTAATGGCAGAGTTACAAGATGGCTCTTACTTTTACAAGAATTCAATATTACTATGTTGGATAGACCAGGGAAACAAAATACAGTAGCTGATTTCTTGTACAGGATCCAGAATACTAAAGAAGATTCTCCTGTAGAGGATAAGTTTCCGGATGAATATTTATTTGCAGTAACTACTAAGACCCCTTGGTATGCAGATATTGCTAACTATTTGGTTACAGGGAAACTACCTCCACATCTATTTCCTAGTGAAAGAAGAAAGATTATTCAGGAAAATTCAAAATATTCATGGATTTCTAACGAATTGTTTAAAACAAGGCCAGATCTTGTGATCAGAAGATGTGTTAGGGAAGATGAAATGTCTGAAATCCTCAAGGCATGTCATGATGAACCATGCGGTGGACACTTTTCTGACAAAAGGACAGCCTATAAAATCCTTTCTTTAGGATATCATTGGCCTTCCCTCTTCAAAGATGCAAAAGAATATGTCAAAAGGTGTGACAGCTGCCAAAGAGTAGGGAAACCGACCCTTTCAAATGAAATGCCATTGCAACCACAGGTACTCATCGAACCCTTTGAAAAATGGGCTTTAGATTTCATTGGACCTATTAATCCACCATCTAAACAAAAGAAGTATATATTGGTATGTACTGATTATGTCACTAAATGGGTAGAAGCCAAAGCATTACTTTCTGCTACTGAAAATTCAGTTGTTAGTTTTCTTTATGAGGATATTTTTACTCGCTTTGGTGTTCCAAGAGAAATTGTGACAGATCAGGGAAGTCAATTCACATCTAACCTAGTGGAGAAGCTGATGGAAGAATACAAAATCAAGCACAGAAAATCTACTCCTTACCATCCACAAGCAAATGGCCAAGTGGAGTCTACAAAAAAAGTTATTGAAGGCATCATCACCAAAACTATTCATCTACACAGAAGAGATTGGGTAGAAAGGCTTCCTAAAGCCTTATGGGCCTACAGAACCACATGGAGGAATACAATAGGACATTCTCCCTATGAACTTGTTTATGGGAAAGAAGTCCTGCTCCCCATTGAGTTTCAAGTCAAAACTTTCAAGATGGCAGTTCAGTTGGGGATGGATCTATCAGAAGCCCAAAAGCATAAAATGGAGCAGTTGAATGAGCTAGATGAGATCAAACAAGAAGCCATCCTAAGAACTGATCTAGTTCAGTATCAAAGAGCTAAGTGGCGTGATAAATACATCAAAGAGAAAAAGTTTCAAGAAGGAGACTGGGCATTGCTATTTGATTCCAAGTTTAAATACTTCAAAGGTAAATTCCAGACTCATTGGCTTGGGCCATATGAGATTAACAAAGTCTTTAGCAATGGAGCGGTAAGAATCAAAACCATTGATGAATTTCAAACTCCTCTTATTGTGAATGGCCACAGATTAAAGGTCTATCATAAGCCACTCTCAAAAGAAGAATTTTTCAAAATGTTTCAAGATAGTTCTGCAATAAGGTTGGTGAAGAAGAATCCTTCTTCTGCACCAGCCTAGCCTTTGTTCCTTTCTGTTTCTAAAAAAAAAAAATTGTATAAGCCTGAAAACCAATCGCTGATTGGCAGTCTTATACAGAAAATATAGAGCGAAAATCAGGAACAACTTTCACCCTATATTTTCCAAAAAAAAAAAAATCTCTTTCTTTCCCATTTTCATTTCACTTCACCTCATTTTCATTTCACTCCATTTCATTTTCATTCCACTCCACTTCATTTCATTCCACTCCATTTCATTTCATTTCACTAATAAAAGTTTCTTTCATCACCATTTTCATTCAATCAGTTAGCACCTAAAGGCATCAATAAGGAGCAGTTGATCAAGGGTTAATGGACAACAAATGGCAAAAATTCCAAGGTATGAGTAAAAATTTCTTTCAAATAGCAATCAAAGCACAATTTTGCATACTTATTAAACCATGAGCTCCACTATATGCAATGATTGCCGTGATAGCCTCCATAACCATTCCACGACATTCCTCCATGAACCATGCATTTATTTTCCAAATGGTCTTATGATAAGCCTTTGGATTTAATTTGTGTTGGTTGTATGTTAACACTCCACCTGTAATCATGAGGACATAGTCGATTTGACTATGGCTCTTCTCAGCCGCACAAAATCCACAACCATTTCATAAACATGTTCGCATCTACTCCATTTAAAATTCCGCCGTATGCACTATACTCTCCCTACTATTCTATTGACATCACGACTGCATTTCCACATTGCTCACATAAGCCTTCACCCCATTTCACCAATTCACTTCCGCTGCCTGTTCTCTGTTTTCCGCTCACAGTCACTGGTTTTCTCCATAAACTCTGTTCACTCCCATAACCTAGCCATCTCACTTCCGCTAAACCCTCCTCATGCAGACGAGTTTTAAGAACAGAATAAAGGAAGGGTCTGTTGTTGAGGGCAGAACCGGAAGGGCCCAAGTTTTTAAAAGGATACCCGCAAGTGAAAGACATACTGAAGAAGGCAAGATGGCTACGGTTTATACAAAAATTCAAAGGCCACAATAAGGAGATTACAAAGGCTTTTGCGAGGTCTTTTAACGGCCAGGAGGTGCAGATTGGGGACCTTAAGTTTATAATCACTGAGGCATCCATAGCAGCTGCTACAGAACTTCCCAAAGAAGGTGAACATTGGTTCAAGAACAAGAGTTTTGACGAGAAGGCTTGGAGAGTCATACTACGCAATCTAGGTATGGATGTAACTATATTCAAACGAGAAATTCTTGTCCATGCTTTAAAAGAGGAGTGGGCCAGCTTATTGTTAATTATTCAAAAGTTCATTACTTGTGAAGGCCGTTTTGGGGAAATGTATATGTATCATACCCGGTTGTTGATGAACTTTTTAGAAAACCAAACCCTCAATCTGCCCTACTTTTTATTGCTGAGCTTGAAAAAGATGTGCACAACAGTCCAAAAGAATATAGAAGACATAGAGCCCCATTTGTATCATCATGGGCTTGTGAAAATTCTAATTGAAGACCAATTGAAGAAAAATAGGGACACTTGGGAACGGTTTTTGGTGAGAAACTACTTTCAAGAGCCACCCGAGGTACCTGAGAGTAGTAAAGCAAGAAGGAGTAGGAGGAAAGAGACAAGTGCAAGAATTCAAGACCCTCCTATTAGCAAAACCAAAGAAGTTGATCAAGAAGAGAGGCTGGAAAGAACCAAGGATAGAAACCAAAGAAAATCAAAAGGGAAATGAAACATAGAAGCTGTTTATCAAACTTCAGAGCCTTCTCAAAAAGAAGACCACCAAACATTGTCTGAAAGATTAGTTTATCTTCGAGAACAAGCGGCTGCAACCAAGAAGAAACGAAAGGAAAAACAGAGTAAGGAGGAAGATACTAGTCCACAGCATGTAAGAAGAAGCTCTAGGCTTAAAGGGAAATTAAAGACAGTAAAAACCAAAGGGCCCCACTTTATTGATTTGGGGAGGAAACCCCAGAAAAGCCTCTAACAACCTCTCCTAACGTAGCCCACACCATACTTCCATTTCACAGCTAGATGTTGACATGAGTCCTTCTCGGCCAGAGTTTGAAATCAGTCCCTCTAAACAGGATTTTGGGGTCAGCCCAAGGAAGGCTACACCCGAGATGGACCCAAATTAGCAGGAGATGTATGATTATATAGAATCCTTAGAGAAGATAGCTGTAGGTCCAAGCACGTCATCCACTCAGCCTCACACAACACAAGAAGCTCTAGTCCAATCGTTGAAACAAGAAGTCTTTGAATTGGAGGTTTTAAATAGACATATTGAAAATGAAAATGAAGCATTAAAGGAGAAAAGCAGATTGGACAAGATCATTCATGACAACACTATGTTACATTTCGGACTATGGTAGAAAAAGAACAGGAAATTGAAGAAGAAATGCAAGAGGTTGAATACAACACTTGTCAACCTCAAATTCAGATGCTTGATGAGGAAGCCCAAGATGGTAGTAGTACCAAGGAAGAGGAGAAGAGGGCTGGATGTACTGGCAGACGTTTCAGAGCACATGGAATAAAGGGAGGATGATTAAAACTTTGGTTGCATGGGGACATGCAACACCTTCACAGTGGGGGTATGTTAAGCCCCAAACTTGCATATTTCCTATACACCTTTCTAGACTTTTTCCATTTACCTGGACCTCCTAAGTTGTCAACATCATTGCATATTGAGTTTAAAAGAGCACATAAAGTGGTTTCCTAACTATGTTTTGTGTCTGCTGTTTGAATTAGATTTTTTCTCATTGAGTTGCGGAATCTTGTCACTTTCCGCAGTCAGTTCAACTTTCTGCAGCCTTTTTGTTAAAGTCTATATTGCAGGTGTCTTCCTGAAAATCGAGCCACATGGGAAAGTTGGAAATGACGTGGACATGGACCAAGTCCTATTGGCTCAGTTGAATTCATCAAAGAAGGCCGTGGTAAAAGGTGGTCAAGCGGTGGTCAACAGAAGAGTCTTACGGTAACAGGACTCCATTTTTCAACACGTGAAGACTTGCGTGGCCGTTCCTAGATCTCTGGGGACATAGCAACACCTGTGGACTGCTCCATAAGGTGAATCCAATAGCCACCCTCAATAGATTTAATCATCATGGCAGCCATGATGCTAGATCCCTAGACGTCATTGTTCACATGTCCTCTTGCAGCGCAGTTCTTAGGAAATCAGTTATGTAAACATTTGCTATAAATAATGCGTTTCCATATGCATAATATTTAGTCTTGGTAATGTAATTTTGCTGTTAAGAAAGCCCACTGTGCTGTGACATTATTTCTTTGTTATGACTACGTTTTGAATATATGAGAAGACTCTGTTTATAAGCACAATTCGTGGTTGATAGCTGTTGCTCGAGGTTGTGCAGAGGGACCCTGCACACGCCGAGGTTTTGTTTATTGTTGTATAGTTTCATGCTGTGTTTCCTTACGTTCATTATGCCATATTTATTCACGTGTATATATTTCATTCCTTATGGTATTAACGTTTTACTTCTGTCCATAATTTTACATGCTTTATACTGATGTTAACTGATCAGTGTGTTTGTTCCAGATTACAGTAGGCAGCCACGGCATTTGCATATAGTTTTTCACAATTACTAATGACATGGAATCAGTCTTGTCTTTCTGCTGATTTATTTTTCTTAGTTTTTAATTCCAACACTGTTTTGTTTATTTCAATTCTGTTCATTGGCTTTATTAATTAGATTAGATATTGAATTGCTCATGTCATTATCAGTTACCTCCGAAAGCCATAGCGAGACTAATGGTGAGGGATTGAAGTGTGAGAGTGTAGTCTGATAATTAGTTTATTTTTCTACATGTTAGATTTTGAATTGCTCATGTCATTATCAGTTACCTCCGAAAGCCATAACGAGACTGATGGTGAGGGATTGAAGTATGAGTGTGTAGTTTGATATTAGTTTATTTTTCTGCAAGTTAGATATTAAATTTCTCATGTCATTATCAGTTACCTCCGAAAGCCATAGCGAGACTAATGGTGAGGGATTGAAGTATGAGTGTGTAGTTTGATATTAGTTTATTTTTCTGCAAGTTAGATATTAAATTGCTCATGTCATTATCAGTTACCTCTAAAAGCCATAGCGAGACTAATGGTGAGGGATTGAAGTAATAGTGTGTAATTTGATATTAGTTTATTTTTCTGCAAATTAGATATCAGATTGCTCAAGTTGTTTATGATTAGCTCCGAAAGCCATAGCGAGAATAACGGTGAGGGGTCAGAATATGATTTGATGTAATTTGATTTTAGCTTTACTTTGCTTGTAATTTTTGGATTTCTTTGAGTACAGTTTCTTTTGTATTTAGACAGCAGCAGGGATAATGGTTTCATGATCAATAGTTCACTGTTTGTTTAATTAGAATAGTGGCACATTTTCATTTTCTTTTAGGAATTAATTTCATCATTGCATGTTCTAAGATCTTTTGAAGTTTGAAGTTTTGGAAATCATTATAAAGGACATCATTGCCTTGAACATTTGTATCCATACTTGTCTTTTAAAATTTCCATCTCACATTAGGAAATCAACAAAGATAAACCCAAAAACAAAATAAAAAAACCAAGAACGACAAAAAGTAATAAATAGGTTATCTTTCACATATAGTGCGCCGCACTTCAACAGTTTACAACTCCCGGATTGACAATTAATATAGCAATTTAGGACACTCTAAATTGACCAAACAGTCTTGTAAATAGGTAAAGAGTATTAGGAACAGGTACAGAGTATCAGTAGGGAAAAGTAAGCAAGAATTCAGCACACAATTACCAAAGCAATAGCAAGAGGTAAATTCGAGCTTCAACTTCCAGCTCTTCCATGAATAAAGGGACAGCAGCAATCAATTTTATATCTGTCTCTATATTTTTGTAAAAGATATTTTGTATTCCCTAGAATAAATCTCATATAGTTATGAGATATTTTTGATGTAATTTTTGTATAAATACTTCTCCATTCGAAGTATTGAGGGTGGATTCTATAACATCTTTGTAAATCTATGCTATCAAGCTGAGAAAGCTTTTGTACTCAAATCTGGATTTTTGCTGGAAAAGGAATGAAAGTTGAGGACATTTCATCAGATTCTCGTGCAGTATAATTGCAAATAAGTATTCTATCCTTGTGATTTTATGTGTTTTCTAGATGTTTCAATGTTTCATGTGTCTGAAATCTAAATGGTAAAATAATTCAAAGTATATCAGAATTAGCTTTGTTTCTCTCTGCTATCAACAGTCTACCATTTATATGTTTTCTTCTAAACTATTTTGATAAAGGAATTCTTAATTGTTCCTCTATCCCTGTGGTTTTTCTCTAATAAGTCCCTAGTATAGGATTCTTAATTTCCCTTTGCTAGTTGACCTATCTTCCTTTCCTCCTTCTAATATTAACTTGAGGATTCTTGATTGCTCTCTAGTTTTGAGCAGAAATATCATCCATCCAAGCCCCAAAGTTTGTTTTTACTCTGTTAGCCTGCTTGTTGAACTCATACCTCAACAATTTGACTTAATCCAGTGAATTATCCCTATTTGACTCCATAGCCCAATGACGTAAAATCCTAGTTTGCCCATTTGTTTCAGAACTCCACCACTCTCAAACAAAACAACCTCATTGAACATTAATACTAGCCTAAAATCCTTTCAAACATAGCTAAATCATAAAGAGAGAGCCCTCTCTGGACTAGGTGGGCTAGCACCTAAGCCTAAAAGTTGGTTTGTGGTTACCTCAGATCTTTTCCTTCTTCCAATAACTTCAAAGGAAAATCTGATTGATAACACTAGGTATTACAGGAAGTTTATCAAGGACTATGCCTAGATCATCACGCCTATGGAGAAGTTGTTGAAAAAGGATGTCACGTTCTACTGGAACGAGGACTATATGAAAATCTTAGATGTATTGAAAGAAAAAATGGTCACCACGCCGATTCTAATCTTCCCAGATTGGAAGAAGGAGTTTCATGTACATGTAGACACGTCATGTATAGCACTGGGAGCAGTATTGACATAGGCTGGCAGAGGAGAATTGGACCATCCTATAGCATTCACAAGCAGGAGGTTATCCAAGGCTGAGAAGAACTATTCCACCATGAAGCATGAAGGGTTAGCCATGGTATACGTGCTCCAGAAGTTTAGACACTATTTGCTGGGTGGACATTTTAAGATGTATACACATCAATCTGCATTGAAATATCTAGTCTGTGATCACAAAATCGTGTACTAAGGGCTGCTACTTAGCAAGATCTTATGCAACTATTTCAAACCAGGCTTTAGACTAAGGCTTAGCCTCCTTAGTCAGAGAGGGCTCTCTCACAGATTTTTGATATGGATTAATAACAAGAAAAGATGGCTAACTCTTCAAACAGTACATGAAAATAAGCTGGTTGGAACAACAAAATAACACTTCTTCCACTGGGCTCATGGAGTCAAACACCTCTGCAGTAAACTATTAACTACTCAATCATGGAAGCCAAGGCATATAATGTTGAAACACTCAGAACATTTCTCAAAAAGAACCTCAACTCATAAACATACACAGGAAGTCTGAGCACTAGGTGAATTCAGAGTGATTGCATGTCTATTGAGCTGTAAAACAGAAAGGATAAAGACAAAACCACATATATTCTGAGCCTTTGAACACAAGATGAATCTTGGGAAGAAAAAGTAATCTTTCTATTACTGTCAAAAGTCTTTTACATCAGTCAATATAAAAACTTTGTTTTTTGTATAAATCTCCAACCCCTCTTACATTAGAGTTTCTCCTATATATAGGAAAACAAAACTAAAACTACCTTGAGTCTCCTCCTCCAGCATGAGGGGAGCTCGATGACCTATCATTAACTACCCTTATCTATTTTTAAACAAACTCATTAAATACATAAAGTATTGAGCTGTAATTACAAAGAGTTCTAATCACACTAAAACTCTAACTTCATCTCCTCGTATGCCTGATTCCTTTCTTGATCTTTGACAGCTGTCTTTTGTTGGTTAGGCTCAAGATGATTGAGCTACAGATGCAAGGAATGCTGACTTTGGATACCTGTTAGCGCTGATGGATCATTTATCATCAGGATCAAAACACCTATTTTTAAGGTCCCTGTCTCCTACCATCCTTCGAAAGTTCAGCAACATGTCCCAGCTCTTTTAATAACCCCAGGTATGGAATGCTGCCATGTTTCTGATGTGCTGTAGGTTGTATTGATGGACAGGTGTCTCTCTTCCACAACTCCCGCTCACAGTATCACAATAGCTGCTCTGCGTTTAAAATCACCACCTACAGCAGTTTCGTAGCGCGCTACGAAACTGCTGTGTGATTTAAAAAAAACACAGTCTTCCTCTAAACTCCTCACAAAATTGAATAGCTGCTGTTTGCTAAGCTTCACGGTTGCCATTTGAAGGATACTGCCATCGTAGACAAACCCACTGGTTGCAGCTGTTGCTATTGGTCATTATGGAAAAAACTACCCTGTTGGTGGCTTCCTTTAGATATGCTTGTTGATGTGTTGCTTTCAACAGATGAGTCATAACAAGTCTCAGTTTGTGCCTTGATTTTTTCAAGTGAAGCTTTCTTACAGGATATAGTATCTGAAGGTTGGGAGATTTTATTTTGAGAAACTTCTCCAGTTTCCAGGTCTCGAAGGGAGGCAATGATTGCTTCCATGACCATCCTTTCTTCATCATCTATTGAAATTGAAACTCGAGCAAATCTATCCAAAGGACAGTCAGAAACTTGGTTGCCTGTGGGAAATGCTGCTACAGTATCAATACAATTTTTTGACAGTATCAATACAATTTTTGTCAAGGATGCTGTCACTGCTTTTATCGCATTTATTGGATGTACCTTCAGCATCGCTGTTTTCTTTCCTCTGTGCAGGGATCAACGAACCTAATATATTTCCAATATGTCTCATGACCCATCTCATCCTTAGGTACATCCAGGTCGGGACCATATTTCCTAGTCTCGTGCCTGGAACCATCATAGAGCTTGCTGGTGCAGTTTTCTGGGCACGGGAGCAAATGAATGTGGCCCCTGCCTTGTTTTTTGCAATGTATATTGCACATTTATGCCAATCCTGTTTTCCCCCATGCATACTTTCTGTCAACAATATCAATCTCCTCTGATTCTGAAATGAATTTAACATTTCTCATATTGCCCTGCACTGTGTTATGCAAACTAGGGTGATCGATCGGAAGTCGGCAAAAATAGCCACAAGAATGACATCTTGTCTCACAATAATGTACAACATCTTCATTAGTTGTATGAACATGGGGTCCTTCATGGCTCCTCTTGAAGGCTGGTACTGGGACACAACAATCCTTTCGTAGACTGTTCTGCTCTGATACATGCTCATACTCGAAAGATCCTCTGCACCCTTGGAACTGCCTTGTTTGGCGAACTAACTCGGTAAAAATCTCACATATTCCAGGCAACCCGCATTTTTCAGGGCACACGTGTTCATTCCCACATGATACTCACACCACTCTTACAAAAGATTACTTGCAAGCCTCCAGAGTTGTTTGTCATCTTGCAAACCACGATGCAGATATAGCAACATATGTAACAGGGCAGCACAAGGTTTGCAGTCACCATTTTGTAAAGAGAAATTAGGTGCTAATTTCTCACACAGAGGCCGATAAAGTGACCAAAATTAAACCCAGCAAATCGATGACAGAAGATGCAGCAATGGTCCGATATCGACCAAAATATGTATCTGCAATTTCGCCCTCCGTCCCCAATATAACAGGCATTCAATCAAGAAGCCACGCCAAACCTTAGAGGAACGTGTAGTCAAAATAGTAAATGTAAAGAATACTCCTCCTTCAGAATCTTGCCATGTGTCATAAAGAATTGCAAAGACAAGGGGTTTTTTTATCCTGAAAATGTATATAGAATGGTTGCTTTTTCGCTCCATCCTTTTTCCACTCGTAGAAACCTTCAACTGACACAAGGCAACGACAACTTGGAATAAGTAGACGAAAAGAAGCCTTCTCATAAACCGATTCTGATCGAGCATTGGTTTCAAAAAGGACCACGATTTTGAGACTTGGGTATGAAACAGAGTTTTGATGGACCTCCGTTGGTGATCATGAGAACCTGCCACAACAACTGTGAGCGCAAAGTAAAACTACCACTGGAATGTTCCCCTTCAAAGCATATGCAGACAACGGCAACCTTGACCTCCATTCGACTTCATAATGATTTATATTACCGCTATCCCCTTTTCACACATATATATATTTATTAATGCATCTCTCAGGCGCAACCTTTTCTTAGAATTTGAAATATCTTCCATTCCATGCCCCTGTCTCAATCTGCTAGTCCGAGATTCATTTGATTTGGATCATCTAAGGACATAAAGGAACAAGGCAATACCAATCGCGTAAAGGCTGCCAAGGTCTGCAAGGAATAATACGGATCCCATGATCTCCTCAGTATCGATCTCAACAATATAATCAAAAATCTCATAAGCTGTAGCCCCAGCGTTTTCCAGAAATAATGAAGTGACAACAATAAGAATATGCATATTGCAAACGAACCATATAATGCTCTTCCTTCAATGGAGTACAGGCCCATATATAACAGCTTGACAAACCTTGTTTCCTGCAGTGTTTCCATCAATTCACCTTAAATATCTATCATTTCCCAATTTCGTAGCACAGCCAGTGCAAGGTCAGTGTTTTCGCTACGAAATCACTAAAATAGGTGGCGCTGCGAAACTGCTAACGGATTTATGCGCTGCGAAAACACCCTGTTTTTAAGCTAGGCTAAAAATTTTTGGCAACAGAATTTTCAGTGATAACAGTGGCTCCACTTGGGATAGTGTGCCCTTGTGGTACTCTAAGAACTCGCAGGTCTAGTGCCTTATCCATTTATGACAAACAGAAATTTGCTTGACAAGCATGACTGTAGGAGAAAGAAAGCTACATCTACTGAAAAATTCTCAGTTAACCTTGAGCTTATTTGCATTTACCTATACCTACCTACCCTAACAATTTCAACTTCCTTCTGCTCAATCAATATGAAATTTCCAATGTAGCCAATCCTCTGTTTTATCTGATACTTGACTTCTTTGACTGCATCGGAGTTCAGAGCCAATATGATAGTGTGATGACCGCTGCCACTGGAATTGTCTCTGATCTTTATAGGAAAACTGAAACACTGGAGTGTAGAACCCTTCCATGTAATCAGCTATAGGATCCCAGAATACATGATCAGCTTGAAGATTCTTGTAACTTTCTGGTTGTGCAAATTGATCTTCAACAGCAGTGTACTCTTCCTCAATCGTGAAAAAGAAAGGAAGCAACACTCTCTCCTTATGTTTTGCCATAGAAAGCTTCTGAAAATAATGATGATGATAACACTCTTCATTTTCAGGCCACTGATTCTCAACCACACAAGACCCCTTTGATGTGCTATCCAATTTGCTATTTGACAAGCTATCCAACTGCTTTTCTGAATCATTCCAACAAACAATGGAATTTTCCTCATTATTATCATCATTCTTTGGTGTAAGCTGCTGCAAGGAATTACAAAATTGAGCAAGCTTTTCCTCTGCCTGAGGGTCATAGAAAATTTCCTCCAATATTTCTTCTTGCTGGGTGCAATCAATTTCATCTCCACCATGATCTGAAACCTGACAAATCTGCTGCATCTCTACATCAATATCTAAGGATAAAACATGGTTTTCACAAGTAGACCCCTGCTGCTCTTCATGCTGCGTTTCATGTAATGTTATACCTTCTCCTTGGTGCTGGAATACATTGTTATGAAGAGCCTCTAAAATTTCTTCATCCGTAAATTCATCATCACCATAACAATCCTCCAAGTACTGAATAAGATTTAAAGAATGCCTACAGCAATCTTTGAGCAGCAACAAAGAAGGATAACATTCTTTATACATTTCACAGAACACATCATGGAAATCAGCAAGAGAAGATAATGAACCATTTTCCAAACTTTTATACCAAGACCATGCTTTTCCTTCTAGAGTGGCCATAAACATCCTCATGAGACAATCTTCAGGGAAATGAACCTTAAGACTGCGTACATGCATATGAAACCTAACCAAATGGAGAGCAGCATCATCCTTCTTTTCATCTTTGAATATTGGAAGATCATCTAACCAATCAACCTTTGGCATAGGATTTGGAAAACCAGGGATATGAGACCGATCCATAGGAGCATACCTGGCATTCATTCTTGCAGTGGAACTCATCTTGTAACTTCATCAAGCTACTGATCTTCTAGCAGTGGAGTCACCTTCCAACTTCTTATTTGATGTGTGGAGTCACCAAGGTAGTTTTGCAGCCTCAAAAAGATGTCTGAGCTCCTGCTACCTTCAGAAGTTCAGCCTCTAAATTTCGGGAATGAATAGACTTCGACTCCCGGCAGACGCACCAAAATGTTATCACAAAATCGTGTACTAAGGGCTGCTACTTAGCAAGATCTTATGCAACTATTTCAAACCAGGCTTTAGACTAAGGCTTAGCCTCCTTAGTCAGAGAGGGCTCTCTCACAGATTTTTGATATGGATTAATAACAAGAAAAGATGGCTAACTCTTCAAACAGTACATGAAAATAAGCTGGTTGGAACAACAAAATAACACTTCTTCCATTGGGCTCATGGAGTCAAACACCTCTGCAGTAAACTATTAACTACTCAATCATGGAAGCCAAGGCATATAATGTTGAAACACTCAGAACATTTCTGAAAAAGAACCTCAACTCATAAACATACACAGGAAGTCTGAGCACTAGGTGAATTCAGAGTGATTGCATGTCTATTGAGCTGTAAAACAGAAAGGATAAAGACAAAACCACATATATTCTGAGCCTTTGAACACAAGATGAATCTTGGGAAGAAAAAGTAATCTTTCTATTACTGTCAAAAGACTTTTACATCAGTCAATATAAAAACTCTGTTTTTTGTATAAATCTCCAACCCCTCTTACATCAGAGTTTCTCCTATATATAGGAAAACAAAACTAAAACTACCTTGAGTCTCCTCCTCCAGCATGAGGGGAGCTCGATGACCTATCATTAACTACCCTTATCTATTTTTAAACAAACTCATTAAATACATAAAGTATTGAGCTGTAATTACAAAGAGTTCTAATCACACTAAAACTCTAACTTCATCTCCTCGTATGCCTGATTCCTTTCTTGATCTTTGACAGCTGTCTTTTGTTGGTTAGGCTCAAGATGATTGAGCTACAGATGCAAGGAACACTGACTTTGGATACCTGTTAGCGCTGATGGATCATTTATCATCAGGATCAAAACACCTATTTTTAAGGTCCCTGTCTCCTACCATCCTTCAAAAGTTCAGCAACATGTCCCAGCTCTTTTAATAACCCCAGGTATGGAATGCTGCCATGTTTCTGATGTGCTATAGGTTGTATTGATGGACAGGTGTCTCTCTTCCACAACTCCCGCTAACAGTATCACAATAGCTGCTCTGCGTTTAAAATCACCACCTACAGCAGTTTCGTAGCGCGCTACGAAACTGCTGTGTGATTTGAAAAAAACACAGTCTTCCTCTAAACTCCTCACAAAATTGAATAGCTGTTGTTTGCTAAGCTTCATGGTTGCCATTTGAAGGATACTGCCATCGTAGACAAACCCACTGGTTGCAGCTGTTGCTATTGGTCATTATGGAAAAAACTACCCTGTTGGTGGCTTCCTTTAGATATGCTTGTTGATGTGTTGGTTTCAGCAGATGAGTCATAACAAGTCTCAGTTTGTGCCTTGATTTTTTCAAGTGAAGCTTTCTTACAGGATATAGTATCTGAAGGTTGGGAGATTTTATTTTGAGAAACTTCTCCAGTTTCCAGGTCTCGAAGGGAGGCAATGATTGCTTCCATGACCATCCTTTCTTCATCATCTATTGAAATTGAAACTCGAGAAAATCTATCCAAAGGACAGTCAGAAACTTGGTTGCCTGTGGGAAATGCTGCTACAGTATCAATACAATTCTTTGACAGTATCAATACAATTTTTGTCAAGGATGATGTCACTGCTTTTATCCCATTTATTGGATGTACCTTCAGCATCGCTGTTTTCTTTCCTCTGTGCAGGGATCAACGAACCTAATATATTTCCAATAAGTATCATGAATCATCTCATCTTTGGGTACATCCAGGTCGGGGCCATATTTCCTAGTCTCGTGCCTGGAGCCATCATAGAGCTTGCTGGTGCAGTTTTCTGGGCACGGGAGCAAATGAATGTGGCCCCTGCCTTGTTTTTTGCAATGTATATTGCACATTTATGCCAATCCTGTTTTCCCCCATGCATACTTTCTGTCAACAATATCAATCTCCTCTGATTCTGAAATGAATTTAACATTTCTCATATTGCCCTGCACTGTGTTATGCAAACTAGGGTGATCGATCGGAAGTCGGCAAAAATAGCCACAAGAATGACATCTTGTCTCACAATAATGTACAGCATCTTCATTAGTTGTATGAACATGGGGTCCTTCATGGCTCCTCTTGAAGGCTGGTACTGGGACACAACAATCCTTTCGTAGACTGTTCTGCTCTGATACATGCTCATACTCGAAAGATCCTCTGCGCCCTTGGAACTGCCTTGTTTGGCGAACTAACTCGGTAAAAATCTCACATATTCCAGGCAACCCGCATTTTTCAGGGCACACGTGTTCATTCCCACATGATACTCACACCACTCTTACAAAAGATTACTTGCAAGCCTCCAGAGTTGTTTGTCATCTTGCAAACCACGATGCAGATATAGCAACATATGTAACAGGGCAGCACAAGGTTTGCAGTCACCATTCTGTAAAGAGAAATTAGGTGCTAATTTCTCACACAGAGGCCGATAAAGTGACCAAAATTAAACCCAGCAAATCGATGACAGAAGACGCAGCAATGGTCCGATATCGACCAAAATATGTATCTGCAATTTCGCCCTCCGTCCCCAATATAACAGGCATTCAATCAAGAAGCCACGCCAAACCTTAGAGGAACGTGTAGTCAAAATAGTAAATTTAAAGAATACTCCTCCTTCAGAATCTTTCCATGTGTCATAAAGAACTGCAAAGACAAGGGCTTTTTTTATCCTGAAAATGTATATAGAATGGTTGCTTTTTCGCTCCATCCTTTTTCCACTAGTAGAAACCTTCAACTGACACAAGGCAACGACAACTTGGAATAAGTAGACGAAAAGAAGCCTTCTCATAAACCGATTCTGATCGAGCATTGGTTTCAAAAAGGACCACGATTTTGAGACTTGGGTATGAAACAGAGTTTTGATGAACCTCCGTTGGTGATCATGAGAACCTGCCACAACAACTGTGAGCGCAAAGTAAAACTACCACTGGAATGTTCCCCTTCAAAGCATATGCAGACAACGGCAACCTTGACCTCCATTCGACTTCATAATGATTTATATTACCGCTATCCCCTTTTCACACATATATATATTTATTAATGCATCTCTCAGGCGCAACCTTTTCTTAGAATTTGAAATATCTTCCATTCCATGTCCCTGTCTCAATCTGCTAGTCCGATATTCATTTGATTTGGATCAGCTAAGGACATAAAGGAACAAGGCAATACCAATCGCGTAAAGGCTGCCAAGGTCTGCAAGGAATAATACGGATCCCATGATCTCCTCAGTATCGATCTCAACAATATAATCAAAAATCTCATAAGCTATAGCCCCAGCATTTTCCAGAAATAATGAAGTGACAACAATAAGAATATGCATATTGCAAACGAACCATATAATGCTCTTCCTTCAATGGAGTACAGGCCCATATATAACAGCTTGACAAACCTTGTTTCCTGCAGTGTTTCCATCAATTCACCTTAAATATCTATCATTTCCCAATTTTGTAGCGCAGCCAGTGCAAGGTCAGTGTTTTTGCTACGAAATCACTAAAACAGGTGGCGCTGCGAAACTGCTAACGGATTTATGCGCTGCGAAAACACCCTGTTTTTAAGCTAGGCTAAAAAATTTTGGCAACAAAATTTTCAGTGATAACATAGTCTATAAGCCTGTGTTGGGGGGGAGAATCTGTAGGTAGTTGTTGTTGTTCCAAGAGTATGATTTTGAAGTTATTGTGAAGCCTAGATGACTAAACGTGGGATTAGACCATCTGTCGTGCATTGAAACAGGGGAAGAGTCCACTAATTTGGAAGAGGGATTATCTGATGCGCAACTATTTGTAGTGTGCATCACGGATGGTCGCTTTGAAGACATCATATAGTTCCTAACGATAGGAACCACCCCGGAAGGCTACACCGCCCAACAAAAGGAGTTAGTGGTGCACACGGCAGACTTTTCTGTCATTGTCAGGCATCTGTACAAAATGGGGTCTGATGAAGTATTATGATGATATGTATTGGAGTTTGAAAGGAGAAGTATCCTTGCAAACTCTCATGGGGGTGCCGTGAGAGGCCATTATGCAGGAAGAGCAACCACACAGAAGATTCTTCACACAGGGTTGTGGTGGCCAACCCTCCATCAGGGTTCAAAAGCTTACTGCAAGGTGTGCAATGTGTGTCAAAGGACTGGTAGGCCATCATGGAGAGATGAGCTACCTCTAAACCCATAGATGATGTTACAACCTTTTGAGAAATGGGCGATAGATTTTGTGGGACCCATTCAGCCCCAAGGGAATAAAATAGAAGCGCGGTACATTATCACCGTGACTGAGTATTTGACTCGATGGGCAAAGGCATAACTTGTGAAAGACTACACAGGTGCAATAGCTGTGAAGTTCCTCTTTGAGTATGTACTAATGCAATTTGGGTGTCCAAAGGTTCTGATGAGCGATCGTGGCATGCACTTTCTGAACGAGATGATCAGCGTGCTGGTGAAGGAATTTTAGGTATATCACTAGAAAATCATGCCTTATCACCCACAGGTTAATGGGATGGTGGAAGCATTCAATAAGGTGTTGGAGAACACACTGACCAAGGTTTGCAACGCTCAACGAAGTGATTAGGACCGGTGCATAACCATTGTACTATGGGCCTATCAGACGACATGCAAAAATTTGACTAGACAGAAACCCTTTAGGCTTGTATATGGTGTTGAGGCAGTGATGCCCATGGAATACATTATACCTAGCCTGTGCATAGCAACACTCATGGGTATGACGGATCGTGGAGCATAGAAAATTTTAGGGGCGAATGTTCGACCTTTGGTGAAATTAAGGGGTTTTAAATTTTTAGTGGGCGAATATTTTGTATCATAGTACATTTTTACAAATCACCTCAAATAGCCCACCTTATTTTAAGGGAGAGGGTAAAAAAGGTAAATTTAGCCCTTGAAATTAGGAGTTACAACCTTCCATTCGCCCATTTTCAAGAATAGGTTTTATTTAAGTGAATCCATTCGCCCATTTTCAAGAATAGGTTTTATTTAAGTGAATCATATGGGCCAAAGGCCCAAATACCATATTTATAAAAGAGGTATGGTAAATTAATAAAAATATAAATAAATGAGAGGTATGGTAAATAAATAAAAATATAAATAAATGAGAGGTATGGTAAATAAATAAAACATTTTTTATATTTACTCCATAAGTCACCTTATATACATGCAAGGGTGTAAACAAATAAAAATATAAGTGGAGGTATGGTAAATAAATAAAACGTCTTTTTATACTTACTCAAAAGGTATGGTAAATAAATAAAAATATAAATAAACTAGACGCATGGTAAATAAATAAAACCTCTTTTTATATTTATTCCATAACCCTTGTTCTATTTATGAAGGCTCAAGAAAGAGGTTTTATTTAAGTGAATCCTATGGGCCAAATACCATATTTGTAAAGGAGATATGGTAAATTAATAAAAATATAAATAAACGAGAGGTATGGTAAAAAATAAAACATTTTTTTTTATATTTACTCCATAAGTCACCTTATATTTACGAACACTCAAAAAATGCGTTATATTTAGGTGAAACCTATGGGCAAAATACTATGGGACAAATACCATGGACTAGATTGTTATTAATACCATGCAAAAAAACATTATTAACCCTAATATTAGTATTAATAAAAATAAAAATGGCACATGGTATTGACCCATGGTATTCACCAAAATGGCACATGGTATTGGCCCATGGTATTCACCTGGAATTAAATGGGGGAATTAAACAGCATAGATCCATCTTTACTTTGGATCTACTAACCCCGAGAGGTATCAAATATCGTGATATGAAAACTAGGATAAAGTGAAAAAATATTTGATCTGATCAAGAGTAAAAATGGATGTTGTAATTTAATATATGTTAAACATTTTAGCTTGGTTAAAATAAAAAATAAAATAAAAATCAACTATTAATTTTATTAATTTTTATAAATTACTAATAGTAATTTTTAAGCTCCAGGTTTATGATAACCCATGGTAATACCATGGTATTCATGTGAGCATAGACTATTTAAAGGGGAAATTCTATCATCTTAGATCCATCTTAATTCTAGGTCTACCAAGTGCTCAGAGGGATAAATACATTTCACCCCCCTAAGAGTGGTAGATGTGGAGTTAAGATGGATATAGGTTGGTTTTTATGATAATGAAGATATTAAATAGACTTAGGAAATTATATTGTAAAAACATCTTAAGGTGAATGGTTAAAGCATAGACATTGGACAAGTATATTTGTATACTTCTGTTTTAAACTGAAACAAATCCAGGGCTAAAAGGAATGGATTGATTGCACTAGTCATCCTTCTATAACTTTCCAACATATGCTGGAGTAAACAGATTGTAATTTGCGTAATTTTTCTAATTTGCAAATAGGAACATACTTATGTATTGGCAGGGTGGTTACGAGGTCCCTAGAAGTGATGAATTTGAATTTTTCTTGGTTTTATATATAGTATTAGGTTTTTTCTCATGCTTTCTGTGAATGGCACGGGTGAATTTTATCCTACACCCACCAGGTTATCGATATGTAATTTCGGTAATTTTGATTTCAAAAGATATTTTAAAGAAATGCAATGATTTCATTTGTGTATTTAATAAACACAAGATTTTATAATTGAGTAAAATATTTGCCATGCCTGGTGAGAGATTCACCAAAAAATTATATATACATATCATATTATTGATAAAATCGCCTTCCATTTTCCTATATACCATGGAGATTCACCCATTAATTATACATGTAAATTTAGGGGGGTTCTTAAAACTTTCCCTGTCATGGAGCCCTGGAAGAGAGGCTCGCATAGCTGGCTAAGCTTGAGGAAGAGATATTTCTAACTGGATTTCACCAATAAGTCCAAAAGCAGGGCAAAAAAGCATGGCATGATTGGCACATTAAGTTGCACACCTTTAAGGTAAATGATCTAGTTTTGTTATATGACAATAGGTTTGATAAATTTCCAGGTAAATCAAGAATGCACTGGTTAGGGCCTGATGTCATTAAGGAGATTACCGATGGTGGAGCAGTTCAGTTGCTTAAATTGAATGGAGATCCCTTCCCAGGAAAGGTGAATGGTAGCCAATTGAAGCCATACACCAGTGATCCGGCCAAGTGACTATATGAGGGTAGCATAGTCTTAGTGCTCCAGGAAGCTGAAAGGATGTGCGGGACTATAAACTACACTACCTGGGTGGGGGAAATACATGATTGGAGGATTGTGTGGGATGAGGAAATGTCACAGGATTCGCAACAACGCGAAGAGAGCTGCGCTACCCAGGGAGAAATCGCGCAAGTCAAACAGAAAGTGATTATTAAAGTCACTATTCATGATTTGACGGTAAGAATGTGGCCAAACGGAGCTAGGGGCTAGCATTTAAGACAAACTTTATGGGTAAGATCCTTGGAAATCTACTGCCAATCCGGCATTAATGATCCGAATGTGGGGGGAACGGTCAGATTTTGAATTCAAAATGCCCTATAAATTATAGGTGGAGGCACAACAAAATACTCTTGGCATTTTGAGTTGTTGAGCTCTCAGGCGCACATGAACCATGAAAACTTTGAAGCTTTGCTAGCTAGTTCAGTATTTGAGACATTGCCAAAGGAGACACAGGAGTTGTTGCATAGCATCATGTCGACACCTGCAGAAGCTATGAAAGTTGAAGCAGTGACAACTGAGGGGGCTGTACCAGAAGTTGTTAGGGAGGCAGAGGGAGCTACTCCAGAGGTTGCAGAGGTATTAGCTAAAGTCCCCAAATCACCACAGATGCCTAGATCGAAGCCGACCCCAACCAAGGAGAGTGTGAAAGATAAGAAGGGCAAGCAGGCTGCAATACCGGTGTGCACGTCGCCGAGAAGAAACCCACCGAAGGACAAGCCCACCACATAGCAAAAAGGTAAAGCGATTAACCTAGAGCCAGAGGAGGAAGAAATTGAGGACATCCCAATGGATGATGAGGACTTGGGGGTAGAAGTGGAGAAAGTTGAAGTCTAGGGTGCTGACCCTATCACTAAGTTGCCCGAGTACGTCCCTCCGCACAAGGGTAGGACCAAGGTGCCAAAGGACATTGACGAGAGCAAGGTTCCCTTGCAAACCCTTTTGCTTCCAGAAAAGATTATCTTTGAAGTATCATGCTTGGGGCGGGTTCCTCTATTAAAAAAGGAAGATTGGGACTTAGCTGACCATGAGAAGTTCTCGCACTTAGCGACATAATAGCTAATGTGCCGTGTTATTGACACAACCACCGGGATGACTGCATTGGAACCACGGAAGTGGCTCAGGGGAGTAGAAAAGGCAAGTCTACTCAACTTCCTATGGCTGCCACACTACAATTGGTGGGCCCCAGTATTGTAGCAATAATGCTACAACTCCTGGAACTCCCTTCTTTAATTTTATCAACCCGGTAGTTCATAACAAACTTGGAAGCGACGGTGCTGTATGCACAAGTACTAGCTCTTGTCGCAGCTATCACTTGGTCAGCTGGCACAAGTCCGCTAGGGCTCAAGCCAACTTCTATATGTTCTCAGAAGAAGCTTTCTAAATGATGAATGAAGACTATCTGAAAGGAAATTAACCTACTTTGCAAGAATGAACTGAAAGCCAACAAAACATGGAAACCCTAGTAAACCCTAATCTGACTAGTCTAATCTCTATGATGCAATGGTGGGAGTGCAAACTTCTAGAAATGATGCCATTACTTCTAGTGATATGAGATGCATGAATTTAAACTACTTCTACTGAAAAGAACATTGTTTTTGTATTTTTGCTTAAGTGGTTGGAATTATTATGATTTTGTTTCTTATTAGGGTTTGACTGTGCAGGGGTAGTTCGAAGGGAAAGAAAGCTTGGGAAAGGTCAGGAGGGCTAGGAAAGGTTCCAGGGGATCCAAAACATCATTCCACAGAAGTCCACAACGTTCAGGTGCTCGGCAACCGAGTTTGCAGGCTTCTACAGGATGTCTGTAGGGGATCCTACAGGATGTTCAGAGATTTCTACAGGATGTTCTGAAATGGGATTGTGGAGCATGGATGGAGGGAAAAAGGTGGAGGAACGAGTATGGAGGTGAAATAGGGGTCTGAAGTGGCCTAGGAACTAATGGATGGAGCTAAGGAATGGCGAGGATGGTTCGATTTTTTCAAGGGAGAGTGAAGCAATGTTGCACAAAAATTAGGGTTTTGGGAGCGAATGGCAAACGTGAAGCAAGGGTTCTAAGTAGAGGGTGGAGTGGATGGTGCTGATGGAGAATAAGCAGATGAAGGAGTGGTACAGGCGCTCTGCAAGTCGTTTTTCCAATCTGAACCAACAAAGACTTATGAAATAAGCAAATGAAAGTTTGAACTTGTAACCAACTTCTACACATGAAAATCAAACACTAGTGATTGCATGGCAAAGCAAAATCAGTGTTTTTGTGGGCAGCAAAGTCATCCTGGTCACAGCTCCTGATCCCACTAAGGGAGAGGTGAAACCACAGATGTTTGTTGGCCCTTTTCTTGAAGCTTTTTCTGTTAACAACCTATCAACTAAATCTGAGCATGAAAAGCTATTTTACACATAAAAAAACAAACTAAATAACAACACAAGAGTTAGATCTAAATAGCAGATTTTATTCTAAGAATGCAGCAAACACATAAAGATAAACGAAGGAGGTACTGGGTGCTTGAGATGGACCCAACCCCAAGAGCTACAGCCTCCTAAGAGAGATTTAGAGCTGGTGCAAAGCTGGATTCATCTTTATTGATCAAGAAATGAAGAGTTACATCAAAACTGTCCACAAGGATAGCTTGAGAATGAGCTGAAAACAAAGCTAGTCTATTGCCTACAAATCGAATTACAAAATGACTACAACAAGGCTATGAAATGACTAACTACTAGCTACTATCTACTGGCTAACTAGCTAACATCCACTGGCTAACAAAATGACTAACTAGCTAACCAAATTGACTAACCGAAATGAGGTCTTAAGCCCTCTTATTTATACAATTTGAGGACCCAACAGTCCTCCTAAAATTTAGGGACTTGGCTGCCCAAGACTTGTAGTTAACAGCAGTCCTACTTGACTTGCTTGGCTGCCCTTGTGCTGATTGATTCGGTGGCCCTTGAACTCCGAGCTGATGGTGGAGAATTCGAGGTAAGGGCCCATAAATGAGGGGGACACCTTCCTACAAATCCTCTAGCTTGTTCTCCCACGAATTTGGCTGCCAAGTGCTCATTAAGACCTTCAATTTTGTCTCCAAGTGGACCAAAAAGGCTACACAAAGCACCCATTAGACTTGTTGGCATAATGACTAACCAAATTCACTCTATTAACATAAAAATAATCAAAAACATGCAATAAACTAATGAGAATGGTGGATTAAGTCAAATTAGGAGGTTGAATGAGCCCAAATAATTGTCCATTTTTGGGGCTCATCATCACCCCCCTACTGAAAGTGTTGTTCATCCTCTGAGCAACCAATCTCTCTCCTCGTCTTTGATAGCCCTGGTGGCTTCCTTAGCTAACATCTCGGCTGATTTCTCCTTTGGCTTCCCTCTTTTCAAACTTCCTGTAGAAATAGTTCTCTGTCTTCCTGTAGAAACAGTCTGCTAACTTCCTGTAGAAACAGTGTGCTAACAGTTCTCTGTCTTCCTCTAGAAACAGTTGGCACTGTCTTAACCTGCTTGGCTGAGGGTGCTTTTCCTTTCAGCTTGGCTGTGGCAGCCTTCGTCTTCTCGCCCTTCTGCTCTTCTTCCTCACTGTCTGTTGCTTTTCTTAGTGAATCCTCAGCCTTGTTATGAGTGCACAAGTATATGCAATCATATGGAAGAAATGGTGCCCTTGGAATTCCCTAAAACCTGCAACGTGAGGGCACTCATATGTCTTGTAACAAGAAAGTTGGTTAAATCCACAAGATAAGCCATGGTCATGTTTCCAAGCAACAGGAATATGATAAAGGTGTTTCCTTTCCTTATGCTTTGGCTTTGATACAAACAATTGGCACTGGCTTCTTTAACTGTGCACAACTAATCAATTTTCCCCTATTTGCCTCATGTTGACTAGATTCTACATAATCAGTTGTAGGTCTCCACCACACCTCTTCCATATCTGATGGGTTCTGTTTCATATGTTTCTTTTCATCCAGATCACTAAGCATATGAATGCCCGACAAGGGATCCTTCAATGCTGAAAAAAAATCAGAGATCCTTCCTCTCTTCTCTCATGTTCATTAGAAACACCAGCTTCTTTAAATTCGTATTGAGTTGCACTCTAGCCATCTGGCATACCTGATATATAATCTTCAACCCGTTTCATGCCCTCTGTATTATCAAGTTCTGCATAAATGTTTGACATATGTTCCTTGAGTTGCGAAAGAGAAATTTGTTTCTCCTTACCTTTATCTTGTTTAAGAGGAAACCTTATGTCCAAGAGCTGGTACGTTTCCTTCTGGACCTCAGTCAAGTGTGTAGGAATGATTTCCTCATGCGTCACTTTAGGGAAACTTATCTCCATATGCTGCTGACTTTTCTTCTGAATAATAGTTGGATGTGAAGGGCTAGTTTCTTTACATACCACTTTTGGAATGGCGGAATCAAAATGTTGTTTCGGAAGCTGCATTTCTGATCCAGTATGGCTGACATTGTGAATTTCATTTTCATGAGCATGAATGCTCTCTTTATGCACTTTTTCAGTGTGTGCAAATTTTGTGTCCCTTTCAAAAGCACAGCTTTAATGGGCTCCTTTGCATCTTTCTCCTCTTGAGTATTTACAGTGGCATTTTCCTTTAAACACCCATCATCGTTTCCAGGCCCACTCTGATCGGCACCAACATTGTTTGCCTTCCCCACATAATCTTCCAAAAGGCAGTAGCAGAAATTCTTTTCCTCTGAGGTGCAGAAACAAGCTTCATTGGGTCACCAGGATGTCCGAGTCCTCTGCAACAGTTATTGATGGGAGAGTTCCATGAGTAGTGAGCACTAATGCTCCGTGAATCAGAATCCCTGACCCTGTCGAGTTTATGCTTACTATGGCTCCTTTGTTGGACAAGACATTTTCTCTAATTTTCTCTGAACAACCAGGCTCTGCACACAGGTACCCACAAAAGCAGGATGCATTGCTCAAGAAACTCATAAGGGAAGCCTTTGACTGCTTGCTCCCAGTGTCCAGTGATTACCAAAAGAGCCGAAGATTTTCTGATTAGTTTCTGATTTTAAACCCTTTTATCTCTGCTCCATAAATATATATATTTACTGCACACAAGAAGACAACAATAACTGAACAGAATTCATCTGCGTGTGATGGAATTGACACACAAGGATTCCATTGCATTCATGGTCACTACCAGTAAGGGATGACATGAATATTACTCAGTTTTGACACTTTCATGAAAGAAAATGCAGGGCTTCATTCTCTTCTGGATAATGGGAATGATCAAATAACAATTTTCACGAGTACACCAGCAAGGAGATTTTGATCAGAAGCTGGAAAGGTAAAACTTGCATGGGCAGTATCAGGTTCCTCCCGCTCCAAATCATAAAGCTTTGGAATAGCATTTGCAGCACACCTTCTCACATAAGGAGAAGGATCTATAGCACATTTCTTAAGAGCCATTGAAACCAGAGGTGCCACACCATGAACACGGATTCCAGACATTGCACGAAGAGTCCATGCACGCAACAACACGGATTCCAGACATTGCTATGGAGCTTGTTACAGCTGCAAGGACAATGATAAACTAGAAACAATAGCTATGAGAGTTCGATTGGATGTTTATGAAGATTTTCGTTGATGAAGGGTGAGCTGGCCAACTACACGTTGGCCCCATGCAAACTATTGTGCTATCATGAACTGCAGTGGTTACTATTTGTTCTCTGCTTGAAATCTCATCCATCAGTTGCACTGGAGTTAGACTACCCACACTGTCTGTGTTTTTTTAAATTTCACGTGCATGACTGACCCATGCATGCTGCGTGACTTTCTCGTGAGTGCTAGAGAACTGGGTGTCTTGCTACATTCATGGCTTAATTTCACCATTCCATTCGTTCATGCAATGCTTAGACTAGATTCATGCAATAGATGAACAAGTTTTAGTCACGTACCTAAAGTCAAACGGCTGCTTGTGAAGCTTTTTGCTGCTGCATGCTTGGATCCTTTGATTGCATGAGGGCTTGGCTGATGATTTTTTATTTCTTTTCCTTGTGCAGGTGTGCTCTGGCCGGATCTGAGCTGCATGCCATTGTTTCCACGTTCAAATCTGCACCTTCAAGCTACTGCTGCTGCAATGTCACAGAACCAGAACTTGTTTTCGCCATTTCTCCCAAACGGTAAAGCGGATTGATCTGAAACTTGCTGAGCATGTTTCTATCATCATGATGCATCTCCCATAGCAAAATCATGATCAATGGATGCACGGATTTCGAGAAAAATGGAAAATGGCTGAAGATTTCAGAGCTCGATTTCTCAGAAACTGTGCATCGGAATCGACTGAAACTACTTGGGTAGGTTACCATCACTCATATGCATATCCCCATGAAATAGGTTTTGAAACGGATGCACGATTATGGAGAAAATGCAAAAATGGCTGATGGTGATGGAGGCTGATTTCTTGGGAACCGTGCACCGGAATTGGCTGAAACTACTCAAGCATGTTGCCATCACCCTTGTACAATTCCCCATAAAATGGTTTGTCAAATGGATGCATGGTTTTCAAGTTATGGCAAAAACAAATTTTGTTCTATGGATTTTTGCTTCAAGGCACTTTGCATGTGTTTGCATGGAAGGGAAAACTGAGCTTGGGCTGTGATGCAGGTATGGAGATGATGGAGGAGGAGTTGGAAGATTGCATGAGGGCTTCTGAACCCTTGAGGAAGCTACAATGTTCGCCAAACCACTTTTTGAAATCCATGTCTAGTTTCCCACAATTTCTACAGGAAATTCCTGTAGAAGCATAATGAGAAGCACAATGAGGTGGAAAAAATGATGGAGAAAGGCAAGGGATGGACACACAAGTGCTTGTAGGCCTAATCAATAGATTCCCACCATCAGATTCCATTTTAGACTTGAATTTGATTCGTCCAAAGGTTCTACAGGATGTTTCCTGTAGAAATACAGAGCTTCCTGTAGAAGGCACAAGAAAAATTCCTTTAACCTTGATTTGAGTGCTCCTCCTGTCATGAAACGTCCTTCTTGCAACCTGCAATTAGCCAATGGAAATTAGTTTTATTTTTCTTTTTCTTTTTCTCTTTTTTTTTTTCTGAAAAACAACTAGGGAGCCTCATGGAGGTTTTCACCCTAATTGCCTGCCTTGGGCGCCTCCAAGGGAGGTTTTCACCCAAAGATCTTATTCTCTTTTCTCTTTTTTTCCAACCCATTGACCGCCTCATGGAGGTTTTCAATCAATGAGCCAATCTAAGGCGCCTCTGAGGAGGTTTTCACCTTAGATTTCTATTTTCCTCTTTTTTCATTTTTTTTTCTTTTTCTTTTTTTCTTTTTTTCTTTTTTTTTCTTTTTTCTACCCTACCCTACTTGAAAAAAAAAATCATTCTCAAGTATAAGAATACTTCCAATGGAGCCATGTGCACATCGAGATTAGAGACAAAATGATGTGGAGGCTCGAAATGCATGCTTGGATAGGTATCCAGATCTCAGGGACCAAATGATCTGACCTTGAAGGGATCAAACATAGCTGAGGAAGAGAGTACTGCTGCAACTTAGTGACTCTCTGAAACCATATCCCAATATAGCTTTGATATCCTTGGTTCTTTTGCTGATCTGGATCATTCTTCATGTCACCTTCTAACATGGCCTTCTCATCTTCCTCTTTTTGCTGATCTTTCTCTTCAATACATGGAAGATTTGATGGTAACCATGAGGAGGCTTTCTCGATCTCTGATTCTGATCTCTTCTCTTCATCAAGTGCAGCCCATGGTTCTTTGATCTCCTCTTTTGAATCTCCTTTTGCTGGGTGTGATCCTTCAATGCTTTCAAGATGATCTCTTTTTTGCAATGCTTTTCCTGAGCTATGGTGAAGATCATTGAGCTCAAGAGGAGTCATTTGGATATGTTGTGCCTCAGCATTGTAATGGAGTTGAGCTACTCCAATGTGTGGATTTGGAAATGGTGGTATGGGTAGCTGAGTGGAAGTGTGAAATTGAGATGGAGATGGATGTCATTGTGGTTGGGTAGGCATTTGGGGTTGCCTTGGTGGAGGAGGAGGCGATGGTTGTGGATGAGCAGGTGGTGGAGGAGAATAGGCGGGAGGAGTGTTGTATTGGGGCCTCCACCCCTGATGAGGTGCATTCCACTGAGGCTATGGCTGAGCATAAGAGTGAAATGAATGAGCAGCTGGTTGGGCATAATATGGATCTGTGAAGGAACAAGGAGGAGGTGTGAACCAGGAAGGATGAGCAGGGGGACCCCAAGAAGGCATGAAAGTGGCTTGATAGGGGTCATAATAGGTCTCGGGTGTCCCTTGCAGTTCCTGCTAGTAAGATCTAGGTCCATGCGGCCAACTTTGGTTCATGTAATAGAGTGATTCAGTGGCTCCTTTGGCTCTCTGATATGCAGCTTTGAATCTGGGTAAGGAAGGGCACTGATCTGTAGGATGGTATTCTTCACAGACAAAACACACTTCTATGGAGTACAATGGACATTCGTTCCTAGGATGCTTTGTAGTGCACCTAGGACAAAAGATGACCAAAGCCCTCTTGGCTTCTTCTTGCTTCTTTTGGATCCGCAAGGTATCTAGTTGCATGGCAAGAAACTACCTCATATCACTCTTGAAACCTTCGATCTGATTTTCAAATTCATCTTTGGACAAGGTGCTGCTCCCAACATTCCTACTTGTAGCCATTTGCTCCAGAGGAATGTTTTCTTCTTCTTCTCCCCTAGAGGTTCTTTAAATATGCCTTGATGTCCACCCAGGGGTTCTTTAATCACAGCCATCGAAGAAGAGAGAACGTTGACTGTGTGAAGTAGTGGGGGTGTTGTGCAATCATTTTTCTAACTTATCTCTACTCCTACAAGGCATGAAATGAAATCTTTTTGGTTGATTTTTGCTTTTTTCTACTTCTACTTGCAAAACTGAAATAGATTGAACGGCAACAAACTATCTTGCTAAAATGAAAATGCGGAATTGAAATGAAATCAAGAAATGACTAATCTATTTTTCTCAAATGAAATTGTAGGAATGAAATGCTAGTCTACGCTTGCGGAATTGAAATGCTAATCTACGCTTGCAGAAATGAAATTGCGGAATTGAAATGCTAATCTATGCTTGCAGAAATGAAATTGCGGAATTGAAATGCTAATCTACTTTTGCATAAATGAAATTGCATAATGGAAATGAAATAAACTACTTAGCAGAAGGTTGTAGTAGAAAATAGAAGAAAAGCGACAATCACCAATACTCTGACGCTTCCCCGGCAACGGCGCCAAAAAGATGGTGGGCCCCAGTATTGTAGCAATAATGCTACAACTCCTGGAACTCCCTTCTTTAATTTTATCAACCCGGTAGTTCGTAACAAACTTGGAAGCGATGGTGCTGTATGCACAAGTACTAGCTCTTGTCGCAGCTGTCACTTGGTCAGCTGGCACAAGTCCGCTAGGGATCAAGCCAACTTCTATATGTTCTCAGAAGAAGCTTTCTAAATGATGAACGAAGACTATCTGAAAGGAAATTAACCTACTTTGCAAGAATGAACTGAAAGCCAACAAAACATGGAAACCCTAGTAAACCCTAATCTGACTAGTCTAATCTCTATGATGCAATGGTGGGAGTGCAAACTTCTAGAAATGATGCCATTACTTCTAGTGATATGAGATGCATGAATTTAAACTACTTCTACTAAAAAGAACATTGTTTTTGTATTTTTGCTTAAGTGGTTGGAATTATTATGATTTTGTTTCTTATTAGGGTTTGACTGTGCAGGGGTAGTTCGAAGGGAAAGAAAGCTTGGGAAAGGTCAGGAGGGCTAGGAAAGGTTCCAGGGGATCCAAAACATCATTCCACAGAAGTCCACAACATTCAAGTGCTCGGCAACCGAGTTTGCAGGCTTCTACAGGATGTCTGCAGGGGATCCTATAGGATGTTCAGAGATTTCTACAGGATGTTCTGAAATGGGATTGTGGAGCATGGATGGAGGGAAAAAGGTGGAGGAACGAGTATGGAGGTGAAATAGGGGTCTGAAGTGGCCTAGGAACTAATGGATGGAGCTAAGGAATGGCGAGGATGGTTCGATTTGTTCAAGGGAGAGTGAAGCAATGTTGCACAAAAATTAGGGTTTTGGGAGCGAATGGCAAACGTGAAGCAAGGGTTCTAAGTAGAGGGTGGAGTGGATGGTGCTGATGGAGAATAAGCAGATGAAGGAGTGGTACAGGCGCTCTGCAAGTCGTTTTTCCAATCTGAACCAACAAAGACTTATGAATTCAAAGACCTAATTACGTTGACCTAATTTGCTAGCTGTTAGTAAAGAGAATGAACAGAAGTGTGACCTGCAATGAAACCATGTATTTTAACTCATGCAAATAAGCAAATGAAAGTTTGAACTTGTAACCAACTTCTACACATGAAAATCAAACACTAGTGATTGCATGGCAAAGCAAAATCAGTGTTTTTGTGGGCAGCAAAGTCATCCTGGTCACAGCTCCTGATCCCACTAAGGGAGAGGTGAAACCACAGATGTTTGTTGGCCCTTTTCTTGAAGCTTTTTCTGTTAACAACCTATCAACTAAATCTGAGCATGAAAAGCTATTTTACACATAAAAAAACAAACTAAATAACAACACAAGAGTTAGATCTAAATAGCAGATTTTATTCTAAGAATGCAGCAAACACATAAAGATAAACGAAGGAGGTATTGGGCGCTTGAGATGGGCCCAACCCCAAGAGCTACAGCCTCCTAAGAGAGATTTAGAGCTGGTGCAAAGCTGGATTCATCTTTATTGATCAAGAAATGAAGAGTTACATCAAAACTGTCCACAAGGATAGCTTGAGAATGAGCTGAAAGAAAAGCTAGTCTATTGCCTACAAATCGAATTACAAAATGACTACAACAAGGCTATGAAATGACTAACTACTAGCTACTATCTACTGGCTAACTAGCTAACATCCACTGGCTAACAAAATGACTAACTAGCTAACCAAATTGACTAACCGAAATGAGGTCTTAAGCCCTCTTATTTATACAATTTGAGGACCCAACAGTCCTCCTAAAATTTAGGGACTTGGCTGCCCAAGACTTGTAGTTAACAGCAGTCCTATTTGACTTGCTTGGCTGCCCTTGTGCTGATTGATTCGGTGGCCCTTGAACTCCGAGCTGATGGTGGAGAATTCGAGGTAAGGGCCCATAAATGAGGGGGACACCTTCCTACAAATCCTCTAGCTTGTTCTCCCACGAATTTGGCTACCAAGTGCTCATTAAGACCTTCAATTTTGTCTCCAAGTGGACCAAAAAGGCTACACAAAGCACCCATTAGACTTGTTGGCATAATGACTAACCAAATTCACTCTATTAACATAAAAATAATCAAAAACATGCAATAAACTAATGAGAATGGTGGATTAAGTCAAATTAGGAGGTTGAATGAGCCCAAATAATTGTCCATTTTTGGGGCTCATCAACAATCACACCCCCATTATAGTATTGTTCATCAAGCAGCTGCTATGCTTGGTGCAAGATGGGTGTTTGTGGCTAGAGGAGGCAATACCCATCACTGACAGATTGATTCATAATATCACACGGTTGCCCTACATAGGGGAAAATACAACCATGATGTTTGGTGGAAAAGGTGGCGAGCAGGCCCTCACAGAGGCCATGAAGGATAAATTCAAGCTTGTGAATAAACCACGAGGCTATGCCATCTAAAGTATCTACAACCTTGCAGTCAAGGTCGCCACGTAGATTTTGGTAGGAAAGGTTATGATAAAGTGTTGCGCAAATGAAGTGCCAGCACCAGTCGTTGTGCTAGCAGCTCAATGCGCCGAGGGAGTCTAGTTTAATTGGGCACACTATCTTTGCAGTGAGTTCCTTGCAAAATTTCGCGAGGCACAGGAGCTCAACAAGACTTTCCATTATGGGTGGCTCTCGCTATCTATTATACTGGTAGCCTAGGAGCTACCGCAAGATAGTGAATTCTCCTCGATCGCACCCGACCTGCCAGAAGTAGAAAAGTACGCTTCGTTGTGGGTGACCAAGGATGCTCATCACATCAAAGATAGCAATACCTTCTAGATCTTGATGGAAATGAACATCCACATGGCTATCAATCACAAACCGCGATTGTCACGTACTGTGTTTGACAAAATGTAGGGGTATATAGAGTTCAAGGTAGACTTTCAATGTGTGTCGATCAGGGCATGAAAGGACCCTATGAAGACATGGTATGACTTGCCTTACTTGGCAATGGATGACACAATTGATGCAGTACTTGATTGCTGGCCGGCAGAGTGGTGCACTACCTCAGACTTGGCGGTGGGGTCGAGCAAGTCCGTCACACAGCACAAAAAGGAGGAGGCAAAGATTAAGATGGTACAGCTAGATGAGAAGAGGAAGAAGGAGGCCACTGATAAGGCCTAGGCAGAGCATGATGTAGCCCAGTAGACGGAAAAGCAAACCGGTGAAACAGACGTGGATTTGACAAAGGCATGAGGTAACCTTCACCCGAAACAGAGGAAGAAACAGATGAACAAATAGAGCAGCACAGCGCAAACCTGCAAACAATGTCAAACCACATAAAGCATTCAAGGGAAAAAGAAAAAGTGGGATTGAGGAAGAAATCCAGGGCCAGTAAGGCATCGCTGGACTCAATCACCCTCACAGAGGGAGATTTGCATGACATTGGAGACACCGCGAGGGATGTCACTGCAGAGGCACTACAGCAGTTCGAGCAGCAATAGCAGCTACTATTTAGGGCCCTCTAGATAGGTCTGCAGGAGATGCAGACCCATGCATCACAGGATGGCATGGTTTCCACCAGCCGTGCTATCAGTACTTTAGAAGCTGCCGAGATGCTGCATGCAAAGGTCTCCCGCGTGATAGTGTTGCCAGATGGAGCACTGACCACAGAAAAGGAAGCTAACAGGCCCACTGTCAACACCCTCAAGGGAGTGGGGTTGAACTTGGAAGTGCTCCCTGGCGAGATGCTCCACCTATTGCAGGATGGAGTGATCATGGAATTGAGGGGCCATGAACACCGCGATTTGTAGGTGATCAACGAGAAGAAGATTAATAATGAATAGATGGCCCTATAGTGAGACTCTGTCATCACCGCCGTGACTCAGGTAACCCACCGAAACAAGTGCATAGTTAAGGTCATGGAGGAGGCATGCCGAATGGTCCCAGAATTGGCCATTCCTAAGGAATAACCCGTTGACGTGCGTGTTCGCAAGCTTGCTACAGGGGTGTGCAACGCTTGCACAAAGTTGGCTAGGGTTCAGCTGGAGTTGAACCTAAACCTATAGATTTCATATTTACAGTTGAAGGCCCAGCCTTCCACTCCACCAAAAGTAAAGGATCAGCGTGCAACCGTTGTCATAGAGGCGATAACGATGGTAGACAGTGAAGTAGAAGACTACACAAAACTTTTTGAACAGTCGTTCAGGGTCCTGATGAGCTTGAAGGAGGAACCTAATGTATAGCAGCTAGAGATAGAAGTGCAAGAACTACAGTAGTGCTATGACGAATTAAAAGGTACAGCCTGAATCGTTGCTCTCACCTAGAGACTGGCGAAGTTGCATGAGGCCAAACAATTGAAAGAACATGTAGATGTAGCGCAACACAAGGAGGCAGTACTGAAGGCACGCTTGAAGCCCTGGTTAGATGAGGCTTATTTGGTCATGACCTCAATTGAAGGTAAGCTTCCTCATCTGCAAGAAACTTCGTAGAAGCTTCACGCTTACAGTTTAGGACCAGCAACCGAGCAGTTGGTTGAAGAAGTGAAGCAAGTGGCCGCACAGTGCACTGTCGAGGTTTCCATCGTATAGCTTGAGCTGGGAGGTCTTCCCACTAAGATCTTCGTGCCCATAGAGTGACTCAAGGGTGAGTCACCATGTTTATGTTGGGGGCCTATTGGGAATGGGTTCCCCCAAGGACAGTTTTGGGGCTAAAAGCCCATGTTTTGGGACAAATTTTGTAGTAAAGTTGTAAAGTCTCCACATTTTGTTGTCACGAAGCACGAAGGTGTCAAGAGTCATAAAGGGTTGTTTGCCCTTATTTTTTAAAGTGTAAAGTTGGCTGCAAAGATCCACCCATGGTCCTTGGACCATGGGATTGTATAAAAAGGAGCTAAGCAAGTAAGCTCTAAGTAGTTGGGTAGATAAGTTTGGGAGTCTTGGTAGAGAATTCTAAGTGTTTCGGGTCTTAGCATAGGTAGAGGCTCTACAGCTGAGTGCACAGAGGCCTAGGGTGGAAGTTCGCAGTTGAGTGCGCAGATCCCTATAGCTGTGTGCGCAAGGAGGATAGAGTCTGTATTAAATCTGAAGATATCAATAAACAGAGGTATTCTACAAATTCTATGTATTTTTTTCTTGTTAATGCATCTAGGTATATTGCGTTTTGGGCTTAATTTACAATGCTTATGTGATGCGCGAATATATGTGATAATCTGACTTAGTTACCAGAGAATCCACAGCAAAAACAATTTTTCGTCAACGTTTCAAATCCCAATTGGGATCCATCATCAGGACTTCATGAATGCTTAATATTGGTTAATTGAACGCAAGAATATCAGTTTACGTGGTGCTAACTATGATTGTTTTGTCAGATAAGTAAAACACTTAAGACAACTTGGGAACCTATACAATACGTTGTCATAGCAGCACGAAAGTACCTGGATCGCATGTTAAGGTTGTGCAAAGGTCAATCGTACACCTTCGTGGAGGTACTGAAGGGCGGAATAAAGGGTAGAATGACAGAGCCCTAACGAGTAGTGACCTATGCAAAAGTAGGAACAAAGGGTCTAAACCAACATCGCAACCATCTTAGGGTGCAGAAACTTGGTTCCAGCATCCCCCCATATTGCTTCGGGTGAGACTTCGGCCCGCGCTCCACAGGCTGATGCCGAAAGGGGCAGTAGTGTAGGGATTTGTTTGGATAACTAACGTTGAACCTGGTTCAAGCCCCACAAAACCAACATGACTTAACACATGTAAAAATAAAAATTAAAGTCTAGAAGCAGTGTTGGCAGCATCTATCCCAACCAACAATCTTTGAATGGTTACCTATTCAGTCTTGATCCCTTCCATCATGGAGAAAATCCCTCTCTTTGTGGAATCCTTATCCCACTAATAGTGGATCTCATCCCTTGGAAACTTGGCATGATGTCCCTGTAGCTCTGCATCTTTCACTACTTTCAAGACTTTCAAAATCACAGAAATTTTTCATGGACAGGTTTGAGTTCCTTGCCATGGAATTTTTTTTATTTTTTTTCTTCTTTTCTCTTTTGGTTTTGAAAGGGACACAGGTTGCCTCAAGAGAGGTTTTCAACCTACCTACCTTCCTTGGGCGCCTAAAGGGAGTTTTTCACCCATGGATCTTTTTATTTTTATTTTTTCACTCTTGGGTTGCCTCAAGGAGGTTTTCAACCCAAGAGTTGGCTTAAGATTCCTCATAGAGGTTTTCATCCAGGCCACTTATTATTACTTTTTTCACAAATAAAACAATTGTCAAGAATTGTGTGACTTGGAAGCTAGGACACTTCCAATCACATTTACCTCCTTACTAATGGCTCTAATGAACTCCTCCCTGGATAGAGGTCTTTTGTAAGCTTTCAATATGTATCCATTGACAAGCAAGGGAATACCTTCCTCATCAATGGTCCTGATTTGAACAACCTCCTTTTCATGGCACTTCTCTATAAGGTATGGACCTAACCACCTTGTCATCAATTTTCCTTTGAAGTCCTTGAACCTGGAGTCATATAGCAGAGCCTAATCCCCTTCTTGAAAAACCTTGTCGTTGATGTTCTTATCATGCCAAACCTTCCTCTTTACTTGGATAAATTCAATGTGTAGGAGGGCCTGCATCCTAAATACATCCAAACCATTTAATCAGAGTAGCCTCTCCTGTTATGCCTTTCTAACATCCAAATCCAACGATGTTTTCATTCTCAAGATGTTTTACTCAAATTGAATGGAGAACAAAGCCTTCTTTCCATAGAACAAGTCATAAGGGGTGAAACCAGTGGTTTTCTTCGAGGTTGTATTATATACCCAAGTGGCCTCCACTAGTCTATCAGCCCAATGTTTTCTGTTTCTTCTCACAACCTTGGTGAGGATGCCTTCCAATGCTCTGTTGGTGACCTCTACTTGTCCATTAACATGAGGATGATAGGTAGTTGACTTCTTGTGTTTTACCCCATGCTGTCTCACCAAATTTTTGATCAGATGTGATGTGAATTGATCTCCCTGATTAGTGACTAGTTCTATAGGGTACCCAAACTTGTAGAATACATTCTCACTTAAGAACTCAACCACTTTTTCCTCCGTTTCTACCATGACACCCTTGACCTCATCCCACTTACAATTATGTACTTTTTTTGCCCTGATGGTGGATCAATGGGCCCAATGAAAACCATGCCCCACTTGTCAAATGGCTCTAGAGTCACCTGAGGTTGCAAGGGAATTTCATCCTTGGGAGAAGGTTTTCCCATCCTCTGGCACTAATCACATCGACTGGTGTATCTTCTTGCATCTTGGTGGAGAGTGGGCCAGTAGTAGCCAGCTTGCAGTACCTTGAAAGTTTTCCTCTTGGCTACAAAGTGACCTCCATAAGGCCCATCATGATGGGCTAGAAGGATTTCAAAGAATTCTACATGACACACCTCCTCAAAAATTTATCTGGGCCCAGCTTGAAGATATTTCCCCCAATCCAAGTGAATAGGGCACTCTTCCTTATAATTCTTCTCTTCTCCCTCGATGACAAATTTGTAGGGAACTTTGCAGTAACTAGGTAGTTGGCTATGTCAGCAAACGATGGATAGGGAACTAAAATAGAAAATAAATTCTCATCTGGAAGTTGATCATTAACCATTCCTTCCTCATCTATATGAAAATAAAATCTAGACAAAAAATATGTAACTACATTTTCTCTACCTGGCTTATCAATGCTAGTTAAAACAAATTGTTGTAATAAAAACAACCATTTAATAATTCTAGCATTCACATCAGGCTTATTCATTAAGCATTTGATAGCAGCATGGTCAGTATGCATAAGGGTTTGATAACCAGTGATGAAGTGTCAAAATTTGTTCAAGGAATGGACAACAACTAGGAGTTCCTTTTCAGTCACAGTGTAGTTCAATTCAGCCCTGGACAAATTTTCTCTAATGAAGTAAATGGCATAAGGGAACTTGTCATCTATCTAGCCTTAGAGATGCTCCTATAGCTTTTTCATATGAATCAAAATTTATGTGGAAAGGAAGAGATTAATTTGGGCCTCTGAGTTTGGGTTCAATAGTCAACTTGTCCTTCAAGATTTCTAGGGCCTCTTGGCAACATTCTGACCAACAAAATTCAAATTCCTTGGCCAACAGTCCAAACAATGGTGAGGCTACTTTGCTAAATTATTTGATAAATATCCTATAATATCCATCTAATCCCAAGAAACTCGTGACATTCCTCTACTTTTGAGGAATATGGACCCTTTTTATGATGGAAATTTTATTTGGGTCGACTTGTAGTCCTTCATAGGATATTGAGTGACCCAAAATAGTCCTTGCATTCATTAATAAATCATACTTATTAGGAATAATTGATAGGTTCATTTCAATGCACTTATTTAATACTTTCCCCAAGTTAGGGAGAGCCCTTAGGAAGTCACAAAGTCATGGACTATCTCAACACAGATGCTCAACTTCCCTTTGAAAAGTGGAAGGGGCATTACATAATCCAAAAGGAAGGACCCTATAACCAAAGGTAACCCAAGGAAAAGTGAAGGTGGTTTTATCTTAGTCCTCTGGGTTGATTTGGATCTGATTATAAACACTGAATCCATCCAGGAAAGAGAAGAGCTTCTTCCCTGCAAGACCATCCAAGACTTGCTCAATGAAAGGTAGAGGAAAACGGTCCTTCTTAATGAATTCATTTAGCTCTCTGTAATCCATGCTGATCCTCCACCTTCCATTCTTATTTGGGACCAAAACTAGAGGAGACACCCACTCACTATCTAAGATGGGATAAATGAACCCTGCATCCAACAACTTCCGTAATTCTCCTTTAACTATTTCTTGGAGGGTTGGGTTCATTCTACCCTAAGGTTGGTGCACTCATTTGCGTCCTTCCTTAATGTAGATGTGGCGAGTACACACCAAAGGATGCACTCCCTTCATTTCCGTATAGCTCTAGTAAAAAACATACAATTGCTCTCTCAGCATGTTGCACAACTTCTCTTCTTGATGGGCTGAGAGAGAGGGGTTGATCTTAAATTTTTTAGATGGACCAAATTGTACAATTTTGACATGACTAGGACTTTACCAGCTCATCAAGAGTCATGGTGTTGGGGGGTTGGTTCTGGAGGATTTGATCAATGATGCCATCTTTGGTAGGTTTCTATACTTAGCACCATGATTAAACGGATTATTGGGACTCATAAATGAGATTGTCATCTAATGCTTTATCCAACCTTGTGGGCATATCGTACTACAACAAAAAATTTGATTGGTTTTACTCCTTTCCAACTCGTTTACGACATGGAAGTAGTTATACTGATTGAATGTGAGACATTGTCTTTGAAACTGGCAATTGAATTATTACTAGCCACTTCTTCCGAAGAAGAACGGTTCCTATACTTAGCACGTATCGATGAAACTCATCGCTGTTATAGACATTTTTGTGCCTTACAGCATTGAGCATGAAATGTCCATAATCTAAGGGATCCAAAGTCCCTAAACATGTTGTTCCTACCCCTAGAGGAACAAGGCTAACAAACCACAGCAATTCACAAAAGTTCTCCACCTGAAACTGCTCAGAAACAAGTCAATTCAGGATCATTTCAGTGGCTACACTAGCTGTCTGCGATGAATGTCAAAGCCAACACTAGCTACCTGCGTTGAATGTCAACTGGAACAAAGGCTACCCGCGTTGAACGAGAGTGGACAAGTGGCAGGCTCATTTCTCAAGGTGTCAAGACCCAGGAAGCTTCCAAAATGACACTTGCCTCAGGGAATTCGACTGTTGATGAGTAAGAGGTTCCAAATCTCCAAGTGGAAGCAAGAACCTCCAAGTGGACTCAAGAACTGATAGAGGGAGAGGACACTAGTCAGATCTCAAGCTGACTCATCCTCTCTCCAAACAGATATATATGGATCTCTCCTCCATGAGATCTGGAGGCTGGAATTTTGTTATTGCAAAGAATTGCTGTTGGTTTGAGACTGGAATCATTGGGTGCTTAATGCTTTGAAGGGGTTGAAGATAGGAATTCCATTTGCTGGGAAGGAGACGCTGGATTGGAGCCCTCTGGGTTGTATCTCTTCCTGAACCTTGTTATTCATCAATAAAGCTATCTTGGTTTCTCCTATATGCTGATGTATTTTGATGTATGAATGTATTAGTGTATTTGGTTTATTTCTAATCCTAAACTAGTTATGAATGTGAACATCTGTCTTTGTGTAGTGTTCTTCTCTTGTCTCAAGTAGCTGTTCTCTTGTCGCAAGTAGTTGTTCTCTTGTTATCTTGCAGGAAGTTGTAGCTGGATAAGCAAGAAGGCAAGTAGCTGTGAACACCCTAAGAGAAGGGAGATTGGATCGAGGGACAAACGGAAGACACCGGTAAGTCTATTGATCTCTCTTCTTTCACATTTCATAAAGGAAGAAACCAGTATAGCTGTACTCGTTTGTTGCTAAGGCACTGTCACACCTTAGGTGGATAGGATCGTCCTGCATAGGCATTTTTCCCCACAAAAAATTGGCGACTCCACTGGGGAGATTTGTTTAGTCATTTTATTTGTGTTTCTATCATTGTTTGCATCATAGACTTGACAGCAACAATCAAACTGCATCTTTCCCGTATGCAAAGTAGAAAGTTGCTGCTTTGATCCAATTGCTGGACTTGTCTATGATCTTAACAATGGATTCACAAATAATTTGATGATCCTTGTGATAGATCTTAGTAGCCTTCAAAGCATCCCTTTGATTACACCTTGCTTGTTGCTTTTATTTGGCCTGAAACAGTTGATTAAGTAGCAAACTGTGACCCAGAACCTGAGGGAAACGAGAGTTTCTCCTTCAGCGCAGACCCAGTGAAGGGATTCTGCATTTCAACACAGGTCCCGTGAAGGCTACCTGCGCTGAATGTCAAAACCCCTGTGTTGAGGTTGCGCTGAACCAGTTTGTCCTTGTGCAGCTGGGGTTCTCTGCTCTGTTTTGCCTTGTTTTGATCTCTGATTTTTGCAGCCTGTAACCAGCATAGGTACCAGTCTGATAACTCCTTTTCTCTGCTTACATTCCGCCTCCTTTTGTACAAAAATACTGTGAGTGTTTTTATGTGTTTGTGGCGTCATTTACAGTTTTCCTTTGTATGAGTGAAATAGTCATCCTGTAACCTTTGATTCAGACCTGATTGATTGTGATCTTAGAAGAGAGTTCATTGGTTGTTTGCAGATTGATTATACATTTACTTTTGCTTATTGGTTTGAATTTGTCTCTTTTAAGTGTCGAAACAAGTATTTATTTCGAAAATCGTTAAGTAGTGTAATCTCTTCTACCCTCTCTGATTTCAAAAAAGTGAACTTGTTTGTATTGATCATTTAAAAGAAAATTCAAAGTTGTACAAAAAGCTTTCTTTGTAGGCATCAATACTAAGAAAGCGGAAAACAAACACCTGCATTGTGCATTTTGCATTTGATAGTTTGCATGTTGGATTTAGGAAAAGTGCATTAGAGTGTGCTGATTGCTCTTTGAGAAAAGATGGTGTCTTTCTTTTCCCTTAGTAGCTAGGATTTTCAAAGTTGAAAATATATAAAGCTTTCTTATCATCTTTAGACTGCATTTAGGAATTTGTATCATACATCTCGTGGTGAACCTTGAAAGGCAAACTTTAAAAAGATCAACCTAAAATAAATTGAATGAACTTAACAACGCTTTGTAACATAACGCACAACATAGAGGTCTAGGCTAGAGACGTGTTCCGACGTCGTTAAGCCTGGTGACTGTCGATCTCGTGGAAGGTGGGTGATTCCTCCTGAGGGACGATAGCGCCAGTACGGATTGTGCTCCCACGTACCGTCGCGTATATATTGGGAGACCCCTATAGGCATAAAACCTTTATCCTTAGGAAGCCGTGTCAGCCGCCCTACTGATCGCAATGCACTGAACACAGCATTCAGGAAGATCGACCGCCCGTACCCTAAAAAGTATTCTGCGGTTTTGCGAAAAGTTTGGCACACCCTCTGCCTAGAACTCCAGAGTAGTTCCTTTTGGCCTTTTTCAGACTCTATAACAGAAAAAGTCCATCCGAGCATTTGTCACTTCGGGCTCGTTAAAACATCGAAGGAGACTAGAGTCATCTTTAGCTTTTTCTCGACTCTTTAAAATTGAAAAAGCAAGTTGTGTCTAAAGCGTCGTTAAAATTTATTTTAAACGGAACAATCACCCTTTAATTCCTGCGTTGATCTTTAGGTTGAAAAAATGGAGCACACCAACCAAGGAATTCCCCTTGGTGGAAATCCTAGTCCCTTCTCCTCTTGGGGAGATGTTGGTGCGCCCCACATGGCCACATTGTCGCTTCCAGGACTGACAATTGGCCTGCCAGTCTGGCTCTTTTCAACCAATGTCGTTCAGAATGTCACCATTCCTGAACAGTCGAGTCAACAGTTAGACCAGACCAGAGTCGCCCGCCAGCCTTCTACTTCATCTTCCTCTCCTCCTTCCTCTTCGCCTGACGGAACTGGTAAAACCAAAAAACAGGCTCCTAAGGAGAAGAAGGAGAAGAAGAAGAAGGAGAAGAAGAAGAAAGAAAAGAAGAAGAAGGAGCCAAAGGCGACTGGGGGCAAACGAGAGTCGTCTGACAAAAATCCACACACAGCACTGACAAGGCCTAAATCGCCATGTGTCATATGCAAGGGAGACCACTTCTATAGAGATTGTCCCTGTATCCCTCGAATACTAAGGGACTGGTCTCCCCGTTCGCACAATTCGGTAGCATCAACCTCTGATAGCCATGTTGACTGCTCACCGTCAACTAGTGAAAGTGAAGTCACAGGACAGAGAGGCAAATCTAGATTTCCCTGCAAACTGTGTGAAGGCGATCACGCCATCCACCATTGTCCCTTCTTAGACGAGGCTAAAAGAGTTCTGGAAGATCGCCCGATTTTACGAGCGCAACTTCCTCCTGGATATAAAAAACTCCTGCCAAGTCCTTCACTAGTTGAGAACCCGACTGGCCCGCCCAGATGGTCAGCCGAAGCACCTATCATTGAAGATGAACCGTCTGGATCCATGCCTGACGAAAGTCAACAGGTTGATACGGCAGTTGACCCAGTTTTGCCTTCAGAGGCTCTATCTTCGAATGATACCATCACAGAGGAGAATAAAGACGACACCGTCCAAATTCTCTTCATTAACACTGACTCTGATGAACAAGGGGGCAATGCCCCCATTCCTTTATCGCAGGAAGGAAGTTCGTCAGAGCGATATCCGGCCGTTTATTCGGTCCCACCACCAAGCAACCTGGTTGTGTCCTTTGACTGAAACCAACTAGGCAGACCCCGGTTACCAGCAAGTATACCATTCAGAATTATCGTTCAAATATTCAGAATGGTAATGGCTGGCACTATCATTGATGAGGGGGCATCTGTGAGTATCCTTTCCTCTATTGCTTGGAAAGCGCTTGGTTCGTCAGCGCTTTTGCCTGAAATGAGAAATCTATCAGGCTTTGATAAAGGAACTAGTCGACCTTTAGGGATCCTCCCCAATGTGCCCATAACATTGAAAGGGAAGACCGTTCAAATGAATGTGATGGTCGTTCAAGGACCCTTGGATTATAACCTACTCCTTGGACGAGTCTATATATATTGCATGGGAGCTATAGTCTCCTCACTCTTTAGAGTAATGTGTTTTCCGCATGAAGGAAGAGTGGTCAAACTCGTGGACCAACTTTCATTTCCCGGATCACGCATCGCAAATAGTCATGTACCATCCCTAAATGGTCTATTCATGCAAGAAGTGTCTCAACCCACGGTCCATCCTCCTGATGAGCGCGAGTAATCCGGGAGGATATGACTGGAACCCAGGGGGCATGCGTCCTGGCCTGCTTCGGCAGGAAAACTTTGGGTATAGAGTAGGTTTCCGCGGGAGAATATGACTAGTCCGTACCCCGTTCGTGATTGGAAGAGGGGTTGTTCTAGAATAAGATTCTCTTGTCAAAGTTATGTGAGAGGGCGGGTCTCGTCACTCACCTTTGTTTATCTCGGTAGACATCGTCGAAGAAGTGTTTTGTTGAAAGAATAACAGAACAATCTTTGGGTAGCCTGAAAGAGGTAGGCCTCTCCCGGTAAAACAAATGTTTTATCTGCAAATTGAGGGGTAACCTTGAAATCATACTTTATACCTGGGGGCATGCAAACCTTTTGGAGTGCAAGCAAAGATCGGTTATTTATCTGTTTTTTGGGTTAGCCGCTTCCTAACTTGCATAAAGAAAGGATGCTGAGCAAAGCTTTGGTAAGGCGCAAGCTCTATAAAAAATGGAATCTTACATGAGACATTCTTATCATATGACTGGGTAATCGAGCAGTTTTAGCACAAAGTTCATGCTCGTTAAAAAATAAACGCAAGATCCGAGCAGTTTTAGCACATAGTTCATGCTCGTTAAAAAATAAACATAAGATCGAGCAAATGTTTCCACCCGCGTTTAAGCTCGTTAAAAAATGAACTATCCCGGTAAATAACCACTGTGAATGTAATATCATCAGCCATTAAAGCCTTGGTCGTGTTTGCACCGTCACCTCCACTTTTCATTTGGCTGATCGTTCACCTCCATATGATTGTTTACCCATTTTGAGGAACAGCTGCGAAGAGTGATTTCACCTAGCCATCCTTGTGACACTGCCGTGATTGGAAAATTCCAACCTGTACCTGGAATCAGTTGCTAACCCTGTTTATCACTCGTTCCTCAAAAGACGAGTCTTCTTTAAGCTCTTTTCAACTGACTCGTAAAATATGAAAAGATTGCCGAGTTTTGGCCTTCCAGCTCGTTAAAGCGACCGGAAGAGCTATCCCTCCTCTAGATTTTAATCTTTTTGGACCTGAGGGATTATTGCACAAAAAGATCGAGTGCTTGTTTTATTCGGCTCGTTAAAACTATCGAAAACTCATCCCTTCTGTATTGTTTTATACTTTTTCGGACTTAAGGGATTAGATGACAAAAAAGGACTTTTGGAGTTAACTTTATGTATCTTTTCAGACTCTCTAAAAATGAAAAGAACTGAGTTATCCTTGTCGTTAGACTCGTTAAAATTATTAAATAGCGACAAACTTGTCTTTAGACGAGAATGAGTTTCACTATCGCTAGGCTCGTTAAAACATAGCGATGGGCTTGCCCAAAGGGCAGGTTATAGAACAAGCATATGTTATCCTCCTCAAGCTTGACAAAAATAAAGAGGTACTGGTCAGCAATGACTGGGGAAAAATTGGGAGAAACCAAAGAAAACTTTGATGGTAGCAAGTCGCTCTTGAACATGACACTTTTCCTTCATACCACAATCGGGTTGGGTTGTTTCATTCATCGGTCACATCACCATGGTCTCGCCATACCATCCATATTTGGGGTAATGCTACCGATCCATCGCATCAGTGTCGCCATATGTTCAAGAGAAGTCGTTCAGAAAGAGTCAACCGTGTCCCATCCACTGCCATACATTATCCTTCATCCATTCATGACCGCCACTCTGAATCATATGTCACAGATCGTTTTCACCTCCATTAAAATCATTAGCTCTGTTCCGTGTCACTGATGTGGGATTCATTAAGGCCCTTCTGTGACGGATCGCTTCTTGTCGACATCAGCTCATTATCCAAGAAGTTGATCTAGGAACAACCCCTTCAGTACTTTGAAGCTTACATGCCACAATGGCAAGTTTCTCACTTCCGGTGACAGGTATACATCAATGACCTTCGACCGAAAGATTTTGCATGGTGTTCGACGCCAAGTCCTTTATTCACACCACGTGAATTGTACTGCAGTACCTTGAGGGTCATTATCATTATCGGTGATTCCTCTCGCGCTTGTTAACGGTTTACATCATTGACCGGTAATCAAGCGATGTCTTTCCATGTTCGACTTCAGAACATTTCTCACATGGATCGACTTGTACTTAGAGTGAAGATCGAACGAGTTTGAAGACCCCGGATCTAGTTTCATCCATCCGGGCTGCGATATATATTCAGGAAAGATAAAGACATTGGCATGTACATCATTGCAGCAGATAATCATCCCACTCAAAGGATGATAATTTCATCAAAATTATCAGTCTACCATCAGACGATTGTCTGTTCTATGTACAGAAAAATGTATTTATAAATCTGAGCATGGGAATGCCCGCCTCAGCTAGATCATGAAAGCAGTATGAAAAAATAATGTATTGTATTGTATCTTATTACAGGTCTCCTCCCAGCATTGGATGAACTTCGGATCCCCCTGATAAAGCATTTCGCCCGATAAACAGCCTCATACTTTAGGGGGCAACTGTTATAGACATTTTTGTGCCTTACAGCATTGAGCATGAAATGTCCATAATCTAAGGGATCCAAAGTCCCTAAACATGTTGTTCCTACCCCTAGAGGAACAAGGCTAACAAACCACAGCAATTCACAAAAGTTCTCCACCTGAAACTGCTCAGAAACAAGTCAATTCAGGATCATTTCAGTGGCTACACTAGCTGTCTGCGCTGAATGTCAAAGCCAACACTGGCTACCTGCGTTGAATGTCAACTGGAACAAAGGCTACCTGCGCTGAATGAGAGTGGACAAGTGGCAGGCTCATTTCTCAAGGTGTCAAGACCCAGGAAGCTTCCAAAATGACACTTGCCTCAGGGAATTCGACTGTTGATGAGTAAGAGGTTCCAAATCTCCAAGTGGAAGCAAGAACCTCCAAGTGGACTCAAGAACTGATAGAGGGAGAGGACACTAGTCAGATCTCAAGCTGACTCATCCTCTCTCCAAACATCTATATATGGATCTCTCCTCCATGAGATCTGGAGGCTGGAATTTTGTTATTGCAAAGAATTGTTGTTGGTTTGAGACTGGAATAATTGGGTGCTTAATGCTTTGAAGGGGCTGAAGATAGGAATTCCATTTGCTGGGAAGGAGACGCTGGATTGGAGCCCTCTGGGTTGTATCTCTTCCTGAACCTTGTTATTCATCAATAAAGCTATCTTGGTTTCTCCTATATGCTGATGTATTTTGATGTATGAATGTATTAGTGTATTTGGTTTATTTCTAATCCTAAACTAGTTATGAATGTGAACATCTGTCTTTGTGTAGTGTTCTTCTCTTGTCTCAAGTAGTTGTTCTCTTGTCGCAAGTAGCTGTTCTCTTGTGATCTTGCAGGAAGTTGTAGCTGGATAAGCAAGAAGGCAAGTAGCTGTGAACACCCAAAGAGAAGGGAGATTGGATCGAGGGACAAACGGAAGACACCGGTAAGTCTATTGATCTCTCTTCTTTCACATTTCATAAAGGAAGAAACTAGTATAGCTGTACTCGTTTGTTGCTAAGGCACTGTCACACCTTAGGTGGATAGGATCGTCCTGCATAGGCATTTTTCCCCACAACAATCGCGATGTTTCATTAGCTAGCAAGGACCAAAAGAAACGAGTTAAATCACAGTATGACCAAAATGTCAAACCTCATTCATATCTAGAAGGTGATTTAGTCCTCATCTATGATAAAGAGAATGATAAGTTAGGCATTGGTAAATTCGAGCCTATGTGGCATGGCCCTTATGTTGTAAAATGTGCACTGGTGAAAGGGGCCTATGAAGTAGTTGATTATGACAAAATTCCTTTGGGAAAGCCTAGAAATGGTCTTTACCTATAGAGATATTATGATTATATTTTTTGGTGAAAATTTTGTATATTTTTATACCATAGTTTACGTGTGGCAGTTTTTAGCAGCTTTTTACAATTTTCAGCTACTTCTCTTGCTTATCTTATGTTACACTTGATTTTTAGATGTTGAAGCTCCCTCAAGATTACATTGGCATTGCTGATGGTGCTAGTCGTAGTACTCAGAATTTATCTTCCGCAAATTGGGTCATTTATTCACCCATAGATGAGTTAGTTTCTATTCATGGGACAATATTACATAATATATTGCAGTGATTGAGCTATTATATGATGCCACTACATTTGGATTCGTTGATTGATTGTTAGGTTGGATTCACAACTCATAGTATTACATTTGAATGGTGTTTATTTAGTTATAAGTGCTTCCATGTTAAGGATGTTTTTGCGGGTTCATCTCTTGGAAAGAGAATTTGATTATATTGAGTATCAACATATTCTGAGAAATCTAAACACATTAACAAATGCATTAGCTAATTATGTGTTAAATTTGCAATTATAAAACATTTGTAAAGAAATCAATGCAATATTCATCCATATATTGTACAAGATAGAATGAAATAGAAATAGTAGATTTCATTAGATAAGTGTCTATAAAAAGTGTGGCTTTTACAAAAATGTCATCCAAAGACATGAGGCCTCGTGGCCTTTATTTTTTGAACATGCCAGTACATCATCAAAAAACAAAAATCTAGCCCTCAGACTAGTGACTATGCATGATGATGATCATGGTATCATATAATAGCATGTGTTACTTGTCGTAGAAAATAGCTAATAGGAATGGGAACCCCCATAATGTGCCTCTGATAGTGAAGAGGAAGATCATCTAGCACAACATCTGGAATGTCCAAGGTCAACCTCTCAAGGTTGTGCTCTATCTCTGTCAATGGCTCCGTCGCATCTGGGTTCGACTCTATGGGAGCTACTGGTTTCTCACCATGCCTATCATATCTGCGTAATCTAGCAGTGTCACTGGGGCCACATCTGCATGATCATTTCAGAAAATTAGTTTTGGATGCCAAAAAATAACAAAAAAAATGGAAAATATAAAAAATCCACCAAAGTGTGAATTTTTACCTATGTTACCCCACTACATCCCAGGAGGCAGTGGCATGTCTAGATCGCCTATGTAATCCATCCCTAAGTATGGGAAATCCTCAATCATAATGATTTGGTTTTCCAACCAATCAAAGAATTCATGCATATATCTGATCGTTGGTCCTTGGCCACCTCCGTGGTGTGCCATAAGTGTGACCCATTTCAGCATCCGAGGATCTCGGGTTCCTCCTCTCTCTATAGCTACCTATGGAGCAAGAAGAGGAATTCACTCTAGAGAAAATGAGATAACAAAGGCACCGTACCCAAAGTTTTTGAGTCTGCATGTTCTGACTCTAGTCAGTTTCCCTTTTAGATTGGCAACTACAACCTCACTCCAGTTGAATATAGTGGGTTGCAAACACTCCATGGCTATTTGCATCTAAGCCTTTGTGAGTAAATGCAGAGTTGCACTACTCCATATCCATGCAATAGTAAACTCAATGGATTTCAAAGGAACCCAATAAATGGTCTTAATGTCAATTCTCCCATCTTTGAGAGAAGATCCATCAGTACAATGTTGTAACAAATAGGTGGCATTAGTTTTGCCACCTCACCTATGCCCAAACATATTGATTTCCCCCCTGCGGCGTGGAAGTCCCGTTAGGAAGTAAATGTCATCAGCATCAATGAGAAGTATATGGCCTCCGACTATGAAACATTATTCTTAAATGTTCCACTTTCCCACCATCTATTCAAGCAAGTCTAGTTGGGCTTTCATGCCTGGAATGGTGAAAAATTTGTAAAGACCACAATTTCTCAATGCATGTATAGTTTCTGGATGGTTTAATGCAACTATGTCTTCCTATTCATTTTGATGCTCTCTCCATTCCATATTTGTGGATCAAAAACCTATAAAAAAGCATAAGAGATCATTCTAAGCAATCATAGAAAAATTTAGCAAGAAATTTGCGTGATTTTCAGATTAATTTTTTTCCCTTGGGATTGTGTGCAACCGACTGTGATGAACATTGTGAATGTGTGTGGCTATATCTTTAGAAACTGTAGACATTGTGTTTTTCTTTGTTAAAAAATCAGTCAATGTGTGCAGGCCTGATAAGGGTGACCTATGCACATCGAGGGTGATTTTCATTTTTGAAACCATCCCAAAAAATCCAAAAAACCACTGTGAAATTCTAAATTAAAAAAAAAAAAAAAGGACGGCTCATGATTTCACCCAACGGTTTGCCCAGAAATCACCTCTGAAGTTTCTGGTGAAAATGACCTCTATCACTCTCAAAAGGTTAAAAACATAAATGGTAAAAACATTTTTACTTTTGGGTTTTTTATAAGTTTTTTAGGCCTATTTAAAATATTTTCCTATTGACTTTTTAAATCCAAATATATGGTTTCTTTGTTTTATTTTTTAGTAGAGATAATTATTTTGAGTGTAAGTGTGCAAGTTATAGGTTATTTATGGGAATGGATCATTTTGGTATTGAGTATATTTTTATCACTTTTTCGAATGCATTAAAACTTACAAAAAAGAGAAACCCTAGAGTTCTATTTACACCCTTTTCAAACTCCTTAAAAATGAAAATATCGTCGAGTACTTGATTTCTTGAGCTCGTAAAAGTAAATGAAAAATTGTCTTTTTAGTATAAGTTTATCCCTTTTATGGATTGAAATAGACTATTTAGGAAAAATGTATACATTGACTAATCATGGTCAATAGATTTATCTCCCTCATTATTTTACCCTTTGTCGGGTTTGAGGGACTAAATTTATGAAAAAGAACATTGTGTAGTTTACTTATGTTTTTCTCCTAACTCCCCAAAACTAAAAAACAATGAGCTCTACTTTCTCTGGGCTCATTAAAATTTACGTTGAAAGAGATGAACGATTTTTGTTTTTCGTGCCTTTTCAAACTCTCTAAATATGAAAACGACATCGAGTCACCCCTTCACTGGACTCATAAAATTTATATAGTGCATAACTCGTTAAGCATGACGAGACCGAACCACTCCTTCTTAGGGTTCATTAAAAATAACTCGAAGGACTCGTCTGAAGGATGAGCTTACAGGAAAAGCATATGTTATCCTCCTCAAGATTGTAAAAAATAAAGAGGTACTTTCCAATACTATTGGGGGAAATGTGAAAAAGAATCTTTTTTTTGTATTTGTAAAAGGCAATATGTTTATCTTGAACATCACACTCTATCACTTTCATGTCTGGGTTGGGAAATCCATTTTTTACTCAGTTAACCATGCCTCATCGAAGGTATTCAGTTGGTTTGGGTTTTATTTTTTGAGTCAAATGTTGCCAAGTCATCATGTCGTGTCTCTGATATGTTCAAGAGAATTCCAACCTCAATCAAATTACTTTTCCAAACATAGCCTTCAGTTGCACCAACTGTCTCTGGGTTTGTCCTGGATTAATCCAAATTGTTGTTCTTCAAAATTTGACATGTGCTTCGTGTCATAGGACTTCCTAATATGGGTCGCTTCCTATCGACTTCATCTCATTATCTAGGAAGTTGATCTAGAAACCTTCAGTACCTTGAGGCCTACATGCCTTAATGGAAGGTTTCTCTCCTTCGATGACAAGTTCTCATCATTAAACTTCGATCAAATGATTCTATGAGTGTTCGACACTAGCACATCTATTCACACTTCATATATTGTACTGGAAGTACCTTGAGATCCATTTTCATTATTGGTGGTTTCTCTTACACTTTTTAATAGTTCACATCATTGACCGGTAATCAAGTGTGTCACACTGAGTAAGTCGATCTTGCGGACAAGATAGACCTTCCTAGAATCTAAAGAAGACCTAATGACAAGCAAACCAACCAGACACTATCTTTCTCTAAATATGCTTTAATAAACAATGGCAAACAAGTGTTTTTAGGGCCTACCTTAGGTCCAACGCAAGTTTGTGGATGCCCTTGCTCCTTCGATCCAAATGAGCTCCTTTGTCACGAATCTGCAAACACAAACAAGGCAAACAAATTAAATAGCACCTGAAAAGCCAATATCATAAAACATATTTAACATGAAAGTCAAGGAGTCCATGAAACAAATAACATGAGATACTTGTTGATAAAAATGAGTTTGATTGTATTAATTCAAAAGAAGAAGAACTTTACAACCTTTTCCTTGACGTTGTACAAACTCCTCCCAGGGTCCAGCAAGAAGTCCCCTCTACTTTGACAAGTTTCACTCACTCCCCAATGAAGCCAAAAAGGTATGTGATCTCTCCTCTTAAGCTCAATTAGGAAGTCTTGATTTCACCAGCATTTACCCTCAAAAATGTTCAGCTTCTAACCTCTCCAGCAACCAGCCCAATGCCTGTATTTATATTGCAATGGAGGGAGGTTACTAGGTCCTCCTTCAAATGGATAAATCCCTCCTTCAAAGGGATAGCTCCTCTCATCAAAGGATTAGCTCCTTCTCTTTTGGGATGCATGAACCACCTCAGAGCAAACAATATACGTCAAAATTCCTCCTAGAAACCTCTAGAATTAACCCAAAGTGAGTTTTTTAAGATAAAACTTGCGCCTTTTGACTTTCACAGGGGTCCGCACCCACACCGTTAGGGACAGAGCGGGCAGGTCCGCAGTTTTTGTAAATAGAAGGTGCGGGACCGCAGGAGACAGTGAGAGAAAGTGCGGAACCAGAGTTACATTGATTTTTAATGTCTTTCTCTCATTTCCAAAGCTTGACTTGAAGAGCTGAGGTTTGAGACCTGCTTAGGAGGACAGTACAAGTGATGATAGACCCATACTGACTGCAAATAATCATGGTGACGATATTTTTGTGTAATAGATTGCCCCCTAAGGTGCAAATTCTGTAGTAGATGAGGATTTCATTTATCATTTAGGAACAGTGAAGTACTTTATCATTTCGAGGATCATCTTGTGGAGAGCCCGGTTGGAACCTGTAAAAACATTCAATGCAAGATATATATATGAGATCATATCATCACTGAGGTAGGCATTCCCATACTCAAATCAAAACTGACTAGAAAAACTAACTACTGCTCTGATATAGGAATGATCTTGTAAAACATCACAAGTATAGACTCAGGTGGACACAGTATGGACGCAGCCATCTGTTTATGAATAGTCCATTATATAATGAATACAAAATTCCTCACAGCCTGGATTGTGGAAACTAGATCTGGGGTTTTCATTTCTACTTCCCGAAACAGTACGATTCTATCCATGCGAATGAATGTGTTGATGTCGAACATGGTAGAAACCACTTGATTACCAATCAATGATGTAAACTGTTAACAAGTGTGAGAGAAACCACCAGTGATGTCAATGGCTCTCAAAGTACCCAGTACAATCCATGAGATGTGAATAAATGTGTTGATGTCAAACATGTCACAGAATCCTTTGATCGAAAGTCAATGATGTAAACTGTCGTCAAAGGCGAGAAACCTGCCATTGAGGCATGCAGATCTCAAGGTACTGACGATTTCTAGATCATCTTTCTAGATAATGAGCTGATGTCGATAGAAAGCGATCCGTCATAGGAAAGCCCACAACACGAAATCATAGATCAAGTTGAAGAAATTTAGTTGCAAGGACTGACTCAGGGATGGTCAAGATGGATGACAGATATTTTGCAGATGAATGGCTTATTGGCAGTGACCTCTGGAACACATAACGACACGACAGATGGTTTGGTGACAATTGACCCAAAGTTAATACCCAGAAACCAGATGAAGACTTTCAATGTGGTTTGATCAACTGTTAGGCAAAGGATTTCCCAACCCAGGTGAATAAAAGTGTCGTGTTCAAGAGTGGTTACAAAGTATGACAAACAGACTCATTTTTCTCTCTTTTCCCCCACCATTTCTGGCAAGTACCTCTTTATTTTTGACAAGCTTGAGGAGGATAACATTTGCTTGATTATACGCTCATCCTTCGAATGAGTCCAACTTAGTTTAAATTCGAACCCTAAGAAGGAGTGGTTCGTTCCTGTTTGTAATTGAACAGGTCCTTTACTGTGAAATTTTAATGAGTCCAGTATAGGAGAAACTCAGCGTTTTTCGATTTTAGAGAGTCTGAAAAAACTTAAGAAGACTCCAAGGTTGACCTTTTTCGTAAATTTGTGTCTCCCAAGCCCGAAAAAGTATAAAATAATACTTGAGAGAACCGCTTGATCTTTTACGACCAAGGAGTACTTTTCGTCATTAGTGCCCTTGATCTGAAAAAGTAAAAAAGCGATCAACGACACGTCGTTTTATAACCAATATCGAATTTGAAACGACAAAAATCCGACAATCTTTTCATGTTTTTACGGTCGGAAAAGAGCTTAAGTGGACCGTCTTTTAATTCCATTTTAACGAGTTAAAAAGAAACACTCGGCGATCTTTTCATGTTTTAGGAGTCAGAAAAGAGCTTAAAGGTGACTCTAAATGTTTTTTTTCGTCAAAAATGATAGATTTCGCCTGAATAATCTGTTATCCTGCACAAAAGCACAAACATTACTCATACCTGTTTGAAATGGATAAAAATGTCGCAAAAATACCTTTTCAAAGTGAAACATAAACAAATTTGCAATTTATTTACTCAAAAAACTTATAAAAAGGGCCTTCGTCAATTCATTTTTACCGTTTGAGTTTGGGTGAGAAAATAGTGCTTTTGCTCAGAAAACTTCCCGTGAAGATTACAGAAAATCCAAGCGTCGGAATCGAACGCCGTCTTCTCCAGGTAACCCACATCATCTTACTCTTCATTTTTAACCATTTCAATTTTTGTTTTAGTCATTTATTTTCATTTTTGGGAGGGTTTTTAGGCATAAAACCCGCGCGCAAGGGCCGCAGGTTTACCACTGCTAGCCTACGAACCCCGACTTTTTCTCCATTGGGAAAAAGCTTGGGGTCCGCACCTTCCATGTAGACAAAGTGCGGTCCCACGCACTGTGTCTAACCCGGAGGGTGCGGTCCCCATCGCAAGGGTTTTTAACCCAAAAATTCTCAAAAATGGACCAATCAAAATAATTTCTAGCAATTTAATTTATCCTTATACTTGATGTAGAGAGTACATCATGCTAGATTGGAGTGAACGAGAGCATGAGGACGTGGATGCCGCCGCATGGAATCATCAGCCTTCACTTGATGCTTTGAGGGCGTGCGGCTTGTACAAATTCTGGGCCATTCCTAGCATGAGGGCTCAGGTGGATTTCTTACAATGGTTGGTTGACAGATGGAGCATACAGGACCAGTGCTTCTTCATTGGCGGCCACCAGCTCGAAATCGAGTTGGCAGACATATATTTCTTGACTGGTTTGCCTAAGAGAGGCGAAGACTTGACTCTGTTTGGGGCTAGGGCAGGTGGCCAGTCTGTCGATAGCCTCAAGCTAGAGTACTGCAACAGCCAGGCTAGAGACAAAGGGATAGACATAAAGACCATATCCTGTCTTGAGCTCATGGTGATTGCGTTCATTGTCACCAGACTTTGCGGGGTTGTCGTATTACATATTGCCACCAGATCCCAGATGCGTATGGTAGTTGATTGCTTCCGAGGCACCATCTTCAACTGGTGCGATGCTGTGTTGGCCAATGTGAAAGGCCAACTGACCAGGGCCAAGAACGGACGACTAAATACCTTTGGTTATGGGGCTTTGGTTGTGAGTTTTGGCCTGGAGAGGGTTCCTATGTTGATCCCGCAGCACCTTACTGTTGGAGCTGGGCTTCCTCGAGAGCCCAAACTGATGCGATGGGTCGCAGTTATGGCCCGTCACCCGGACGAGAGGACAGAGGTTGCTCGATTCAAACCTGAGTATTTCCAATGGCTGGAAAACCAGGTCTTTTCTATTCAGGACTTCCCTTACGTTGGGATAGATTTTTGTGGTGACCCAGACATGGTTCTTCCACCAGGAGAGCAGTGGGATGAGTCAGGTAAAATCCTTTTCAACATTTTCCCTATTTTAATTTTATTTTTATTTTTTTCCATCGTCTCAAAACTAATAGTAAAAAATTTCAAATGCAGATGTGGGTCCACAGCGACCAGCCACTCTACGGCCTTACGAGAGGAAGCAACTAGTTGCACCCATGCCAGCCCCACAGGACAAATCAGCAGAGGTTTTGGCCGAGTTGGAGGGTCATCTCGAGCGCTTGACAGGAGATATTCGGGAGACCACTATAGATGACATTCCTCGTCGACTTCAGTGCTATGTGATTGGGGTCCCGGGACCTTTTAGGAGGTTCCTTTGCAAGGTGGCCCGTGCAGTGGTTTCTTATAGAGATCATCACCAGTGATAGGATGATCGCCTATTGTGGGCACATGTGACATTTTTGTTTTTTTTACTTATCATTTTTGCCGATCATAAGGTGTTTTTCAACCTATGATCGAGGACAATGTATTTTTTGACACACTCCTATATATATATCATTATTACCGGCTTATCTTGTAAATCATGTTATGGAATGGTTTTAAATTTACATGTATGATTATTGCAAATGTCTATTTAACATTTGAGAAGCAATTGCATCTGCTAATGTGTTTAAAGATCTTGGAATATGCTGATATTCAATATAATCAAATTCACGTTCCAAGAGACGCACTCTCAAAAATAATCTTAGTAACACTGGATTTCTAATGTCATACACTTTATTAAGCTGTAATACAATGATTTCAGAATCTAACCTCACTATCAAACTCCGAATCCCAATTGAAATAGATTCAGATAATAACTCAATCACTGCACTATACTCGGCAGTGTTGTTCGTTGTTTGACCAAGGCTTACCCCATGCATAGATACTAACTCGTCAGAGGGCGAATAGATAACCCAAGCTACGGAAGAGATGTTCCATGTATTACGACAAGCACCATCAGTGAAACCAATGTATGTTTGGAGAGGCATCGACATCTACAATATCAAGAGTAAAACCAAGATAAGCAGGAATAATGATGAAAAAAACACTCTCTAAGCTAAGCACACTGTTTAAACTAAAACACACCAGCTAGAAAGAAAAACTATCCTAACTAAAAATATCCATACCCATTCTTTAAGCATAATACCTCTTCAAGTAAAGACCATTTCTGGGTTTACCCAAAGAGTCCCCGTCAAAGTCTACCAATTCATAGGCCCCTTTTGCTAGCTTTCACTTAACAACATAGGGACCATGCCACATAGGAACGAATTTTCCAGTGCCTAATTTATCATTAGCTTGATCATAAACTAAGACTAGATCTCCTTCTGAAAATTTTCGAGGGGTCACATTTCGATCATACCGAGCTTTCATGCGTTTTGTGTGAGTCTCGTTCGCCAATGCAGCATCGCATCGATTCTTATCTAATTGAGCCAAGTATAACAAACGCTTTTCCTCTTCAGAAGTGGCTGGAAGTAACTCGATGGCCATTTACAGTGACGGGATTTCACATTCAATGGGTAACACAGCTTCCAAACCATAGACTAGTTGGAAAGGAGTGAACCATGTTGATGTTTTTACTGAAGTTCGGTATGCCCAAAGCGCTGAAAATAGCATGTTTTGCCAATTCGACCGATGAATCCCAATGATTCGTCGGATCATGGTAACTAAAACTTTGTTGATGGATTCAACCAGACCATTCGCTTGTGGATAATAAGGGGTTGAACTATCGTGACGTAAACCAAGCTGGCTTGTAAGTTCGGTCATCATAACGTTTCGAAAATGGCGCCCATGATCAGTGATTATCGCTTGTGGGACACCAAACCTAACAATTATATGGTTGAACACGAAAATTGCAGCTGTCTTGCCGTCTGCCTCAAATGTAGGCATCGCCTCGGCCCACTTGGTAAAATAATCTACCGCAATGATGATATACGCATGCCCCCCGGCCGAGTGTGGGTTACATGTAATAAAATCGATACCCCATTTGGAAAAAGGACCAAAGGAAATTATAGGGTGGAGAGGAGTAGGTGGAGCGCGCATCTTACAATCAAAAATTTGGCAGTTATGGCATTTTCGGACCGCCGTAATACAATCTTTAAATAAAGACGGCCAGAAGTAGTCAGTGCGCAATATCTTTTGGGCTATGGCAAACCCAGACATATGACCGCCACACACTCCAGAGTGACAGTCATTTAGAACCCTTTCAGCTTCCTCGTGAGTTAAGCAACGTTGAAAAACAGAGTCCGCCCCACAGCGATAAAGAGTATCTCCAATAATCCTGAATTGTTGGGACTAGAATCGAATTTTTCGACGTTCTGACCTTGAAATTTCTGGCCGAAAGGATTGGGTCTGGAGATAAATGATGATATCCCCATACCACGGATCTAAAGTGCTGATTAGAAACAAGGATTCGTCCGCAATGGGCTCCTCCACCACAGTTTCTATGTCAGCACGCGGGAAGTCACACATTAACTCCGCAAAAACTAAAGATTTCTTAGACTTAGATTTCTCAAATTCCAAGTCGAACTCCTGCAGGATAACAAAACATTTAGAGCACTTTCCCCCTAGCAATTTCTTGGTCAAAATGTAGATCATAGGGTTGCAATCTGAAACTACTGTAGTTTTACGTAGTAAAATGTAGTGACGAAAACGTTGGACAGCGTGAACGGCTGCCAATGCCAATTTCTCCACATGTGAGTATTTTAGCTCAGTTGGATTTAAAGTTCGACTAAGGTAATATATCACATGTTCAGTTCCGAATTCATCTTCCTGAACTAAGACCATTCCAATGGTGGAATGAGAGGCGGCGAGATACAAGAATAAGGCGATCTTGCGGACAAGATAGACCTTCCTAGAATCTAAAGAAGACCTAATGACAAGCAAACCAACCAGACACTATCTTTCTCTAAATATGCTTTAATAAACAATGGCAAACAAGTGTTTTTAGGGCCTACCTTAGGTCCAACGCAAGTTTGTGGATGCCCTCGCTCCTTCGATCCAAATGAGCTCCTTTGTCGCGAATCTGCAAACACAAACAAGACAAACAAATTAGATAGCACCTGAAAAGCCAATATCATAAAACATATTTAACATGAAAGTCAAGGAGTCCATGAAACAAATAACATGAGATACTTGTTGAGAAAAATGAGTTTGATTGTATTAATTCAAAAGAAGAAGAACTTTACAACCTTTGCCTTGACGCTGTACAAGCTCCTCCCAGGGTCCAACAAGAAGTCTCCTCTACTTTGACAAGTTTCACTCACTCCCCAATGAAGCCAAAAAGGTATGTGATCTCTCCTCTTAAGCTCAACTAGGCAGTCTTGATTTCACCAGCATTTACCCTAAAAAATGTTCAGCTTCTAACCTCTCCAACAACCAGCCCAATGCCTGTATTTATAATGCAATGGAGGGAGGTTACTAGGTCCTCCTTAAAAGGGATAAATCCCTCCTTCAAAGGGATAGCTCCTCTCATCAAGGGATTAGCTCCTTCTCTTTTGGGATGCATGAACCACATCAGAGCGAACAATCTACGTCAAAATTCCTTCTAGAAACCTCTAGAATTAACCCAAAGTGAGTTTTTTAAGATAAAACTTGCGCCTTTTGACTTTCACAGGGGTCCGCACCCACACCGTTAGGGACAGAGCGGGCAGGTCCGCAGTTTTTGTAAACAGAAGGTGCGGGACCGCAGGTGACAGTGAGAGAAAGTGCGGAACCAGAGTTACATTGATTTTTAATGTCTTTCTCTCATTTCCAAAGCTTGACTTGAAGAGTTGAGGTCTGAGACTTGCTTAGGAGGACAGTACAAGTGATGATAGACCCATACTGACTGCAAATAATCATGGTGACGATATTTTTGTGTAACAAAGTGGTTTCTACCATGATCAACTATGGGACATTCATTCGCATGGCTAGATTCGTACTATGGATGGAGAGATGGAGATCAAGACCCCGGATCTAGGTTCATCCATCGAGGCTGCGTGGCATTATTAATCATTCATAATTGTAAACATAGAGCCATTGATGGCTGCATCCATACTATGTGATCTATTGACATGGATCCTCAGATGTATTTTCATACCTTACTTTGAGATATTTATGTTTTGAGTATGGGAATGCCTACCTCAGTGATGATATTACATATTGAATTGTAACCTTTTTTTATTGTTTCAGGTCTCCGACTGTAGTCTCTAGCCCAAATCTTGGCATAATAAATCACTTCAGTTATCCAAATATCTCTTCCAACTTTTCACTTTAGGGGGCAATCTATTACATGTCATTTTATCGCATTAGGAAAATGACCATTGGTTTGGATCTTTCACTATCCACAAATGTGTCCCGGAGCATTCCTCTTCAAAGTTGGAATCTAAATTATCCCAAAGAAAGTGGAATTTCTAGATTCCATGGTACATGACCCTATTTTTGGATACTTTTTCAGTTCTCTAGTTAATTTTTAGGCATACACGGAGAATACCATTAGGCGTTGTGCATAAGTACACATTGTCTTACACTGTGACCTGTGAACATGACTTAACACATGTAAAAATAAAAAGTAAAGTCTAGAAGTAGTGTTGATAGCATCTATCCCAACCAACAAGCTTTGAATGGTTTCCTATTCAGTCCTGATCCTTCCCATCATGGAGAAAATCCCTCTCTTTGTGGAATCCCTATCCCACTAATACTGGATCTCATCCCTTGGAAATTGGATCCCAAACTTCCCACTCATGGCCTATAAAGCTAACCCAAGCCTGAGGATTGAGAAGAGTTGTTGGAAGTAGGCTTATGCTGCAACACTAAGGTTGGAAGGCTATTCATTCAAGAAGAGGGTTGGAGATTATGGGAAGGGACTTGCAACATCAAAGCTACATGCTTGTAAGGTTATTTTCCATTTTATTAATATAAGGCAATTGTTCTTTCTCAATTACATCTTTGTTGATATAATTTGTAGGATTCCTTTATCACCTACATAGATTGTGATTGCACATTGATCAGTTTATGGTATATGATTAGTTATTTAGTCCATTTATTTTATGATTATATATTTCATGCTTTGATCTCTTGTTTGTTTCTATCAATGAAGATCTCCTTTAGGATGTCATGGAGAAGTTGTGGGGAGTGATGGGAGGACCTCTAGAGCATCAAGGAGAAGATGAATGAGAGCTCTGAAAGGGACTTCATCAATCATTTCATTTAAATGGTAAGCGGCCTCTATCATCATATTGGTTTTAGTCAATGATAGTCTAGAGAAAGTTAGAAGTTCATGATTGTTTCTTGCTAGGTTTCTTTGAAGTCTAGGGAGATCAATATTGTCCACAAGAGGGATAAGTCCACATAACAATGAATCCTTTGTCATGCAATAATATTTTTATCCAGGTAAAAAAAAATCTCAGATATACTCTTCATGGTCCCTTTAATAATTCTCGTTTAGATACATTGTATGACTGAGTACCCACTATAGAAAACTCAACAACATAGCCTTCCAAAGCACTATTCAACCAAAAGTCAATTGTGCAAGAAATATTGTTACTTACAGAGTTCACCCTTTGGATTAATTTTGGAGTCCAATTGCATTGTAAAATAGAGTGCCAAGTTCCATTTTATTCTACCAACATTTGCAACCACTCAACCAAGATGAACAATAATTCAACAAAGAAAATTTTGTGAAAATATGTAAAGACATACCTTTGCATCCATTTCTTAGGGTTGATTCGCTAAATTCTGGTATGTTCTACATTGAACTCATGTTCTTTTGTGTTCTCCTACTATTTAATTTATTCCATATTAGGCCTCCAAATCCCCTCCAATTGCAATTATTGGCCCCAACAATAGAACTATTTGTTGGTGTGCCCCCTGGGGGTATACCCGATTTTATTTTGAATCAACTAAAAAAACCCCTTCAGACACTGGTCCTTTCAGCAACACATGCAAGTAGGTGAAGTCTCACCTAAGGCATCTATGGGGAGCTGTAGGAACTTGAAAAATTCTAAAATGATGAATGAGATGGAAACCTTACATTATCATTACCATGTTCAACATATTATTACTTACTATCATTCATAAACAAAAAAATGAGGTATACCACTATTTTGTGTAGTAAACCCATTATGCATATGTTTAACAAAACGATAGTATGGAAAATGGAAAAACCATCACATAAAATTAAAACAAACAAAATAGTAAAAAACTTAATCTCTTTATTATAATTGAGAAATATTCATTATGATTATATCTGTTGCGACTCACTAGCCTAGTAAATCATCATTACAATGCAAAACTAGATGTTTCCGATATACCAAAATCTATCAAATCATATCAAAATTATATCCACATATATGTCCTTTTACCCATTGGTATTTATCTATATATATGTTTACATTTGAGTGCAAGTTGACCAAAAACCCCTTAATAGTAAAATATTGCTACAGGCGGTAAACATTACTATAATCTAGCACATACAAAATAAGCCCAACAACTTTCCTTATTCTTCGCATTTCCACATGATGAGACTTTTTTGACATTCCTTTGTAGTTCTCCTCTACGTCAATCCCCAAAACTTGTTACCCAAAATATTACTCCAACATCATCTATGGAACAAATGAAATTGAAAAAATGGAACCCTTTTTCCTCCTAGTGGCCTAGTAATAACATAACCTGATAGCCTACTAGTGGTTAGGTTTGACTTCCTCAACTCTTAACTAGAGTTACTGATGAGTCCCATCAATAGGTATATCTTGAAGTTCATTATGCTATCCTCTAGCCTTAAAACTATCATTTTATCACGTTAATTCAGATTTTTTGTTATAATATTCTTTGTAAGAAGAGTAAAAGGTGTTTGTCATAATATGTGGCCTAATGTGATTAAATTGTAGGAAAAAAGAAACATGTTTGAGGCATTTACTATGTAGGGGCTTGATGAAGACAACCAAGAGGGAATCTAGGGAAGATTTTCCACCTCGTTAACTCTCTAACTCGACTCAAGATCACCAATTCCTCATGCACTAATAGTCAAGTAACTCCAAGTGCATGAGAAGTTCAAGGAAGACAAGATCCACAATTTCGAGATCAAGGAGGGAATCACTCTTATTTTCAAGGGACCTGCTATCAGCTATGCTTTTGTATAAATAAACAAGTTGAAAGGCTCATGAGGATTCAAATTTTTTATTCAGCTAGGAGTAGCTATTGAGCCCAGGGCTTGACATTGTCATTGTTAACTTTCATGTGATGTATGCGACTACTATTTTCTGATAATGAGAATTTGGTTATTAAGCTACATTTGAGCTAGTTTTAGAGGGCTGAATCGCTTGGGTTTAGGCCCAACACAAAGGCTTTGGTCCCTCTTCTATATTTATGTCTTGTTCTTAGTTTAAAGTATTTCATGTCTTTATTTTATTGCAGTAGATGTTAAGCTATAAAAACTTGTGATTGCAGGCTTCCCTATCACCTCTCTTGTAGGAAAATGGTTGGAAGGATTTACAATCTTAGTCTAAAAACATTTTTTTTATGATTTCTTGGAAACAAATAGAGTTAGTTGTCCTTCTTCATATTTACTTTCTGCAACTTAGGAGTTAGTTCAGTGATCAAAATAGTGTTATCGCATAGGATAGATGTTATACAAATTCAACTCATTTTTTCCATAATAGTTTATATCATTGTGGTAATCATCAATTGATGCATGCATGTGGTTAGTTGCAAGGTTGTGTTGATCTGCAAGGGAGGGAAATGATGAGGCTCATTAATAAGTAAACTATATGGGTCACAATGCCACTCTCCATCTTATTAAATTGATTTTTCTCACGTTTATCTACATATTTTGTTATATTTTTCTTAGTGAGAAGAGTAAAGGTGAGTTACTATGTCATGTGGCCTAATGTGTGTTAAATGAAGGAATTAAAGAAGTTTTAGGTTGACTTAAGTGTAGGAATTCGGAGTAGGCAAGCAAGAGATATTTTAGGAGTTGGTCTCCCTCCTTAACTCCTCAAATCATTCGAAGATTCCTCCACTCTATCTCATCATCTCGGTGTGACTGACAGCCAAGTAAACCAAGTTCATTGGCAACCAAGCTAGTGATAGTCAAGGAAGAGTTATTCTCTAGTTAAGGATCCAAGTATCCTTATTTTCTAGGGAGCTGTTGGTATCTCGAGTTTTGTATAAATAAGAGAGCCAAGGGACTCATTAGGATTGAATTTTTTTTTTTAGTCAAGAGGCCATTTTAAGCTAAAACATTATGACTGTTATTGTTATGATTTACTTGAAACCTTTATGATAATGAGAAATGTTGTTTTGATCTAGCACGAAGTTGACCCAGAGGGCTAAATATTTTGGGTTAGGGCCCAACCCTAGTAGCAAAATTTCCTCTTTTCTAACTGTATTCTTAGCTTAGAATGATAGTTAGCTTCTGAAGTTTATTTATGTCTTTCTGTTAGCTTAGCAAGTTACTTAAATTGTTTCTTAAACTTGTTTCCATTAGGTTAAAGGAGTAGATTATTGTTGCAGTTTAGTGAAGGAAATTATACCATAAAATATTGTGACAGTGGCCTCTATCTCATTTCCCTCATGGGACTATGATTAGAGGAACCCACTCTCACAGCCCCAAAAATAAAGTTTGTCTTTTGTTTATTGCATATATTAAGTTTCATTCTTAGTAAGATAATTGTTTATGATTTCTTGGAAGCATTTGTAGTTGTTATCTTGTTTTCTTAAGGTTTCTGTAGCTTAAAAGGAAATTCATTTCATAGATCTAGTCCTTAATAGTTGATAGATCAACTTTCTCAAATTCAACTCACCGTTTCCATGTGGACATGTAGTGATTTATAAATGAAAATAGAAACAAGTTTTATTGCAAGGATTGTTGATATGCAGGAAGGGACTCCTCCAACCTACTTCACCTAGGTCTTATCCACCTTCTATCGAGGCATAGCAGCCCATAGTCTCAAAATTTGTTTTCCAACCACTGTGAGCAAGTTGCCTTGGGAAAATATGACCTCTTTGGGGTGTTGGGCTTGGCCTTGGGAATTTTTCACCTTGCCTACACCTTCTACAACTGTCATGCACCCCTCCAACACCTCATATCACTATTCTTACCCTCCAAAACCTCTCAGATAACTTTTTGTAGTAGTTCAGGAGATCCTGTAGCAGTTTCTTGTAGCAAACCTGTAGCAGCCTGTTTTGACCCTGTTTTGACCTGAAATGATAGGATAGCCTAGTATAGGAGTAGGTTAGCCCCTCAGCTTGGACTCCATGACTAGAAGTTCCACCTAGACCAGCTTTCCCATTCATTTCCCTCTTGCAAGATCGAATATCATTAGCTGCTATATTTCTGAAGTTAGCAATTAAGACTTTTTCTGCAAATGTGAATGAGATAGTTAATGCATCAATGTTTGAATTATGAGATGATAGAGTAAATTTCTATTTTCAAGCAGTCCTGATAGCTAGATGATCAATTTCAAGATTAGCATATTTTCTTTCTACAAGTAATTTGTGTCATTTCATAGCTAGATGATTTATGACATTTCATAGCATTTACCATTTGGCAGCTTTCATTTCCTAAATAGACAAGCATTTACTTTCCCTACACTACAAATATCTTTACATTCACTATCAGTAGTCATATTCCCTTTAGTTCAATAGAGGATTGGTCTAGAACCCCAATGGTTAAGTGCCCCAGTTGAGAAGTGACATGAGTAGAATGATGCATCTGTTGTGTATATAGCATTGTTGCATCCAAGTTTGTACGAAACCCTGGGTTTTGATAAAGTAAAGTTGGTAGCCCTAGTCGTTGCAGCATTCATGCTACAATACTGAGGCTCATCACTTTTTGGTGTCGTTTCTTGGGAGGTGTCTAGGTAGATGTAATTTATGCTTCTCTTTCTAATTTACATTTATTAGGTAGATGTTATTTTGCTTTCCTTTCTATTTTACAATTAATTTTGAAAAACACATAAAAAGAAAAAAATCATTTCATGCCTCGTAGGAGTAAAGAAAATTTAGGGAAATTCTTGCCAAATACCCCCACACCATCAAATAGTCAACCTTCCCTCTTCTTCGGTGACTGTCAGCTTCCCTCTCTGACTACAATGGAATTAGATGACCCATTAGGTGAACAACCAAAGATCTTTGAAGAGCCTATTGGGGAAGAAGAAGAAGAAACCATTCCACACACTTACACCATGGCTGAAAACAAAAATGATGGTGCTTTTCCCATTAGAGAGACTAATGGAGATGCTAGGATGAAAAACGTAAGCCCCTCTACCCTTACTCACTTCCATGGCTTAACCTTAGAGGACCATGATACATTTTTATTTGAGTTTTTTGTCATCTGCAGAACTTATGATTATACCTCTGACGACTAGAAGTTGAATTTGTTCCCATCCACCCTTAAGGATGCAGCCTTGCACTGGTTCATGGGTTTACTTGGGGACAACATCACTACCTGAGCTCAAATGCAACAAGCCTTCAACAACAACTGCAAGGACTATTGTAGGTCCAAAGAAACCAAAGATGAAACCTTTAGAATGACCTTGGGACATGATGAATCCTTGGAAGATTATGAGGAAAGGTTCCAACTCAATTACAAAAGGGCCAGATGCACCCTTGATCCTGAATCACTCAAGTTAGTCCTTCTTAGAGGAATTAGGGAGGACATTATGGAAACCCTAAACATGTTGTCTGGAGGGGACATTTATCAGCTATCTTATGATGATATCAAGACAATTTTCAAAAACCATTCTAGGGCTACTAGAAAGAAGGGTAGGGCTAGTCAATCTTTGGCCAATTCCTCTTCCTCCAACACATCTATCAAGAGTGAAATTGGAAACATGTTGGAAGACTTTAAAAGTGAAATGTTGCACACCCTTTCTCTACAAATGGACACCATGCAGATCAAGAGGAAACAGGATGAAGTAGAGAGAGCCTTAGCTATCTTTTTCCCTATATGCACTAGAAGACACCCCAGAAATGAATGTCCATTAAATGTTATAGTTGTCTTTCCAGTCTGTGAGGAAAAACATTCCATAGATAAGTGCCCTTCCCTACCTAGATTGAAGGTTGTATACAAAGGGGCTGAAGGTGGGGCTAAACAACTCTATTATATCAATCAAAGGATGCCTCAAGGACCTTGACCATACCAAAAGGGCATGCAAGGGGAATCCTATTCCTATTACAATCCCCATTATAATGCATCCCTTCCCCCTTGGTGCTCTCATGCTCATCCTTCATGGTCCACACCTTCTCCTTAGTCTTATGCACCTCAATATCCCCAACCTGCCAATCAGTCATTTCAGCCATATGCTCCCCCACATCCTTAGTGGAATACCCCATCACAAGGTTGGAGGCCTCCATTAAACAAACCTCCAAAATTACTACCTCCACCTCCATCTCAACCACATCACCTTCATCCTGCTCCAACGAAGCAACCTCAGATGTTTGCTCAACCAAATTTGAACCCGAACAATAAATAGGCACAACATGTCTATAGTGGAGAGATATCCTACCCTGCCTATGCTGTGGAAATTCAAGAAATCAACCTCAGGTCTAGAAGAGTGCTTCCAGATAACCAACCTCCATCTCCACCTGAGGAGCTTGAGGAGGAAAAGGAAGAGATTATTTCTAAAGCCAATCCACCTCCTTTTCCTGAAATATTGATCCATCCTAGTTAGCACACCCCAGAAGAGACTGAACTTCTAGGAGAATTGAAAAACTTGTGTATTGAAATCCCACTCCTCCAAGTCATCAAGGATGTCCCCATATACAACAAGTTAATCAACAAGAAATGCTTCAAACATCCTGGGAGGAGAAAGAAAGACACCCCTACCATTAATGTCATTGGACAATTATCTGACTTAATGTTGGGGAGAGTGATTTTCCCAAAGTATCTAGACCCTGGAAGTCCTATGGTAGATGTGCACATTGATGGCATCATTTTCCCCCACACCTTGATTGATCTTGGGGCTGCCATCAATGTGATGACTAAGGAGACCATGCTCAAACTGAATCTCCAAGGATCCTTAAGAAAGACCACAACAATATTGCAACTTGCAAATAGATCCACAGTAGCTCTCGAGGGAGTTGTTGAGGATGTGATGGTCTCTATTGATTCCTAGGAGTACCCTGCTAACTTCTTAGTTCTCCAACCAAAGACAAAATTCAATGGTTATCCTATCATCCTTGGAAGGCCATGGCTAGCCACTATTGATGCTTGCATAAGTTGCAAAGCTAAGAACATGACCTTAAGAATGGGCACTTGTCCAAACAGTTGGTCTTGTGCCCTCCTTCTCAACCATCCCTGGAGCATGACTTACCCTTATGGTTAGAAGAGTAGGAGGAAGATGAAGTACACCATACCACACCCTACCCAATCTATACCCTAGATGTTATTATAGGAAGGGGGCAACCTGACAAAGATGACCTCATTGATCAAATCCTTCAGAACCAGCCCCCCAGCACCATGACTCTTGATGAGCTACTCAAGTCCTACTCATGTCAAAATGGTACAATTTGGTCCATCTAAAACATTTAAGATCAACCCCTCGCTCCTAGCCCATCAAGAAGAGAAGTTGTGCAAAATGCTGAGAGAGAACCTATATGTTTTTTCCTAGAGCTATAAGGAAATGAAGGGAGTGCATCCTCTGGTGTGTACTCACCACATCTACATTAAGGAAGGATGCAAATGAGTGTGCCAACCTCAGGGGAGAATGAACCCAACGCTCAAATTCATAGTCAAAGAAGAATTGCAGAAGTCGTTGGATGTAGGGTTCATTTATCAGATAGTGAGTTGGTATTCCTCTATTTTTGGTCCCAAAGAAGAATGGAAAGTGGAGGATTGGTGTGGATTATAGAGAGTTTAAAAAATTCACTAAGAAAGACCATTTTCCTCTACCTTTCATTGATCAAGTCTTGGATGGTCTTGAAAGGAATAAGTTATTCTCTCTCCTAGATGGATTCAGTGTTTATAATAAGATCCAGATCAGCCTAGAGGACCAAGATAAAACCACCTTCACTTATCCTTGGGGTACCTTTGCTTATAGGTTCCTTCCTTTTGGATTATGTAATTCCCCTTCCACTTTTCAAAGGGAAGTTCTAAGCATCTGTGTTGAGCTTGTCCATGACTCTGTGACTTCTTGGAGTCTCTCCCTAACTTGGAGAAAGTATTAAATAAGTGCATTGAAATGAACCTATCAATGATTCCCGAGAAGTGTGATTTATTAATGAATTCAATGACTATTTTGGGTCACTCAATATCCTAGGAAGGACTACAAGTCGACCTAAATAAAATTTCCATCATAAAAAGGGTCCCTATTCCTCATAAGCATAGGGATGTCATGAGTTTCTTGGGATTAGATGGATATTATAGGATATTTATCAAATACTTTAGAAAAGTAGCCAAACCATTGTTTGGACTGCTGGCCAAGGAATTTGAATTTTGTTGGTCAGAAAGTTTACAAGAGGCCCTAGAAATCTTGAAGGACAAGTTGACTAACACACCCAAACTCAGAGGCCCAAATTGGGCTCTTCCTTTCCACATCCATGTTGATGCATCTGAAAAAGCTATAGGAGCTGTTATCACTCAGGTTGTCCTTAAAGCTCCAGAAAAGGATACGGCCGAGGTAACCACCAACCAACTTTAGACTGCAGGTTCTAGCCTGCCTGCAGTCAGAGAGGGCTCTCTCTTTTAGGTTTAGCTTTTTTTAATGGATGATTTTAGGCTAGATATGATGCACAGGGGTTTTGTATTGTTTTTGGTGGGAAGGAAGACGTTTCAAGTAGAGAGGCAAGACATAGTCTGGTAAGTTTTCAAACCATTGGACTTGGAGTCAAGGAGTGAGACGGCTGGTGCGTTTTCTTGGTCACAAGAGAAATAAGGAGCAAGGTAGCTGCTCATGAAACAACACTAAAAGCTTATAAGGATGGGATGAGGGATAAGGAATGAGAGGCAACAAAGAATCTCTCATTAAGCTTAAAAGGGGGAAAGTGAATGAACTCTATCTAGGAGCAATTAAGAATTCCTAGACAACTGTCAAAGATGAATGGATTAGGGGAAATATGAGCCGAAGGGAATTCATATTCATGACTGATCCAGAGGAAAACATAAAGAAACAGCAGAAAATGAGCATAGAGGGCAGTTAACCAATTCTAGACTATTCTTTCTTTCTGCTATTTAGACGGTATATCAATGAAAAAAACAGAGATAGGAAAACTTATTGAGTCATGTTGTAGCACAAGAATTCCAAATTCACTTCTTGAAACCATTAGACACAGAGCAGACAGTCTTTCCTCCAAGCTTTTCAGCAGTCTTTGATCACAGAAAACATGTCAGGTATACAGTGCGAGTCTCTACTGAAAAACTATCCACCAACCAACCCTTAAAACAATACAGAGGGTGGTATATATAGGGAAGATTTATCCGAAATTATCTATTACAGCCGACCTAACAGGTCCGACAGAAAATTGATTACTTTAACCTAATCCTATCCAGAAATAAATGCCAGAAAATATCTTTGAGCTATGCTGGGGGCAGCTGTATCAAAATGAGTTAATATCTGTCCAGGTGGCTCTGTGCTTTTCATATGTCATAACTGTGCATTGGTCTTTGCACCATTGTTGTTCGGCAGTATTGAATGCTTTCGACTGTGATTTGAGAGCTAGGATGGGCTTACTCCTCTTGATTTGACTTTCTGGGGGGCTCATCAATGTTCAAGTGCTTCGAGCCCCTAAAAATCTTCGGCAGATACTCTTTGGCTCTCCTTCCTCCTCTGATACTCTTTGGCAATAAATTGATGCTGTTCTGCCATGATGTGGGTCTTATTCACAATTTAATGGCCGCTGCTCGGCCTCTGTTTCCTTTAAAACTGCTTTCTGCTCCTTCCGGCAAGCTTCGTGAAGAAAAATGGGTCATTCGGCGCCTTTCGGGCTTGCTGGGGGCCGCAGAATAAAAAGATTCCCTGAAGGCGCAAATCGCTCATCAAAAACTGCCTCAGAATCGGATTCCGGGGCTCCGAAGTGCGATTTTCGCCTCTGCACGCAAAAAAGCTGATGATGACGTCAGCATGACGTGACGCTGTACGGCGGGTGACGTCAGCAGGACGACGTGGCGAGATGACGTCAGCATGACGTCATCATGTACGGATGATGACGTGGCAGGGACACGTGGCAGTGACGTGGCAGGAGGCCACGCAGGCAGGTGACTCGACATGGTGACTGGGCAAAGGGGGTGACGCAAGCGGTGACTGGGCAGAGGGTGACGTGGGATGTGACGTCACGGGCGGTAAATGGTTTTGTGGCGCACCGCTTTTTGAGGATGGTGGTTTCGTGAGGGGGCGCTCCGCCACAGCCCGGAGCTTGATGCGTGGCGGGAGTACGGCAGCAATACCGCCCATCTCCCGGACGGTAAAGCTCGGGTGGTTCGGGGGTGGGGCGGCCCGCCCACCGTTGATCTATGGGGCGGGCGATCCAACGGTTGGCGGTAGGTGCGAGGCGGCGGGAGGTTAGGACGGGAATATACGCAGTATATTCCGTTTTTAATATAGCGCGACGGGGGTAAAAACTATAAGTTTAGTGGGTTATGGGATCATAAACAGGCGGAGTATGTTTTTTGCGCTCAGGGCTTAGGGTAAGGGGTAAAGTATGGGTTTTGAGTGCAGGTTTTTAGCAATTTATGCCTAAAATCTTAGGATATGGGCAAAAGTGGCTTTTTGAGGGTTTTAGGGCTAGGGGAGAGGTTATTAATCTGGCCAGGTGTCAGATTAATCCCTATTATGACTCGGATGGGCTAAATACAGCCCCATATGGACTGTGATTCCCCGGACTTATAGGAAATATGGCTATTTTTCCAGGGAGGGGGTATTTGCATAGGGGAGTTTTATATACATGATTTTAATAGGGAAAGGGAAAAACTGATAGGGAGTTATATAATAAAGTTAATAGTTAATATGGAGATGAAAAGAGGGTGCTAAGGTATGAGACCTTAGGCTTTGTTGGGGAAAAGAAGGCTCACAGATGATGAGTGAGCAGTCCTTGAGTAAAGCAAATCCTTACCAAGGCGAATGTCATGGAAATGATGAAACTGAGAGGCTCAAGTAGATCTTGACCTCTTGGGGGATGTTAGTAAGTGACTTGGGGGAAATGAGAAGAAGGGGAGGTTAGTGAATTCCAGCTTGAGTGCCTCCTTTGAATGCAAAACTGCCTGATAACTGTGATAAAAAATGGAATACAGCAGTGGCATTTGGACCAGGATACTTTCATGGCATCTTCATTGGCCTGTTCTGGAAATATGGAACACTGCAGCCTGCAAAGTATGACATATTTGGCATGTGAAAATGTCAATCATGAAAAATGAATACTTGCTGCAGCAGGAGGCTAACAGTGGCTCCACTTGGGGATGGCTTTTCCTTGTGGAAAGCCAAGAACAGCAGGTCAGACTGCCTTGTATTCAATTGATGCTATATTCTGCAAAATTTGCTTGGTTGGTTGCCTTATTAATCCTACCTACCTACCCTAACCAATACTTTCTTTGCCGTTAGGTGAAATGAAACAGCCAATGCAGCCACTTAAGCATTATAAATATGAATGGCCCCTGCTGCTTATGCTTGTTGTTACCTGAAATGGAGATCTTGCAATCTGATATGGCTTTATTAGTCTTTGAGAAGATCAGGAAGCTGCTGACCTTCTTTGCTGAAACAAGAAACTGTACAAAAGGGTCCTGTAGCATATATACATTATTGCTAGACTGACTTGAAGAACTGTACAAAAGTTTGGGATAGCTATCATGCTTTGAAATTGGTGAATCATCAACAACTTGATTTTGAGCTTTGCAGCCTGCTAGCGGAGAAGAGCAGTGATTTCCCTCATCACACAACTTGCCCTCAGATGGGTTGTGCAACACATGGAATGGAACCTGTAATTCTTTGAAAGGCTGCTCAGATGGCACCTGACAGATTTGTGCTGACTGTTCTTTTTCTTCTTCAAATATCCGAGATGGCTGAAAATTAACAGGCAGGGAATCCAGTTGGATTTTTTGGTCACATGTTGCCGCTTCTGAGTCTTCTGCAATCTGACACTCACTGGCACTTTGGGGCTGCAAATCTAGTGTTAATGCATTAAGAGCGGGGCCTGGACTCTCCTTTAGCCGGTCAACATCACAATATGGTGACACTTGATTATAAATGGCATGATGATCTCCCCTAATAAACTGAAAAGACTTGAAACAAAATGGTAAAGTTCCTTCGCTGAACTCAACGCCCTCTGCGTTTTCCTCCTTTTCTTCACAGCTAAACTGGGCCTGCTGATCATTGGGTTCAAGCAAATGAGCCTGAGCTGTGCTTTCTGCCAAAATAGGCTCTGATCCCTCTGCGAAGCTGATTTGGTCGTTAGGTTCATAATCATCGTCATACTGATCATATTTGGGCAGACAGTTGAAAGAAGAGAAGCTATTATATTCATATGTTATATCAGGAGATTGCTCCATCATGTATGGCTGCATGAATAAGTCATCTGTTTTGTAGTAGGTTTGCTCAGGAATACCATTACTTTCCCTTTGTAAAACAGATCTTTTGTGGTGCTCTAAACCTTCAACTTCTATTGTGAATGTCTGCTTTAGTTCCTCTGTTTTCTTTAGCAAGGTATCCAGTTTACCCTCTTTTTCTGCTTTTAACTTCCTCTCCCTAACTTCCAGATTAACCTCTGCATCTACTGCCATGTTCTGCATCTGTTGCATAGTAGAGGGGCTCCTTTCTCTCAGATGAAATTCTATTTCGGGATCAAATGTTGCTGGATAATGTAGTAGAGCCAAATCAGGGGGAGGTCTTATATTCAATGGTATAGAGTGATAAACCTGATTGAATCGCTCAGAAAATTGCTGAACAGATTCATATGGGATCCTTTTTAACTGTTGATATTCTTCTATGAGCATGAGAAAATTGACTTTGGTCATCCATCTATCAAGGAAGAGTTTGAATAGCTGCTGGAGATTTGAGATGCTTGCCTCAGGCAATGCTTTAAACCAAGTCCTAACTTCACTTTGCAGAGAAAGGGCAAACAGCCTAACACTAACATCCTCATCTTCTACCTCGAAAATGTTTAAATAATCTTCAAAAGCCTGGATATGCTTTTGGGCAGTAACTCCATTCTCTCCATCAAATTTTGGGAGTTTCATGGGATGATTTTTGGGTAAAGGATTGAGCACGGGAGGCAGAATGAGTGGCTTATATCTATCAGGAACCTTACGAGGCACGGGATTGTGTACAGGGGCTAAATGATTGGGTTCGGTATGAATAGGGATAGGATGATTGGATTTGACAGAAGTGTCCCCCTTGACCATGAGGTGAGCATCAGCAGCATTTAGAGGTTGTTGTTCTAATGTGCAAGGAGGGCTTTCTTCAACATTTTCTAAAGGAAAAGCATAAAAGTTAAATTTAAACAATATGTACAGCAAAATTTTATGGAAGAGAAAGAACATGACCTCTTGGATGAAAATCCAGGTCAAAAGCCTGATCTGCTCATACATTTCTTTTGGGTTCCTTCCTCCAGTGGAGCCTTTATTATGAGGATGATGTGGAGTCGCCAGGTGGATATATTAACTTTGAGTGCTTGATCTATGTCCACCATCAAAGATCAGAACTAGATTTGAAGAATGGCTGTGAAGGCTTGGTTCCTCATAGCGGAGCTTTCCAACTTTCTTCGTGAAACTTTGTGAAATTATCTGAGGAAGGTCCCTAGTGGAGTCGCCATTATGTTATCACTCAGGTTGTCCTTAAAGCTCCAGAAAAGGATACAGCCGAGGTAACCACAAACCAACTTTGGATTGCAGGTTCTAGCCTGCCTATAGTTAGAGAGGGCTCTCTCTTTTAGGTTTAGCTTTGTTTAATGGATGATTTTAGGCTAGATATGATGCACAGGGGTTTTGTATTGTTTTTGGTGGGAAGGAAGACGTTTCAAGTAGAGAGGAAAGACATAGTCTGGTAAGTTTTCAAACCATTGGGCGTGGAGTCAAGGAGTGAGACGGCTGGTGCGTTTTCTTGGTCACAAGAGAAATAAGGAGAAAGGTAGCTGCTCATGAAACAACACTGAAAGCTTATAAGGATGGGATGAGGGATAAGGAATGAGAGGCAACAAAGAATCTCTCATTAAGCTTAAAAGGGGGAAAGTGAATGAACTCTATCTAGGAGAAATTAAGAATTCCTAGACAACTGTCAAAGATGAATGGATTAGGGGCAATATGAGCCAAATGGAATTCATATTCATGACTGATCCAGAGGAAAACATAAAGAAACAGCAGAAAATGAGCATAGAGGGCAGTTAACCAATTCTAGACTATTCTTTCTTTCTGCTATTTAGACGGTATATCAATGAAAAAAACAGAGATAGGAAAACTTATTGAGTCATGTTGCAGCACAAGAATTCCAAATTCACTTCTTGAAACCATTAGACACAGAGCAGACAGTCTTTCCTCCAAGCTTTTCAGCAGTCTTTGATCACAGAAAACATGTCAGGTATACAGTGTGAGTCTCTACTAAAAAACTATCCACCAACCAACCCTTAAAACAATACAGAAGGTGGTATATATAGGGAAGATTTATTAGAAATTATCTATTATAGCCGACCTAACAGGTCGGACAGAAAATTAATTACTTTAACCTAATCTTATCCAGAAATAAATGCCAGAAAATATCTTTGAGCTATGCTGGGGGCAGCTGTATCAAAATGAGTTAATATCTGTCCAGGTGGCTCTGTGATTTTCATCTGTCATAACTGTGCATTGGTCTTTGTACCATTGCTGTTCGGCGGTATTGAATGCTTTTGACTGTGATTTGAGAGCTAGGATGGGCTTACTCCTCTTGATTTGACTTTCTGGGGGGCTCATCAATGTTCAAGTGCTTCGAGCCCCTAAAAATCTTCGGCGGATACTCTTTGGCAATAAATTGATGTTGTTCTTCAACTCTTAGGTGGTGATGATGATGAGATTGCATCATCAAAGTTTAGACGGAAAAAAGAAAAAACTATTTTTTCAACTCGTATTTTCAACTTACCTCCGTATGGTTTTAGTCAAATTTCTAGTGGCAACACTCATTGGATGCATAATTTGATTCCTCATCTAGGGAGTACCCATGTTGCACACTTTTGATGGACCCTGATACATGAAAAATAAGAAGTACATGAAAAACATGATTGCAATCACGTGTTTTCATGTATTTCTCATTTTTCATGTAGGGTCTATCAAAAGTATGCAACATGGGTACTCATTGGATGAGGAATTAAATTTTGCATCGAACAGGTATTCCCGCTCAAAATTTGAGTAAAACCTTAGGGATATAAGTTGAAAGTAAGATTTGAAAAGGTAGTCTTATTATTTTATTATTTTTAATATTTCTTACTTTTTTTACTCCAAAAATGGTGAATCATCCCCTATGGTTGACATCGTCATCTTGAATCTTATTGGTTCTTATAAAGTTTAGTTTGGTTGTACATTTTTCTTATGAGCCCCATTTTATACCTCAAAATTCCCCTAATGGCACCCCTCCAACACCTCATCTCACTATTATTACCCTCCAAAACCTCTCAGCTAACTTTCTATAGTAGTTCAGGACATCCTGTAGTAGATCAGCACATCCTATAGAAAACCTATAGCAGCATGTTTTGACACTATTTTGACCTGAAATGATAAGATAGCCTAGTGTAGGAGTAGGATAGCCCCTCAGCTTAGACTCCATGACCATAAGTGCCACCTCAACCAAATTTCCCATTCCTTTCCCTCCTACAAGATCAAATAGCATTAGCTTTTATATTTCTGAAGTTAGCAATTAAGACTTTTTCTGCAAATGTGAATGAGATATTTAATGCATGCATGTTTGAATTCTAGTATGATAGGTAACTTTCTATTTTCAAGCATTCCTGGTAGCTAGATGATCAATTGCAAGATTAGCATAGTTCCTTTTTGCAAGTAATTTGTGTCATTTCATAACTAGATGATTTATGACATTTCATAGCATTTACCATTTGGCAACTTTCATTCCCTAAATAGAAAAGAATCTACTTTCCCTACACTAGAACTAGCTTTACATTATCTATCAGTAGTCAAACTCCCTTTAGTTCAATAAAGGATTGGTCGAGAAACCTAATGGTCAAGTGCCCTAGTTGAGAAGTGATATGAGTAGAATGATACATCTATTGTGTATATAGCACTGTCACCTCCAAGTTTGTATGAAACCCTGAGTTTATAAAATAAAGTTGCTAGCCCTAGAATTTGCATCATTCTTTCTGTAATACTAAGGCTCATCAGGAACCTCTTTCATCTCCACTTGGACTTCTCCATTTTCTCCTTCCAGCCTTCAATTCTACTCCCAAAACTTTGTTTCCACAATCACTTTGTTTAGACAATTAAGGATATTGTGGGCATTCATTTCCATGGCCTAACCTCTAGAGATCCTGACACCCTCATGTTTGAGATTTTTGTTGTATGTAGGACCTATGACTATGCTTCTAATGAGCAGAAATTGAAGTTGTTTATTTCTACCCTCAAAGATGCAGTGTTGCGTTGGTTTATGAGTCTACATGGAGGCAACATCAATACTTGAGCCCAAATGCAACAAAACTTCAATGGTAATTAACTGGATTACTATAGGTCCAAGGAAACAAAGGAGGAAATCTTTAGGATGACCCTTGGACCTAATGATTCTTTGGAAGACAATGAGGAAAGGTTTCAACTCAATTATAGGAGGGCCAACTGTACCCTTGATGCTAAGCCACTCAATCTAGTTCTTCTTCGAGGAATTGGGGAAGATATAATGGAGACCCTCAACATGCTATCTAGATGAGATATCTACCAATTTCCTTATGATGACATCAAAATTGTATTCAATAATTATTCTAGGGTTGTTAGGAAGAAGGGTAGGTCTAGCCAAAACTTGGTCATTTCCTCTCCGTCCATAACATCCATCACGCATGAAATAGGAAATATGTTGGAGAATTTTAAGGGTTTAATATTGCACACCTTTTCCCTGCAAATGGATACTATGAAAATCAAAAGGAAACAAGAGGAAGCATAAAGGGAACTATCTAGTTCCTGCCTTACATGTACTAAAATACATCCTAGGATTCAGTTCCTACTGAATGTTATATAAGTCTCCATAGTATGTGAAGAGGATCATTCAATAGAAAAATGTCCCTCTCTTTCAGACCTAAAGGTTGTATACCAAGAAGGAGAAGAGAGTGGGTGAGAACTACTGTGCTTCATTAACCAAAGGAGACCCCCAAGACCTCGGCCATATCAAGGTGCACAATATCCTCACTACAATCATAGTCATAATGCACTTTTTCAGAGTTGGTACCCTTTTTCTCATCCATCGTATTCCACACCTCCTCCTTGGCCTTATGCTCCTTCATCTCCTCCTCAGCCTGTCAACCATCCTTTTCACCCATATCCACCCCACTCTTCCCAATGGGGAAACCCTTCACAAGGGTGGATGCCTCAAACAAATCAACATCCTACTTTATTGCCTCCACCCCAACCTCAACCATAGATAACTCATCCTACTCCACCTAAGAAACCCCAAATTATTTCTCAACCCAACCTGAACCCGAAAAATAAGTAGGAACAATAGGTCTGTAGTGGGGAAACATCCTATCCTACTTATGATGTGAAAATCCAAGAACTCAACCTTTGGTATAGGAGGGTGCTCCCAGATAATCACCCACATTTTCCACCTAAAGAGCTTGAAGAAGAGAAGGGTGATAATGCCCCTCAAGTCAATGCACCCCCCTATCTTGAAAGGTTGATCCACCTTAACCAGCACACCCCAAAAGAGTCTTAACTTCTAGGTTAATTAAATAATTTGTGTGTCAGTATATCCCTTCTCTAGACCATTAAATATGTTCCCATTTACAATAGGCTTATTAAAGAAAAACGTTTCAAATGGATTGTGAGAAGAAGAAGAGATACCCCCACAATCAATGTTGTTGGACAACTATCGGATTTGATGCATGGGAAGGTGATCTCCCCAAAAGACTGAGACCCTAGTAGCCCAGTAGTGGATGTGCACATTGATGGAATTATGGTCCCTAATACCCTGATTGATATTGGGGCTCCAATCAATGTGATGACTAGGTAAACCATGTTGAAGCTGTTGGAAATAATACTGAGAGGGGGGGGGGAATCAGTATTATCAAGCAATTTACCAAATCTTCCTTATTTGATCTTTTGAATTATTCTTGCATATCAGTACCATAAAATAATGAGCATGAATAAAGAAAATAGACAGTCACACCAAAGAACACAAGATGTAAGGTGGAAACCCAATGCGGGAGAAAATCACCTGCTGCAATATGTCTCTATCTTCTTTCAAGAAATTCTTTTTACAATGATTTTGTACTGGTGCAGTTCTTTACCAGCACGCAGGCTGCAACCTGCAGAGAGCTACAACTCTCTCTCGTTTTCCAGTCTCTCCTGGAAGGGAGCTACAACCCCCTACTTCTTTTCATGAAGAATCAAATGATCAACAAGTATACAACAGATACAGTCCACTACAGATATCAGATCAGTAATTACAGAAATAACCCAGAACACCTTATGAACAGAAATATACAGTCAACAGATCATCTTAAGACAGGGACGCATATTTTCTTTCTGTGACCTGCGACTGGACGCAGTCTACCTTCCACTGTTCTGCGTGCCGACGCACTGTTCCTCTATGCTTTGCTGCGACCGGCGCACCCAGAAACACTATCGCGCCGCGTCTTTTTCTTCAGAGACGCACCCAATAACACAGTCGCGCCGCGTCCTTTGCCTTAGAGATGCACCTGAGCCTTTACTGTACTGCGTCCCGGCGCACTTTCCCTTCACTGAACCTGCGTCCCTTCAGATATAAAAGATATGAGGACTTCAGAACCAACCCAAACACTTAGATCCACAGATCTGATCATGCGCCATAGAGATCACAGTCCCTTAGAAGATTCGCCTTCATAGATCTGGACTAGATCTCACCAAAAGATATTCAACCAAGATGATACATAATCCAAATGAACTCCTTTGCTTTATATAGGCAAGCTTCTCCCCAAAACATGGAACAAAACCACGAGCCGACACCATAGAAACACAAAACCGTCGGCTAGATACCACACAAGAAACCCCCACGTGCTTTTCTCTGCCTTGAAATGTGTGCACTGGGCGGACGCACCTCCGGAACGGCTGGCCTGCGTCCCTGGACGCGGGTTCTGTATGGTATACCTGCGGGGACGCACTTGCTGAACATATTTCCTGCGTCCTTCTTGATTTATCACCTGAATGGGTTTGCCATCAAGGACAACACCTGAATCATAATGCCAACAATCTCCCCCTTTGGACTTGATGGCAACCACATAATCTTCAGCTTCATTCTCCCCCTTTGACATCAAGGGCAAAGGGTATGCTCCCCCTATGCTCATGCATCTCCAGATCTGTAACCAGAAATCCATCATGAAGGAGATAGAGACATATTGCAGCTATTTCCAAGATCTCCTTCTCCATAATGCCAACAATGCATTATGTGCTCCCCCTGAGCCTATACCACCAATAGGAAGATGATCAACAGTAAGATGATGCATCAACAACCCCCAGCTTTTGCCTGAGGTATTCAAAAGTGTCCCTGGGCAACGGTTTGGTGAAAATATCAGCAACTTGTTCCTTAGAAGGAACATACTCCAACTTGACCTTCTGTTCAAGTACTTGTTCCCGGAGAAAATGGTACTTGATTGGTATGTGCTTGGTTTTTGAATGCATAACCGGATTCTTTGAGATGCTGATTGCACTTGTGTTGTCACATAAGATAGGGATTGGAGGAGTACAAGTGATTTGATAATCCTGCAAATTCTGCATCATCCAAAGGAGTTGGGTGCAACAAGATGCAGCAGCAACATATTCTGCTTCAGCTGTAGACAAGGCAATTGAACTCTGTTTCTTGCTGAACCAAGAGACCAGTCTGGGACCCATAAAGAACGCACCACCACTTGTGCTTTTCCTGTCATCCACGCTTCCGGCCCAATCTGCATCTGTATAGGCATGAAGAGTAAGATCTGTATCTCTAGGATACCATAAGCCATAATTTTGAGTCCCTTGAAGATATTTAAAAATTCTCTTCACTGCTTGAAGATGAGTCTCCTTCGGATTTGCCTGAAATCTTCCAACTATTCCAACTGCATGCATGATGTCTGGTCGGGTACCTGTCAAATATAGTAAACTTCCAATCATAGATCTGTAGGTTGGTTGATGTACTGCTGCGGATTCATCATTTGCACTGAGACTACATCCTGTGACCATGGGTGTACATACTGGTTTTGCATCTTCCATGCCATATTTCTTCAAAATCTGCTTGAGATACTTGGTTTGAGATAAAAAGATTCCTCCTTCCTTCTGTTGGATTTGCAAACCAAGGAAATATGTCAGTTCTCCTAGCAAGGACATTTCAAATTCTTTCTGCATGACTGAGGCAAAGCTTTGACTCATAGCTTCTTCATTGCTGCCAAAAATAATGTCATCTACATACACAACAAGTATTAGCAATTTGTCATTTTCAACTTTTATATACAGATTGCTATCTGCTGAACCTTTTAAGAAACCTTGTTGATGAAGATATTTGTCCAACCGGTAGTACCAAGCCCTTGGAGCTTGTTTGAGACCATAGAGAGCCTTTTTCAATCGGCATACAAGATTTGGATCATTTCCAAGAATGAACCCATCTGGCTGTTCAATGTATACTTCTTCTTCCAGGTCTCCATTCAAAAAGGCTGATTTCACATCCATTTGAAATACTTTGAAGTTCTGAAAACTTGAGAGAGCAAGGAACATTCGGATGGCCTCAAGTCTTGCAACAGGAGCAAAAGTTTCTTCAAAGTCTATTCCTTCTTGCTGCGCATACCCTTTACAGACGAGTCTGGCTTTGTTTCTAATTACTTCTCCATTTTCATTCAATTTATTTTTGAAGACCCATTTTGTTCCAATAACATTCTTATCTTTTGGTCTAGGAACCAGCTCCCAAGTGTTGTTCTTTTCGATTTGCTCAAGTTCTTCATCCATTGCTTTCACCCAACATTCATCTTTGCATGCCTCTTTCACATTTTGTGGTTCGGTGGAGGAAAGTAATGCCAAATAGCTTGAAGCTTCTGCAACTGTTCTTCTAGTTTGTATACCTGCTTCTTTTTGTCCCATGATCTGAGATTCTGGATGGTTCTTCTGAACATATCTGGATGGAGTCTTTTCTTCTATTCTTGTCCGTTCTTCTGCTTCTTCGTGAGGTTCTTCTTGAGATTCTTCTTGAGGTTCTTTTTCTTCATCATTCTGTCTTTGAGGGTAGCTCTCATCTTCTTCGATGTCTTCACGATGTATTTGCCTAGGAATATATCCCTTTTCATCAACCACTACATCAATGCTGTCAACAATTCTGCCAAGTCTTTTATTGTAGCATTTGTATGCTTTGCTATGTGGAGAATAGCCAAGAAGAATGCCTTCATCTGCTCTAGGATCAAGTTTGCCAAGCTGCTCCTCAGTATTCTTGATATAGCATTTGCTCCCAAATATTTTGAAGTGCTTTACCGAAGGAGTTTTACCACTCCAGAGCTCATGAGGGGTTTGAGTGCTGTTCACCCGGACATTTGTCTTGTTGAGAATAATAACCGCAGTATGTGCAGCCTCACCCCAGAAGGTTGCGGGGGTTCCTGATTCATCAAGCATAGCACGAGCCATTTGTTGGATTGTTCTGTTCATTCTTTCAACAACTCCATTTTGCTGAGGCGTTCTAGCTGTAGAGAATTCTCTCCTTATCCCATGTTCATCACAGAAATCGAAAAATTCATTTGAAGTAAATTCCCCACCTCTGTCAGATCTGAGGCACTTAATTTTGTGACCTGATTCATTTTCAGCCAAGGCTTTGAAGGTTTTGAATTTTTCGAATGCTTCATCTTTGTGCTTCATAAGACCTAACCAAACAAACCTGGAGAAATCGTCAATAAATAATATCAAGTATTCCTCTCCTCTAGGTGTTCTTTTTCTGAATGGTCCACATACATCTGTATGTACTAGCTCAAGAGGCATGCTGGCTGATCCTTCTTTCTCTGGAAAGTTAGTTCTGGTTTGTTTTCCAAACTGACATGATCTGCATATGGTGTTGTCAGGAATTTTGATATCTGGAAGATCGCGAACTGCCTGATATTTGCAAGCTTTCCTTATTTGTGAGAAGCTTAGATGTCCCAACCTTCGATGCCATAACCAGTGCTCTTCATTCTTGCTTAGATAGCATTGTTGTTGTCCTTCATCAAATATGTATAGATTATTTGGAGTTCTCTTTCCTTTGAGAACTGTTTTACCTGTATCAAGATCACGAACAAGGCATCCATTTGATCTGAATATAACCTCGGTTCTTTGATCACACATCTGGCTGACACTTAGTAGATTATGCTTCAATCCATCAACAAACAAAACATTTCCAGCCTTAACATCTTCTTTTAAAGGAGCAATACCTTTTCCTTTTATAGTTGCAGGAGTATCATTTCCAAAAGAGACTTTCTTTCCCTTTTCTAAATTAGAATAAGACTCAAGTTTTTCTTTATCACCTGTCATATGCTTCGAACATCCACTGTCAATGTACCATAGATTTTCTTGTCCTTCTGCATAAAATGCTATCCCACATCTTTCTGTTTGAGGTTCCTTTATTCTCCATGTTTTGGCGCCTGAGGCTTGTTCCTTTTTCTGCTCTTGTACCTTTCTTTCCGGAAACCTGCTTCTGCATTCAAAGTCTTTATGTCCAAAATTATTGCAAATAGAACATTCAACTTCATTTTCAAGAGCTGAAAAGTTGTTATAGGTCCTTTTTGTAATCCCTGTCATACTTCTTTGTTTTTGAGCTTCCCTAGTCATGATTGTTTTATACGCAACACATTGAGCTGCTTTGTGACCAAAGTTATGGCAAGAAAAGCATTGTCCATTGAAGAAGCTTCTGCGATTATTGGATCTACCAGTCAACTGATTGTAATTTCTATTTTCATCTATTCTTGAACCAAATTGAGAAGATTTTACCTGTGGCTGGTTGTGGCTTTTGTTCACCCTTAAGCTGGATTGCCCCTGATAGTTTCTGCTTGACATTTGTCCCTGCTTTACCTGATGATCTTCCTTGTGCTCTTGCTCATTTCTTCTTGCTGCATCAAGATAACTTTTTGAAGTGGATGCTTGAGAAGTTTCTCCATTATAGCCCAAACCTGTCTTATTTAGTGGAGACCGCTGCACACTGATAATCTCATCCAAAGTTTCAGATCCTTTGACAAACTTGAGATTAATAGTTTTTGTTTTCTCAATTTCTTTTCTAAGACCAACAATTTCACCTTCTAATTTTTCAAGATGTTTTTCCTTTTCATCAATTTGGAATTGTAGAGTATCAATAATCATGTTCTTTTCTTCTATGCATCTCTTGAGTCTAGTAATTTCATCATAAAGGTTATCCACATCTACAGCATCCTCATAATCATCATCTTCAAATGCCATTAACAACCTATATTTATTACCTTGTTCATCTTCATCACTGTTTGATAAGCCATCACTATCTTCATGGGTGTAGTAGCTTTTCTTATTTGCGCTTTGTTTCTTGTTCCATCTAACTGGTTCCTTTCCTTTATCCTTATAAGAGCATTTTGCAGCATAATGACCTACTCTTCCACAAGCAAAGCATTTGAAAGGTAGCTTACCTCTGAACCTTCCAGAACCTCTTTGAAGATTTCTGACAAAATTTGATTCTTCTTCCTCTTCTTCTGGATCATGGCTTGCTTCATAGTAATCTTCTTTGCCTGATGCTTTAAAAGCAGCCTCCCTTCTGTCTGATGGTCCTCCCTTTCTCATTTCATAAGCAGTTAGAATTCCATGTAGCTGAGACATAGTAAGAACACGGAGATTTTCTTTTTCTTCTATTGCAGATACTTTGGATTCAAACTTGGGGGATAATGATCTTAGAATCTTTTGAACTACTAGAGACTCCTTTACTTCTTCACCCAAATTTTTCATACAATTTACAATCTCATCTACCCGAAGAAAATAATTAGCCACACTTTCATCATTATACATCTTGAGAGTCTCATATTGAATTCTGAGAGTTTGAAGTTTGGCTTGTTTTACCTGTTCATCTCCTTCATAGCTTGTGATCATTTTGTCCCATATTTCTTTTGCTGATTTGAAGTGCATTACCTTCATGAATTCTGTTTGGGATATACTTCCTAATAGAGTACTGACTGCTTTTGCATTTGTTTCATACTTCTTTTTCTCAGCTGGATCTGTAGGAGTAGCTGAAGGAAAAGCATAGCCTGTTTCTACAATGTCCCAAACTTCAGTACCAAGAGATTGAAGATATGCAGTAACTCTTACCTTCCAATAATTGAAGTTTGTCCCATCAAAAACTGGTGGCCTGATTGATGCTTCTCTCTCGTAGTTGCTCATGATGAACGATCTACCTTCAAGCGATCAAGCTTTTCTGAAGGACCTGCTCTGATACCAATTGTTGGAAATAATACTGAGAGGGGGGGGGAATCAGTATTATCAAGCAATTTACCAAATCTTCCTTATTTGATCTTTTGAATTATTCTTGCATATCAGTACCATAAAATAATGAGCATGAATAAAGAAAATAGACAGTCACACCAAAGAACACAAGATGTAAGGTGGAAACCCAATGCGGGAGAAAACCACCTGCTGCAATATGTCTCTATCTTCTTTCAAGAAATTCTTTTTACAATGATTTTGTACTGGTGCAGTCCTTTACCAGCACGCAGGCTGCAACCTGCAGAGAGCTACAACTCTCTCTCGTTTTCCAGTCTCTCCTGGAAGGGAGCTACAACCCCCTACTTCTTTTCATGAAGAATCAAATGATCAACAAGTATACAACAGATACAGTCCACTACAGATATCAGATCAGTAATTACAGAAATAACCCAGAACACCTTATGAACAGAAATATACAGTCAACAGATCATCTTAAGACAGGGACGCATATTTTCTTTCTGTGACCTGCGACTGGACGCAGTCTACCTTCCACTATTCTGCGTGCCGACGCACTGTTCCTCTATGCTTTGCTGCGACCGGCGCACCCAGAAACACTATCGCGCCGCGTCTTTTTCTTCAGAGACGCACCCAATAACACAGTCGCGCCGCGTCCTTTGCCTTAGAGACGCACCTGAGCCTTTACTGTACTGCGTCCCGGCGCACTTTCCCTTCACTGAACCTGCGTCCCTTCAGATATAAAAGATATGAGGACTTCAGAACCAACCCAAACACTTAGATCCACAGATCTGATCATGCGCCATAGAGATCACAGTCCATTAGAAGATTCGCCTTCATAGATCTGGACTAGATCTCACCAAAAGATATTCAACCAAGATGATACATAATCCAAATGAACTCCTTTGCTTTATATAGGCAAGCTTCTCCCCAAAACATGGAACAAAACCACGAGCCGACACCATAGAAACACAAAACCGTCGGCTAGATACCACACAAGAAACCCCCACGTGCTTTTCTCTGCCTTGAAATGTGTGCACTGGGCGGACGCACCTCCGGAACGGCTGGCCTGCGTCCCTGGACGCGGGTTCTGTATGGTATACCTGCGGGGACGCACTTGCTGAACATATTTCCTGCGTCCTTCTTGATTTATCACCTGAATGGGTTTGCCATCAAGGACAACACCTGAATCATAATGCCAATAGAAGCTCAATCTCCAAGGGGATTTGAGAAATACCACCACAGTGATGCATATTGCAGATAGATCCACAGTAGCTCTTCATGGAATTATTGAGTATGTCATGGTCTCCATTGAATCCTAGAAGTACCCTACTGATTTCCTAGGCCTCTAGCCCAAAACCAAGTTTAATGGCCATCCTCTAATCTTCAAAAGGCCTTGGTTGGCCAATGTTGATTCCTACATTAGTTTTAGGGTTGGGAACATGACTATCAAGAATGGACATTTATCCAAACAACTTGTGTTTTATCCTCTTGCTCAACCTTATATTGAACATGATTTACCCATATGGTTAGAGGATGAGGAAGGGGATGAATTGTATCATACAACCCCCTACCTATTTTGCACTCTAGATACTGTTATAGGAGGGAAACAACTTGATGAAGATGACTTTGTTGACCATATCCTTCAAAATCAGCCTCCTACTCCCATACCAATTGATGAGTTGATGAAAGAATCAGGAAGTAGTCCTTGGAATTACCTGTACTTTGTTGACTCAACTCCCGAACATTTCAATATTGTAGAGTTTGGCCCATCCATAATTTTAAATATCAATCCCTCTCTCTTGGCCAAACAGGAAGAACAATTGTGCAATGTACTGAGGTAACACCTAGATTCTTTTGCTTGGGATTATAAGGAAATGAAAGGTGTGGATCCCTCATTTTTTACTCATTATATTTACATCAAAGAGGGATGCAAGCCTGTGAACCAACCCTATAGAAGGATGAACCCATATCTTAAGGACATTGTGAAAGAAGAATTACAAAATATACTAGATGCAGGGTTCATATACCCCATTTTAGATATCGATTGGGTGTCACCTTTTATTTTAGTTCCCAAGAAGAATGGGAAGTGGAGAATTTGTGTTGATTACCAAGAACTTAACAAGGCTACAAAGAAGGGCCATTTTCCTTTGTCGTTCATTGACCAAGTCCTATATGGCCTTGCAGGAAATAAATTATTCTCCTTCCTGGATGTCTTTAGTTGATACAACCAAATCTAGATCACCCCTGAAGACCAATATAAGACCAAATTTACATGTCCTTGAAGAATCTTTTCCTATAGAGTTCATTCATTCGATCCATGCAATGCCCTTGTTACTTTTTAGAGGGATATTCTGAGTATTTTTGTTGAACTTTTTAATGACATTGTTGAGATATACATGGATGATTTCAATCCTTATGAATGTGACTTCCATGAAGCTCTCTCCAATCTATGAAAAGTATTGAAGAAATATATTGAAATGAATCTCTCATTGAGCCCTGAGAAATGTGATTTTTTTATGAATGCAGGGACTATCCTTAGCCATTCTATATCCGAGGGAATATAGGTTGACCCAAACAAGATTTCCATCGTCAAATGGGTCCCTATCCCTCAAAATCAAAGAGATGTCAGGAGTTTCCTTAGATTAGTTAGGTATTATAGAACGTTCATTAAATATTTTAGCAAACTAGCTTCACCCTTATTTGGTCTGCTAGCTAAAGGTTCAGATTTTTGTTGGACAAGCAATTGTCAAGAATCCTTTGAAATATCAAAAGAAAAAATGACCACTACACCCATTCGTAGGGGTCCCAACTGGGCATTACCTTTCCATATACACACATATGCCTCAGACAAATTTGTAGGGGTTGCCTTAGGACAAGTGGAAGACAAGTTTCCTTATGATATCTATTTCATTAGTAAGAATCTATCTAAATCTGAGCTGAATTATACCGTCACTGAAAAACAACTCTTGGTTGTAGTACATTCTCTAAACAAGTTTAGGCATTATATAACTAGTTATCAAACTTTGGTTCACACTGATCATGAAACCATTAAGTATTTAATGAATAAACTTGATGTCAATGCTAGGATAATGTGGTTGCAAATTTATTTTCAAGACTAAGTCTTCCTACAGGAAAGGAAGAAATGTAGATGATCAACTTCCAGAAGAATATCTCTTTTCCATATCGGTTCTTTCTCCTTGGTTTGCAGATATAGCCAACCATTTGGTTGTTGGGAGGTTCCCTTCTAACATATCCTCTAAGGAGAAAAGAAATATTGTCATGAAGAGTGCCCCATTCACATGGATTGGGGGAAACCTTTTCAAATTGGGGTTATATTGGATCCTAAGAAGATGTGTGAGGGAAGAAGAGGTCTTTGACATCCTCTCCGCATGACATTATGGGCCTTGTGGGAACTTTTTTGCTAAGAGGACAACCTTTAAAATTATACAATCAGGTCATTATTGGCCCATTTTACATTAGGATGCAAGTAGATACACCACCAGGTGTGATCAGTGTCAAAGGATGGGTAAGCCAACACCCAAGGATGAGATACTCTTACAACCTCAAGTGACTCTAGAGTCATTTGAAAAGTGAGGCATTGATTTCATTGGGCCTATTGGCCCCCAATAAGGACAGAAAAGGTATATCATTGTATGCATTGATTACTTGACCAAATGGGATGAAATAAAAGTAGTAAAAGCAGCAACTGAGTAGAAGGTGGATGAATTTCCGATGGGAATATCTTCTACAATTATTTTTTTTATGAGGGAATTATTCATTGATCAAGGAGAACAATTTTCATCAAGTAGAGCCACATCAAGCACATGATATCTACTACCTATCACCCTCAAGAAAATGGGTAGGCAGAATTCACCAATAGAGAATTAGAGAACATTCTTACAAACGTTGTTAGCAACAGCAGAAAAGATTAGGCAGACAGACTTGTGGAAGCTACTTGGGCCTACAACACCACTTGGAAGACCACCATTAGATTCACTCCCTTTGAGTTGGTCTATGGGAAGAAGGCCATATTTTCTATTGAATTTGAGTACAACACCTTGAGGATGGCAACTCAATTAGACTTGGATCTCACTTCAGCACAATAGGAAAGGTTGCTCCAACTCAATGGTCTAGATGAATTCAGAATGAAATCTCTCCTACACACTAAGGTAATCCAACTATAGAGGAATATTTGGCATGATAAGCACATCAAAGAAAGGACTTTCCAAGAAGGAGATTGGGCCCTATTGTATGATTCCAGATTCAAGGATTTCAAGGGGAAGTTGATGACAAGATGGTTGGGTCCCTATCTAGTAGAGAAGTGTAATGAGAATGGGTTTGTCCAAATCAGAACTATTGATGAGGAAGGGATTCCATTACTTGTCAATTGTAATAGGTTGAAATTGTACAAGAAACCTATGTCCAAGGAAGGATTTGTTAGTTCAGTCAACAGAGAGTTAAATGTGATTGGGAGGCTCATAACCCTTAGTCCACCAAAATTATAAATAAAAAACAAACAAACAAACCAAAAAGAGAAAAATAATAGGAGGGCCTAGATGAAAACCTCCATGAGGAATCTAAGGCCCACTCCCAAGTTGAAAACCTCTCTGAGGTAACCTAGGAGAAAATAAAAATAAAATATCCCCATGTGAAAACCTCCTCTGAGGTGCCGAAGGCATACATGTAGGTTGAAAACCTCTATAGAGGTAGCCTACTTGTCTAAAAAAAAAAGAAAAAAAAGAGAGAAAATACAAGCACAAGGAGGGTGTTCTTACACCATTTCTACTAACATCTTTCTTTTGTAGTACCCCACACAATTGGCATAATTATGGCTGTAGGGTAGAATCTACAAGTATCCCTCCATCCTTCCATCCATACACACCTCATCTCCACACTCTCCACTCACATTCCCACCTCTCTCCATCATCCAATCAACAAGAGACTCCAATTTTACCTCCTCGTTGTAATGTTATAGGAGGAGCTTGTCAAGCTACAAGAGGTGGAAAAAAGAGACCAGAAGGCCATGTTGTCTCTAGGAAATGTTAAGGGGGGTCCTCCAATGTCAACTCCATTACCCATACAACCCACTTATAAAACAATTAATAAAATTTCCACTATGTCACACATCTAAAAAAAACGCAGGAATCATTGTTTTATGTTCTTATAACAAGTACACCACTTCCTCATGATCCTAATCTGGTCCTCATGCCTTTCATCACTTCCCTTAAATCCTGTCATGCAATATAGAGACTTTAAGGGAGTATTAAATAACTGCTATAGGAAGGGAACTCCTCTTGTAGCATCCAATGTGGTCACAACAAGACTCCCTGGAATTCTTTTTTCCTCACAAAGAGAATCTTGGAGCCATATCTGCAATAGAGAGGAGACACCTCATCCTCAGGAATGCACTCAACCAGTCGGAGCAACAAGATTGGACATAAGGAAGGAACATGCACACACAACAAAGTTATCAATCATGATATCATCATGTTATGAAGACATGCACAGAAATAAGCAAAAGAATCAACTCCTCATAGATCATGATGTTATGAGGCCCAGCTCTAGAATGAAACCATATTCAGCAATTCGATCCACATGTAGGCTCAAGTAATACAACCCTCACTTATTCCCTAGGCATAAAATTATAAAATGTGTTAATGTTCGAGAAAGGAGTTTTAATAGACTAGAGGTGGCCAGTGAACTTGGCCAACCTCGGCTAGTAAAATTAAGTTTTTGTCAGTCACCCATGCATCGTGGAGATGTCAAATCAAAGTGAGGTGGTACTAACAAGGAGTGGGGTGATAATCACGAGGAGCGGGGAAATTATTGCAAAGAGTGGGGGAAATGTTTCAAAAGAGGAAACCCATGTATATTCCATGTCACCAAAGTGCCCTAAGCCTTTACCACAAAGAGAATATTATGTACTGGACTCGACTTCATTTGCAGCATCGCTCATTTCCAAAAAAAAAGCAGTTAAAGGAAGGATGAGCTATTGCTATCAGACCACCTAGGGTGCCACTGAGAAGTTGCAAACCTTGTTTATAGGTTCTACGGGATGAAGCTACGGGAAGGTATGAAATGATACAGGAGGGTCAAGAAGGAACTACAGGAGGATTTGAAGGGTGAAAGGTAGTCACATTAACCTAAAATTGTCTCTAAAAACTCATGCACACACATAGTTATTTTGAAAAGAAGTAAGTGACATCATTCTTCCTTATTTTCCATCCACTTTCAAGAGAATTATGCTTGAAATTAATAGCATGTAATAGAAAATTGATCAATAGGAGGTATTTCTCAAAATTGTTGTGGACAAAAGAAGAGAAAAAGAGTTTATTTGATATCAATTCTATCATCCTTATCCCTCACTGATAAAAAGGAGTTTAACATTGTTTCCACAACTGAGATTGATTTAAAAAATAAATTGAATTCCAAAACTAAGTAACACCAAGGAGTGGCAATAGAAGAAATGGGGGGAGGATTTAATAGAAGAGAACCCAAAAACACCAAGAGGACTCACTAATACCCTCCTGTAGTGAGAATCTTAAGAAGACTCAATGCTTAGGTTTCTTTTAAATGCTAAAAGGATATGATGATGATATCACTCATGAATTTTCCATGGTACTACATCCTCAAGGGGACGATGGTTCCACTACTATTGTCAGAGGATTGTCCATATCCTCAAGTCCTAAAACCATAAGTAGAGTGACCAAATTATCCTTGGTGGTTCGATGGAGTGAGGAGGATAAGGAAGTAAGTGTTACAGCCAAGAAGAACTTCTTCATTCAGGGAGAGAAGCCCATAGAAGATAAGAATGGAGTAAGAAGAGAAATCCTACCATACCCCTGGGATGAGGTGGCTTATCACATCCTCAAATATATATATATATATATATATATATATATATATAGATATATATATAGATATAGATATTGTGAAGGGAGATTGAGTGTGGTATTTGCCTATCATTTTAGGTTACTTCATGAGTTAAGATTCAAAGAAAAAAATTATCTCCCTTAAAGATTTAGTATTTCCCATTTCCTCCTGCACTTAATCATTGAAATGATCTAGAAGGTGAGGGAAAGAAAGCATCAACACATAGCCTGCCATGGCCTCATCAAGTTAATTGTGATGGATGATTTGAGCCACTTAACGAACCCTATCCTATGGACTAATTTTGTGGACATGGACAAGGAGATCTTTATTGAAACCCAAGTCATCACACCTGGAGAAACACTAGCCTCTAGCACTGGAGGTAGGGGAGGAAAAATAGAAGAAGAAGAGGCAGGAAAAAAAAAGGAAGAAGAAGTAGCAGTCACAAAGGAATAAGAAGAAGATCTTAAGAAAGAAGAAGAATAGAAACAAGTAGAATAAAAATGAATCCCTGAGAAGACTTCTAAACCCTAAGGAAAAGAGAAGCAAGGACATAAAACAAGTCTTTCTCTAGGGAATTTAGAGCAAGAAGTGGTTTCCACATTGACCACATTGAGCACACCTATCAAGCCCAAAAGGAGGCAATTGAGGTAAGTTCCTCTATATTTCAAAACAAGGAAGAGCACCAATATTAGGTAGGGGAAACCACAACCTCCTTCAGGGGTCAATATCACTATTGAGGAGGCACCCAACAAAAAGGGAGAAGTGAGCCCTAGTGAAGGAAAAACTGAGGATATTACCTCTCCTAAGGGAAAAACCAAACCATGTGACATATGAATGAAGGCCCACCACCAAGGCAGTGACCTTTAAGAAACCAAAGACATAAGCTTCCCTTGAGAAAGAGAAAAAAGAGGAGTTACAAGAGAAACAGGGCAAGCTACAGGAAGGAGCAGCAACCTTAAAAGTAGATGAAAAATTCCTCCAAGAGCTTCAAGAACCTAATCCATAACCTAGTTTAGGGTCATATCATAAATTTATTGAGGCAGGAAGGATCATACTTGAAAATTTTGTAGTCCCACCCCTCTGTGAGTTGGAAGTAGAGAGAGGAAGAACACATAGGTGGATGAAAATTGAAAAATATAAGAATGTAGAAGATGTGGGCCTCATGGAGGAGAATTCTACTGAAATGGGAAAGGAGTGTGATGATTTGAGACTAAGAGAGTTAATTATGAGTGAGAAACTACAGACAAAAAAAAAAAAGATTGAGAGAGCAGCTGCAAGAGAAAGAAATGCAACTTGCCACTATGACGAGTCTCTCTATGGAATCCATATAGTGTAGGAAGCCACCAAAATCCTATGCTCTTTTCCTCAAGAAGAGTGGCTTCAATTCCAAATTAAGAAACTAGCACAATATGGATATTTGCCTTTTCAAGAATATAGACAATTTGTTGAGTTTTGCAAACAAGCTAGTATGGAATATAGGGCAAAGGTAGCAAAATTAAATATGCACAATTTCATTCTAACATATCTGAATTTCTAGTATCCCAATTCAAGATTGAGAGACATGAACCTAATGGCATTAGCATCTTGGTTGACTCATGAAGAGACAAGGGTTGAGGAAGTGAAAAAAGGTGATGACAAAAGAAGAGAAGGAACCCTTGTATATCAAAGCAGAGCTAGTAAGCCCTAAGGTTGTCATCAGCAATCATAACCTTATTGCCTTTGATCTTTCTTTAGTACCTAGATACATAGAAACCCAAGAGCAAGAAATTCTTCATTTTGAGGACACTTCAGGATGTCAGAAATAGAGATTTTACAAGCTTGTCCGAGAAGGTGGCATGGCTTACCCCACATTCTACAAATCATAGAGTATCACCCTCTTGAAACGCTAAGGAATTCCTCGGAAAGAACCCCATTGTACAAAAGGATCTTGCAAAGACTAAAAATCAAATGGATAGGACTCAAATTCAGTCCACATTTTTTGTTGGGCTTACAAGAAGAAGGGAACCAAGTAGAGGAACAAAAGGTATGGACAGAGATAGAGAAATGTTGGTTTTTATCCACAGGAGGTCACATCAATTGAGGTGCCTTTGGATGTCAAAGAGGCCCCTAGGGAAATGAGTGAGCTTCATATGGATGACTAAGTTTCTCAGAGGATGAGAAACACCTTGAACAGGGGGGTGATGGTGATTCTTATCAATAGGTATATCTTGAAGTTCATTATACTATCCTCTTGCCTTAAAACTATCATTTTCTTGCATTAATTCACATTTTTGGTTTTAATATGCTTAGTAAGAATAATAAAAGGTGTTTTTAATAGTGTGTGGCCTAATGTGATTAAATTTAAGGAAAAAGGAACCATTTTTTAGGAATTTACCATGCAGGGGTTTGATGAAGACAACCAGGAGGGAATCTAGGGAGGCTTTTCCACCTCCTTAACTCTCTAAATCGGCTTGAGATCACCAAATCCTCACTCACAAGATAGAATTCACTCACATCCGAGTAACTCCAAGTGCATGAGAAGATCAAGGAGGATAAGATCCATAATTTTCGAGATCAAGGAGGGAATCACTCCTATTTTCAAGGGAATTATTATCAACTACCCTTTTGTATAAATAAACGAGTTGAAAGGATCATGCAGATTTGAATTTTTTATTCATCTAGGAGTAGCTATTGAGCCCGGGGCTTGACATTTTCATTGTTAACTTTTGTTGGCTTATTAGGGCCTGACCCAGGTTTAGAAGTGATTTAGCCAAACAAATCTCGAAACTACCAGCCCTTTCAGCAATAGTCCGCGGAGCGCGGACTAAGGTCTCACCCGAGGTAGTATGGGAGGGTGCTAGAACCAGGTTTCCGCACCTTTGGGATGTCTTGATGGGTCTTGGAAGGCTCGTGATCCCACTCTACGCGTTGCGCTGCTTCCGCACAGCTGTTTGTCCGATGCAGCTACCTTCGTGCAGCTTAAATGAAGAGCACAAATGTTCTTTACCCTTTACTATGCTTATTATTATTATAGATATTGAATTAAATTAAGTGGGTCCAATACTTTCATTTACCATTCAACATAAACAAACATGCATGCAATAATAAACTGTAAATATATGCATAAACAGAAATATAGAAACATATACGTCATGTTCCAAAACCAACTTCTCTTTATTAATTCTTTTTCCAGCTACAATCCACTTCCTACCCTATGCACATAGTTTCAGCGGTCTACACACACAGCTGCTGACTCTACGAGGCCTCTGCGCACACAACTGTAGAGCCTCTTCTTACTACTACCAACCATGACTTAGACTTATAGACTCAGAGTGAATTTCCCATTCAAAAACCCATATCACTTCAGATCAGATCTAAAAACTAACTTCTAAGTGTGCGCAGGGGTCCGCGCACAGAGCTACGGACTCTACCAAGCCTCTACGCAAACAGCTGCAGAGCCTCTTCTTACTACTACCAACCACAACTTGGACTTATACACTCAGAGTGAATTTCCCATTCAAAAACCCATATCACTTCAAATCAGATCTAAAAACTAACTTCTACACTTAGAGCCTCGCTCTATTTATACATTCCCATGGTCCACGGACCATGGGTAGGCCGACAAATCCTATATTAAATTACAATATTTTACGGCGGACTACCCTAGACTCTTGTGTTCTGTGCCCACATTTTGCGGGGTCTTTACATTTCATTGACCCAAAACTGGGCTTTAAGCCCCAAAAATCCGCTATGGGGGGATCCACTACCCAATAGGCCCCAAAGACAATCATCGTGACTCATCCCAAGTCACTCAACTGGTGTGGTGATCTTCGCGCGAAGTCCATCTGGCTATGCCTCCACATCATGAAGGTCCATGTAGGTTTTAACCCTGTACATAAATTACCTGCATACGAATTCTAAAACATAGAAAATAAACAATGCGAGAGCATAACACATAAAACACATATACACAGAGATTTTCCCCTGGATCCCAAAACTGGGACTACTAGCTTGATTTTTCATTATTTTCCTTTCAATGTTACAATACATATTTATACATGCCGAAGCATCTAATACCATGGACCGAAAACCATCGCGTCCAATACCATGGACCAAAAAAACCATCGCATCCAATGCCATGGACTGAAAAACCATTGCGTCCAAAAAACATGTGCGAAAATCATGCACAAAACCATAGGTGGGTCCGCCCAACCTAACATAGCCTCCAAAACCAAAATTTTCTGGGGCGCTGCCCCAGACCCCATAAAGTGGGGTTATGGGTGCCCTTCAAACCCCGTGTTAACTATGTGGAAAGAATATAACACAACCCAATAGTCCGCAACTCACCATGCTATCGTTGTCTAGATTTGCTCCCTTTCTGCTTCAGAATCATCTGCATCTGACTTGATCCTCTATTGTGATGCTGGCTTCCAGTACCTGTGTTTATAGTCCCGCACCTCAGTCCGGCTCCTCGAGCCATGAAGATAGTAGTTTGGTCTGTTAGTCAGACAGGCAGCCCACCCATGTAGGGCTTTAGACGACTGCCATTTACTTTTCCTGGGAAGGGCTCTCCATTAAGTTTGACTAGCTGGACTGTGCCTCCGTCTGTGACCTCCTTTACTACATATGGTCCCAACCAATGGATTTTGAATTTTCCAGGAAATTTTTTGAACTTGCTGTCATACAGCAACACTAAATCGTTTACCTTGAATGTGCACAACTTGATATGGCGATCATGCCAAGCTTTTTCGCGTTGTACCTACTGATGGAATCCCACCAGAAACTGCTCTTCCTCAAGTTCTTCCAATTGTGTGAGACTTTCTTCCAAGGTTTCATGGTCTACCATGCCTTTCATCGCTGCTATCCGCAAACTAGGTACAATGTATTCCATTGGCATGACTACTTCCGTGCCATAGACTAACCTGAAGGGTGTCTGACCCATCAATTTCTTACACGTGGTTCTGTATGCCCATAATACGGAAGGTATACGCAAGTCCCAGTCATTTCGCTATGCATTACATACTTTGTTCAATGCAGTCTCCAGAATCTTATTGAATGCTTCTACTGTCCCATTAGCTTGCAGATGGTACAACGTACTTTGCTGATGATACACTTGGAACTCCTCGGTGAGTGCGCTGATAGTTTCATTGAGGAAGTGCGTTCCATGATCACTCATTAAAATTTTCGGGCATCCAAACTGTGTCAACACATTTTCGAATAAAAATTTCGCAGCTGTGGTGGCTGTGCAGTCCTTAACCGGCTGTGCTTCTACCCATCTGGTCAGATACTCCATCGCAGTGATGATGTAGCGCGCACCCGTCTTCCCCTGAGGTTTGATTGGTCCCACAAATTCTATTGCCCATTTTTCAAATGGTTGTAATGTCATCTCTAGATTGAGTGGCATCTTGTCCCTTCATGATGGTTTCCCTATTTTTTGACATGTGTCGCAGGCCCGACAATATGCTTTCGAATCTTGATGTAGGGTTGGCCACCATAGCCCAGCGCGAAGAATTTTCTATGTCATCAGCCATCCTGCATAGTGTTCTCCTGCAACCCCCCCATGTGCTGCCACAAGGATCTATCCTCGTTCATATTCAGGCACATATCTTCGTAATATCTCATCGTTTCCCATTTTTTAGAGGTGCCCCGTGATGATTGAAAATTCTGCCATGCGTACCACCAATTCCTTCTTCTGCTAGACTGAATATTCCGGCGGCGTAGTCCTTGTGGTTAAGAAATAGATTATATCTTCGAAGTGGTCGTCCGTGACATGCACTGCATAGAGCTGTGCATCAGGTAGTCCTTCCTCCAAATTTGTTGGCTCCTCGTCATTCTCAATTCATGATAGGTGATCTGGTCCTGCATTTAGGCGTCTTGGTTTGACGATGACCTTGAAGTCATACTCTTGAAACAGTAATAGCCATCTACATATGTGCCCCACCAACACAGGCTTGTTCACCAAGTATTTCAACGTGGAATGATTGGTATACATTTTGAAGTGCCCACCAAGTAAATAGTGGCGGTATTTCTGGAGCACGTATACCATTTCCAATCCTTCATGCTCAGTAGTAGAATAGTTCTTTTTGACTCTGGACAGCCGCCGACTCGTGAATGCAATCGGGTGATACAAGCCTTCCACACCTTCCTGCGTAAGCACAGCACCCAACGCAATACATGACGCATCAACATGTACATGAAATTTGATGTCCCATTTTAGAAAGACCAAGATGGGAGAAGATGCCATTTTTACATTTAGAACCTCCAAACTTTTCTTACAATCATTGTTCCAACAATATGTAGCGTCTGTTTCCAATAACTGTTCCATTGGTGCTGTTATTTGTGCATAGCTCTTAATAAATTTCCTATAGTAACCAGTGTGCCCCAATGTGGCGTGTAGTTGTTTGATACTTCGCGGCGCTTCCAGATTGAGAATAACGGCAATCTTCGCAGGATCCACCATCAGGCCTTGCTTACAGACCACATGGCCAAGCAGATTCCCAAAGGGGATGAGGAAGGTGCACTTCTTAAGATTCAACGCAATCTAGTGTCGTCGGCAGGTATCCAGCATCAACCATAAACTTGCTATATGGTTTTTAACCAACCCAAATACAGTCCAATCATCTAGATAGACCTCCAAAAATTTGTGGATGAACTCCTTGAACGCGGCCACCACTACGCACGAAAATATCGTTGGCGCATTCTTCAGTCCAAAAGGCATAACAGTGTACTGAAAATAGCTCCATTTGGTTACGAAGGTTGTCTTGCTCCTATCTTCCAGTGCGATCTTGATCTGATGGTACCCTAAGAACCCATCCGTGAATGAGTAAGCTTCTTGCCCACCAACATTCTCCAATACTTCATCTGTAAACAGTGTCGGGAATGGATCGTGAACACAGGTGTCATTAAGCTTCCTGAGGTCCACGCATATTCGGATTTCGCCCTTCTGTTTTTTCTCCTGCACTACCAAAGGACTCACCCAGTTGGATCCTTCCACTGGTTCAATAATTCCTGCTGTAAGCATTTTTTCCAACTCTTCACAGAACTTTTCTTTATATTTCGGATTTAAATGGTAAGGTCCCTGCTTAATTGGCTTCGCATCCGGTTTCAGAGTAATCTTCATCATTCCTAAGTCGCCAATGATCCCCTTTAAATTTGTGATTTTAGTCGGGAACAAATCTTGATATTCACAGAGTAACTCGATGACCTTATCCACCATAGTATCATCCCAACAGTCCCCAAGCATTGCGTACTTCAGCTCCGCATCTGTACCAATGCTTACCTGCTTTGTTTTCAACGATGCAGTGATGTCGGGGTCCTCGATTGATGGTCCTCGAACTTCACAACTCCCTTCAATTTCTGGAATATTAATATTTTGGGGATCGTCATCATCCTCCTCTACTTGTACGTTATAACATTATAGGGCATGGCTTAATTGGGTGGTCCATACTGGTTGAACTACTTCCTGTGGTTCCTGTGGTATTTTGAAGATGGCAACTTTCACGACTTGCAACGCCTCAACAACAATATCCGATCACGGGTCTTCAAATGTGAATGTTAACAAAATCCCTCACGCAAGACATCCTATTCACCCATACCATGGCGGAGCTCTATCTCGGTATACAAGTTCCTGGGTATGACATCCAGGGTATGGTAGAATAAGTGTACCCATTCAGGCTGAGGTTCTTCTCCATAGGTCTTGGTCCATTTTTCAAGGTGCATGCATGGGTCATCACGTCCATCATATTTATCTACTATTCATAGTTCTGATTTCCCAAACCTTAGCTGCATCATCCTCCTGCAGTCGTGCCAGTTCTCAAAATTCCCTTGGTGTGTTCCCCACCAACGTGCAGGTGCCGCATGCAGTGCCCACTTCACGCTTTGAACCGTTGGTGCTCCAGTACTGCATTCTCAAACTTTCTCAAGAATTCATCCACCGCTGTCAACCCATCATATGTCGGTATATCTCGAGCCGGGGTTGTTACGCAACGCAGTGATTTAGTCATCATATTGCAATTTAGTGTTGTCACTTCATTCAACCGATTGTTCTAGTGTTTATCTTCTTTGTCTGAATCCGAAGTGCAGGAACCTGTGTGCGCTCCCACGAGACCCTTCCATTTATAGTTGGATTTATCCAATCCTGGTCTCACACAGTTATCTTGTAGATACACTCAAGCTCATCGTCATGCACAGGTTCAGTGTAGTGCTCTCCTTCAATTGGATCCAGTGGAACTACTACGCATAGAGACTTTTTCTCAAATATCATCTTCCGCTTCTTCAAGTTGATGACTCCATTCATGTCAATGGCCTAGTATATTCCTAGAAACGAGGGGAAAGGGTTGCTATCATCAACAATCTCTATCACCTCAAAGTCTATTTGCGTGCTTGCGCCTTCGATGTCCACTGTTACCCCTTGCAACCTTCCCATGGGAAAGATATTTTGTTGGTTTGCCATCCATAATTGAATCGGGGACCGCTGTAATGCGAGCCTGCCCATGCATTCCCATGTCTGTTTGGGTAATACATTTGCATCCAAACTTAAGTCTAGGATTACCTGATCCATTTCATATTCGCCAATCTGCATCGTCAATCTCATTTCCCTCCTGGTGTACAATGCATGCCTTCCTAGTTTCTGGACTACACACGGTTCACTCGACCCTGCGCACCTAGTGATCAGCTCTTATAGTCCTTTAACTACCTTACTATTGCGCAACGGCTTCATGCATGTCTCTAAAAAGGTAGTAAGCATAGAAGGATCCATTCCCAACTCTGGTTGATCCTTACTACCTAAAGTAGAGGCCTCTGTGAAGCTCTTTTTAGCTTCCATAAACATCTCCCTTACGCGTTCCAAGTCAAACTCATGTTCCTTTGTAGGTGCCTTGCGAACCCATGTAACTTCCTCGGGCTACTTCCCATTATCTTCCCCTATAGTCGCGTCACTTCTGAGCACCACGTTCACGTTGGGGTCTTCTTTGCACGGTTCAGACTTCATCATTTGGATATTTTGGGTTGGAGTAGGCTGTAGTACCCCCTTCTCGCGCATCTGTGTGATCAGCGCAGGAAAATCTACCATTTCATGATCAAACTGCTCACAATACGAACAAGATATTCTCATTGGGTTGGTACAATCACGAGCGTAGTGCCCTGGTCCTCCACAGTTGATCCAGGTCCGGATGTGAAGAAGGACCTTTCGAAGACCTTTTATTTTCATGATGTGTTAAAATTGCATTTTAAAAGAACATTAACAAATACAGCTACAGATTGTAAAGAAGACGAACATAACAATCATCAGCACATGAAAACAAAAGTTGTTGATAATGGAGTTCGTCCAGGAGGGACTAAGTCTTTGGGCCCCGTGTCAAGATTGTGTAGGCCGCTACATTAAGTGCTGTCAATAATGGTGATGTACACAAGAGGTGATGTATCAATCATACAAGTAAGAATTCCCTCACGCAGGAGTGGCTCTAAGAGATGTTCCACAGCTAGAACTCTCAGTCAAAAGACTCCTATCAGTATGATACAAAAACATGCATGGTGTGCATCCCACCAAAATGGCACAAAAGGGATGTCAAAGAAAAACACATACATGATGACAATAAGAGTATCCCAACAATATATAACAAGGGATATCAAAGCATAACATAAAGAGTTATGACAGAAAGTACATCACATAAAAGATTCCGCATAACATGAAGCGAGGAATCATGACAACATGTAATAAAGAAGGTCATGCATCTATATCAATCAAGGATCCATGCAGCATAATGTAAAAGAAGAAGTACATGGACAATTACCATATACCTCACACCACGGGCCATCTGAAGAAGTGGATGTCTCACTGCTAAAGCTGCTCAGACCATCGATCCCAAGGCATCGATGAAAGAAGATAGTTGCTCACACAAGAATGTGGACATCTGAATCAGACTGTCAAAGTGTTGAAGCTTGCTGAATATCGATTTCACAGCATCAATTGCAAGAAGAAGAACCGATCAAAGAAGAATCGATCTCAGAGAATAATCGATCAAAAGAAGCAGAATTGATCATGAGGAGAAGAATCGATCATAAAAGAGAATTGATCACAGAAGAATAACTGCTCTAGACTTCTCTGCAATGTAGCTCTCAGGCTATCTGGTGTTTGTAGTGCTTTGGCTACATTACTGCAGCTCTATGGCCTGCCTAAAGTTCAAGCTCTGTGGCTCTAAGCATCTTAAGCACAACTCTAGCTTCCATGCTTCTCTGCGTACTCAGGCTCTCGGGCCTCTCTCCAAACAATCTCTCCTCGCAGCCTCTCAGGCTCTCTAGTTTCTCTGCATAATTCACAGCATTATCGAGTTATCTCTTGCTTTCTGGCCCTTCTCATTATCTATGACTCTCCATTGAGTGCAGCCTCCTCCTCAGCTCTCTGGCACTCAGGCTCTCAACCTCTCCATGCAGCCTCTCGAGCTCTCTGCCCTCTGTCACGCAACCTTTTTCCTCTATCCTCGGCTCTCTGCATCCATCATGTTTTATAACATGTTTGGGACATGTCCACATCAAAATCAGAGGTCTATTGCTTAAGAATAGAAGCCATTTGTATATAACAATTGGTGGGCACAAAAACCTTCAAAAATAGTCTTTTTATCATTTTCCAACGATAATAAAAAAACCTGAAAAGCACTGGAAAACATTAAAAAATATGAAAGTTCAGATTTCAAATTTTATAAAATCGGACCTATAAATTGATCGGGTCCAAGCTATATCACAAGTTGGGATCGTAGATCGCCGATCGTTCTAATCGCCGATTTAATTGTGGCTGTTGATCAGTTTCCAATCCAATGGCTAAGATCGCATCACATATCGCAATCACTGTGGCCTGGGGTCCTTTGCTAATACATTGGCATATGCTGACGACGATCGTCGATATCGGCAATCGCTGATCGCTGGTTCTAAAGTCTCGTCATCGTCAATTGCCTGCCCCCGATATTGATTAGTCAGAGATCGCTAATCAAGGGTTCCAAAGGCCTGCCTTAAGTCTGCCCTTGGCACGATTCCCGATGTTATTTACCTTATAAAGGCTTTAAGTCCATTTTTATGAAAAACCTCCTTTTTTCAAAGGAACCAAGGCAACTCTTTTCGCGATAACTTCATCATCCGGACTCGGATTGACGAACCATTTGCACCTTCGTGATCAAGAAGACGAGATATATGCTCTGGTCCTAGTTCATCATCATTTTGATAGCTTTAATTTCCATGCCATGGTGTCTGAAGATCCACCTAGATCAATCCTCCCCACTGAGGAGCTTTTAGTCCTCCAAAAGCATAAAAAGTAATCTGCATCTTTCTCTGTACCCTATCTACATCACAAATGTCCTGAAAAGGTCTCGCTTCCATCTCCTTCACCTTTATTCTTCGAAGCCTTAAGCGACGAGCCGACACCAGCTACCTCTGCAACCTGTAGTACATTTTTTGCACATCACATGCTTTGAATAACATGACCAAACTAAAGACCCAAACGTCCCATACTTTCCACGAGTTTATAACTCATACTCGGTGGTCAAGTTTACAATAAGATGGACATAATACTCCAGATATGACAACAAGGCCAACCTATCATGGTTGCTTCAAAAAGTGATGGAAAACACATCATCACTGCAACACATGATTTACATACATAAGGCCAAACACTATTTTTTTGATAAGTGACGGAAACATAACGTCACTTTCAGAGTTTTAACATGCAACTCAAAATACAACTCAATACATGACTAGACATCATTGTTGTTGACCAAGTGATGGAAATACATCATCACTTTTACACTTTAAAATGCAACAAATGATTTACAAAAGAATGACCATGAAACGACAACATGTCTAGAAACCATTTCTCACTTATCTTTGTGAATGGGTCACCTCCCTGAGGTGGTTTTGCTTGTCGAACAACTACTCTTCCTAGTTCACACACCGATGCTTTGTTTTTAAGGCACTGCTCTGGATGGAGCTTCCAGCAAGTGGCTCTTTGATGGCCATTTCTATCGCAATGACTGTAGTATGTTTTCTTCCTCCATATCTGCTTAACTTGTTTCTTTTCATGTTTTAGAGAGGGTTTTTCATGCCTCATGAGTGTTGCCATTATTTTCCAACACTTGGAAAAGGTATGGTTAGGTAAACCACAAAAAGTGCATGTATTTTGATGCCTTTGTCTTCGTTCATTATTAAAAACATGATCAAAATGAACATTCAAAGATCAAAAATGGTTATACCTTCCTTTGCTGTCTCTGATGTTAGCATGGTGATGAGAGCTTGCCTCAGCTCTCTCCCTGCGATGGAAACTGCCATGTGATGATGGGGATGTTTTCCCATCATTATCTTTCCTCGACAAAGTCTCGGACAAATCTAACACCTTTGAGCACTCTCCTCTAGTGTATCTCAAGTCTGCAAATCAAGGTTCATGCATAACCTCCACAGGTTGAGTGATGCCTTGGTTATCAGCACCAAGTTCTTTTTTCTCCTCGTGTCTCGTCTTTGTAAGGATCCTCATGTGTGTCCTTGTAATCGGGATCTCCAAATCTCCAATAGACATCATACTATTAGAAGATGAAATCAAAAGGAAATCAACATATTTTACCTCCTCTTTCTATTTGGAAAGAACTGATGATGTTTTCTCATCATTCGTTGTTGGTGGTTTTCTAACTGTCTCAGCACATTCCCCAACTTCTTTCCTAACATACCCAAGTTCTGCTCGACTTGGTAATTCCTCTACTTGGATGGGGTTGATAATTCCTTGGCCATTAATGCCCAAGCCTTTTCCTTCATACCCCATTCTCCTCAACAGTTTGGAGCCAATTCCTATGGTGTGATTTTCAAACATAGCAAAATCATCATCAGGAAACATACATGAAGATGGAGAACTACTTTTTACCTTGCATGGGTTACACTGCATCTTTTCTAAGGCCTCGTCCTTTGCTTTTAGCTGTAGTAGAAAACTTTGTTTTTCCTCTTTCTCTTCATGTAAGCGCATCTTCAATTCATCATTCTTTGTTTGAATATTATATTTGTTTTGCTTTAGTTCTTTCATGGCCTCTTCTGTGGCTTTCAATTGAAGCTGTAACCGCTCCTTTTCCTCTATTTCTTTCTGTAGAGTTTCGTACACAATTTCCACTTTCTTGGAAATTTTAAGCATGGTCTCTTACATTTCTCTTTCATCCTCTGTCATTGCACGTTCCATTGTTCACACTGCAAATCACATCAATGCAAAGACCTACTCTGATACCACTTGATCCAGGTCCGGGTGTGAAGAAGGACCTTTCCAAGCCCTTTTACTTTCGTGATGTGTTAAAATTTAATTTTAAAAGAACATTAACAAATATAGATGTAGAATATAAAAAAGAGGAACATAACAATCATCAGCACATGAAAACACAAGTCGTTGATAACGGAGTTCATCCAAGAGGGACTACGTCTCCGGGCCCCGTGTCAAGATGGTGTAGGCCGTTGCATTAAGTTTTGTCAATAATGGTGATGTACATAAGAGGTGATGTCTCGATCATACAAGGAAGAATGCCCTCACGCAGGAGTGGCTCTAAGAGATGTTCCACAGCTAGAACTCTCAATCAAAAGACTCCTATCAGTATGATACAAAAACATGCATGGTGCACATCCCGCCAACATGGCACAAAAGGGATGTCAAAGCAAAACACATGCATGATGACAACAAGAGTATCCCAACAATATACAACAAGGGATCTCAAAGCATAACATAAAGAGTTATGACAGAAATTACATCACATAAAAGATTCCACATAACATGAAGCGAGGAATCATGACAACATGTAATAAAGAAGATCATGCATCTATATCAATCAAGGATCCATGCAGCATAATGTAAAAGAAGTACATGGAAAATAACGATATACCTCACACCATGGGCCATCTGAAGAAGTGGATGTCTCACTGCTGAAGCTGCTCAGACCATTGATCCCAAGGCATTGATGAAAGAAGATGGCTACTCGCGCAAGAATGTGGACATCTGAATCAGACTATTAAAGTGCTGAAGCTTGTTGAATATCGATTTCATAGCATCGATTGCAAGAAGAAGAACCGATCAAAGAAGAATCGATCTCAGAGAATAATCGATCAAAAGAAGCAGAATCGATCATGAAGAGAAGAATCGATCATAAAAGAGAATTGATCACAGAAGAATAACTGCTCTGGACTTCTCTGCAATGTAGCTCTCGGGCTATTTGGTGTTTGCAGCACTCTGGCTACATTGCTACAGCTCTGCGGCCTGCCTAAAGTTCAAGCTCTATGGCTCTATGCATCTCAAGCGTAGCTCTAGCTTCCATGCTTCTCTGCATACTCAGGCTCTCAGGCCTCTCTCCACGCAGTCTCTCCCCACAGCCTCTCGGGCTCTCTGGTTTCTCTGCATAATTCACAGCATTGTCGGGCTATCTCTGGCTTTCTGGCCCTTCTCGTTATCTGTGACTCTCCATTGGGCATAGCCTCCTCCTCGGCTCTCTGGCACTCAGGCTCTTGGCCTCTCCATGCAGCCTCTCGAGCTCTCTACCCTCTGTCACACAGCCTTTTTCCTCTATCCTCAGCTCTCTACATCCATCATGTTTTATAACACGTTTGGGACATGGCCGCATCAAAATCGGAGGTCTGTTGCTTAAGAATAGAAGTTGTTTGTATAGAATAATCGACGAGCACAACAACCTTTAAAAAATAGCCTTTTATCGTCTTGCAACGATAATACAAAAACCTAAAAAATACTCGAAAACATTGAAAAATCTGAAAGTTTGGATTTCAAATTTTATAAAATCGGACCTATAAATCGATTAGGTCCGCGCTATATCGCAAGTCAGGATCGCAGATCACCGATCGCCGACACCAATCATTCTGATCACCAATTTAATCATGGACATTGATCGATTTCTGATCCGATGGCTGAGATCGCATCACATATTGCAATCGCTGCGGCCCAGGGTCCTTCGTCGATACATTGGCATATGTCAACACCGATCGCCGATATCGGCAATCGCTAATCACTGGTTCTAAAGTCCCGTCATCGCTGATTGCCTACCCCTGATCCCGATTAATCAAAGATCACTAATCGAGGGTTCCAAAGGCCCACCTTAAGTCCACCCTTGGCATGATTCTTGATGCGATTTTCCTTATAAAGGCTTTAAGTTAATTTTTATGAAAAACCTCATATTTTCAAAGGAACCAAGGCAACTCTTTTTGCGATAACTTCATCATCTAGACTTGGATTGACGAAGCATTCGCACCTTTGCGATCAGGAAGATGAGATCTCCATGCTGGTCCTGGTTCGACATTATTCTGATTACTTTTATTTTCGAGCATTTCCATGCCATGGGGTCTGAAGATCCACCTGGATCAGTAATTGTAACATATTAGCTATTCGTGGCACCTTCCTGGCCCCATTACTCTTCGTGCTCAACCTCACCCTTGAAATCCAACACGCGCCATCCCCGCGGCTAGGCCAAGGCCTTGCATTTCTATCTACATAGTATATGCTAGGGTTCACTCCATCATTAACTCATAGATACGACAAGTATGTTCGTCATGGCCCACCGATCTACGAAAATTTCAAAACAGCTGTTGGGGAGTCTATGTGTACTTTTGTAACAAATGACAATTTTCCGTCGTGTGCTTCCTCCCACCTGACAGATTGTGCACCAGAGCACGGGTTGGCCCTACATGTGCCTCTAGGCTCAACGACATTGGTCCCCCTCCTGCCAAGTAGTTCGCGAATATTGGACAATGATCCTTATCATGGCCCTTGCCTTTACATTTTATGCACCACACTTCTTCGTGCACCTCTGGCCGCGATGCCCTATCCTGCTTCAAACTCTGCATTTCCAAGCATAGGTTATGTAGTTGCATGTGGATCTGTTGGACTCCCAATCCCAGATCCTATATCGGTGTTTCATGCACCCTCATTTCCATTTCCAGTGCTTTGGCCTAGGTTGAAAGCTTCTGCTGTGATAGCGTCATCCTCAAGTGTGGTGTCAAAGAAGTCATAAACCACGCGTGGTGTTGCACATTCATTAGCGTCATATTAGCCTCGCGGATCGTAATCTTTAGTCTCTAATCCAAATCCCAAGGGGTCTCACCTAGAAGCATCACGGTCTCTTTAAATCCGATGATTGACTATGTCTCTGATTTCGACCAGCTAAATTATTTGTTCAACACATTCTAGATCTACGTTATTCATGCATTTGGGGGATCATTCAAGTGCTTGATATACCATGTTAGTGTGCAATCCTACAATGCACTCACCAACATGGCCTTCTTAATGTTGTCATCTGTGGCTCCTTAGGATTCCCAAACTTCTCTTACCACGAACTAGAACTGGTCCAGATCCTCATTCCCTACTCCTTTGAATACGCGTAGCTTGATCGCACTCACCATGTTGAACTGCGGGTTTGGTGGAGGCGGGGTGGTTGAAGATGGAGGTGAAGTAGGTGAAGTGCATGATGGTGTAGTGGAGGTGATAACTACAGAATGCGTTGCCTTATCAAATGGACCGCACTTCTCGGGGAAACCCGAGCACGCTCTTCCTCGCTCGCTCGCGGGGTTGAAATTAAAGGATTTTTTCCTAACCCTTCGATACCTTTGTAGATCCTTCCACTTCACATCGTTCCAATCATTAATGTATTCACATAACCTGCTTCTCACATAACAGCATCTTAATCTAGGTATTCAAGGATTTGATGTACCTACCTCATGGTCCCTTGAGAAAATGTCATTCTGTTTTGCTATAGCTCATGGTTGTGTCTATCGCGAACTCATTGATAAACCCTCCTATTATCCAGTCGAGCCAATGGTCCATGGCCCACGCAATCTTATCTTCTGATGCCTCTAGTCTGTGTACTAACTCCAGAGTCCACACTATCGGTTGATCGAGCTTGTACCTTCCATGGCTGTCGGCTAACCTCGCGATCCAATCATATAGCTCTAAAGAGAAGGTCACGAAGAAGATCTCATGGACTTCCGTATATACGTATCAATCCAGCCACCTCTTCTCAAATATCTGTGGAGTCTTGTTTTCCTGTGTTACAAACTCGTGAAGCTTTTGATCCAACCAATCTTCAATTTCCTTCTTCGTAGGGTTCTAGTGTTCCGACATCAGACATCCCTTAGGCAGATCTTGATCCTAGCAATGGAACAATTTGTTGGCTTATTGGGGCATGACCCAGGTTTAGAAGTGATTTATCCAAACAAATCTTGAAACTACCGGCACTTTTGGCAACAGTACGCAGAGCACGGACTGAGGTCTCACCCGAGGTAGTATGGGAGGGTGCTGGAACCTGGTTTCCACACCATTGGGATGTCTTGATGGGTCTTAGAAGGCTCGCGATCCCACTCTATGTGCTCCGCTACTTCCACACAGTTGTCTGTCCCGTGCAACTACCTTCGCGTGGCTTAAATGAAGAGCACGAATGTTTTTTACCCTTTACTTTGCTTATTATTATTATAGATATTGAATTAAATTAAGTGGGCCCAATACTTTCATTTACGATTCAACATAAAGAGACATGCGTGCAATCATAAACTGTAAATAGATGCATAAACAAAAATATAGAAACAGATACGCGATGTTCCAAAACTAACTTATCTTTATTAATGCTTTTTCCAGCTACAATCCACTTCCTACCCTGCGCACACAGCTGCAACGGTCCACGCACACAGCTGCGGACTCTACCAGGCCTCTATGCATACAGTGGAAGAGCCTCTTCTTACTACTACCAACCACGACTCAGACTTACAGACTCAGAGCAAATTTCCTATTCAAAAACCCATATCACTTTAGATCAGATCTAAAAATTGACTTCTACACGTAGAGCCTCGCTCTATTTATACATTCCCATGGTCCACAGACCATGGGTAGGATGACACATCCTATATTAAATTACAATGTTTTAGGGAGGACTACCCTAGACTCTTGCATTCTACACCTGCGTTTTGCGGGGTCTTTACATCGTATTGACCCAAAACTGGGCTTTAAGCCCCAAAAATCTGCTATGGGGTGTTATAGACATTTTTGTGCCTTACAGCTCTAAGCATGAAATGTCCATAAACCAAGGTATCCTAAGTCCCTAAAAGTGTTGTTCCGGCCCCTAAAGGAATAAGGTCAACAAATTACAGCTTCTCCCAGAAGTTCTCCACTAGAAACTGCTCAGAATCAGTCAAATCAGAATCATTTCAGCTGCTCCACTAGCTAGTTGCGTTGCATAGCACCCAAGTACACTAGCTAGGTGCATTGCAACGCACCTAAATGCACTACCAGGGTGCGTTGAGCGGGAAATGACAAATGTCAGTGTCATTCCGCGAGGTGGACAGACAATGGAAGCTTCCAGAATCTTCCCCAATGACACTTGCCTCACTGAGTTCGACCAAGGATGAGTAAGAGGCTCTCAGTCTCCAAGTGGAAACAAGAACTGACAGAGAGAAGCCACTAGTCAAATCATAAGCTGACTCATCCTCTTTGCATACATCTATATATGGATCCCTCATCCCAGAGATCCAGAGGCTGGAATTTTGTACATTGCAGAGAATTGCTGTTGGTTTTGAGATAGATATCAGAGTATTGGGTGATTTATGCTTTGCTGGAGGTGAAGAGGGGACTCCTTTGCTGGGAGGTTGATGCTGGATCAGGAATCATCGGTTGTAACTCCTCCTGGATCTTCTTGTTATATCAAATAAAACTATTTGAGTTTCTCCTACATGCTTGTGTATCATTGATGTTTGTTACATTTGTATGTTTAGCTTAAATCTGATCCTAAGCTATTTATGAATATAAATCCATGTCTTTGTGTAGTTTCCTTCTTCTGTGATCTTACAGGAACTTGGTGAAGCTGGGCAAGTAAGGGAGCAGGTAGCTGGAAGCTATCAAAGAGGAGAGAGATTGGATCAAAGGACTAGCGCAAGACATAGGTTGGTTCATCCTATTCCTCTTCGTTTATAGTTCATAAAGAAGAATACGAAAGTAGTTTTCTCTATTTGTTTCTAAGGTCACTGTCACACCTTAGTGGGATAGGGTCGTTCTAAGTAGACACTTTTCCCGTTAACATGGGGGGATTCACTACCCAACAACTTTCATGTGATGTATGAGACTACTATTTTCTGATAATGAGAAGTTGATTATTAAGATGCATCTAAGCTAGTTTTTGAGGGCTGAAACCCTTTGGTTTGGGCCCAACCCAAAGGCTTTGGTTCCTCTTCTATATTTTTATCTTGTTCTTAGTTTAAATTATTTCATGTATTTGTTTTATTGTAGTATATGTTAAGTTATAAAAACATGTCATTGCAAGCTTCCCTATCACCTCTCTTGTAGGATAATGGTTGGAAGGATTTATAATATCAATCTAAAAACACTTTTCTATGATTTATTGGAAACAAATAGATGTTAATTTTTCTTATTCATATTTAATTTCTGCAACTTAGGAGTTAGTTCAGTGATCATAATAGTGTTATGGCATAGGATAATTTTGTAGCAGCTACAACCACCCTCCAAAATTTTGGCTTGCATGCAAATTTTGGAGTCTACCTTGGACCCTGTGATCGATCATCCTTGTTCACTTGTTCATAAGATGATGATTTCAAGCTCCCCTAATTGATCTTAAGAGTTGTTTTTGTTCTCATCTTTATGCAGCATGTGTCATCTTTGGGCATAGGGGTGGTTGTTTGTCATGTAAAGGGGATGTTGTTTTTCTTCAAGGGAAAGCATGTGCGCATGAGTTGTTATCATCACATAGACATGTTTCAAACTCATTATATTCACTCTTGTCACAAAGTTCGTTGCATCAAGCATAGTATGTTTATACATTTTGGATGGTTGACATTGTATCACTAAGTGTTGGTGTGTGATCACAATCAAGTCTTATCAATGTTTACATATGTTTCATTGATCTCACACTTAGCCATTTCCCAAGAAACATAGCCTTATCCAGCCTCCCTGAATTATGCACTTTTCTTCTGAAACCATCAAGCTTCCTCCCTTGCCTGCTGGAACTCCACAATGTGAAAAGGTCCCAGCATCCCCTAGGCATCCAAAACTATGCAGAGGTTTCCTCCAGTGTCTTTCCCCAAGCCGGAACCCACTGTCTCCAGAAATTGTGCAGTATTCTCTCTCAACTTCCCAGGCTACACTACACTCAGAAACTACACAGAGGTGTCCTCCCAGGAACCCATTCTAAAGTAGTGTCACGTGCCTCAAAATTGTGCAGTGTTGTCTAAGCTACCCTATCTATCTTGCATGTAGAAACTGTGCCTATGGGCCTCCCATTGCCTCATCTCGACAACAGTCACTACCCGTCGAAATAGCGTTGATTTGTTTCTCAATGACTATAGGAAAAGGTGATATGCTAAGACCACTCCCAAGGAGTTTAGGAGAAGAACCAAGAGAATAAGTGATGGAAAAGGTAAAGACCACATGTAAACTCTGTCAGATGCATGATCATCTCGAGGGTAAGTATAGTAAGTAAAGAAAACCTTTCGAAGTACACCTCTTAGTTGAGTTTGCAGGACTGCTTGTCATTGTCATATAATCCTATCCTCAGTAACATACATGTGCCCAAAAAAAAGGTCATTTCATATGTTTCCTCTACATGTCTTGCTTCCTTTTCACTTGTTTGACCAACTTTCATCATCAACATGTTTATTTCTATGCCATGCTTGTGACCGTGTTCTGGTAATATTGAAGGTTTGTCTTTGTGTGTATCAGTTGTTTTCGCTATGTAAAAACCCATCACACTCACATACAACGACCTAAGCACTATCACACAAGTGTCGTCATGGTCATCCGAAGGTCTATTCAAAGTTTCGCACTTTTCTCTTTCACCAATAGACAATCGTACAGTCAGTCACACTAAGCATATGTTGTCTTGTTGGTTTG